>OY720679.1:13965054-15165054 GCA_963170755.1 Amphimallon solstitiale
TATTCTTTTCTGAAAATTCTTGGTCCTTATTAGTAGATTTTCTTTGGATTTCTAGTAGTATTATTGATTCGGAATATAAATCATCTATCTTAATATTTAATCTGTCTTGTAATTTGGCCTTTGTAATTACTGTTTCAAAATGTTTAAATTCAACCTCATTTTTTAAAGATATGTTAGGAAGTATTGAAAGCCAGTTATCTTCACTAAAATCGAACCATATTCTCAAATAATTTATACTCATATCAATAAAAAGTGAAAAATTCTTTATGGTTATTTTGACTATTTCGGGTGATGACTTTTCAATTATCTGTAATCTTATTCTTGATTCATAACCGAAGTACTTATCATTTTTTCTTTGCTCTAATTCATTTTTTAAATTATCCATAATATTATGCACATCCAATATAGTTACAGAATTTCCTTCCAAACGTTTTATTATTTTATTATATATATTTAGCATATGGCTTGTAAAGTGTAGATAAATTTCAACGACTTCATGATGCTGTTGGTCACTTAGCTTTAATAATTCTTGTATAATCATTGGACAATCATCACTTAAACTCTCAAAATAATTACATATTGGTGTCCAATTAAGTAAAAGTGTGTCGATGGCTGGAAGTAAAGACAACCAACGAGTACCAATATGCCGTTTAATTTCATGAAATTCACCATTAACCATAGAGACAACGTTTTTTAATTCTTCTCTCCTACAAGCCGACACATAAAAATGACTGTAGATTTTCAAAACAATATTTTCTATATCACAAGTTAAGTAACCCATGGCATATTTCATTGTATTATGGACGATATGAGCATGACAGTTGCCTTTTATTAGATTTGGTACTTCTTTTTTAATATTTGTATATAATGAATGGTGAATGCCATAATTAGCATTGCAATTGTCTGCACTGAGTCCAGATACTTGATTGAACGAAAGGTTGTGACAATCCATGGACTCCTTAATTGCTGCAAACATGCCATCAGCAGATTCATTTGAATTTTCGTAAAAATCTAACAGTTTATTTTGGATCCCATTATTTACTGAAAAATATTGCACTACCAAAGGAAATAATTTAATATTCTTTTTATTAGAAGCATCTGTCTGAAGACAATAAAACACATCTTCATCATTTAAATCATTTATAACACTTTCTACAGCATATGGACCTAATACTCCTGTCACTAAGGCTTCCATTTTTGTTCTGCCCAAGTGTATTTTATTGGCTGTCTTCGAATCCGCATATAACATTTTGTTTAATTTATTTGTGCAATCCATACTATTGTAAGATAAATTATGTTTGATACTGTGAAATGTTAATGCTAGCTCTGTTGCTATAATACTATCATCACTAGATCCTGGGCACTTTGAAGAAGTATTTGATGTAAGGAAATTTTGTAATGCCCCAGATGTCCTCTCCATTTCAGTTTTCAATTTGTGCTTTTGAGTCCCTTGATGCTGCTTTATCTGAAGAAAGAAAAAAAACTACATCACCAGGCGAAACCGTCACCATTTCAAGCAGTAATAGAAAATATTGAAACTAATTTTCAATGCTCATGCTTAAAATTGAAAGTTAGAGAATTAATTGTTCATCCAGGCACTCAGGATTAATAATTAAAAAGTAACTCATATATCATAAACTTGGGGTTAAAAAATAAAAAAATTATTAATTTTTAATTCATATGCACAATTTGGATAATCAAGACAATGAATTGTAAAACAAATGCAAACAAAAAATTCGTATGAATATTTGAGTAGTATCTAAGTAGGTATTAAGAAATTCTACTTTAAAGAAAATTTTTTACACAAAAATTTGTTGATAGATTAATTGAATTGCAATTTCAAATTATATACTTTAATAACTTACTCATTTTTATTTATAACACATAACACAATAGGTGTATATCAGCTAACTCACTTACCTGTCCAATGCCAGCTGAACCGATTGCAAAATTCACGGTACAAAGAATACATCTTGCTCCATTTTCATTTTGAGGATCACCTTTTATCCAGTTGTATTGTTTTTCCCATTCTGGTTTATATTTTTGTAATATTTTGGATTTTATTATTTTAGCTTTTTTAGGAACGACTGATGTATCACAATCACTATCAAACTTACTTGATATTTGACAATTTATGTCGGCGATAGAGGTATCTGTGCCAGATGTCATCTCACTTTAAATTTAAGCGTTTAAGAAAGAAAATACTTAAAGTGTTTACAATACTGATCATCATAAACGAACTATAGCATTTTCTGTAGACGAATTAAACACATACAAATAATCATTTTATTCGTGTGTACTCCGTTCAGTCGTTGATTGAAGGAATACATCAAGATGCGCAACGCTATAGCAAAATAGCGTGTCTTACCGCTAAACAGTCCCGCACACCCGTTGCCAAGAAACAACCGCTAGAGAGACAATCCGTGCGTTCAGGGAGTTACGGCGCCGCTAGCGCTGAGCTGTGCTAGCTCGAGCGGTGTCCTGAACGCGACTGCTGAGTGCCGGCGCTGGAGCTAGCGGTCGCCATCTTGTCTAGCGAAAATAATTTCGCTCGATGACCTAGCGGCGCTAGAAAGAAGTGGGGATAAGCGGTGAATATTCAAATATGAATTTAAAAATTCAAACCCGCGGATTAATAAACACATTAATTTATTAATTGTAGTAGTAAATATCATTTTTACGGTTGCTGTTGTACTTGTTGTTATATTTAATGTTATGCGAAAGTTATAGGTAAATTTATCATATAAAATAGATATTGATAAGTACTATTATATTCGGTTTACATATAAAGTGAATATCTTTTTTCTACTTGAAATAGATTATTTATTTCTAATAAACAAACAACTGTTAGTGAATCCTAAGTAATATATGAAAATAATAAATTTGGCTCGATGACTTAGCAGCTGTAAAAGAAAGCGGTTAAAATTCAAATTTGAATCTTGTGAATAATACGATCAATAGAAACTTCAATTATGTTGCACAATAGATCTTAAATAGTGCCTAATAAGTCTTTTTGATATGTTTATATAGGTATTGAAATGTATTTTGAAATAGATATAACTAACAAGTAATTTCAAACAGCATAATTCCTTCTAATTTGGCACTAAATTTAATCAAAAATATTAAGAGCTGCTACTGAAACTAATGAGCTATATATATATTATATTGTTTGTTTTTGGGCCTTATCTTCTTATTATATTTTCGTGTTCTAAAATACATTATTGTATGCATAAGTATAGATAGCTACATAGTCTATTAGGTAACGTAACTTAAGACTTTTACACAAGATCTACCATCAGATTCCAGTACGATAAATGTTGGAATAATATTGCTTCTTCAACCACAACAATAAAACAAACACACAATGTTATCAGTTTATGTCATATTTATTTATCAATAGGATAGGCGATTTATTTATTTATTTATACACTTATTACAAAGTAGCATTCAAAAAATACATCAATTAATTAAAATTGAAATGAACAACTATTCACAGTGCCGATAAATATCTCAGCCAACACTGCTAATATAATAGTGTTAATCGTTACATCATCTTCAACTAAAACCTCAAAACATTCCAACGAATTTGCTAACATCAGATTTCAATAAGTTAAATATTGGAAGAATATTGTTTTTACAACTACAGTAATAAAATAAATACACAAAGTTATTTCTTTGTAATAAATTTATGTATCAGTTATAATTCTGTGGTTATACCTACTCTTACTGCAACATTAGCATTCAGAAAATTCATCAACTAATTAAAATTGAAATGAATATGTACTGTTCACAGTGCCGATGAATATATCAACCAAAACTGCTGATATAATATTGATAATAGATTACGCCAACTTCATCGAAAACTTCCACATAATCCATATAATAAAATGTAGTATTAAATATTTAGACACACTTTATATTATAGTAAATAATTTACCATCTCCTCGGTCAATTCTAAAATAAGGATTTTATATTGCTATCATATATTAATTACACACCAAATACGTTGACTTTATTTTTAGTTTTGATTTTAGAAGTACGTATGTCTCGTCTTCATACTTCAAACAATAATAATAATAATTAAATTAAATAATAATAAACTTCACAACACCATATTGCCGTTGTCAGACTTCAGAAGTAGTAAAAGTACGCATGTCCAAGCAACAATTTTAAAATGTACTACTGTGACCCGTTCAATGACTTCAGGCGCTGGCCACAAGCTCTAGCGGTATACGCTTCCAGCGCCGTAACTCCCTGAACGCACGGAATAATTGCCGTTTTGAATCTCGGATCCAAACGACTGGCTCTGTCGCTGTAAATCTCAGATCTAGTTTGATACGCTCAGAACTATGTAGTGGCGCATCTTTATGTATTCCTTCAATCAACGGTTCATTTTTATCTTAGGTATCGATAAATCGGTCGGGAATTACGCATCGGAGAGTTTTGTTTAACGTAATCACTGTAAAGATTCAAAATAAAGTATTTTAACATACTTTATTTTTATGCAAAAGTATAAAGTATGTTTGTGAAAAATAAAGTAGGATACTTTATTATAAAGTATGGTTGGCAACCCTATATATACTTGCAATTGCCAAATATATACGTATTTCACTTGTAGAGTAGTTATTATACCATCGCTGTTTGAGAAAGCTACAGTGTTAGCGAAACGCGTCACAGCATTTACATTTTTGTAAATAAATATAGTGAAGATATAAACAAATTTGTTGTTTTATTTTACGTTGAACTACTTTATTTATAATAAATCAAACATACACTAAGTAAAAGCGTGAACTGCTAGCCACTTTTCAACATAATCGCCGCCAATGTTAAGGCACTTATCCCAGCGAGGCACAAGCTTCTGTATACCCTCTTCGTAAAAAGTGCTATCCAAATTTCTAAAATACTGCCGTACTTCATCTTGAAGTTCGTCGTCGTTTTCAAACTTTTTACTCGACAAATTAGGTTTTAAAGGCCCAAGCAAATGAAAATCAGAAGGAGTCAGGTCTGGACTATGGACGGATGAACAATAACTTCCCAATTGCGTTTCTGACTCTAGGCTTTCGTCTGATTTGAGGTGTACGGTCTTGCATTGTCATGCAACAACCCGATTCGTTTCGTCAACCTTCCTCTTCGTTTCTGTCGAATGGCTTTGTGTAGTTTCTCGAGAATTCCACAATAAATATTACTGTTGATAGTCGTTTTATGTGATAAAAATTGTATGAGCAAAATGCCTTGCATATCACAGAACACAGTTACCATTGTCTTTTTTGCAGACTGCTGAACCTTGAATTTTTTTGGTGATAGTGAACTTGGATGCTTTAAACATCGACGATAGCGCATTATAAGTTCCTTTTCCGACGCCAGTCGTTGCATTTTGTGTTGGTCGGTCAACAGTTTTGGTACCCATCTCGCCGACACTTTTCGATAGCCCAATTCAGCCACGATTTCATGAACAAAGCTTTTAAGAATGCCGGTTAGTAGAGCAATTTCCCCTTCTTTCAACAGACAATCTTCTCGAATCAGCGAATCAACACTAATTGATTCTCATCCATTTTCGTTGTTAATGGTTTTTTTTTGCACACCTACGAGATCATCGTTCATAGTTTATAGTGTGTCCACTTTTGAACTTTCTACACCAAACACAAACTTGTTTTTCGTTGTTGATGTTTTTTTTGCACACCTTCGGGATCATCGTTCATAGCTCATAGTGTGTCCACTTTTGAACTTTTTACACCAAACACTAACTTGTTTTCGACTCAACGCCTTCTCCGTAAGTTTTCAGTATTTTTTTATGAATTTCCGTAGGTCATTATTTGTATTCAAAAAACGAATGATCACTAGCACTTCAAACTTTAAGTATGTTTCGATCGAATCTGACATTGTGCGGCTGTCACTGCACACGTTGTACTGAACGTAATGCAATGACAATAGCCGCCTATACAGTAGATTTGCGCATCTAAAATGCGTGCAAGTTTCAACACACAAACATACCTTTGGAACCGGACATCCCTCTTATTTCATTATTTCTAGTAACATACATTCTACCATATTGTCTTGTACTTTCTAACTAATAAGAATCCAAAGTAACCCAAATTATGATTATTGAAATAGATTCATACCGAGAATCTCTGCAGAAATTACATAGGATTAAATTATTTAATTACTAATTTTGATTAGGTAATAATCCAATAACTACTCAGCATTAATTTCCAAAAACTAGTTCAAACATTTATCAAAAAACTCATAATATATTTAAATTATAAACACTTTCTTATTGAAAAGAAAGATTTTCAACTACTTTGACAACAATCGATTATGTTATATAAACTTGAATATCGTACAATGGACAGTCCATATTTGTAGATGACATATTTATAAATTCCAAAAATTCAAATTTTATTTTAGACGTCCTGCAAATTCTATCCAGAACATAAGGAATCAATAGCACCAGTGCCATTTTTGAAAATTGAATCTATCAAGATTATCGAGGAAATACACTACACCATCAACATATTGAGTGTAACAAATTTGCATAAAGTTAGTCCTACTTTATTTCCACTTTTCAAATAAGTACCTTGAAATGATGTGATACTGACCGATTAGTTTTGGTTTTGTAGCAAAATGAAAGAACAATCAAAATTCTTCATGTCAAGGGATGGAAGTATGATATGTTGCACCCTGACACGCCCGCTTCATTATTGATGACATATGAAGAAATGAGTTGCTTGGAAAAGTCTAATAACAAAGTATTGATAGCTTGTCAGTAAGTTAATAACAATTTTATTAAATATTAATAATCAATCTATTTGACATTTGATAGTAATTAAAACAGTTGATTGTTTTCAAAACAAAACTATTTTGGAATCAACTTTATTGTAGTCCTCTGCTCAAATTAGAATGTGTTTATATTAATGAATATTCAGTTTATTTTTTTATTCTATCATAACCGTCAATGGACTTATACACATAAGTAAAGATGTTTTTAGTCTAGTAATCGAGGGCAAGTTCAGATATCTGTAAACATAAAGGACACTGGTATTTATAAAGAGTACTATAAAGGATAGATTGAAGTAGCTAGTTAACTGAGAGATGGGGAGGCATCTGTACGCAAGTGGCAGTTTCAACATACCTGACACAAAGTAAAGGATCATAGAGCATTAATATTGCAAGAACTAACGTACACTGAAGCTTTATATGTAAAGAAAAACTTTAGTCAATGACGCGCCTATTTCAGAAACAAAAAGTACCAGGAAGGATTAGAATAAATTTTATAAAAAGGAAAACAAATTAGTCCGGTTTCAAACCAATATAATACAGACTTAATATGTTATATGTTAAGATAGGATCATATTTAAATGTAAAAGCTTGACATGTAATAACACTAAAATTGGAAATGGTATTGTAGTTGTTAGTTTAAAGTATTTATGTGTTAATTACACGAATCAGGATTAATTAAGGTATATACAGGGTATATCACGACGAGATTACAATATCGAAAACTAATAAGAGTTGAGCTTTGAAATTTCGCAATATTAGTTTCGCGTTATGTTCCTTCGATTTAAAATAGTTTCGAAATTCCGTTTTTTCAGGTTACACCGGAAATGGATATCGACTTCCTTATTTTAAATGGAATACCGATTCGTATTTGCGTCTAATTTTAAGGGTAGTTTGTGTAATAAACTTTACCTCTGTAGTTAGCAACTTTCGAAATATTTCAATTTTTGTAAAAAAAAAAAATTGATAGCTGCAGGCTAAAATTGGATTTTTCGAATGTGGTAAACTACTAATTACGTTCTATTTTTTTGATTTGTTAAAAAGTTCTGTGTCACATAAACATATATAGTGCTAAGCTTATTTTATCAGTTTATAAACTTTATCTATATGTTTGCTATTTTATTTATTTGTGTATTAACTTAAAAATTTGGATTATCTTTTGGGAAGTGCCTCCGTAGCCGGCGCCGGTTCTAAGTATGGTTGCCGGCACCGGCATACCGTATCGCTACCGGCGGTTATGTACATATGTGATTGAATCTCCACTCCCTTTTACACTACCTATAACTAAAAATTTCCAACTAATTTTAAAATTTTTGTCTACAACTATCGCTCATAATTTATGGATTACTAAGACTATTCAATTCACCTGTCATTGTTCAAATATGAACCAATAAAATAGCAAATATTTACTTTCGTATCATAGCAACAGGAAATTTCAGCGATTATATCTTCCTAGAAGGTATTCAAGTGGATATTTTAAACAAGTGAAAGTTTTTATTAATGTAACTCATTTACTAACAATATTGAAGGTACAATTAGAAAAACTAACATTACTGCAGTGCTGCAGCAGACATTCTGGAACAGAGCTATCACTGGGAGTACCCGAGGGAGTACCTTTCTCTTGTAGCTTAATACCGTCACTATTACTGACAGATGTCGAAGTTGTACATGACACATTTGTTGTTGTAAAATTTCTTCGCATTTTGGTGATAATCGACTCGTGGTGCTCATCATCAAGCTGCAAGTACGATTTTATGGAATTCAGATTTTGGTGTCCCGTTATTTTCATCAGTTGTTGCTCTCCGACTCCAGCTTTCGCCAGAGATGATACAGTTGAAGAGCGTACCGAATGATTTGATATCTTCCTTCTTTTAACATCTAATCCAGTTTTTTCAGCTAATAACTTCACCCATTTACTGATCTCACATATACCAACTAGACTGTTCTTATACCACACCGCATTCTCAACTTTATCCCAAAACGGATTCGGTGTCAAAAACATCCTTTCTGTTTTCACATTTTTTCCTCTCTTCGATTTCAGTAGATAATACAATCTAAATAACAGAAGAATATTAATTATACCGTCTTGAAATTAAATATAAATAGGTTACCTAACTGGACACATATCGGTATTGCTTTTATTCTCTATCAACCACTTGCTGCCTGTCAATGATTTAGTTCCCCCCTGCGCAGTTTTCGAAAATACTGGATTATACTCAATTCTACCAGTTCTTCTTCCCTTGTTATCGAGTTCCTCCTTGAAGTAATAGGTGAAACAGTTGCTCCCTTCTCCTCCCCGCCAAGCTAGTTCGTAAGATGCTATTAAGAAAAACTTTTTCTGTAAACCGTCTGGGGTACTCTCATCTAATATGCGTATCATATTTAAGTATTCTGGTTCTGTAAGTGCCGCCGCGTTGCTGGTTCTTTTTTCAGGACACGCTTGCAGTTTTCTTCTTGTAGCATCCCTGGCGTCACGTGCTGACTTAAATATTGCATCAGAAAACGGGTTTACGTTTATTTTCCACTTATTGAAGAACATTTCTTGAACCATTTTCGCCGTCACGTTCCACATGTGCTTGATGACGCCTTCTTTATAATCGGACCCATCTTTTTTCTTCATATTACATGCCCACGACTTTAAGATGACATTTAAGTCCACAGGAGAAGTAGATTGATCCAGTTTATAGCCTTTTGCTGTTAAAAATGTACTAAATTGTCTCCATACTGAATCTTTGGATTTCTTCGTGTTCCAAGGGATATTTTCGCAAATTTCAGCATCGATTTCGTCTTCAGATTTCGTGCCAAATCTTTTCTCAGTTCCCATTATTTAGAAACACCAGTTTTTATTCAACGAAACGAACTAAATAGGAACACGATTCCAAAAATTTTAATGACAAACATAAATGTTTTTTTTGTTGACATGGAAACGTAATCATGTGTAACTAAATTTTGAGTCATTTTAATATGAAAAATTGATTTGGTTCATTGAATAGTCTCTCGAATACGATTCGTAGTCAAAGTTGAGTCTACTATTTTTGTAGTGCTTTACACTCATGTCTTTCATAATTGCGAATACTACTCGTGCTCCGCACTCGTAGTATTTAAATGCAATCATGAAAGACATTCGTGTAACCACCACAAAAATAATCGACATAACTTTGACTACTCATGGTATTATAAGTGACTATTCAATTCACCTGTCATTGTTCAAATATGAACCAATAAAATAGCAAATATTTACTTTCGTATCATAGCAACAGGAAATTTCAGCGATTATATCTTCCTAGAAGGTATTCAAGTGGATATTTTAAACAAGTGAAAGTTTTTATTAATGTAACTCATTTACTAACAATATTGAAGGTACAATTAGAAAAACTAACATTACTGCAGTGCTGCAGCAGACATTCTGGAACAGAGCTATCACTGGGAGTACCCGAGGGAGTACCTTTCTCTTGTAGCTTAATACCGTCACTATTACTGACAGATGTCGAAGTTGTACATGACACATTTGTTGTTGTAAAATTTCTTCGCATTTTGGTGATAATCGACTCGTGGTGCTCATCATCAAGCTGCAAGTACGATTTTATGGAATTCAGATTTTGGTGTCCCGTTATTTTCATCAGTTGTTGCTCTCCGACTCCAGCTTTCGCCAGAGATGATACAGTTGAAGAGCGTACCGAATGATTTGATATCTTCCTTCTTTTAACATCTAATCCAGTTTTTTCAGCTAATAACTTCACCCATTTACTGATCTCACATATACCAACTGGACTGTTCTTATACCACACCGCATTCTCAACTTTATCCCAAAACGGATTCGGTGTCAAAAACATCCTTTCTGTTTTCACATTTTTTCCTCTCTTCGATTTCAGTAGATAATACAATCTAAATAACAGAAGAATATTAATTATACCGTCTTGAAATTAAATATAAATAGGTTACCTAACTGGACACATATCGGTATTGCTTTTATTCTCTATCAACCACTTGCTGCCTGTCAATGATTTAGTTCCCCCCTGCGCAGTTTTCGAAAATACTGGATTATACTCAATTCTACCAGTTCTTCTTCCCTTGTTATCGAGTTCCTCCTTGAAGTAATAGGTGAAACAGTTGCTCCCTTCTCCTCCCCGCCAAGCTAGTTCGTAAGATGCTATTAAGAAAAACTTTTTCTGTAAACCGTCTGGGGTTCTCATCTAATATGCGTATCATATTTAAGTATTCTGGTTCTGTAAGTGCCGCCGCGTTGCTGGTTCTTTTTTCAGGACACGCTTGCAGTTTTCTTCTTGTAGCATCCCTGGCGTCACGTGCTGACTTAAATATTGCATCAGAAAACGGGTTTACGTTTATTTTCCACTTATTGAAGAACATTTCTTGAACCATTTTCGCCGTCACGTTCCACATGTGCTTGATGACGCCTTCTTTATAATCGGACCCATCTTTTTTCTTCATATTACATGCCCACGACTTTAAGATGACATTTAAGTCCACAGGAGAAGTAGATTGATCCAGTTTATAGCCTTTTGCTGTTAAAAATGTACTAAATTGTCTCCATACTGAATCTTTGGATTTCTTCGTGTTCCAAGGGATATTTTCGCAAATTTCAGCATCGATTTCGTCTTCAGATTTCGTGCCAAATCTTTTCTCAGTTCCCATTATTTAGAAACACCAGTTTTTATTCAACGAAACGAACTAAATAGGAACACGATTCCAAAAATTTTAATGACAAACATAAATGTTTTTTTTGTTGACATGGAAACGTAATGATGTGTAACTAAATTTTGAGTCATTTTAATATGAAAAATTGATTTGGTTCATTGAATAGTCTCTCGAATACGATTCGTAGTCAAAGTTGAGTCTACTATTTTTGTGGTGCTTTACACTCATGTCTTTCATAATTGCGAATACTACTCGTGCTCCGCACTCGTAGTATTTAAATGCAATCATGAAAGACATTCGTGTAACCACCACAAAAATAATCGACATAACTTTGACTACTCATGGTATTATAAGTGATTATTTTTTAAACTGTTATGTCAGCCAATCGTAATGAGAAGAAGTTTGAAATCGACCAATAACATCACAATTACACCGACTATTTGCTAGTAGCAAATTACAGCGATAATTTTTTGATTAAAAAGAAATCCAATCAAATTGGTCTATTTCTAATCATGTGTGTCAAATTAACCAATGAAACCATCATTTAACTAACGCTTATGTCATCATGAAATGTCATACATCATTGTCTATTCCGATGACAATGATGTATGACATTTTATGATGACATAAGCGATAAATATAATTTTACGAATTGTTCTATTATTTTCCGACATAGTTTAAAAAATAATCACGCCGAATTACATTCGTGGTAATAATTTTTTGTTGATAATTTTAACTAGATTAGCACTCACCTTTATTGCTATTAAGAAATCCCACTCGTGGACTTCGTCCACTCGTGAGATTTCTATAGCAACAAAGGTTCGTGCATCTAGTTAAAATTATCAAAAAATTATCACCACTTATGTAATTACTGTTGATAATTTTGGCAAGTTATGACAGTGATTATTCAGTCAGTTGAATAATAATGACAGCGATGGAGTTATGGTCATAACTCAATCGTTATGTCAATATCAGTTTCTTTCCGTGAAAGTTGTAGATAAAGTACATATATTCGATTCGGCTGTTATGACTATAACCCACGAAGATGACATGCACCATGAGCAACAGCGAGTGGTGTAAGCATCTGAGGTTCTCTTGCATCGTTGCAAGCAAATGTTTTCATCAAATAAAGACTGGTTGCACATAGATCAAAGTTTGAGGATGTGGCGACAAAGTAACTGGACGGAGGTCTAAAACATGCACTGACTGATAAGGTGTCACCTCTAGAAGACCTTCAATAGTAGGAGCAGGACATTTTTCTTCTTCAACAAATTGAAAATCTTTGCATTTAGTCATACATTCAAGTTGCTGTTGAACCTTTTTAAAAGCGAAATTCCTTAAAAGTCTAGAATACAAATCTTCCGCTGAAAAATTATTTCTGGATAAGAGTCAAACATATGTTTCATCTCAGGATCTTGAAAATAGAGGTATTTCAAATTTTCTTCCACATCAACGTTAATATGAACGTCACATTTGTAAGTATTTCGTAAAATTGATACACATTCATCAAACTTCATTCTGTTATGTGGTTTTCTGTGTAGATTTGTTAAGCCTTTCAACGTCACAAGGCACCCGGATTAATTAATGATAGGTATTATTTTGTACGATTTTTTTGTTGGCGCGAGCCTGCAATGCTGCTACTGAATTAACCTTAAGCTGATTTGAAATGTTCAGTCTTTGCTGGGGTAAACTTTTAAATAAAGTTAGTGATACCGGATGAGTGTGATCTTCATTTAGTTCCTTTATCTCTAAAAATTTCCCACAACAAGTTAATTTTAAAAACATACCGGCTGGACACTTCTGTCTAAATGTAAATGTGTTTTTTGTTTTATTCCTAGGAGTGTGCTTTCTGCCACCTTTAATGCAAGCTATTCTTACATAATGGTAAATTAAGTCTTGTTTTGCTTGAGCTCACACACTTTCAGGATATCTTTTAGCCTGCATCTTGATGGTTCTAGAATCTCTAATCCAGGAATCATTGAACACTTCATTTTTGTAACTGCTTGCTGAAATTCTCGTAAGTTTCAACCTTATCGCCCACTTTCAACAGTCTACAATTAGAAGAACATCGTTTTTAACAAAAAGCATAGCTACAGGGAAAAACATATCTGCGAATTTAGATAAATTAAAGAAAATTAACACTAAAAGTTAAGGCGTTCACGCGCGCAATATGGAAAACAGAGGTTATGTTGATATGCCGGTGACGATACGTGAAGCCGGCTGCCGTCCGCAATTCTTGATGCCGTAGCTGGCCGGCATCAATATGCATACAAAACGGTGACCGGCGTTACTTTGTTCGACCAGGTAGTTTAATTGTTTGATCTGACTTATTCACTTTTAGATGTCGCCACTGCTGCTTTTGAGCAGTTATGGATAAAAATTATAGTTGATAATGTTGACATTATGGCTGGCATCGTGTACAGGCCTCCTAATACAGACTTCGACAATTTTGCTGTGGCATTTGAGGATCTCCTTTATGATTTTCTACTTAATAATCATGAACTCATTATATTGGGTGATTTCAACATAAATTTGCTTAACGCTAATTGTCACTCGTGTCAATCATTTCAGAATATTTGTGATTCTTTGTGTCTACAGCAACTAATAAACAGTCCTACTCGCGTTACCCGGTTTTCCTCCACGCTGATCGACCTTATTTGTGTCCTGGCACATTGTAAAGTAATTGACAGTGGCGTTAGTATGAATTTCCCTGTCTCGGATCATTATCTTGTTTATGCTATCCTTTATCTTGGTGTCTCCCGTGTGGTTCCTAAGTGTCACACTTTTCGGAACTTCTAAAACTTTAACTACCACTAGTTTCTTATTGATCTTGAGGAGTTACCTTGGCATCACATTTCTGCTCCTAATATCAACGATAAGTTTCTTGTTTTTCACAATATCATCGATTTTATTTTCGATATTCATGCTCCTTTTAAAATATAATATTATATTTTCATAAAATCTAAGGCACCTTGGCTTACTGACAATATCAAATTGTTAATAAGACTTAGGGACAGGGCGCTTCATGATTTCAGAGTAAAAAAAACACACAATCTTCCTTTAATTACTATAAACAACTTCGCAATTTCACGACATCCTCCATACGTCTCGAGAAGCGTGTGTACATGCGTCAGATTGCTAATGACGGGAATTCTGCAGCTCTTTGGAAGAACCCCAAACTATTAAATATTTTGAACCGTAAGCAGTCTACTGCCTTACCTGCTCATTTAAATGATGCTGAAGGATTAAATAATCATTTCTCAACCTGCTTAACTAACAACTGTGCCGATGCTGACACATTGAATTTTTACAATAATAACCGCCTTAGTAATGCTAGTTTTGGGTTTGCCTTGCCTACGGGTTCAGACATCTATGAAATCATCTGTTCTCTCAGGTTTCACTCCTGTGGTTCGGACAATATTAGTCTTAGGATGCTACAATACTGCTGCCCGTTCCTGCTTCCAGTTATTACTCATTTGATTAATTCTTGTTTGGTTGAGGGTGTGTTTCCTTCTTCTTGGAAAAGTGCGTTGATTATGCCTCTGCCAAAAAAATCAAATCCGGATAGTTTCAGTGACCTTAGACCAATTTCCATTCTTCCCTTGCTGTCTAAAGTTTTAGAGAAGGTTATTGAAACACAAATCCGCGCCTACCTGGATGCAAATTCGATTCTTCCTGGTCAGCAGTCGGGGTTTCGCCCAGGATATAGCTGTGCCACGGTTTAGTCACACGTCACGGATGAGGTTCTTGGGGGTGTGGATGATGGTTTGGTGACAGTATTGATTCTCCTTGATTACTCTAAAGCGTTTGACACTATCAACCATTCCCTACTGCTGGCCATCCTGCGCTTTATTGGTTTCGACCAAGTTTCTTTAAACTTTTTCCATTCTGATTTAAATGGTTGCATGCCACAGGTGCGTGTTGATGGTGTTGTGTCAGGTCGGCTGCCTGTCGCATCTGGTGTTCCTCAGGGTAGTATCTTAGGGCCGCTATTATTCGCAATTTACAGCTCTAATATAACCAAATGATTAAGATATTGCCAATTTCAGTTGTACGCCGATGACACTCAGCTTTTTTATTCATTTCATCCCTCGAATGTTGTCTCTGCCGTCGCCAGTGTTAATTCTGATCTTCAATCGCTTGTTGCAGAATCTGAACGTCACTCCCTCAATATCAATACTAAGAAATCAGTGGTATTGCTTTTTGGTCGTACCAAACAAGGAGATTTGGTCTTGCCGCTGGTTAAGATCCAGATAAACCCTTTCCTCATTCCGAGTGCTCAAGGAATCTTGGCCTTTATCTCGATACCAGAATGAGGTTTAAGGAGCATGTCTGCCGACTTATTCGAAGAGCATTCTGTAATCTTAAAATACTAAGAATAATCTAACGAATAATCTAACGAATAATCTAACGAATAATCTAACGATAATTTTTGATGCGCCGCGCCGGGCTTATAAAGACTCGGGTGTATGGGGGTAATAGTCTAGAAAAGTCTGGCGTCCGGTAGACGATCACGCCACTAAAGAAAACTAAATGCGGATTTCAATGTACACAAAAGACTATGGGAACATACACTATTCAGATAAAGAAACCTTGAAAGACAAAAATGCAACTATTGCCAATCCTAAATTTGAACAAAGAGTAGTTCATAAAATAAGTATTTTTTGATTCAATATTTTAAATAAAATATATACAACCCAGATTTTAATTTTGAAATGAAATGTAATTATTATTTTAAAACGTAATTTATTTTGAACTTTAAACATAATTTGAATTAATACTGGTTTAAAAATATTTAACATGTAATATACAGGGGTGAATGAATTAATGTTGGCCGCGTCTTTCTAAATGCAACTGTTTGTTTTATTTTTTCTTATTTACCTAATCAAAAAATATGTTTCAGTGATGCTACAAGGGCAAGTGGTCTATTTACTGCCTTGTGTTTCATGATAGATCAAATAAAGCTGGAAAATCTTTACGATGTATGTTCAGCTGTGAGAAATGTGAGGCATAGCAGAGCGGAATTTGTGACGGAAATGGAACAGTTTGTTTTCCTGTATAACTGCGCTATAGAGTATGTCCAAAAATATGAAAAATATTGTATATTGTAATTAACTTAGCCGATTGTTTTAAACAATACAATAATACTACAGAAATAAATTATCAGTATATGTTAAATAAGCTTTCTTTATTATCTTTACCATTAAAATAATTGATAAGGTAGAGTTTTAGGTATTACCAATGACCTTTAAACTATTTAATCTATTATAATGACAAAGTTTGAATTTTACACTTTTGCCAAAGTGGTGAGGTTTTCATTATGCTCAAGGGAGCTTTCTAGGATACTAAGTATCTTCAGGTATTAGCAGTCGAGGTGTTGTAGAAATGCTACTGAGCAATACAAGAGATATAACTTTTATTATCAAATCTCAAAAAAGACGAATTTTTGGTCTTCATTATTATAACATATAAATATCAACGTTTCATAAAGTTTTTTTGGAATTTGCGCATATTACTACAAATTACAGATTTTTTGATATACCTTTGGTCCAGCATACTATCCAATATTTCTAAAATGCAGAGTTACAAGAAGCCACAAGTCTACAATTTCTATCTTTTAAAAACACTGTGAAATTATAACGTGGCTATCTTTTATATTATTTGAGTCTAACTAATTGTGTAATGGAAGTGATGATGATTTGACTGCCCTGGGTTGGAGACAACAACCATATACAAAATTCTCTTTTTCTTGTTTTATTTTATGTAGCCGCGATAATTCCTTTTTTTATTATTATCTTTCCTGGGTTCGAATGGCATGCAGGTGGCGATGTTAGTTGTTGTCTTCAAAACCGAAGGTCTTCTAACTGAAGCTGCAAAATAGCGGTCTGTCACCTGATGAGACCATCAGGTGACAGACCGCTATTTTGCAGCTATTTTGCGAGTATGCTTACATCTCCAAGGTTATCCGAACTTATTCCTTGGTTACACCGTGCTGATGACGACCAATTAGTCAGAAACACGTGTCCACGGTTGCACAACGCGGATTATACCCAATGTTTCTCATTTTCTTATTTTATTTTATGTATCCGCGATAATTCCTTTTTCTTTTTTTTATATATATATACAGGGTATTCCACGAGAGCCGTTCGTTAGAAGTTTTCGTGGTTAGAAAAAACTTAGAATTCTGAAATTTTGAGTTCCAGGGTTATTCAAGATTCTCTTTCATTTTAAAATATTTTCAAGATCATACTACTTCCGGTTATACCGGAAGTCGCCATTAACTTCCTTATTTTAAATGGAACACCCGGTATATTATTTCATTTTTGGATTCCTGAGAAAATTTTGTAGTGGGTTTTCATCAGGTTTCCCAATACCTATTTTCAATTTTTTCTTAGATATCTTGATTTTTTTGAAAATTTTGACAGATTTAGCCCTGTTTTGAGCATTGCGCCCTTTAACCAATTTCGATTGGTGGAAAGCGCTTCTGGGGTAGACGGAAGCACAGGAATGATACTTTCGAATGCCATATTGACAACTGATTTATCGCATACAGGGTATCCAAAATTTAATGACCAATTACATCATTTTAAAAGTTGAAAAAGGTCGTTTTTTCAAATGGGATACTCTGTATTTTATTGGATGGTCGGATGCAGAATTTGATTCTGCATCGATTTGCTATAACATTCCCTATACCTATTTCCAGTGGTTTTCTTGTTAATCCAAATTTTTTATTTTAGTGTGGTTTTTTGGCAGAAACCGAAACATCGCTTGCTTTTCGAAGCCAAATAAACATCAATGAAACGGTAAAAAATTTACTTTAATTAGAACTTGACATTAGTACATAACATTTAGAACGAAATATAAAATAAAAACAAAAAATTGGAACATAATGACAAAAAATAATAAGAGAATGTAAAATTACAATAATTGTTCTATATGACCTCCATTTTGGTTCAAACACTGAATAACTCTGTCATATACTCCTCGCGAAACAGATCTCCGAAGTTCGTCTGTACTTATATTAGTAAACGCATGGTGAACACGGTTCAATAATAATTCCTCTCTAGTTTGTACCGGCCTGAAGTACACTAGTTCTTTTATACGACCCCAGAGGTAAAAATCCAAGGGGGTCAAATCGGGTGATCTGCGTGATTGAAACATTTATTCATGTCGTTTGTATATTAAAATCGATTTGAGACAAAAAAACACAAAAAACGGGCATAATAAAAAGAAGAGAAAAAATCCACTCCTCACTGGCAATAGGTACAGAGATGGAAAAGTCAAAAAACATAGAGGAAAACAACAATATTTATGAAAAGCTTAAAATATGGGAATAAATTATATTTAATTTGTTAACGTCCGTTTTAAAATTGATTGCTTTATTATTCTTGTTAATATGTACCATTTCTAAAAATAATCTTTTACTATAATTGTTCTCTGTGTCTAGTATTTTTATGTTCCCAAAATTGAAAGTGTGACCGAGTGTAATACTGTGTGTAGCCAACGCACAAGATGTTTTTTCTATTCTACAATCACTCTTATGTTGGGTGATACGATATTTTAAAGTTTGCGATGTCTGACCCATAATTTTTTATTTGAATGTGGTTTTTTGGCAGAAACCGAAACATCGCTTGCTTTTCGAAGCCAAATAAACATCAATGAAAAGGTAAAAAATTTACTTTAATTAGAACATGACATTAGTACCTAACATTTAGAACGAAATATAAAATAAAAACAAAAAATTGGAGCATAATGACAAAAAATAATAAGAGAATGTAAAATTACAATAATTGTTCTATATGACCTCCATTTTGGTTCAAACAATGAATAACTCTGTCATATACTCCTCGCGAAACAGATCTCCGAAGTTCGTCTGTACTTATATTAGTAAACGCATGGTGAACACGGTTCAATAATTCCTCTCTAGTTTGTACCGGCCTAAAGTACACTAGCTCTTTTATACGACCCCAGAGGTAAAAATTCAAGGGGGTCAAATCGGGTGATCTGCGTGGCCAGTTTCAAGGTCGCCGCGGGCCAATCCACCGATCCTCGAACATCATTGACAATTGCCGGTGTACAGCTATAGTTGAATGTGCTGGAGCACCATCAAGCTGAAACCAACTGTTTGCTCTATCACGTGGAGGTAGAGCATTTAGAAAATCACTAACAAACCCTCTCAGTATCTCCAGATATCTAGCCGCATTTAAATTTTCATCGTACACTTGATAAGCCACTCTGTTGTCCATAATTAAACAAAAAAACATTGAAACTAAAGCGGTCATGGTGATTATGTTCCCTAATAACATGTGGATTATCTTGTGCCCAGTAGTGAGTATTTCGGCGATTTGTAATTCCTTGCCTGCTGAATTTCGATTCATCAGTCCACATAATCTGATGAAGGAATCTCGGATCTTCGGTCATTTTCAAAATCATAAATTCGCAAAAGTTGACACGTCTTGCCTCATCACCAAGACGTAATCCGTGAACAGTTATCTCACAAAAAGGATGCATTCCATGTTTTTTTAATATTCTGTGGATTGATGTTTTTGAAATACCCAAATCCAGCGCTGCTGTCGAAATTGAACTCCGCGGATAAGCTTGAAAAAACGCCAACACATTCACCACGTTATCTTCATTATCAGTTACGAGCTTTAGGTTATTTTGAGTTGCCCTTACGTTTCCAGTTGCTATAAAGCGAGTTTCGATTCTTGCGAATTTTCCGGGAGTCATTGTTGGTAGGTCCGGATATCGTTCATTAAATAGTCTGCATGTTCGGCGAACAATTCGTCCACATTCACCGTGCGTGTAAAACAAATTTAATAAATCATTATTGGAATATTCTTCAACATTCTCCATTATAAACTGTACTTAAGCAAGTTAACAAAATCCCTAGAACTGTAAGTAGATACCTCACGAATCTGTACGATGATATTGCTTTGACATTAAATCAACATTGTTTCAATTCCTGTCAAAATCAAGACTTACTAGGTAGAACTTTTGGAGTTTGATCACCTTTTGATAAAAATATGGATTAACAAGAAAACCACTGGAAATAGGTATAGGGAATGTTATAGCAAATCGATGCAGAATCAAATTCTACATCCGACCATCTAATAAAATACTGGATGTCCCATTTGAAAAAACGGTGTTTTTCAACTTTTAAAATGATGTAATTGGTCATGAAATTAAGGATACCCTGTATGCGATAAATCAATTGTCAATATGGCATTCGAAAGTATCATTCCTGTGCTTCCGTTTACCCCAGAAGCGCTTTCCACCAATCGAAATTGGTTAAAGGGCGCAATGCTCTAGACAGGGCTACATCTGTCAAAGTTTTCAAAAAAATCAAGATATCTAAGAAAAAATTGAAAATAGGTATAGGGAAACCTGATGAAAACCCACTATGAAATTTTCTCAGGAATCCAAAAATGAAATAATATACCGGGTGTTCCATTTAAAATAAGGAAGTTAATGGCGACTTCCGGTATAACCGGAAGTAGTATGATCTTGAAAATATCTTAAAATGAAAGAGAATCTTGAATAACCCTGGAACCCAAAATTTCAGAATTCTAAGCTTTTTCTAACCACGAAAACTTCTAACGAACGGCTCTCGTGGAATACCCTGTATACCGGGTGTCTGTTTAAGCTCGGCCACCGGCCATATCTCGGCAACCCCGCGGAAAAAATCTTGATAGTAAAATGGATGACGGGAATTACAACAAAAATATTTTAAGTTTCCAAAATGATCGCAAGGGGGCGCAATTCTCAAGATGAATTAAAAATTCGATAATTTTTCATTAAATTCTATATTGAGATTGATTAAAAAATGTACTAGCAAAATTTTTAGACGTTTTTATACAACTTTCATTTGAAGCTTTTTGATCTTACTCCCATACGAAGGGGAGAGTGGAGGGGGCTTGTCTGCGTACAAAAGTAGGTATAACTTTGGTTTGCCCCAACGGATTTTAATGTTTCTGGGCTCATTAGAAAGAGAATTTTACAGAGAATTGACGGATATGTAGCACGAAATTACGTGGTTGTCAAAGAAAATAACAGGGGGCGCTGTTCTCAATGTATGTATATTTCTTGTTTTTTCTTTAAAATTTCAAATGGAACGGTATATTTTTAATATCGTAATATTGAAGCACATGAAAAGCTGAAGGGAGTGATGAAAACCGGAAGTTGCTACCTTTTTTTTGACGAAGATATAGTCTTACGAAGACAATTCAGAAAAATAAGACTCTTTAAATATAAATTTATTTATTTATTGGGAGTAATGATTTTATTTTAATTTAGTAGGGTCTCTAGACAGTGTAGTGTATATAGTACGTTTTCACTTGAAATTTCATCATACTCTTCGCTAAATGTATTTATTTCAATCTTTTTATCGATTTTTTAATTCATTGCATATGTTACGTTAGATTCTCCTTTTAAATGTTTTTAAATAGGTACTCTAGCTATTATTTTTTAAATATCATTTCTTATCCTTTCCAACATGGAAATAAAATAATAATAGTGAACAGTGCAGTTTGCTCTTTTTTTTAAAATTTTATCATACAACATGGCATGCACAGTGATACTAAATTACATTATGATGAGATTTCCAAGGTAGGCCATGAAAATCGAAATGCAAAGATATTAGTGTCACTTGTAGTTAAACTTTTTGTACGTATTTAGCAAATTCAGCCTTTTGGACACGTGCACATTAGTATTAAGTTTGTAAAATGTTGTATTCTAACATTGAAGCTTATGACATGATCAGAATGTATTTTCAATGCTTTGAGAATGCATTCTTGCTTCGGGGAAATATTCCCTAAATTATCCCGAAAGAAGACATTATTGAGTTTTTATTCACCTTGCCAGATGTTCTTGATGTTTATTTATGGGGCAGAATAAAAGACATAGTTTATCACAAAAAGTCGAGTACAACAATTGCTGCCTCCGAAATGGAAGTAACTCTGGTCTCTACTAATCGACAAGTAAACGTGTATTGAAAATGAAGGTGAACACTTTGAACATTTGTTAAGTTGAAGTTTTTTCTTGTTTATTTTTTTGTATTTTCTGATTTAAATATACTCGTATTTTCTTTTCCTTTATATTACTTGGTCAATATATTTTCTTATTTATGTTTAGGTATATAAAAATTACTTTCATTTCAGGCGGGGATGATTTAGATATCAATTTGTGTACCCTTTCGTTACTAATGAGTAAATGATTTGATTATAACTAATGCATTATATTATATTGTTTTTTTCTCGTTATTGTCTACTTAGTTCATGAGTTATGGAAATTATTTTTGTTGTTTTCCTATAAATAGATCTACCTATATCAGTTGCGTGATCAAGATATATTATTATTATTATTATTATCATTATTAGTATTATTTTATTTCAATGTCTAAAAAGGCAAGACATGAAATTTAAAAATAGCTAGAGAATATGAAAACATTTATGAAGAGAATCTAATGTAACATATGCAAGAATTAAAAAAATCGGTGAGAAGATTGAAATAAATACATTTATGGAAGACTATGATGAAAATTCAAGTGAAAGCAAACTATACACTGTCTAGTAACATTTAAAATTAAAATAAAGTTATTACTCACAATAAATAAATAAATTTATATTAAAAATTGTTTATTTTTTTGGATTGTCTTCGTATGACTATATCTTCGTCAAGAAAAAAGGTAGCAACTTTCGGTTTTCATCATTCTCTTCAGCTTTTATGTGCTTCAATATTACTATATTAAAAATATGCCGTGCCATTTAAAATTTTAAAGAAAAAACAAGTAATATACATACATTGAGAACAGCGCCCCCTGTTGTTTTCTTTGACAACCACGTAATTTCGTGCTACATGTCCTTCAATTCTCTGTAAGATTCTCTATCTAATGAGACCAGAAACATTAAAATCCGTTTGTGCAAACCAAAATTATACCGACTTTTGTACGCAGACATACCCCTCCCCTCTTCCCTTCGTATGGGAGTTAGATCAAAAAGTTTCAAATGAAAGTTGTATAAAAACGTCTAAAAATTTTGCTAGAAAAATTTTCAATCTATCTTAATCTAGAATTTAATAAAAAATTATCGAATTTTTAATTTATCTTGAGAATTGCGCCCCCTTGCGATTATTTTGGAAACTTAAAAATATTTTAGTTGCAATTTCCGTCGTCCATTTTACTATCAAGATTTTTTCCGCGAGGTTGTACGATAAACGGTTGCCGAGATATGGCCTGGAATGTTCTCTTTCTGCTGAGCCTATCTAGTATGATATTTTGTGATAAATTATGTATGACAATTTCAATCAGTTGTTTACATGTTTAGTTATAGTGCAGTTGTCAAATATATCTGATTTTTTGTAAGTTACGTTAGTTTAAAGTACTTCTTTCGCCAATATCATGGAACTGAACAAAGAACATTATCTAGCGGTGACTTTTTACAATTTCAAGCGTAGCTTAAGACGTAAAGAATATTTTGAGGAAATCGCAATCGAGTGTTTTGTGACAAGTCGCATTGTTTCGCTACCGTAAAGCGGTGGTACAATGAATTTCAAGGCGGTCGACTTTCCCTAAATGATAGTTTTTACGCTCCTAAGCCAAAAACGGCAGTTACAGGGAAAAATGCTCTTATTCGAAACATGATTGTAGAAGACTGGCATACTACTGTCACAAGTATTCAAGCAACTTTAAAGATTGGTGTGAAATCAATTAACATTATTTTTCACAAACATTAGAAAGTCCATAAGCTTTGTTCTCTGTGCATTCTCCACAACCTGACTTGAATTCAAAAAGAAAACCGTGTGAGATAGTGCAGATCGCTTTAGCTGTAAATCGTCTAATTTGAGGTCTAAAATGTTCGCGTCAAAGGAGAGGGATCATCTTGCATCAAGATAACGCTAGGGCCCACACTGCCGCTCAAACAACTGAATACCTAAAATATAGAAATAATGGATCATTCACCGTATTTTCCAGACCTAGCACCCAATAATTTCTTCTTATTTCTGCGGGTAAAGGACAAATTACGGGGTTTACGTGTTTACGTTTTACATTTGCCAAATGAGCGATTGGTGCCTTTAAAAATGAAATAAACAAACTACCGCCAGAAGATTGGAGAAAACATTTTCAAGATTGGTTTTCACGGATGCAAAAATGCATTGAGTGTGGAAGAGAATACTTTGAAAATTTATAAGTAAATGTTTTTTGTAAATAAATTGTGTTTTACTTTACCAGACTCAGCGGAAAAAGAACAGCCCTCGTATCTTGCGCACACCGCATTTAAAGAATATTTAAAACATAATAAATGTATTTATTTATGTATTTATCAATCATATATGACGTATTTGTAACTGTTAGAAATGCATCATGGGCATTTCCTATACAAAAATATAAATCACAAATATATGTGTGGTGTTTATCGCTCGAGAATTGTGTGTATTTTTTATATTCATTAAAACGCCAGCACTCTATTATGTATATTTGTTTATAATATGCAGCTGGGCTAAAAAAAAAGCGATATATGTACGATATTATTTTTCTTTTGAGTTAGTTCTACAGACACGTTAATATTAAATACACACATATTCAAGTATACTGTGTTTTATTTTGATACCTATTCCCTATAGTAACATATAAAATTTAAAAAAAATGATTATATACATAAATAATATCGTCTACCTATGAGTATCAAATAGACATGTACGGTAAGATTGCTCAGTCTTACCCCACCAAAAAAAAATTGGTAAAAATTTTAAGATCTTTTAAAGAAATAACAATTGTGCGATATTTATTACGAGAAAATTCCAAACAATCTCTTCTCTAAAATAAATTAACAAAACTTAATAAAAACAAATTCAGTACAAGGAAACCAATGTTCTAAGTGTATATAATAAAATAAATATAATAATAAAACTTTCTGATTCTTAAATAACATATTTAAATCATCAGTATCAGATGCGTATAAAAATAAAGAAGCCATTACGCATCTTTCTCGAGTAGAGGTTATTACGATTATGTTGAGGATTTTTTTTTTGTGGAATTGCTATTGAAGATGTAGCGATTAAATCAATAAGCTCCTTTTTCTTTTCAGGTGTTTCATTATGTTGGTTCGTGATTCCTACAGTATAATTTTCGTCAATAAGAGTTCCAAATGGAGAGATTTCGGTTGCTGAAGTCACAGTTGGATCTGTATGGCACGAGTCTTCAATCATTATCACTGAAACTCAAAACCCTCATCTGTAAATAGATAGAAGATGCATTGCCATAAACTAGTAGATTTATAGATTTAAACTGTTCAATGTAATATTCTTCCTAACTGACTTTGTATATGCAATCCCCAGTAGTTCTGAAACGGTAGTCTGCATAATTGTGCTTCCAGGATTTGTGCTTAACCGTATAGATAATGCTTTGTTATAATTCATTTTCAGTGATTTGAAAAAAGACTTACTTAAAGGTAGGTGGTATGGCTATCTAAAAGCTATAGTATTTGCTTCTTGTTACTTTTCTGCAACCTGATATATTTGATACAATATTCTAACCATTGACCAAAAAATTCTGAAGTTATCCATCCATTTCTTGAACATGCAAATTGAGTTATCGATGATGCTCCTTTCTTTAAGCAATTTTTCATATGAGAACGTTTAAAAATTATTAAATTAAATTAACATAGGACTTAAAAGTTCTCCTGCAGCATTCATAGAAAACACATCTGTACCGTCAAACCCCTTTCGCCAATAGTAATCGCGCGCACCAGATGTTTTCCGGCTTGTGCAATAATTTTGTATAACTTGTGAATAGTTAATAGACCACTTTCATCCATATTAGACAATAACAATAGACTTACTTGTTGATAACTTACGATTCCACGGTATCGGGCACAGACGAGCAATATGGGAATAAATATGGTTGACTAAAGAGTAAATATTTTTGCCGCAACACATTAAGTACAATATTTAAAAGGTAGGATACAATATATCAACGTTGCGTTGCAGCAACGTTTATACCATACACCCCATGTTGAGTATGCAGAGAAAGATATTTCAGCAACTCAAGAAGAATTAAATGAAATTCAAGAAGCTGAAACCGTTACAGCAGAATATGGTAAGTTTTTAGTGTCTCTGAACCACAACCTAGACCTAGTACATCATACGAAGCATCAAATTTAAGCATACTTGATGATCCGTCAAATTGACCTGAAATAAACGATAAAATCAGATCACTTTTAATAGAAATTGGACAGATAAAAAAAATTAAATAATTATCCACTAGATGATAAAGATAGAAAATTTAAAATACATATTATAACCGTCAAATGCTAAATTCATGTTTAGAAATTGGTTAGTTCTTTCGCAAAAATCTAGTAGCTCATATCGTTTTTGTTGTACATTATTTTGTTTCACGGGTAGGCGAAAATATTAACTTAATCGGCCTATGCCACCTTATTACAACAGATTACTAAAACTGGCAGAACCTATCAAAAATATTACATGTGCAAGAAAGAAATTTCTCTAACGTATTTAAGTAGCAAAGCAATGTTTTTGCCGCTCCTGCAAATTTTGCGAAATTTGCAAATACAAGGAAGTTTCCGAACCAAATATGTACCTACATTATATGAGTAAAGATAACAGAATGAAATTAGTTTACAACAACATATCCTAAACATTAATCTTATGGCATTCTTTAGTTCATGTTCCGCGCAGTCTATTAATTTACTTGTTAACAATTCTGTGAAAACTATTAAGGAAACAATAACATTTTCTGGAATAATTCATAAAGTGTATATATATACTTTAAAAAATATTTCAAAACTTCTAAATTATACCCATTGTCAGAAACAGGATGAGAATTTCGTCTTGATGCACTTAAACCATTGCAGGAAAATAGTGAGATAGACAATCACAGTAACATCCTGCCAGATTATTATGCAACAAAATTAAAAATTTCCATTTTGTATATTTTTTCGTACTCCATATTATAAATAAAGACATTGCTACTATTATAACAGCTATTAATAATCTAATTACCTACGTTAAAATTTATCAGTCAGAAAAAAGTTTAGTGAAATTGTTAGAAACTTCTACAGAATTAACAAATATTGAATGAAATTACTGCGGTAAAAAGGCGACAAAAATGACAATTCGATTATGAATTTAATTTAAATAAATTATCAGATTTAAATGACGAAATACTTCCGAAAAAGTGTGATAATTTAGAAATTTATTTAAAAGATACAGAAGAGACCGATCTAGTGAATTATTAACGAATTAATTTTCTATAAAGATGTGTTTCAATCAAAGTTAAATAATTTTAAAGATCCCTTTAGCTCATTAAATTATATTTCTAGAAATAATATAGAAACAATGTATATAAATATATGTACCTATAACACGACAAATTTTACTAACACAACCAGAGTTACTTTTGCTAGTGGAGAAAGATCTTTTTCGAAATTAAAACTTGTATACACTCTCTTCGATCAAATAAAACATAAACATATTAATATTTACTTTTATTTTTAATTTTTTTAATAAAGGGAGAGATAAATATTAGATTTCCTAATATATGTTAGTTATTGGCGCGGAATCGAGCGAGCCATGACTCATCGCCCACGGGCGCACTATTGACATGTATTATTAAAGAGGTTTTAATTTTATTTATACCGTAAGCGTCAAATTTTAATTTCGGTTTGCACTTCTATCATATGCAGAAGATGATCTTATACATATGCAGTGATGCCTGCTTGCTAACAGTGGAGGGAGAGCAACGGAGTGGCGGGGGACCCCCACGCCTTACAAATGTCCAGTGTGGCAGCCTCGCTTATGTCTATCTTTAGTTTAATTCGTCGCGCTCTTTTCCACTTACTACTTTCCTATCAGAAATTAAAATATGACGACCTCGGTATAATTGGATAACAAGTGACTGGTGATCTATAAAATACAAAATACTTATTATTTGTTCATTTTCTCTTCTGTAACACTTGTTCTCTTTGTATTAAGTACATCCTTGTAGATAGAAAACGTCCTTTCTACATCGCGACTGGTTATATGTGCGTACTGGATATATTCTTTTATGTCAGCGTATTTAGCATACACAATTGCCGCAATGTTATTAAATCTGGATTTCTATTAAAAACTGCGTCTAACTTTCGCCGAAGGCCACATCCGAAGTCACTTAGAATACTTTTGAAATTATTAATAGCCACTTCCAATGTGGTTAATCCATTTTTACTTTTCATACGTAGTATAAGGAAGTATTGTGATGACGAAAGTTTTCGACCTCGAGATTTTTGCGGATGTCCACGTTTTGAAGTCCCCTGATACCAAAAAAGTGGTTTTTAAAAAATGTCTCTCTCTCTCTCTCTCTCTCTCTCTCTCTCTCTCTCTCTCTCTCTCTCTCTCTCTCTCTCTCTCTCTCTCTCTCTCTCTCTCTCTCTCTCTCTCTCTCTGTGTGTGTGTGTGTGTGTGTGACCACGATAGCGGTCAAACCGCTGTAGATATCAATTCCAAATTTTGTATTTACGTGTATAATCTGCCTCTTGAGATCTGATTAGTTTTTCAGTAAAATCGGTAGACCGGAAGTAATACTTTACTTCAGTGAAAAAATCGAATTTTGCAAATATTTCGTCAACTACTAAGTTTAAACAAATTTATAAAGAATTCATATGAACTTAAAATTAAAATTTAGAACAATTTTATTTAAAAAGTTTTTCGAAATTCTTACCGGAAGTCGGTCTTCTACTCCTATCAAAAATCAGTTTTTTGCGAATATTTCGCAAGTCATGCTTTTTAGACAGTTATGTTATGAGTATAAACGTATTTAGAACTTAATTTTCAACACCTTTTGTAGAAAAAAATTTTCAAAATTCGGTCCGGAAGTACCACTTTTACTCTTACCAAATAGCGATTTTTTGCAAATATATCGTAAATTATGCATTCTATATATATTTATCAAGAGTACAAAAGTATTTAGAGCTGGATGTGCAATATTTTTTGTATACATGAAATTTCAAAATTCGGACCGGAAGTCACACTTTTACTCTTAGGGAGCAGCACTTTTTTTGAATATCTTGCAAAGTGTGCATTCTACAGAGATTTATTAAGAGAATAAAAGTACTTAAAATAGGATTTTTAATAATTTTTGTATAAAAAAATTCTTAAAATTCTATAATTTGAAACGCTCATACGTATAAGAAAGTCGTGGGGTGGCCACACCTCATTTTTTAATTTGAGATTCGATTTTCAAAATATGTGATTAGTTTAGGCAAATTTCCGAAGCGTTCCTGAAGGAATAACAACTGATTTTTTATTACTTTCTTATACGTAGTATAAGGAAGTATTGTGATGACAAAAATTTTCGACCTCGAGATTTTTGCAGATGTCCGCGTTTTGAAGTCCCCTAATACCAAAAAAGTGGTTTTTAAAAAATGTCTGTGTGTCTGTGTGTCTGTGTGTCTGTCTGTCTGTGACCACGATAGCGGTCAAACCGCTGTAGATATCTATTCCAAATTTTGTATTTAGTGTATAATCTCCCTCTTGAGATCTGATTTGTTTTTCAGTAAAATCGATAGACCGGAAGTAGCAGTTTACTTCAGTGAAAAAATCGAATTTTGCAAATATTTCGTCAATTACTAAGTTTAAGCAACTTTATAAATAACTCAAATGTACTCAAAATTAGATTTGAGACAAATTGTCTAAAAAAAGTTTTTCGAAATTCCAATCGGAATTAGGTCTTTTACTCTTATCGAAAATCAGTTTTTTGCGACTATCTCGCAAGTCATGCTTTCTAGGCAGGTACATTACGAGTATAAAAGTCTTCAAATTATAATTTTAAATATCTTTTGTATAAAAAAATTTCAATATTCGGACCGGAAGTACCACTTTTACTCTTACCGAATAGCGATTTTTTGCAAATATGTCGTAAATTATGCATTCTATATATATTTATTGAGAGTACAAGAGTATTTAGAGTTGGATTTACAATATTTTTTGTATACATGAATTTTCAAAATTCGGACCGGAAGTAGCACTTTTACTCTTCGCGAGTAGCACTTTTTTTCGAATATCTTGCAAAGTATGCATTCTGTAGCGATTTATTAAGAGAATGAAAGTACTTCGAATATGATTTTGAATAAGTTTTGTATAAAAAAATTCTTAAAATTGTACAGTTTGAAATGCTCATACGTATAAAAAAAGTCGTGTGGTGACCACACCTCATTTTTTAAATTTGAGATTTGTGTTAGTTCCTTGTACTCAGAAATACTTCGAGCATCGTCATTTAAACATGTAACGAAATTTTGTAAACTATCGAAATTCTGTGCATAAAAACTATTTTTGTGTATGTTTTAGCAAAGCTACGAACGTGCGATTTTTGGCATTCTGTAACGATATTTTACAAACTTTGTAATAAATTTCTGAATCACTGACAGTTCATTTTCATATTAGAAAAAGGAACATAAACAACGTTCTAGGTCTAAATAAATGACAACTAAAAATGTACGCGTACGTATTGAAACTAAATAACAGTAAGTATATATTACATATTTTCATTATTTCTCTTGCGAAATATAAGGTAAATATAATGAATTTTAAAAACCCCTCAGGCTATCTACGCCGATGTAGAATGAATTTTACTCATAAATTCCTTATTTTATGGCAGTTTTTTGCTCTGATTCTCGGGCACTTCTCGGGCGTAAACAGATGTTGCAGTTCTCCCTATGAATTATTGCTATTCAGATATAATGTAAACAACACACAAAGTTGTTTACATTATTTCTTTGCTCGGTTGTAGCTCCGTGGTAGTTTAGCTCGCACGATTCCGCGCCCTAGATTTATAAATATAATATAATAAAGTACCTATGTGTATTTATTGAGAATTAAAATTACAGAAATTTTCCAACATATCAGTTTTTTTACTTGTGGCTTTAACGAAGCTTGTGGAGAAGGAGGCATTGCGACATTTGCAGGGCGACAAAGGTGCTAGCGCCGCCCTAAGCATGCCTAATAGTATGTATATAATATAATATATCGTCTGAAATAAAAATGCACAAATGCATTCGTTATATATTTCTTGTTATTCTGTGGGAAATTCAAATTTTCTTGTGATTATCTTGTCTAAACTCCTAATAAATCATTTAAATTTCCTAATTTTGAATAATTTGCTAGTTGACTATGTATATGTGTACAAATGTAATAATATTTAAGTATGATTGTAATTACATAATAAAAAAGAGTTTTGCTTTGGTTCAATGTTTTTATGTTGACAAAAGAACCATATGATGACAAGAAAACGATTTCTTATTTTAAGCAGCACTAAGTCATACATATGCATACATATTTTCTTAAAGGTCAGTGGTATGTCAGATGATAGTATCGTAATTAGAGTATCTGAAATTTTATCATATTTTATCAAAATATTGACAGTCCAAACATTCATGTTGCATATTGTTGTCAGTATTACGTACTTTAAATAAGAGTGGTAAATTACAATTACTAATTTTATTATATTTATCAAAACATACAGTGAGATTTAATAATTATAACATCAAGTCTAATTTTATATTGTGATAGTACATTAATTTGATAAAACTTAATATATTTGTCTAAAACATAATAAACACAGGAAGTTTGGCTTATCAGTAAACACAAAAATAATGTTATAAAAAAACTCTGTCAGACCCATAAATTATTCGTTTATGTAAAACAGTCGAAAAATATAAAAGTCAGTTGGTTAACTAATCGCCTGGCTTCCGTTGTAAAGAAAGTTAATAATATTTTGGTATCTACTTACGTTCAGCTGCGGTTTCTACTAATAGACTAATTACAAAATAAATATGTTTTATTTTTGATGATAAATTAAACGAAAATATTATTTAATTTCATTACATATTTTGAGATATTTGGGAATTTGACATTTTCTTCATCAAAAACTTACCAAGCCTTTGTTAATTGTTTACATACTGCTACATTATTAATAGTCACATTTATTTTATTTACCTATCTCAAATTTACATTCCTATAACTTCGTAAATGAGGATAACCAAGGTCTTAGGACTTATACAGGCAGTTAGTAATAGTACCGAAGCACAGTGTTCAAAATGAACAAATTCGTGATCGAAATTAATCACGCTATAAAAGTAGATAAAAATTGAATTTTTTGCCGTACAAATATGTATAAACAATCCCTTAGGGGATGAAATAAGTACTTAAAGATGTTACAATCTCCATGATCGTTACTTTCTGTGATATTTAACACATAAGTATTAATAAATAACTACTAATATTTAGTTATAAAAAGCTAGAGGTGCTGTTGTAAGGGGGAGGGGTGATTGACGTTTTTTAGTCAGTTGTCAGTACATATTATAGAAACTATTTTTGACATAACATAGCCAAGAGAGGGCACAGACAAAACAAATATGAGAATAATCATCAGAGTCTTCACTTGCGTGTTCCCTATACATTTTGCTTTCGTCGTCATACTTGTACTCCTTAAGTACAAGTTCGTCTTCGTCTGTGAGGTCGAGCAACAGAATCATTCTCTGGATTGATACGAAAACAGAAAAGGATCTGAGCTCAATAGGAGCCTACAAAATAAGTGCCCCTTGGTTTTAAAGGGTTGACTTTTTGCGTATATCTGTCTCGATACTTTCTTACGTCCATATTTTTGACTCTTGGGCTTCTTCCGATAATTCACCGATAGGCAATAGAACTTCCTTAATAATTGCAGCATCAAGAATAAGAATTGTATGTACTGCAGGTAGCATGGAGTACCAGTTGTACAAAGATACATATAATTCTGTAGTGGCCTTACAATATTCGTCAAACTTGTCAATATTAGTAGAATATCCACTATTTAAGACACGCAAAATAACACCACTTTGTAAGGTTTTGTGGGAAAACGATTATCTCGTAAAATTCTCGAGCGCACTAGTTGCAATTTCATCCGCATCTGTTTGAAAACGTTCACTGAGATAGTCCAAAACACTAAATTTCTTCACAGAAAAATCTTGATTAGATACTTCCATCATTTTCTGATGTAGATTGATGTAATTGCCATAGTGGACCTCCGTACCTCTCCGCAGGTAAAATCATAACTTTTTTAATTACCTACAGTATAATCTTTCATTTCATGAAAAATTCACGGACTAGCAAGTACTAGCAATAAACGTTATCTCTCATTAAATATTTATTTATACATAGCTGTTATAGGATTATAGGCAACAGATGTACGCTGGAAATAAAAACAGCTACTTAAACTCTGTTTTTTTTAATTCCGCGGACCACCAAGTAGGGCGATATGTACACTATGCAATATATGATGATATTTATTTTTGACAAATTTATAATATAGGTTATGTACATTATGTTATGTGTATACGCATTGATATGGATGCACCTGTTCAATATTTTTACATCAAGATTCAAATATTTTTAGAAAATTTTTGCAGTTACTTTGGAATATTTATATTAAAATATGTCAACAATATTTACATTTTGGTCAAGGAAGTTTTTTATGTACATGTGATATCTAAAAATAATACAAAAGATCTACTTCATATTTTAAAAGCTTTTCATGTTTACAGAGCGAACTGAAGAATATATTGCTAAATAATAACTTAAAAATAAAGTAGATTTTCTAATGTACAACAAACTTTAAAAATATTAATACATTCCTTAATCACTAATTTAACCAAGAAAACTTCAAAGTATTACATGGACACACGTTTAATTATAGGAAAACTTCAAATTACCCAAATGTTTACTTTTATTATTCGCTGTTGCTATCTGTCTCACTATCACTTGCAGTTGAAATGATAAATGGCTCCACGATATTATCAATTAAGCCATCTAATAGAATCATTCTGTCTTCCTCTTTAATTACATGTTCTATACACTTCTGACATTTTAAAATTTTTATTATTCGCGGCAATACAATTTTTTATTTTGGCTCATACCAATTCAATGGGGTTTTTAGTTCAAAGTAGTATCTCAACAGCTGGTACTTTTTTGCTGTTGCTATTTTATCAACATCATAATGGTTGAAATTGTGTCGATGTTTAACCAAATCCAGTAAAACTGGTCTACTCATTTCTAGTTGAAATGGTATTGGTATATATTATATATTTCTCTTGATTGCAGCCAATTCTGCATGATTGTCTTTTTAGATGATGTACTTGTAATCTTTTCAACTTTGCGAGAATGGTAGGGTGCGTTATCCATAATAATAATGGTATCGTCTAGTAATTTTTCTAAAACAGCACTAAACCAATTTTCAAATACAATAGAATTCATATCCTCATGGTAGTCGCCAGTTCTTTTGATTTGGAAAACTAGCAGTCCACCTTCAACAAACCCATCTAGAGATCCTATATGCAGATTAATAAGGCCTTTGCCTTTTCCTTGGATTTTTCAAACCATTAGAGATATCTATAAATGCTTGCCTGTGGTTATATACATTAATATCAACCCTAACTTTTGATTGTGTGTGCCCTTCATTTATCCACGTTTCATCTAAGTAAAATATCTTTTTTTGTTGCGCTCTATATGATTTAAAATAGCTGTTAAATATCTATATCTCCAAGTACTTATCTCACTACTCTCTATCAATAAACTATACCTGCTTCGCTTCATGTACCTATAATAATAATAATATATTTTATATATCTATTCATCTTAAAAATGAATACAGTTTACTTGAAATTAATGTTTTTCATTAGTAGGTATAATGATAACCAGGTCGTTTGAGGTATATTGGAATGGTTTTGAATTTCGATAAAATTTTTATTAAGTCTAGGAGCTCTATTGTTATATAATATAATAATAATAATAATGATAATAATAATATATTTTATATATCTATTCATCTTAAAAATGAATACAGTTAACTTGAAATTGATGTTTTTCCTTAGTAGGTATAATGATAACCAGGTCATTTGAGATATATTGGAATAGTTTTGAATTTCGTTAAAATTTTTATTAAGTCTAGGAGATCTATTGTTATATAAAAAGCTGAGTATTACTTGTCTTTGAGCATTTTTCACATTTTCGTCAAAATTGTTGTCTAAGGAACGTCTACTAGAGCTTTGCTTGGGTTGAGTAACCGCTCCTTCGGACTTATATTCCTTTATAACTTTAAAACCCATACTTCTTGCAACACTTGCAATAATAGGGTATGGGTAACTTCAAAAACATAACACCTAACCTAAGAAACTACAATGTTACCTGATGCGGACGCTATATGCGATGCTATTTCCCTTGTGTTTTTTTTTTGTATTTCCATTCCTCAGCTTCTTATACGTATTGAGAATTATTTGCTTTTCAATAATGGACAAGTGATCAAAACGGCGCGTTTCCTCTGTGAAGAAATAGGCACGTGTCTACTTGTAATCGGCATTGGGTCCATGATATATTATGGCTGACACTAAATAAACAGTCTAAGAGTTCTAAAAAAAAACTAATTTTGTTATATAAATACAAGAACAAAGAAGACGAAGTAGCAAGAAAAACGTGGAAAATATACAAAATGTAACTGTCAAATTACTAGAAATTACTGTCAATCAAATTAAGTGAGTGTCATCTTTGCTGTACTCTCAAAACGGGAGCATTGGGCGGGGCTAAGTGTGGGACCAATATGGCTGCCTCACCTAGTCCGGACTACTCAAAATTACAATCTGTCATCCCACACCTATCAGGCCTACACTAACCTATGAAATGTTATTCCAGACAAATTCTTCTTGTCAACGCCGTCTCTGTTGTTGCAGCTACATCGAGCACAAGAAACCATAATGTCTTTTAATATTTAACTTATTATATAACTCTAATACACGATGCATTTAACAAACACTCCTCTTTTTATCAACACTACCCGTTTGACGTAAGTGTAGTATCAATATGGCGGACCTGTACCCGGTTTGATCACGCGACATATTTGTCAATGATTTGTTGCGTGCTTTTGGCACTTCACAAGCAATAATTAATTTAATTTCAAAATAATAAATAATATCTATTTGCTTAAATTAACATTTAGTAGAGTACACGCGAATTTCAAATTAATCGTAATATTTTTTCTTTTGGCTCACGCTGTATGCAGTTATTATTTCAGCTACGAAAAATTATATTTTAATCTTAAAAATAAATGTATTGCAATGTCCACAGCCAAGCTTATTTTTCCTTTTTGAATAAATGGTTCTTTATAATGTATTTGCAACTACGTATTAAAAATTCTTCTAAAATCATTTTATCGAAGTTAAAAAGAATATTTACCTTGAAGACTAAAATTTGGCGTCGCAAATCCGAGTATTTTATCAATAGCCCTTTGTATGGGGAATGGCGTGAGAATTGAAATAGGCCCGACTTTGAGACGCCTTCCATGCACGCGTTACCGAATATTCCAGAACGAAATGACGTATCATCTTCCGTGCCGGGGATGAATCTTTAAGAAGGGCAAGCGCTACCAAATTATTATTATTATCCGTCTAGAAGTACACCAAGAGAGTCAAACTTAACTAGTGGCCGAGGGTTAGTCTTCGCGGTTCAAATGTTTAAATAAAGTCTAAAGTATTCCGCGGGAAGCGAAAATTGTGTTTAGCTAGAGCACATAATTAAAATTCCATTAGTGAATTCGTCACAAGACGATCTAAGTGCTCTTGCTGTGTAACGTCGGTTGGGGAAATCTGCTGATCTTTGGGACAAGCAGTACCAATCCGAGCTACCCATTTTGGGGATATAATTCACATTTCGATCTTTACCCGACGGGAGAAGTACTCCATAGAAAACCAAGACCTCTTCGAAAAGGACCGCTGACAGCCCTGGCCAGGCCGCTATTGAAGCTACAAATCAGTTTGTCTCAAAGGTATTTACGCTTTGTTTTTCTACTGAAACACGACTAAGAACTGTTTTGTTTTATTTGTCATTTTATTATTTGAACATGTTACTCATTGTAATCCGACGGAGAAAGTAGGATCAGATTTAGAAGTTTATTTATTTTTCTTTTTAAAGTAATTAGTCATTTATTACCGAATATTCAGAGTATGTGTTATGTAATAGTATCAGTCATAATATTTGTCATATAATATTCATCACTTAGTAATTGTAAATTAGGTTACGGTAATAAAATTAGACATATATTTGTGTGCTAGAAAAGGCTGGCGTATTGAGTTATAAATTTAGCAATGTAATATTATTTATCAATGAGTTAATTATTTTAACTGAACCAGCGCCCTTTTGTATGTACTATTTTACTTGTTAAATGTTTGCGTAACTTTCAACTATTGTGTAGGATATTCTTACTTTATTCTAATGTAGTGAAATTCAAAATCAGGAAAATTACAAATTATTTATTTACTGTTATATATTACCTTTATTGCATTTGACGTATGTGTTATTTTGGAATTTTGCATATTGTATGTTACCAATTTTTCTTTTATTTTTGTAATAAACATTGTTAACTTTTCATTATATCTGTGTTGTCAATTTGATTCCTCACCGTTCATTGTGGTAATAATAATAAGCTCAGTGAAATCTTCTCGCTTCTTTTCATTGACAGCCCTTTAATTGGGAATTACTAATTAATGTGATACTTAATTAACATTTTATAAAACGAAGCGAGTGGCGCCCTAAGATAATAGCTTACTTTACAATAAGATCAGTGAAGCAATTATTCATCAACCACCTAGAGAGTTCAATTAGTAATTTCAAATTATCCATATCATCTATCCGACGGGCGAGGAACAAGTGACAGAGCATAAGGCTCTAGGACCGTAAAGGTACGTAAGTTTTGTTACCTTTTTAACAGCACACATACACACCTAATTAGTCAATTAGTAATAATAGAAATCCCCTTATTGTATTAAGTTTAAAACGACCCCGAGATCACTGGGTGCAGCGTGAGCGGCCGGCATAAGTAGTTTTGTTCTCTGCATCCAGTACTGTTGCGGATTAGTGGAAGTTATTTGATCTTCAGTAATTATCATCGTTAATTAAATTTATAGTAATTACCCCGCGACAAATTTGGCGCCCAACGTGAATATAATTAATTTTCGTTTAACTTACAAAAGATGTTATAATTTTTTTTTACTTATACCCTTTTATATAAAATTATCTTTGTAGTTATTTAAATTTTATTAAGAATATATAGGGTGTTATGATTTTATAACATATTATGATGAAATTTTCTTTAACATTTATTTTTTCATTTTTGGATATATATATACAGGGTGGTGTGTGTGTTTGGTGACAACACTTACTGTTATTAAATTAAAATTATTTTGCGTATTTGTCATTTCTTTCAAGTTTAAAGATTCTTTGATTATACATTATTTAAAAATAAAATAAAAATTTCTTAAAAATTTTTATTTTTTTTTGGTTGGTTGGGTAAGGTACGCTTTGCTTTTTTTTTCTTTTAATTTCAATAATTTTGCTGAACGATTTTGATATTTGACTGTATTTTTGAGTCGACATTGACTGAATTAGTGCATTTTCAATTACTTTTGTGAATATTTTAATTTAATCGTTTGATAACTTTCATTTTTAATATGGCGTCATTAGCTATTAATGTTAGCTATTTAAGAAAAGATGAATTAGTCTATGAACTGAGCTTGAGAGGTTTACCTACAACGAACGATGATACGGTAGAACAATTGCGAAAGGCTTTGAGACCATTGTTAAGACTTGAAAAACATAAAGAGGCTTTATCATATCCAGAGTATCAAGTAGATATTGAAAAAGAATTAACGGAGCTTGATGCCAAACTTAACGATCTTAAACCAGCAATGGAAAAATTCGCTTTGTCACCGGGTGGTAGTTCAGCGGCTATTCAAACTCGCCTGCATCATAGTATAAATAGAATCAATCGGTTACCTCTCGCGCAGTTAAGCACGGAACAGTCTCAGAAACGCACCCAATTATTATTAGAATTTTTACAACACTTGGATACTATTGAAGTAGGTCAGGTCACTGATGATCTACAGGGTGTTACATTAGGAAATTCGGGAACAACAAATAATGCTAACGGAACGACAGCACAAGCACTTAGTCCTGTTACGGTTTCGCGCGCGTCGCGTACTTTCTCACCAGTCCGGAAATGGAATTTAAAATTTAATGGGGATTCAAGACAATTTTCGGTGCATCAATTTTTAGAAAGGGTTAACGAATTAAGAATTGCACGCGGAATTTCAGAAACTGATTTGTTTGAATCCGCCATTGATTTATTTGAGGGAAAAGCTTTGCTGTGGTTTAGGTCAAATAGACATAGATTTGACAGTTGGCCGACATTATCGGCATTATTATGTAAGCATTATGAGCCACCGGATTATCAATCTAGATTGTTTCAAGATATATTGTCACGGACTCAAGACCCATCTGAGTCATTCATAGACTATTTTTCGTGCATGTTGTCAATGTTCAGACGCTATGGGGAAGCATCCGAGGATGTGCAGTTAGGAATTATTTCTAGAAATTTGGCACCCTTTTATATTATGCAACTACCGGCAGTAACCACATTGGCGGAGCTGGAGGATGAATGCCTCAAGCTCGAGAAAAAGAAGTTTAGGGCAGATAGTTTTCGTCCGCCGGTGCGCAAGCGTAACACTTATGTGGAACCAGATTTTGCTTTCGTGTCAACCTCTGGTGTTGAGCGCGGAGCAGTGAATAAACCTGCTGTAAATTCAGTTAAAGCATCTTCGGACAAAATGTCAGAAGATTTGCGGTGTTACAATTGTGGAGACCGGGGACATAGGTTTAATAATTGTAAGAAAGCCCGAAAGAAATTTTGTTATAAATGTGGTCAACCTAACGTAATAGTGAGCGCATGTCCTCGATGCTCGGAAAACGCGAAGGGGAGGCGATCGTAGGTCGAGAGGTCGTCCCCGTCGCTGTTTCCTCGACCCCAACTTCCGTGTTATCAAACACTAGTAAGATTTTTCTTGATTATGTCATTTCTCGTGTTTCTGGAGATCAACGTCCTTATTTAGAAATACAAGTAAAGGGTTATCCTGTAGTGGGCTTATTGGATTCTGGAGCCTCTAGAACACTGGTTGGCTCACGTGGCTATCAAATTTTGAGTAAGTTGGGTTTTTGTCTGAAACCGCAAGCTGTTGAATGTACGGTTGCGAATGGACAGGTGTGTGTGAGTGCAGGGTTTGTTACTGTACCTTTTTGCCTAGAGGGCAAAGTTTGTTTGATTGATGTTTTGGTTGTACCTGACTTGCCACACACGTTAATTTTGGGAGTAGATTTTTGGATGGCCATGAATATAGTACCAGATTTACGTCAAAACATTTGGCATTTTAGTAAACAGGACCCTGTAATTCATATTAATAGTATAGCTAGTGCCACTACCTTGAGCGTTGATCAAAAGAACCACTTAGACCAATTAGTCGCTGAGAACACAGTACTCATGAGCAAAATTTTGGGTAAGACTCATTTAGTGTCTCACGAGATTCGATTATTGCCAAATACCAAACCAATTAAACAACGATATTATCCTGTATCACCAATCAAGCAACAAGCTATTGATCAGGAGATTAAAAAAATGTTAGAGCAGGGAATCATAGAACCTAGTAACAGTCCTTGGGCTTCGCCTGTTTGTTTGGTCCAGAAAAAAGATAATAGCTATCGTTTTTGTGTTGATTATCGTAAATTAAATTCCGTCACTCAAAAGGACTCTTATCCCTTGCCCTATATTTCAACTATTTTAGATCAATTAAGAGATGCTAAATATTTAAGTTCATTAGATATTAAAAGTGCATATTGGCAAATTCCTGTCGCGGAGGATTCTCGTGATTGCACTGCCTTCTGTGTGCGTGGCGGCTTATACCGCTTCGTTAGAATGCCCTACGGTCTTACCGGTGCGCCTGCCACGTGGCAGCGTCTCATGGATTCTGTTCTTGGAGCCGACCTCCAACCATCTGTTTTTGTATATCTTGATGATATAGTTATTGTGTCTCAAACTTTCGAATCCCATATGGCTACATTGACTGAGGTTTTTGATCGTCTGCATAATGCAGGGCTCACCGTGAAGTTCGCCAAGAGTCAATTTTGTCGACCTCAATTAAAGTATTTGGGGTATATCGTTGATGAACTGGGACTGCGCCCAGATCCTGAAAAGGTACAAGCCATCTTAGACATTCTACCACCTAAAAATGTCAAGGAAATACGAAGATTTATCGGAACTGCTTCTTGGTACAGACGTTTCGTACCACAATTCTCCACCATCATTGCACCTTTAACCAACCTTACTAAGAAAAAGACTCCATGGTCTTGGACCAGTGAATGCGAAGCGGCATTCAAACTGTTAAAAGAAAAACTTGTCTCATCTCCACTACTGGTTTGTCCTGATTTTTCTAAGACCTTTATTCTTCAAACTGATGCTTCAGCTTATGGCCTCGGGGCCGTGCTCACCCAACAATATGACGATGGGGAGAAAGTTATTTGTTACATGTCCCGTTCTCTGACTGCTCAGGAACGAAAGTACAGTGCTACTGAGCGTGAATGCTTAGGTGTGATTTGGGCTATTGAGCGTGTGCGTCACTATGTGGAGGGTTATAAATTTCGGGTGATCACGGATTGTCACTCTTTGTTATGGTTGCATAATTTGAAAGACCCTCATGGTCGTTTGGCCAGGTGGTCATTGCGATTACAGCCCTATGATTTTGAAATGATTCACAGAAAGGGATCGGAGAATGCCGTCCCTGATTTCTTGTCACGCTCCGTGAGTACTACTGTTGATTTGGTACAAGCTGAAGACCCCTTACCTCCCATAGATCGGTGGTATCTTAAAATGATTCAAGAAGTACAGGATAAACCTCATCGTTATCCCTTATGGCGTGTGGAAGACACTAAGTTATTTAAGTATATCAAACCTCGTTACTCCGAACTTAGTCATCCCAGTCAGGAGTGGAAATTGGTTCCTCCACGAGAACGCCGCACTTCAATAATTGAATCCTGTCATGACGATCCAACTTGTGGACATCCTGGAATTTCTAAGACCATTTCCCGTGTTTCTCAGAAATACTTTTGGCCGAAGATGGCCGGTGACATAGCTAAATATGTTAGGAAATGCAAGACCTGTCTCAGTATCAAATCAGAAAACAAACCGCCCGCAGGACATCTGCGTAGTAAAGCTCCAACTGCCACCAGACCTTGGCAGATAGTTTCCGCAGATTTGATGGGACCCTTGCCTCGTTCCACTAAAGGGTATTCCTATATTTTAGCTGTTTGCGACATTTTTAGTAAGGCAACATTGGTGTTTCCTTTACGAACCGCTACTGGTGCTAGCGTCACCAAAATCATTGAGGATCATGTCATACTTCTCTTCGGGGCTCCTTCTTATTTAATCGTTGACAACGGTGTTCAGTTTAGGAGTAAGGTTTTTCAGAAGATGACCCAAAACTACAATATCAAAATAGCTTATACTGCACTTTACCATGCTCAAGCTAATCCCACAGAAAGAGTTAATAGGGTAATTAAAACTATGTTGACTGCCTATGTTAAAAATAACCATCGAACCTGGGACCAGTATCTTGCACGAATTGGTTATGCCATTAGATCTTCTGAACACGAAGTAACTAAAGTAACCCCGAATTTCATTAACTTTGGTAGGGAAGTCACCTTGAATGGCAATGATGAGAATTTCGTTCCGAATGAATCCGAGACACCTGTCTTAAATATTGAAAATAAAAAATTGGCTTTTGCTGCGCTGTATAAAGACATACAGGCGCGTATTAAGAAAGCGCATGTGCGCAGTGCTCATGACTACAATCTCAGACGACGACCTATTAAGTTTGTGGTAGGACAGCATGTTTGGAGAAGGAATAAAGTATTGTCAGACGCTACTAAGCAGTTTGCTGCCAAACTTGCCCCTAAATATTCAGGACCTTTCGAAATTATTCGTGTTGTATCGCCTTGGGCGTATGAACTCATTGACGACCAAGGCCGACCTTCTACTTGGCATATTAAAGATCTAAAGGCGCACCCGCCTGACTAGACAAAATATTTTTGACCTGCTGTTGGGGTCGATAAGAATTCCACAGCCGTGTAACCAGCGTGGGGTAAAAGTCCCCTAAATGGATCATTATACTGTACATTCACCATCTTAGTACAATCTTTTCATATTAGGACATTTTTGACCTGCTGTTGGGGTCTATAAGAATTCCACAGCCGTGTAACCAGCGTGGGGTAAAAGTCCTCTAAATGGATCAATATATTGCGCAACCACCACCTTAATGCAATCTTTCATTTATTCAATTCTTTCTAATGGTACAAACACTCCACCTTTTCATTTTAATACTTTCGTCGTGCTTTCTGCATTTTGGGATACCTTTATTATTATTTCACTTTATGCCATATATAGTAAATATTATCTTAAAATTATATTAGGACATTTTTAATTTAAATTTAGTGTGATGCTTTCTTCGCAGTTTGTTCTCTCGTCGTGCTGCCTGTTGTTGGAGCTTAAGGCCCCTGTTTCGCCGGCATATAGTAGCCACGTATGTGGGATTTGATATGCGACTTAAGGAGTTCGAGCTGTGTGGTTGGTTTCATATTACGTACCACCTTCTGTTCCTTTTTTCTTTATTAATGTGTATCATCCCATTATGCATTGCAAATATTCTCTTCATGGTTAAATTTTTCCTTTGTATGTTTAAATATTGATATCTTCTGATTTTAAACTTTTTTTTGGTAAAGTTAGTTACCTGATATTTGTTTTCATGAAATACATACATATTGGTTACTTTTTAATATTAATTTTGATTTGATCTATATGTGGAGTGAGTTGCCTATGGCTTTTAATACCCGTACTGTATGGTCAGTCTGGGGTTGGCCCAGGATGGATTATCCCGATTTAGATTTCGTTATTTGGTTATCACCGTAGTGATGTTACTTTTTCAAGAGTGTGGCGTGTCATGTTGGCATGACGGGTTTTTGGTGTTTTGGTTTTGTCATTTTAGATGACCCTTTTTGGTGGAGGTGCTGCCGGGGTATAAAGTCCCTACCCCTCCAATTCTGTTTCGTAGTAAAGCTACGTGTGCCACCTACTTGATTCTTTGACGTTGTTGAGATTCTTTAGCATTGTTGACAGTTGAGCTGTCTGATTCGGGTGATAACTGAATCTAATACCAATTATGACTTTGCCTCACCGATTGTGTCTTTCGGCCCCCATCCCCTCCAAAATTTTTTTTTACCGTGGGCTAATGCCAACCCTTAGGGCAACGCTGCACCATAATTGCGTGGTTGCAAGCACCCAATTACTTTTCGATTACAGTCGAAATTTCGACTCGAGATTCCACTGCGGGAGAGCGGTGTCAAGTCCGTGGGGAGACTCCATTCATCCGCTGGGGAGGTGGATGGTCTCCTATTCTTTTGCTTGTAACCTAGTCTTGACCCTTTTTTGTTGCCCGACACCGCCATTAATTGAATTTTTGTGCTTTGGCCTTCCTAGGTCGGTTTTAAATGTAACCGGCGAAGACCAACTTTACCTAGTTTTAAGGAGTTTTACGTGGGAGTTGGATTATTTGTTTTCTTTTGTCAAAATTTATTGAACCTTTTCGGCCTAAATTATTAACTTTTACTGTAGTGCTTTGCCTACATTTTAATATAATCTTGTATCCAAATTGAATTAACGCCTTTTGGATCTTTTGATTTCTCCATGTAACTTCGGTTACATTTTAACCTGTGCTTTGTGTCAAAGTTATTTTTAACGCCTTTTGGTTGTGTTTATTGATTTTCGTCATAACCTTGTCTAAACCTGATAGATTCTGTTCGGGTCTGCCCGTGTCTTTAATTGTGGGAAAAGTTTTTTTTTTTGGGTTCTTTCAAAATTTATTGAACTTTGTTTTGGTTTCGTCAAACTTCAATTATGGAATATCGTCCACTTTCTCTGTTTTAATATGTTAGGGCCTTCAGCCTGTCTTTATGCTTGGAGGACTTTGCTTGTTTCATAATGCACTGGTGCTTCTTTTTGCTTAATCGGAAATTTACTGAAGTAAATTTCCTGGGGCACTAGAGGGGGGATTTGTTGCGTGCTTTTGGCACTTCACAAGCAATAATTAATTTAATTTCAAAATAATAAATAATATCTATTTGCTTAAATTAACATTTAGTAGAGTACACGCGAATTTCAAATTAATCGTAATATTTTTTCTTTTGGCTCACGCTGTATGCAGTTATTATTTCGGCTACGAAAAATTATATTTTAATCTTAAAAATAAATGTATTGCAATGTCCACAGCCAAGCTTATTTTTCCTTTTTGAATAAATGGTTCTTTATAATGTATTTGCAACTACGTATTAAAAATTCTTCTAAAATCATTTTATCGAAGTTAAAAAGAATATTTACCTTGAAGACTAAAATTTGGCGTCGCAAATCCGAGTATTTTATCAATAGCCCTTTGTATGGGGAATGGCGTGAGAATTGAAATAGGCCCGACTTTGAGACGCCTTCCATGCACGCGTTACCGAATATTCCAGAACGAAATGACGTATCATCTTCCGTGCCGGGGATGAATCTTTAAGAAGGGCAAGCGCTACCAAATTATTATTATTATCCGTCTAGAAGTACACCAAGAGAGTCAAACTTAACTAGTGGCCGAGGGTTAGTCTTCGCGGTTCGAATGTTTAAATAAAGTCTAAAGTATTCCGCGGGAAGCGAAAATTGTGTTTAGCTAGAGCACATAATTAAAATTCCATTAGTGAATTCGTCACAAGACGATCTAAGTGCTCTTGCTGTGTAACGTCGGTTGGGGAAATCTGCTGATCTTTGGGACAAGCAGTACCAATCCGAGCTACCCATTTTGGGGATATAATTCACATTTCGATCTTTACCCGACGGGAGAAGTACTCCATAGAAAACCAAGACCTCTTCGAAAAGGACCGCTGACAGCCCTGGCCAGGCCGCTATTGAAGCTACAAATCAGTTTGTCTCAAAGGTATTTACGCTTTGTTTTTCTACTGAAACACGACTAAGAACTGTTTTGTTTTATTTGTCATTTTATTATTTGAACATGTTACTCATTGTAATCCGACGGAGAAAGTAGGATCAGATTTAGAAGTTTATTTATTTTTCTTTTTAAAGTAATTAGTCATTTATTACCGAATATTCAGAGTATGTGTTATGTAATAGTATCAGTCATAATATTTGTCATATAATATTCATCACTTAGTAATTGTAAATTAGGTTACGGTAATAAAATTAGACATATATTTGTGTGCTAGAAAAGGCTGGCGTATTGAGTTATAAATTTAGCAATGTAATATTATTTATCAATGAGTTAATTATTTTAACTGAACCAGCGCCCTTTTGTATGTACTATTTTACTTGTTAAATGTTTGCGTAACTTTCAACTATTGTGTAGGATATTCTTACTTTATTCTAATGTAGTGAAATTCAAAATCAGGAAAATTACAAATTATTTATTTACTGTTATATATTACCTTTATTGCATTTGACGTATGTGTTATTTTGGAATTTTGCATATTGTATGTTACCAATTTTTCTTTTATTTTTGTAATAAACATTGTTAACTTTTCATTATATCTGTGTTGTCAATTTGATTCCTCACCGTTCATTGTGGTAATAATAATAAGCTCAGTGAAATCTTCTCGCTTCTTTTCATTGACAGCCCTTTAATTGGGAATTACTAATTAATGTGATACTTAATTAACATTTTATAAAACGAAGCGAGTGGCGCCCTAAGATAATAGCTTACTTTACAATAAGATCAGTGAAGCAATTATTCATCAACCACCTAGAGAGTTCAATTAGTAATTTCAAATTATCCATATCATCTATCCGACGGGCGAGGAACAAGTGACAGAGCATAAGGCTCTAGGACCGTAAAGGTACGTAAGTTTTGTTACCTTTTTAACAGCACACATACACACCTAATTAGTCAATTAGTAATAATAGAAATCCCCTTATTGTATTAAGTTTAAAACGACCCCGAGATCACTGGGTGCAGCGTGAGCGGCCGGCATAAGTAGTTTTGTTCTCTGCATCCAGTACTGTTGCGGATTAGTGGAAGTTATTTGATCTTCAGTAATTATCATCGTTAATTAAATTTATAGTAATTACCCCGCGACAATTTAATTTTAAAAACGCTCTGTTACTAGAGCAACGCAACCGTAATTGTTTCACGAAAGATGTTTGAAACATTATCTATTAAGGAAACATTGGCATATCTTGAGAGAAGAATAAGAAATACTGGAATAAGTTCATATAACTCTGAAATGTAGACACATATGTAGATATGTCATACAATTTCAAGGATACGGCTAGCAAGCAGGGAAAAGAACAGACATTTACACTTTGGTGGTGAGAGGCCAACCCTATCTTACGGAAGCAACAAATATTCACTCAAATTTTAAAAAGGTGTTCACCATTTCACTGTGACGCTCAGATCTAACAGTACCAGTAAATACTTTTTCTTTAAAGAAATATATACCGATGACTCTAAATTTTTCCAGTAGGTGTATATCCAAATTTTAAATTAAGGCAATGTAGTAATTTTTCGATTTGTTATTGCGGATTTTGTATAGCCCAACACCAATAACTTTGTCTTTTGACGCTCCACTTAGAGTGCGGAGAAAATAATTATGAGTTTGTCTACGTGAAACTTACTCTACAGTACTTTCCTAACACACACTTGCTGAAGTAACTCCAGCGGGTCACAACGCTTTAATCTTTTGATTCTATAAACAAGAAAAAGACCGGTAACCACTGTAAGGGAGGATTATCGAGTCTATCCATATATCGCTTATTTACAGGTACAAATTCTCCTTCTTTGTAGTTATACAAACATTGCAATACATTACAAAATTTGAAATGCACGAAGTGACATTGCATCTAGTTTAGAGTGTCTTGGATTGAGGTTCAGTACCGTCATAACTGAATGCCAAACCAACTCGAGTATGGCCGTTTAGAGAAGAAGCTTTTATTAGGTGAGTACTACGTTCACAAGCCAACACATTTTTCGAAATATATGTCCCAACTGTCGAAACTTGCTCCAGATATGGTTTACGGTTAATCGCGTATCCATGTTTCTAGGTTTCTGTGAAGAATATAAGTTGCATTCCGCATCACTTCGTTTTTAATGTGAAATTGACGCGTGTCAATTTAACACCGTTTTATTTTAATGCGCCCGATAGACGTGACTTATAGTAAAAAGAAAGTCATATTATCATCATAATGTGGGGGTCATTATCGCCGTTATATCAGCTGTTACCTTTCCGCTTATAGGAATTACTCAAGATAAGGTTATTCGAATTACCTGAGCTCTTATAGCTGTAGTACTCTATTACGGGGAGACGTGGCGTCCTTCCTTCAGGATGGCACTACACTTATTCACTGGGTGTTCCAGGATAGGGCTTATATTAGTGTCTGGGGTTAATGAAAGAGTCGTTTCAAACCACATGAATTTATTACCACACTCGGTCACTAATAACAATAGCCACGCAGGACTATAAAGAAATGGCTTAAGGCAACACTAAATATTAAGAGATATATACATAGATTGAAATTATATACACTGTCTACTGAGACACCTTGACCAAAGGGCTAATGATCCCACACACAGGGGGATAATAAAAAGGGGTGGTCGCTAGATACTGGCAGTTTAAATAGAGAGAGATATTGAGACACTCAGTTGGGGTTCTAGGGGACAAGGCTCCCTTCGGGGTACCTAGTCAATTAACGCCTAGAATGGGTAAGGCTGCCTTCGGGTACCAAACCAACTAACTACTTCTGAGTGACGTGACGGGGCTATCTTTAGATTGCCAACCGTGCAAGCTTAGGAATCAGTTCAGTACTTACGGTTGCAACAATGGGTATGATGTGAGGTCACTTTAGCCACACATCACAAGTCACTGGGGTGGTGTATCGGCACAGGTCTGACACTTGAATAACCATCCGTGGTCTGGATCTTTGTTGAAGCACTAAGTGGCACTCACAACGTTCAACATCCTCTCGTATTTGGTTGGGTCACTTTGTTCAACAACCTTGTTACGCTGTAAAATTTACTTATGTGTTTAGTTCTCGAAGGATTATGTGCCTTGTCTAAGTACGTAGATTTTGTATAAGCACGAGACTTTCTGAGTGTGCCTTGTACATCGTTCGTTTCACCGGTTGAAAGGACCGCCTGCCGTATATGTATGTGTGTGCTAAATCGACTATTGTACCCTTAGAGCCCTAGGTCGCGAACCGTGGAGTTGATAGATGTGTAATATGTATTATCGAGCAAATACCCTCTATTTGTGTAAAAAAACCTCTGTATCTATGTAACTAATTCTAATTCTCTTATCTCTAGCTTATTTTACCCTACCTGTAGTTTCGTATTTTCTGCATTTGCAGTTACTTTTTACGCCTGTTTCAGTGTTATCAATATTTCCTTATTCATTACTTCCGTTCTCTACGTAGTGCATTTATGTGTGTCTTTAAATTCTTGACACGCACATCAGACGGCCTCACTGTATTAACTGCCGCCTGTGTTTATGTGTTTCCCTAGACATAGACCCTCTAGCACGTCTGAATTGTATTCGGCCTTCGTGTTTATGACACTAAAAAATGCAAGGAGTGTTAATTGGAGAAGTGCTTGGAATATGGGGCATACTTTTAATTGTTTTGCTGATCCCTTGTTACTCAATCATTGATATTCTAAGTGTTAGTAACTTCTGTTAATTCTTCCTTGGAACTGCCGTGGAGGTTAAGTATCGTTGATACTCTGAAATATATGTTTTGATCGGTTTTCTTAACCGTCTGTTTGTAACGTGATTTAAGATTTTGGAAATTTCAATAGTTACCTGCTGGATCCGTTTTCTTTCGTAATAAATTGTATCTACATTTGGAGGTTTGTTTTGTTTTCTATCTGTCTAACGTTTGGTTACGTCGCTTAGATGGTTGTGCGTTTCACGGATTGCCAACGTCTAGCATGAAATTCCCTCTCGAACTGCCGACTTTTGATTTCTACGTACATTTGTAAGAGTGTGTCCCTTATTTTCTTTCCGTCTAAGTTATGTGTAGGGTTGCGTTAATTATAATTAAGTCACGATGTCGACTCCCTTAATTGTCAATTTGGATTTGTGCCTATGATGTTTATTTGAAATCTCCCGCCTTTCGCTCAGTGATACTTCCGTGCTTGTGACTTTTGCGTGTACCTGGCGCGCATGAGATATGGAAGAAGATTCCCGTTTCCACTTCACTTTATAGTCGGTTCTTGTGTAAGAACATGGTGTGCAAATTGCTTATCTTCCTTTAGTACTTAGGTACATTATCTATGTAGATATTTTCGCGTATGCGGCTTTAATTGGAGTAAGCAGTAATTACCGTTACCTTAATTTTGGTCATTTTTCGTGAGTTTCTATCGATATACCGTTACATAAAATTCACGCATGGCCACGTGCTGGTCTTCTTAATTCGAATTTTGCACCCTTGTGTGACTTGTGAAGTCGTTTATCGCGGGATCTCCATTATCATTTTGGGGATTCTTTTGACGGGCACAAAAGCCCTCAGTAGCCGATAGGATTCTTTTGACGGGCACAAAAGCTCTCAGTAGCCGATAGGATTCTTTTGACGGGCACAAAAGCCCTCAGTAGCCGATAGGATTCTTTTGACGGGCACAAAAGCCCTCAGTAGCCGATAGGATTCTTTTGACTGGCATAAAAGCCCTCAGTAGCCATGTGTCTGGTAATATCTCCCCGCAATATCATGGAAGGGTATGGTGGATCCTATCGTTGCTGCAGTAGTTGCTCTTAGACGTCTATCTGTCTGTTGAAGTGGAGTCTTTCGACGAGGGGGCCCTCCGCCATATTGGTTCCGGGAGCGTCCATTTTGTCAGTTAAGTGCAACTAACGTTGTAATTTTACAACCTAATTTACGACTGAATTACGACGACTTTTTTTTACCAGAGAGCTGGACTTTATCTTGCCTGAATTTGACCTAAGAATTTTTGAGTGGCTATAATAACTAACGCACCACTAGTTAACTGCAAGGTCACATATTAATCCTAAATAAATTATCGTTATTTTTCATGTTTTTGCTTTGCAAACTGGTTTTGCGGAATACAGGGAGACCCTAAGAAGTTTAGATAAGGGCTCTCACTGTCATGTTGAATAATTAGTTCATTAATAATTTTAGTAGGTCATTACCGTAGGTATGTAACTTTTGTTGTGTTGAAAATTAAATTAATCATTAACTTTTGTAAATTCTTTAATGGAGCACTATATCCCTTGTAAAGTTAACCTTTGACTTAGTAACTATCCAGTAATTTCATTTCCGAAATCATATTAGTATTTCTCTTGGTTGTGCTGAATTTAATCTTGTTTTTTTATAATAATAATATTTTGCGCGTTTATTACCGAAAGTTAGAAGTTTGACTTTTACGTATGTTCATTTAATTTTTCCTGAGCTAGTTGAAATCTTTGCTGCAGGAATATAATTTGTACGGGAAGCTCAGTGTAATTTTGTATATTGTAAAATTTCCTTTCTAATTTTATCTATAATAATATGACATTTGTTAATAAGTAACCGACTTTTAAATTAATTTTGAACCTGTAATCAAACCTTGCGGTTGGAATTTAACGAATTTTTCACTATATTAGTCTAAGTCTTATGTACTGGATGATAATTATTCTCTTGCGTACGTATTAATTCACATTTGTGTTAACCTTGCCGTTGTGGCGTTTCTATGATTTTATTTGTACTTAAAGTATGTGGGGTAATGAAACGTTTCTGCTACCAACCATCTGCTGCTGAAACGCAGAGATTATGTTCTAGTTTTAAGACTTGTTATTTCCTTTTATAATTCATTATTATTACCTAACGCTTTGCGTACGAAATTTATCAAACTGTCTAGTATTCATTTCTTTTTTTTGTGTGTAAATCAATTTCAGTCAACGTTTGTTAATCTTCTTTTACATCTAAACTGATCAGACCGCTTTGTGTCACTGGAATTATTCTGTTATACTTTAACTTTTCTTTTAATTTGTAAAAAAAATATATAACACAACCAACTTTTATATTTAATATATTTTAAAAAAAAATAACTTGATTCACATATCTTTTAATTAAATCTCGCTACTTTCCGTAATATCTTTTCTTTTATTTTACCTCTACATAACTCATATAATATTGTGACAAGCACGTACATAAGGTAGGGTGCTTTTTAATATACTGGGTGATCAATAGGAAACCCGCTGGAGGGACACAGCCAGTGGTAGCTCATAGGAGGCGCAGGTAGGTTATCGTAAGGTAACACAGTGTCCTGGTGCCCGGACAACGTCGCTAGCGTCGTTGCCGACCGACGCTCTACTTTTAGGTGTTCTAGTTTACCTGAACCGTCACGCCGTCTGCGACAGAGTTAGCTCGGCCCTGCGTTTCCCAGATTTTATCAACCTCCATTGTGATTCTCCGTTTCTTTACCTTAATTTTAGACATTTATCTTAGTGCGACGTAGGTCCGGTAGCAACCTCTCGTATTTGGTTGGGTCACTTTGTTCAACAACCTCTCGTATTTGGTTGGGTCTCTTTGTTCACAGCCTCACTAACAGGTCACGAATGCTCCTTGGATGTTGGTTGAAGCACGCAACTGCTGTTGGATTCGGACTCTTATCCTCCTCGTTAGTGTTCGACTTCTCTCGTTAAGGTCCTTCTTCGGCTTCGGGTAGCTTCGGGTTACCTCGGAAGCGTTCGGGTTTGCTTCGGGTCGCTCGTAGAAGCCTTTCCACGCCTTCGGGTATCTTCGGGTCACCTCGGAAACGTTCGGGTTTGCTACGTCTCGTTCGTAGAAGCCTTCCTACGCCTTCGGGTATCTTCGGGTCACCTCGGAAACGTTCGGGTTTGCTTCGTCTCGTTCGTAGAAGCCTTCCTACGCCTTCGGGTATCTTCGGGTCACCTCGGAAACGTTCGGGTTTGCTTCGTCTCGTTCGTAGAAGCCTTCCTACGCCTTCGGGTATCTTCGGGTCACCTCGGAAACGCTCGGGTTTGCTTCGAGTCGCCTCGGCTTGCTCGTAGAAGTCTTCCTACGTCGTCCGTTATCCTCGGGTATGTTCGGCTTTGCCTCGGAAACGCTCGGGTTTGCTTCGAGTCGTTTCGGCTTGCTCGTAGAAGTCTTCCTACGTCGTCCGTTATCCTCGGGTATGTTCGGCTTTGCCTCGGAAACGCTCGGGTTTGCTTCGAGTCGTTTCGGCTTGCTCGTAGAAGTCTTCCTACGTCGTCCGTTATCCTCGGGTATGTTCGGCTTTGCCTCGGAAGCGTTCGGTTTTGCTTCGACTCGCTCGTGGAGGCCTTTCTGCGCCTTCGGGTATCTTCTGAAACGATTGGGCACGTTTCAGAGATCTTCGGGAAACTTTTTCCCGGCTTCGGCTTTTCGTCGGATGCGTTTGAGCTCGCTCGATAATGTTCGGCTCGCACGTAGAAACGTGGTATCAACTCTGAAGTCACTTTGGCGAAAGTTCGGTTCTCTCCAGAGAAGGGTGCTGTTGTCGCTCTAAGTCTTTAGAGGCGACTAGATACCCAAGACTAAAATTCTTAGCCTTTATAACTTTTTTAAGACGTAAACAAATGACGCGGTTGCAGGTGGCCTTTCGAAAGACGCATTCTATTCGTCTGAATAACGAGTCTTTTGATTGGCAGAAGCCCTTGCTTCTCGTGTAACATATTTTCCACTTAATGCATTGGCGACGAAATTAGTAGGTGGAGCCTGTGTGTCGTATCCAAAATATTTTCCACTTGATACATTGGCGAAAAATTAGTAGGTGGAGCCTGTGCGCGATAAGTTCGTCATTGGTCACAATAACGACTGTTTGGGTTGGTTAAAGATTTTCAGTATTATTATATTTATTAATACTGTTAGAAAATACAGAAAATATATGGAAATATGCACCGTTTGTGATGATTGTTTATAACAATCATTTTCACGGATCAAAATGATCTTTAAGTCGGCACAATCTTAGCAAATATGAATTACAACAATATATAATGTTTATTAGCTCAAATTGATCGCAAGCACGTCGTTTAATTCGTATCCAGGAGACGGCAAAGGTAACACAGCAAACATTTCGCTTTCGGTAAACTTATGGAGGATCCTCAACAAGTTGCGGAGGTTTTTAATGGGGTATTTTGTTGAGTCTGTACGCGAAGTTGTGTCACGTATTGCTGCTAATAATGGTCAGTTAAGTGGTGGTGGTGTTCATGTTGCCCGTAGTATGTGTGCTTTACCTCTCAATGAGTTTGAAATGAAAGAATTATTCAACAAATTAAAAAACTCACCATCTGCAGGTGTGGATGAAGTACCGTGCGGTTTGGTTAAGAGTATTTCAGGGTTACTGGTTAAGCCTCTAATGTTTCTGGTTAATTTATCATTCGAGAGGAGAATTTCCTAAAAAATTAAAAACCGCCTGTGTTCTGCCATTACACAAGCGGGGCTATAGATTGGATATGGCCAATTATCGTCCTCTTGCGATATCTCCCAGTTTCTCTAAAGTTTTTGAATATGCTATGTTGGATAGATTACTCGCGCATTTAGATGAAAATAAAATATTAACAAGTCAACAACATGGTTATCGCGCCAATCACTCAACTTAATACACGAATTCATGCTATGTATGAATATATTATTAAGACTTTGGACACTGCAAAACATTCAGTTGGGATTTTTTGCGATCTAAGTCGTGCCTTTGACCGTGTTGATCAAGACATATTGCTTGGTAAACTGGAGTGGTACGGAATTCGTGGTCTTGTTGCGCAGTGGTTCGAGTCCTATCTGCGTGATCGATTTCAATTAGTCAGAATAAGACATAGGGCTGATGGTTGTATTAAAAATATCAGATCTTCCACCTTGCCTGTTGAGAGGGGAGTGCCACAGGGTAGTGTTTTGGGCCCAGTCCTTTTCTTGATTTTTATTAATGACGTCGCGAACTTTCTAAAAAATTTCAAAATAACTCTGTACGCTGATGATACTAGTGCTGTCGTGTCGACTTCAGATATTTCCGAAACAGAACGACTGTCAAATATTCTTCTACATAACATGACTACTTGGTTTGCAAATAACAAGTTATACCTAAATAATGATAAGACAAAATTTATGGTTTTTCATACACTTCAAAATAAGACTCAGCCAGATATACATTTGTATGCGCAGGGTAAAGAAATTGAGCGTGTTAGTGAGATAAAGTTTTTGGGTGTGAATATTGATGAAACGCTGTCTTGGGATGTTCATTGTCGAGATGTTACAAACAGATTATACTCTAGTTGCTGTCAGGTTCGTAATTTGAAAACTATAATTAGCTTCAGCTCCTTGCTGTCGTTTTATTTTGCCAATATCCACTCTATGTTATTGTATGGCATTACTGTTTGGGGAACATCGTGTGCCGCTAAAAATGTATTTTTGGCACAAAAACGAATTGTCCGTTGTATGGCTGGAATTATTTCCAGACAATCATGCAGACCTTATTTTAAGCAATGGAATATTCTACCAATGCATGCTATTCATATTTACGAACTTTTAAATTACGTACATAAAAATAAGCACGAGTTTCGACGTAATAATGAGATTCACTCTTATGAAACTCGTTCATGTCAAAACTTTCGTATACCTAATTACTCGTTGAATTTGTCTGGAAATTCTCCTCAAGTTTTGGGTTTGAGGGTTTTCAATGCCTTGCCTCAGAGATTTCAAAATATAATGAATGAACGTGTGTTTAAGCGTGATGTAGCTGCATTCCTGAAAGAAAGCTGTATTTATTCTATGGATGAATATTTTAATTTATGTAGCGTACAACCGACTGTATAACTAAATAATAATTTTTAAATTTGTTATCTTCTTTTGACCACTTTACAGTCATAATTAGAACCCCGTTTATTTGGGTTATTTTTACGTTGTTTGTACTTTATTATATGTTGTTATATTTGTGTATTATATGTGAATTTTTGACAATGTAAATATCTGGAAATCAGATTTACTACAATAAAGATTAATATTATTATTATTATTTTTGGTATTAGGAAAGTCGGCAGAATATAGAAGATAGAAAATATTGCCCTGTGTAATACCATGTAATATAAATCATAAGGAACAGTAATCATCATCATACTTTATTCAGTTCCCGTTCTGTCAAAGAGGACATATAGAAACTTTTCTAATTCCTTCCTATTGTTATATTTGGTATGATGTTGGTGGTTAAAATTGTTTATAAAAGGTTGTATAGTGAGCAATGATTCCTCATCAAAGATCCAGAATACTGTGCTGTAAAAGAAAGTTTTAAAAAAATAGAAGAGTTGCTGTCGATCGACAAGTGTTTATACTTGCACAGATTGGTCGGGCTCTGATAAAACGTTACGAAGAAATCGCGAAACTACTAGGGTTAGTGACATGCTAAGGGAGAGACGTGAGAGTAGTAGTGAGATAAGATGAAGTAGTGACAGAGTGAGTCAAGAATCTGGGGCCTTTTAGAGAGAAAAAAACAGGGCAAAATGATAGAAATACTAGAAAATGTAAAGAAGGTATCTAAAACTTTGTAACTAGCTAGGAACAGAAATGTTTTATTGTCCTACTCGCATTAACAAAGGAAAGGAATTTCTTCTTCAGAAAGTATAAATCGATCCAAAAGTTTTGTGCATGGGAAGTTTTTAAAATAAATGCAAAATATTTAAAAATAACTTTAATGATAGAACGTCCAAGCGTCCTTCCAGCAGGACTATTTGTCCTGCTGGAAGTACGCAAATCATGAAGTGCATTTTTCCATATGTTGTGGTACTTCCAGAAGTACTAAACTCCCACCAGTAGAAAGAGTGAAAAAAATTGCCTATTTGTTGTGCAAGTCTCAACTTGCTATCTTCAGTCGTACTCGAGATACGAAAGAATATGTGTAAATTGCATCAACTTACGAAAAATCAGGGGCGTACGATTAAAAATGAATGTTAGGAGTATTAATGAAGGGGACAGGGTAGCCACAAAGGCTACGAATTTTGATGAAAATGGCCAAGAAAGATGGAGTGTTTCCGTCTATGGTAAAGACAAATACAAAACTGCCATGTGTTACGGGAAAGTCGTCAAAATACACAAAAGTGTAGCTGATGTGCTATGGGATCTCGATAATGAAGTTGTTCCGATCCCCATAAATTTATTGAAAAGAATAGGTAAGCAGCGTGACTACCTTTTATTTCTGTATTGTTAATAAATAATATCTCTTTCATGAACAGCGAATAATAAAAGAAAACGGGAATGTGAAAAAACGAGAGATGCTCACGCAACACCACAACCATCTACTTCATCTGGGTGTAATAATAAATATTCCCTCAGTAGTGGTAGTAGTAGTTCATCTTCCAGTGACTCCGATAATGTTAGTGGCGACAGTGATCATGAAAATGATAATATTGGGAATATTTTGGATGAGGGAAACAACCGTAGCCGAATAAATGAAGAAATTTTGGTTCATGAAACAATATGGAAACTTGACGAAGAAACTAGAATCGACAGCTATTCAAGAGCAAGATACAAGCCAAAATTAAATGCAGCTAATATTCATACCATGACGGAGTTAGATATGTGGCTACTTTTTTTTCCAACAGAAAACATAGAACAGATTCTTGAAGCGTGCAATTCTAATGTGGAGCCAGGCACCAAACATATAACCAAAAAAGAATTTATCAAAGTTTTAGGGCTTTTCTATGCAATGAGTACAAATATTCTGCATAGTCGTCGTGAATATTGGTCGAATAGAGAAGATAATGCTGTTTTTCCACCTCCCTCATTTGGCAAGAGATTTGGGTTAGGTTACCATCGGTTTGAGTATATATTACAAAATTTATCATTTGGTATTAATAATAATGACAGAGATGACCCAAATGAAACTAATCAGAAATGGAAACATGTTCAAAGTTTTATAGATATGCTACACACTAAATGGAACGATGTCCTTTTACCAGGTTATAAATTATGTGTCGACGAATCGATGTTCGCCTGGTATGGCCGAGGAGATAAAGCAGTAGATGGAATGCCTGCAGTAATTAAAATTAAACGAAAGCCGAAAGGGATTGGTTGCGAATGCAAAACTCTTTCAGATGCACTGTCCAATATCATGCTCCGAATAGAAATAAATGAAGGCAAAGGTGGAATGGCCACAGAAAAGTGGCAACAAGAGCTTGGAGCTGGATCTGCGACCATACTCCGTCTCACAGAACCTTGGCATGGTTCGGGAAGAATTGTTGTAGCCGATTAATGGTTTTCTTCAGTGAAAACTCCTATGGAACTTCATAAAAGGGGGTTGTATCATATTGGTATTGTTAAAACTGCCACAAAGCAATTTCCTATCAAACAATTAAAAGAGAAGTGTCCGGAAAATCGTGGAGGAATAATTTGTGCCAAAGCTTCCGTTCAAGGTATTGAGGTAATGAGTTGTGCTTGGCGAGATAAAAAAGTGCATACTTTTGTGGGAACCTGTGGAACTACCTTGGAAGGGAAACCAGCGAAAAAAACTCGTTATGATGCTGACGGAAAGAGGTATTCCTACGAAGTTCCTAGAAATAAGATGATTGAAGAATATTTTCAAGGAGCGCCTAGCATTGACGTTCGCAACCATATTAGACAATCCGGATTAGCCCTTGAGCAGGTATGGAATACGCAAAACTGGAAGCATAGAGTCTACTCTTCTTTGCTCGGAATCATAGAAACAAACGCTTTTCTGGCATTCAAGTATTTTAAAGATGACAACAAAATCAGCCATGTTGATTTTACAAAAAATCTAGCTTTTCAAATGATAACAAAAGATTGGGAAAGAGATCATCCAGCCGCAAAAGCCCCAGTACCACAAAATCGTATTTTGCCAGCGGCTCATAGCGAAAATCAACGTACTGATCATAAATTGGTACCACTGAGCAGCCTTTCCGACAAGAAAAGACATCAACGTAAGTGTGTAGTTTGTTCCAGGGTCCATAAAATACAAACCAAAGCAAGTTACTTCTGCGAATCATGTGGGCAAAAAGTAGTATTGTGTTCACCTCAAACAGGGCGAGAATGTTTTGCTTATCATATTGTGAAAGGAGTTCCACTTTAGTATTATACTGTATTTGTTATTTTATTTTTCAGTTTAACGGATCAAAATTTATTTTTAAGAAATATTTTTTATTTTCATTTGTATTTTTTTAATAAACGATATATTTTAAATATTATTGTACCCCTTATTAAAAATCGTTACCTCCGACGATGAAAAACTAATGAGTACTGCCAGAAGGAATTTGTGTCCTGCCAGCAGGACAAACTAATGTTATTTTAAGGTACTTCTGGCAGGACAAGTCTCGCATGTCCAGCGGTCCTGCCGGAAGGTACTTCCAGCAGGACAATTTGCTGGACGTTCTATCATTAACACTAGAAAACAAGTACTGCAAATTGGAATACTATAATATAAGATTATTTTCTATAAATATGTACAAAAATAGCGAGAATGTGGTAAAATATTAAATATATTTGCAAATTTACACTACGTCCATTTATATATCTAATTCTACTTCAGTAATGCCACTCAAATTATGAAAAATTGTAGTTCAGGATTTCAATGATGTCCATTGATATCTAAAAGCAAATCGCATGATTCATGACTCGGTTCGCCATAAAAGGAAAACCAACTGATAAATGAACAGGAAAATAAAAGAAAGATAGGTTAAATTTTAGTTAATAATTTTACTTTGCTGTGCGTGCGCGTAATATTGAGTAGAATAGATACCACCTACATATGTTTTAAATGGCGATACTTTACATAAAATATTACAGGAATATATGCATATTGATAATTATATTTGTTACAATTGTTACGACGGCAAAGAAACCAAAATTATCTATAACAGAAGACGATACGACATTATACTGTATGATAAGTGATGATACGACAAACACAGCTATCACCTGGGGTAAGCTATAAAGTTGTAAATTTGAAGGCTTAGCAGATAAGCAAGATTCAATTTTTAATGTGACTATAATCTTATAGATACTTAAGCTTACTACAAATACATAAAAACATAAATATTTTGTAGTGGATAGGTATAATAAATAAAAATAAAAAAACTAATTTTAATACCCTTTTAAGACGTAAAAGTGTGTTTTATAATTTTAGCATGTCGTGAAAAAGAAAATGAATAAAACATATTGTCGAATCTTTTAATTTAGAGACTTTTGTTTCCCTTGTTTTGGGTTTACTGCATTCGTCAAATATATATAACATTAAATTATTCGTAGCCAATAGGTACATAACACAGCTGGGCAATTACTTTACAAAAAGGAATTAGCAATTACAAATTACTTTAGAAATCAGTAATTGTAATTAGTAATTAATTCCTTTGCCTTTTCAAGTAATTTGTAATTGTAATTGCTTGAAAAATCGTGAAGTATTTGTAATTTGTATTTAAATACTTTTAGTTTTTTAAAAGTTCAATTACAAATTACTTTTCCAATTAACTCATATTTAGAACATACCCTTAGCTCCCCTGGAATCACTAGGTGGAACTCAATGTATGACAGTATCAAACAAATACTAGGCGTGAAAGAAAAACTTTCCATCTTTTTAAAATTAGAAATACCGTGCTTTTCCGAATACGAGTTCCTTACTCTGCAAGAATATTGTGAAGTCACTGCACTTTTAGCAGAGACCCATAATATTTTACAAGGTGAAAACAAAGCTTTTTAGTGTCACTTAAAAATAAGCTAAATAAATTAAGTAAAAAGAAGTTGAAAAGTGGCGGAGATATAATACTTCAAACTGCCATTAAAGGTTTAGATAATAGATTTAAACATCTTTTAACTTTAGAGAATACCTATGCACTTTTAGGAGCAATTACACATCCTGAGTTTAAACTTCGTTGGTTACCGTTAGTCGAGTCAACGTTTGTGTTATCTAAACATGATATTAAACAACTGCTTATTTCAGAGTGTGAATTATTTTCTATCGAACAGTCTGAATTAATGAATCTTACAGATATTGGTACCGATAATTATAAGAAGGAAGTTAAAAATAGTAGCTTATTTGATTTTAATGAAGGAACTGAAGGAATCACACAATCAGCTGACAATGAAAATAAAAATAAAATTCATCTTGAAATTTTACAGTATCTGGATGATATAAGACAAAACTTTCCCATAGTAGAAAGTTACCCTCTCATTAAGCAAGTGTTTTTTAAACACAATACTGCAATACCATCTTCAGCACCCGTCGAACGATTATTTTCATTCGCTACTATGATTCATGCAGCCAAAAGACATGCCATATCAGATACAAATTTTGAAAAGTTAGTTGTAATGAAAACCAACAATATATACAGTTAAATGATCATTTTAAATCATCCAACCAACAATACCACATGTTTTAGTATTTTATATTGAATGGAACTATAAAAGGTACTTATTTCAATACTTTCGGAAGGTGAAAATAAGTTGATTTAAGGTATATGTTGCCTTTACAGCGCTTTTTTAAACTAGGCATTGATTTTTCAATTTCAAGTCATTTTTTTTTGGGGTTCTTCAATAAGAATAATATTATTTTAGAGCTCAACAGTAAGAGATTTTAAATAATTGAAAAAAAAAGTATAAAATGGGGTTGAAATATTATTATGTAAAATCAGCCTTTAAAGAAAGCACTGCATACAAAAATACATTACGAAATGTGTGAAATGAAAACAATGAACACCTATGATTGGCATTCCCTGGTTTAATAATTATTTTAGTAGCAATAATTTTGAGCAAATATATATGATCCCTTATACTACCCCAAATTTGTCACCCCAGAGTAAGTAATGTACCCTAGATCACCTTATTTTCATTCCTAGTTTTATGGTGCAATTTTTTTTTTAATAATTATTGTAATCACATAGTTTATGTTATACTTAAATAGTTGCCTTATTTGTTTTGTTTTTTATATAATAAATTACGTTGTTTTTTATACAGGTGGGTTGGAATATAGTTGATTTCTTTCCCATTTCCTATTTTAAGTTCCGATTTATATATTATATACAACAAAAGACTAATAACAGAAAAAAATGATTTTCTTCGGATTTTATAAACAAATGTAATTGTAATTGTAATTAGAAGAAAAATCCTTTCTTAATCTCTTGTACTTTGTAATTGTAATTAATTCCTTTAAAAAAAAAGTATTTTGTAATTGTAATTAATTACTATTTGAAAGTAATTGCCCAGCTCTGGTACATAATAATATATTAAAGAAACGTATGAAATTAAACTAAATTTGACGTAGTGGCTTTATTCAGAAATATACTAAACTATTAACAGTAAAAGTAATGAAAGTAAACTACCGCTCTGTGCAAATCGTCATTGATAAATCAAGGACTTTCCAATAAAGCCGCACATAATGGTAGTTTTCTTTCCCTATTGTTATCTTAGTATTAGTTTGCTATAGTCTTCAGTAAAGCCAGTAAGTCATTGAGTTTGATTTCATGATTTTTTTTTTTTAATATATTGGCTACGAGTAATATACCTGGCTAAAAATTGGCATTTACAGGATAAAAACTACATTACTAATAACAGTTGATGAACATTATGGACACGTATAGATTTTTGAAGTTTCGGATTCTAATAAGTAATATTTTATGTTTTATTCAATCAACACAAACAAAACTGTGATTACAGCTACCTCCTATACCTAGTAATTTCCATGGTCATTCTTTAATTTACATATTTTTGCGTCATCATCTTTCTATATTTTGTCACTCATGAGTCATTTAACACATAGATCTATATTGTCTGCCATGTGTTAAAGGTGAATATCATTTTTGATACATCACTGATTTATCAATGAATCTGCCCATAATACTACTTTGTTTTCCTTATTGTTATTTTGTTATTAGTTTACTATATTTTTTATTGATAACACATTGATTTCTTTTGGAAATTAAATTCTTAGGGTAGAATTTGATACTACACATATTATTTAATCAACACACACTTTCTTGGTTATCCTATGCTGATGAAAACAAACAAGTTAGAAATACATCATACACCTATCAGTTTACAGTTTCATGTTGATTTACACAATTATGCATTATCATTTTTGTTTGCTTGGTCACTCATGCATCGTTCGACACATAAGTCAGTATTATATGTGTGATGAAATTATATATCGTCCATGATAAATCAGAATCCCCTGATAGATCTACATGAATAGTATGTGGCTGGATTGATTTGTATGTTCTCATTAGAATATGTGAAACTATATGATTGAATATAAATGATAATTGTTTCATTTCGACTTACAAAAAACACAAATTAAAATTTTTGTACACAACTGATTTTATTCAAGTTGTATTATATTTTGGCTATATCTAAGAATAAAAGAGCATCTATTTTATATTTTTCTACGTACATAACATACTGTGTGTCCAAAAAGTCTGGAAACACCCAAATAAAATCGAAACGGATGATTTTTGAGAAAAATGCAAAAACAGGTCAATTAGTATTTTCAAAAAACTACTGGCTGATGGTATCTGTTTGGAATTTTTGATGACCTTGAAGAAGTTATGATGTCATCAAAAAAAAATTAAATGGCAACGTCGCATTTTTGATTTTATTTTTGATAGATCTTTTAATTGTCTAAACGATAGTCAAAAAATTTTTCATTCTACTTAAGAAAAATTTTGAAAAAGATAATCATTATAGAAAACAAAGAAAATTTTAATCGTAGAAATCAGCAAAAACTCTTACAATAAATGTTCATAATATTGTCCTTGAGCATCTTGGCAATACCCAAAACGATAATAAAATTCATTTTGAACGTTTTCTATCATTTCAGGAGTGATCCTTCGTACTTCAATCTCAATCCCTTGACGCAAGTCTTCCAAATTTTCAGGCTTAGTTGCGTATACCTTATTTTTTAGGTAACCCCACAAAAAATAATCAATAGGCGTTAGATCTGGCGACCTAGCCGGCCACTCGATAGCCCCCCTCCTGCCAATCCATCTGTTTGGGAAGGCATTCTCGAGATAATGCCGAACATTTCCCGCATAGTGGGGTGGAGCCCCATCTTGTTGAAACCAAATTCTTTGGCTGGGCAAATTAGGATCTTCATGGTTCGGAAATATTTCTGCTAATGACGGAATTAAATAATTTTGTAAAAAATCCAAATACATTTCCGCCGTCAGGTTACCGTTGAAGAAAAAAGGCCCTATAATTCTGTTACCAATTAAACCAGCCCATACATTTAATTTCTGAGGATACTGAGTGCGTGCCTCTCTCATCCAGCGTGGATTTTGGCGTGCCCAGTACCTGCAGTTTTGTCTATTAACAGTCCCATGTAATGTGAACGTAGCTTCATCTGAGAATAAGATATTTCTGATAAAAAACGGATCATTATCACACATAGGCATCAGTTGTTCGCAAAACTGTACACGCCTGTCGAAGTCGTCTTCAGACAGCTCATGAACCAAACAGATTTTGTAGGGATGATACTTAGTTTTCCAGAAAATATTACCAATTGTACTCTTCGACACGTTAAACTCCCGAGCAAGCTGCCGTGTACTAGAATTTGGAGTTTCCTCTACTGACAATAATACGTCGAGTTGCGTATCTTCTGCGATCTTTGGACGACCACTTCTAGGGCGATCTCGAACATGGCCTTCTTCTTGAAATTTTTTGTGAATCTTACTCACTGCAGAAATACTAATTTGGGCACGCTCCGGATGTTCTGTATTAAATAAGTCGCAAACTTCTCTAACTGAACGAGCCCTATCCCCAAAACCAATCATCATCAATATTTGAATACGTTCCCTCTCACTTAAAACCATTTTTAAACAGATTTTTTTAACTTACGCACAATTCGTATTTGACAGAATGTCACAAATAAAACAAAATGTGTTTGAAAAATAATCGACTTTTAAACCAGCTATGTTTTTTTTTAAAGACAAACTTTTCCATTTTCGAAGAAGTAATTAAATTTTTCTCGGTCATTTTCTTAAGTAAAATGAAAAAATTTTTTACAGTCATTTAGACAATTAAAAGATCTATCAAAAATAAAATTAAAAATGCGACGTTGCCATTTAAATTTTTTTTGATGACATCATAACTTTTTCAAGGTCATCAAAAATTCCAAACAGATACCATCAGCCAGTAGTTTTTTGAAAATACTAATTGACCTGTTTTTGAATTTTTCTCAAAACTCATCCGTTTCGATTTTATTTGGGTGTTTCCAGACTTTTTGGACACACAGTATAATACTGAATAAGCAACAGTGTATTAAACTTATTAAATTCCTGTTCTGTTATTGTATTTAATTCTATATCGAGATATATACTGTGACATATAGACATAATTAACATGAATGTTTAATAAAAGTAATGGAATTAATCAGCATTACAATTTTATGATTAAATAATGATCTCATCATTTTCATTACTGTAACTTTTTTTACTTAGAATGGTTAACCCATTCATGGAAATAGAAACTTCTTTATTTATACCCGTACGTTAGCAAAGAATATATAAACAGAAAATTACTCTAATACACTTAAATTTATTTAGTGTATATAATACCTAGCACATTTGTAATCATTCCCTTTCTCCTGATGTATGTCTGATAAACTAATATGAATAGAAATGAATTTCAGTTTTGCAAATAGTTTACGTTACTTCTTGAAGAAAATTTGTTAAATACAAAACGAATAATATCTCTATATTATACCATCTGCAAGTTATTTTAAACAAAAAAGTACTTCATTGTAAATTTTAATACAAAGGACACATTTGATATAATGTGCTTCACAATACAATTTAGTGACAAAAATTAAAATACGTATTTAGAAAGTATAAATTACAAACAAACACGTCACGATCATATAAATAATATGGTCATCTTTCGAAGTTATTTTTACAATCATCGATGGTTCATGGCGCGAATTGCAATAACCAGTCAATCTCTTTTTAAAATACCATATGTCAGCATGTTGTTATCTCCTATCCAATGGGGTTTGTGGTGGACATTTCGGAATTCCTTAACTTTCTTAGTCCCATACATGTTCAATTAGACAAGTATCAAAAAAAATTAGGAGGTCTTGGCAAAAAGATTGATATGTGTCTCTTCTAAGAGGTTTAATAGATACCTTTTTGTTATGAGCAAATCAAATATTTTATTATTAAAAATTTACTGTTATTTTTCTACATTGTTTCGATGTAGATGACAGTAATTCTACAACACAAGAATACCATTATCTAATTTATTATTATTAATCCTTGCATGTCGAGTTTATAAATATTGGTGTTTTTATTATATCACAAATTATTGTTCGTGATCTATAGAGGTGTTTTCCTTTCTATTTACGATATCCCACCACGATATTTTCAAAGAATCACAGTTGCAATGCATTCAAACTAACCGTGGGCTTCACTTAATTAGTTTACCATATTTACTATAACATAACCACAATTCGTATAACTTTTGACAAATTTATTTTTTTCAATATGATTGTTTGTTTGACTATGATTTGCATATGAAACGACAATGATATTTCTTTATTCGGTAAGAAAACGTGAATTATTCTCCACATTTAACAAGGCTCAATTATTAATTAGAAAGAAGTTTGTCGATTTTTAAGCTGATTATGCTTGTTTGACGATTTATATATTTTAATTAAATATTTATGGTAATAAATCTATGTGGTAAACAAACAGACCTAAAATAAAAAAATAACTAGTAGGGCATGCGCAGCGGAGATATAGAATGTCTTTTTAGAAGTCGACAGTAATATATTCCCTTTATAGAAGTATTTTGTCACTTTCATTAACTTTCTTTTTGTAATCGCTAATATTTTATAGTATGGCGGTAGCGCTTTACTGGGTCCTTTAAAAAATCGTAAAGAGAAATGTAACGGGTGATTTTTTAAGAGCTTTCGGATTTGATTTAAAAAAAATCACATAAAATTTAGAGAAATGTATGAAATCTTTGGTTGAGTCGATAGAACGATCTATATAATTCAATGTTTAAAGATGATTTCATGTAAATGTTGACTGCGGCTACGCCTCAAATGGTTCTTACGCTGGGTACAATTTTGGCATACTCTCTCCAACATATCGGCCGGTATCTCACGAATAAATTCTTCAATATTGGCTTCCAGTGCGTCAACCGTTGTGGGCTTGTCCCTATAAACATGAGCCTTAACATAGCCCCACAAAAAATAGTCTAAAGGCGTTAAATCGCACGATCTAGGTGGCCAATTGACAGGCCCCAAACGTGAAATAAACTGTTCAGCGAACTCGCCTCTCAATTGGGCCATTGTTTCGCGTGCTGTGTGGCATGTGGCACCATCTTGTTGAAACAGCCAAGTACAGCACTTTCATTTTGGGCAAAAAAAGAATTGTAATTATCGCACGGTAGCGCTCGCCATTCACAGTAACGTTCCTGCCTTCGTCGTCTTTGAAAAAGTACGGTCCAATGATGCCACCGGCCCATAATCCACACCAAATAGTGCATTTTTCGGAATGCATTGGCAATTTTTGCAATGCTTCTGGCTGCTCTTCACACAAAATATGGCAATTTTGTTCACGTGTCCATTCAACCAGAAATGAGCATCGTCGCTGAACACAATATTCCGATAAAAAACTGGATCTTCATCCAACTTTGCCAGCGCCCATTCACCAAAAGTTAGCCTTTGCGGTAGGTCGTGTGGCTTCAATTCATGCAGCAGCTGTATTTCAAAAGGTTTTACACCCAAATCCTTCCGCAAAATTTTGCACGTAATGGAGTAACAGAGGCCCAATTGCTGCGAACGGCGCCGAATCGATAATTCACGGTCATCAACAACACCGGCGGATACAGCTGCCATATTTTCCTCTGTCCGCACTCTACGTATGCGTGTTGGTGGTTTAATGTCGAATAATGTAAATTTGGTGGGAAATTTAGTCACAAGATTCCGAATAGCCGCCTCAGAAAGTCGCCCAAACTGACCATAAAATGGAAGAAGTGCACGATGCACTTTCTTAACCGAGCATGAATTTTGATAATAAAATTCAATAATCTGCAATCGTTGTTCGTTTGTAAGTCGATTCATGGTTTAATTATAGACCAAACTGAACATGTTTGACACTAACATGTTACACGAAAACAGCTGAGCTGCCAAACACAGTGATGCCAAAAAGACAGTTGCTAAAAAATCACCCATTATAAGGTTTGGACAAAGTCAAATGACTTATAATCTGTATTGTAAGCATAAATATATAGTATGTCTAAAACAACTACTGTCAATCGAACAGCAGACAAAGTGGGTAGTAGTAACTTAAGAATATTAAGAAAAAACAATACCTAACTTGGATGAAGCACAAAAAAGTCAGTTAGACGACATGTGCTTTCCTTTTTTTTCGGGAATGAGTTACTAAATTGTAGAAGTATGTGAGGTCATATATACCGTATGTGTCAATTTTCATTAGGTATAGGAATTCAATGTTTACGTGCGATTTATACGTATACAAGTAATACATGGCAACGTGGCACCCCTACTGTCCGTCACCAATCCCGGCAACAATCGACGTCACAACGATTTTCTCCGATCTTCCCACCAGATTTTACATTCAATGTTTAGCTGCGAACACGTTGCGATCTAGTCTGCAATAAAAGCCATCTTATTACTAGAATGGGAAACATCAAATGGCCGCCGCGATCTCCTGATCTAGTAGTTTATTATTATTTTCAGAATCCTTTTTTATTTACCTTATTTTTAATTTTATTAGAATTACGCTTTTCTTTGTGTCATGCAGCGTGAACGCAGCTTAATAATTCTCTGCATTTACTGAAAGGAAAAAGAAAAACAATTCCTTGCAACTCGTAAATATTATTTCTGAACGCATTATAAACACCCATGCCGGTGTTCGAATAGTTACTGCTAACCACGCTAACTTGTATTTACGAACATGCATCGGTCGTGCTGGCATTGGAAGGGAAAGAATGGGTACTATGTTGCCACGTACTGTATGGATTAATCGCCTATGGCTAATGAAAATTGACACATGCTGTATGTACATATTTCGTGAGTTATTGTATAAATTATATATGAGTATTTTAATTCTAAGTTATTAATACCAATGGTGGCTTACGTCCAGTAAAACGAACATGTCAAAGGAAAGGTTGAATAACTTTTATAAAGAGGAATTTTTACTGATAGCCGTATACTAAAATCTGAATGACTGGAGCTTGCAAAAACACAATCTTCCATCTATCTTTATATGGTATTAATGAAATTGTAAGTAAAAGAAGTTGTACTACTTTGCGTTTACCACCATATCACTGTAATTTAAACCTCACCGAACTTATATGGGTTCAAGTTAAACATCATGTCCCTGCCAATAAGAAATAATTTAAATTAGACAGAGTTCAGAATTTTTTGTTAGGATTAAACATGGTTGATCTGATTTTGTCATGTCATGACGGATGAAAAAAATGTATGGTACTGAAATATTGGTAACAATATGGTAGAAAATGTTACTGTTACTGTATGTACATCTTCAGAATTTTCATTGAATTCAGGTTTTGATCTTGAAAATATGTAATTTCCATCTTCATCATTAATGTTTTGACATTAAGTTGATGCAAATAACAGTAGTGTAAAATTGTAAGTAAAAGATAATTTTTAAAATACTTACTTATTGTAATTAGGAACATACTTTTTATTTCTTGAAGTTTTTTGTTATATATTCAATGTAACATTTTGTGAAACAAAAATTCTTGTACATGTTTACGAGAGTTTTTATTAATAAAAATATGAAATGATGGTAATAGCTTTTATTATATATATTATATTTATTAAAGCTATTTCTTTTGAACACTTTATCTTTACAATGCAATTAATTACTTCCTGCATTTATCCATATACAATAGCTGCTATAATCTACGAAAACAAAATAAGAAATTAGAAAATATTAATTGCAACACAGGTAAGCGTTTAGATTTTTCATAGTTCGTGTTACGCCGTAAAGTTTATTTCTTGATTTTCCTTGACTTCTTTTCAAAGCTTCATATTTTCTTTTGTATTTACCAGGAGATACCCTAAAATAAATTGATTATATTTTACAAAATATTTCTGAAATATAATATAAAAACTTAGGCAAAATTTGGAAAAGTCTTTGTCAACTTTGCCCTTTTTTCCTGCAGCTCGTGGCAGAACAAGTCTCATAACCAGAAAACATTCTGAAAAAAGTGTGCTGTTATATACTTGATCTGATAATCATTCTAAGTAATTTGTTACATTTTAGTGCTCTCAATTTCCTATCTAATCTTGGTCTATGATGATCCCATCCGATGAAGCTCTCTCCTTTTCAGAACTTAATGAAGGCACTTTATACAATAATAAACCCACATACTGGAGCACATGAAACTAATCTATCTTACTTCCACAGCGCACTTATATTCTGATGTTTTATCCATATACCAGAAATAAGTCTGTCTCAGAACTATATTTAAAACTCAAAAACGCAATAATTTAGTACATAAAACACAAAAAAAAGAAACATAACCTAGACAAACATAAACAAACCACTAAACGTCAGTGGGTGGAAATGGCGACGATCATTACGTCGTTTATAAATTAATGGGCAGTGGTACAAGAGCATTCTCCCCTCTCTATATATCTGATACGCAGTTTTAATAATCTGACTCAAGAACGGCATAGCACTATTTTGGAGCGAAGTTTTCCTTGTCTACACGCAATATAGTAGTATTATGGTATATACGTATGATCTATACTTGCATTCCAAATTATCATTTTTGTTATTAATTTAATATTTTTAATCAATAGAGCCTTTACTTTATGATGACTTTATGATTAATTTAATTAAATTTCTTGTATATTTGGCACATAAAATAGCTTTTAACATCATAATCAGCTTCTGCCAATACGCACCACAGATGTATAATAATTCTATGAGATTGGATTTTAGATGTTAGAAAATCATTATTACATACTTGATAGTTAACTTATGTATTCTATTTTATTTAATATCAATGACAAAAACATAAAGCTGAATACCTATCTCTTTATCTGTCTACTATTGGAAAAAGTCTTCTCCAGTTACCTGCGAGAAAGATTAGTCAGTTGGCCTAATATACATTATTGGAAGTGGTATATATTCAAAATTGTTTTGGTAAAAATGTGTGTTGATTACCTTTTTATATAATTTCTTGCTAGGTAATTTAGAGAATTTGATATTATTCTCAAAAGTTAATATAAATCAAAAGGATATTCTTAAATCATTAATCTACTTTCATATAATATTGTTTTATAATTATGTAAATTGATTTTCAGTTAAGTTGTCGTAGATTAATCTAATGTCTTCCTTGTCTTTGACAGATAATCAAGATATCAACCCATCATATCCTTTACACAGAGACTACATAAATATTACCACAAGCATGAAATTTAATGAAACTCTAATGGTAAGAGAACTGAAATATATTAACCCAATGCTAGACTACCGATGGGAAAGTAAGTATTTTACATTAATCATATAAGTACTAACAATTTATTAACGATATCATTTTTACATATGCAGACCTTCCTCTGGTTAACTGCTCCTACGAAATACCTATGAAGAAATTTTCTATTTCGATCAAAAAGGGAAACATATGCTTAGACAAAGAACCATGTTACACAATCGGGAATGAAGAATATTCTGATATTAATCCTGAGCGGGACGATAATAAAAGACGATGTGATGTTAAGAGCGTATGTAATTCAAAATTGAAAACTACAAGTTTACTGGTGTATATAACACAGAATACGATACCATATTACTATTTGAGATTAAGAGGATTCAGTCCACAAAGCAATCGTGCTTAGTAAATAGTGCATATGTATCATGGTACAGCACAATACTATTTAATTAGTATTAGAATCAGGACGTAATTCTAAGAGTAAATGGTTTATTTCACTTTATTGTGCTATAAATGTGATTTAATGAGAAGTTCCAAATATTTTATTTTAGAACATGTATATTTATTATAACAGAAACATGTTCAGCTAAATTTGATGTACATCACTAATTGTAGGGAAAACGGAAATGTAAAACTTCTTTTTTGCAAAAACATTTTTAATGTGATAACTAGGGAGCGGAATCGAGCGAGTCATGACTCATCGCCCATGGGCGCGCTATTGCAATGTTGTATTTTTAAAGATGTTTTAATTTTATTTATATAATTGAATAACAAGTGGCTGGTGATTATAAAATACAAAATACCCTACTATTTGTTCATTTCTCTTTTGTAAGACTTGTTCTCTTTGAATTAAGTACATCCTTGTAGATAGAAAACGTCTTTTCTACTCATCGCAACTGGTTATATTTACGTAATGGAAATATTCTTTTATTTCAGCGTATTTAGCATACACAATTGCCGCAATGGTATTAAACCTGGATTTCTATTAAAAAATGAGGTGTGGCCACCACACGACTTTCTTATACGTATGAAAGTGTTACTTCCGGTCCGAATTTTGAAATTTCATTTATACAAAAAATATTCCAAATCCAACTCTAAATACTTTTGTACTCTTCATAAATATATATAGAATGCATAATTTACGACATATTTGCAAAAAATCGCTATTCGATAAGAGTAAAAGTGGTACTTCCGGTCTGAATTTTGAAATTTTTTTTATACAAAAGATATTTAGAAGTATATTCTAAATACTTTTATACTCGTAATGTACCTGCCTAGAAAGCATAACTTACGAGATATTCGCAAAAAACTGATTTTCGATAAGAGTAAAAGACCTACTTCCGGTAGGAATTTCGAAAAACTTTATTAAAACAATTTTTCTCAAATTTAATTTTGAGTACATTTGAATTCTTTATAAATTTGTTTAAACTTAGTAATTGACGAAATATTTGCAAAATTCGATTTTTTCACTGAAGTAAACTACTACTTCCGGTCTGCCGATTTTGCTCAAAATCTAATCAGTTCTCAAGAGGGAGATTATATTCGTAAATACAACATTTGGAATTGATATCTACAGCGGTTTGACCGGTATCGTGGTCACACACAGACACACACACACACAGAGAGAGAGAGAGACACACAGACACACAGACATTTTTTAAAAACCACTTTTTTGGTATCAGGGGACCTCAAAACGTGGACATCTGCAAAAATCTCGAGGTCGAAAATTTTCATCATCACAATACTTCCTTATACTACGTATAAGAAAGTAAAACTGCGTCTAAGTCACTTGGAATTATTAATAGCCACATCTAATGTGGTTAATCCATTTTTACTTTCTTATACGTAGTATAAGGAAGTAATGTGAAATTTTCGACTTCGAGATTTTTGCAGATGTCCACGTTTTGAAGTCCCCTGATACCGAAAAAGATGTTTTTAAAAAATGTCTGTGTGTCTCTATGTGACCACGATAACCGCTGTAGATATCAATTCCAAATTTTGTATTTACGTGTCTAATCTCCCTCTTGAGATCTGAGTAGTTTTCCAGTAAAATCGGTAGACCGGAAGTAGCAGTTTACTTCAGTGAAAAAATTATATTTTGCCGATATTTCGTCAACTACTATATTTATACAAATTTATAAAGAATTCATATTTACTTGAAATTAAAATTGAGCACAATTTTATTTAAAATTTTTTCGAAGCTGCTACCGGAAGTAGGTCTTTTACTCCTATCGAAAATCAGTTTTTTGCGAATATTTCGCATGTCTTGCTTTTTAGACAGGTACATTACGGGTATAAAAGTATTTAAAACGTAATTTTCAATATCATTTGCATAAAAACAATTTCAAAATTCAGACCGGAATTACCACTTTTACTCTTATCGAATAGCGATTTTTTGCGAATATGTCGTAAATTATGCATTCTATATGTATTTATCAAGAATACAAAAGTATTTAGTGCTAGATTTGCATTATTTTTGGAATATATGAAATTTCAAAATTCGGGCCGGAAGTAACACTTTTACTCTTAGGGAGTAGTCCTTTTTTCGAATATCTTGCTAAGTATGCATTCTATAGCGATTTATTAAGAGAACAAAAGTACTTAGAATAGGATTTTGAATAATTTTTGTGTAAAAAAAATATAGTATAGTTTGAAACGCTCATACGTATAAGAAAGTCGTGTGGTGGCCACACCTCATTTTTTAATTTGAGATTCGATTTACAAAATATGTCATTAGTTTAGGCAAATTTCCAAAGTGTTCCTGAAGGAATAACAACTTATTTTTTAAATTTGGGATTTGTGTTAGTTCCTTGCACTCAGAAATACTTCGAGCATCGTCATTTAAACATGTAACGAAATTTTGTAAACTATCGAAATTCTATGCATGAAATCTATTTCTGTGTATGTTTTAGCAAAGCTGAGTGACGATATTTTACAGACTTTGCAATAAATTTCGGAATCACTGACAATTAATTTTTATCTTAGAAAAAGTAACATAAACAACGTTCTAGATCTAAATAAATGATAACTAAAAATGTACGCGTATGTTATTGAAACATACATATTATATTGCGAAATATAAGGTAAATATAATACATTTTAAAAACTCGTCACCCTTGTACCTACGCCGATGAAGAAAGGATTTTATTCATAAAATTTCTTATTTCATGGCAGTTTTTTCTCTGATTCTCTGGAGTAAACAGATGTTACAGTTCGCCCTATGAATTAGTGCTATTCAACAACACGAAGTTGTTTACATTATTTCTTTTCACGGTTGTGGCTCCGTGGTAGTTTAGCTCGCTCGATTCCGCTCTCTAGTGATAACTACAGTATTTATTGCACATTCTTAAGGTACATTTCTGTATGATTATGTGGAGTGTGATTTTTTTCTCACGTTTTTGTTTTTTTTTATTTTGAGTGTTAGCTCTCATTGATATACATACATGTTAACAACTTAGCGGTAATATGAAAAATTGGGCGGTAAAAATAAAAAGTCTCTACAAAAACTGTTGTTATTATTGATTAATTTATTATACTAATATTTTGATACATTAATTATTTATTTTATGTTAGGCATTTTACTTAAGATTCACAAACGCTTTACGAATAAGAAACAAGAAACTTAGATCGTGGCAACATAGCTGTCTTCGTTTCAATGTCATCCATAAATTCTTTAAAGTAATAATAAGTATTTTTATCAACATTTTCGCTATTTTATACCTTCTTCTATTTTTCCAATAGAAATTCTTTTTGTAACTAATCTATTCTATGACATGGAATTTCTCAATACAAAATAATATCTAAAATGATAAATATTAAGATGCGTAAATAAAAAATAGAATGTAAACATAAATCAAAAATTTCCTTAATTGATGTTGCAGACACTTCTTGGTGAAACATTTCAATAAATTAATTTCATTGTCGAGAATAACACACTTGACTATATTTCACAAGTTTTATTAGAATTTTCTAACATATGTTTCGGCTCTTATGCCATTATCAAAGAGTTCATATCTAAAACTAACCTACCCTTACTTACTTTAGGTTAGTAGGTAGGTTCACCTCTGTCATCTATCACGCCCCTAACATGGAGAAGACTACTGCAAGTGTGCTCTATACGTTCCCGTCTTCCTAGGATTACAATAGGTATTTTAGGCTATTACGCCTGTAATATTATATCTCATGTATATATGATTTAAACAACTAGACTCATCAGATACATGTCAATTTGTGACATAATTACTTACGAAATTTGAAGTTAATGTCAAGTCGACTACCTCCTTCCTAACTGCGTTAACAAAGTTAGGTTTGTTAATACAGCTACATTAATTATTTGCTATAATATATTCTTGTGAAGACTCCCCTCTTTTGTTGGCGTTTGTAGTTCCCCATGTGGTATGGAGTGCATTTGCGTCACAACCGATGAGCAGCTGAGTCCCAATTTGCCTGCTGTGTCTCCCTAGTTCTTTCATTCTGATAGTTGGTGTTGACTCAGGGTCATCGAACGGCAAGTAAGCCGAGTAGAAGTAGTCTTTAGGCCAGGATTTTGCATCTCCACTGCGATCGCTTTTAGTTCAGGTACTTGAAGGAGAACTCTTATCCTTTCTAGGAGGTCCTCGGGACTCACCACCCTGTACTTCCTGCTAGTCCTCTCCCCTTCTAGAGTTGTATGAGATTCTACGCTCCCCTTGAGCCACTCTGCGGTCTCTTGGTTAGCGCGGGTCATCGATAAGACTCTTGCGCTAAAAGTTGTTTTATTGAACTTTGTAGGACACCTACTACTCAAAGGAGTAGCTGACATTATTCCATTAAAGCGTTTTTAATCAGGTTCGCTTGTGCCTATCTCAAAGTCATATCCATGTGGAATCTGGAGATCATCGCTAAGCGGATTCACCTTACTCCTTCGCTATAGAAACCAGTCTGTGGTGTAACACCACTCCTAGATTTCTTAACACCCATTTTCTTGGTGATATTTGCGACTCTGCTCGAAGACTTTTAACACCCTCTACCTTTGTCGCCTTGGCTACCAGCTCTTTTTCGTGAGGATTGTTTGTGCAGCAATTTTTCTTTCCTTGATGAGCCTCTTTTTCTGGGCGCCAGAGAGCTTTTGTCCTTCATGATACTCTTAATCCCCTGCGTAAGTTGTTCAGCGTCGTAGTTTTCACCTGCTGTTGATTTTGGTTTGGAGTCTCCTGTTTTACCAGCTCCTCCGTGGCTGGAGCTGTCAGAGTCTGATACGATTGTAACTTCTGTGACAGTTGTGTTGAGAGTTTCCGAGTCACAATTGTACTCCCTACTTTCTTCGGTTTTAAAGACAAAAAGTTTCTCGATTTTGTTTCCACGAATATAGAGTCAACTCCTGCGGATTCCCCAACACAGGAGTAAGGCTAAACACTCTGGAATTTCGCCCAGTTTTCCAGAAGATCCTTTCACGATGGTACATCCTCCACCGCTATGCACTCCTCGGCACGGATCACATCACACCTTGTGTTAGGATGGTTTGAACTGTACCTTAGTTCACCGCTTGCGCGGTGAATCCCCACAAACGACAGGGTCCTACAGCTTCATTAGGGAGGGCCCGTTGTACGTTGCTTATTTTTTGTTAAATTGTAAATTATAAGCATTCCTGGTCGTTCACATTATACAAGGTGTTCCAAAAGTCTTTTTCAATTTGGTTTACCTACTGCGCAAGCGCATGCGTCGGGAGGTGCGCGGGAGTTTCGCCGATCGCTAGCCGCGTCTTTGGGAATTCAGTCGCTATGGAGCGTTTTACAGGAGCGGACCGTGCGTGCTGTGTGCGTGAATTTTACAAAAACAATAATTCTGCAGTTTTAGCGCGTCGAAAATTTTGTCATTTTTATCAATTGCGTCACGTAAATGAAGCACCGAGTACTCAACTCATTAAAACGTGGGTACAGAAATTCGAACAGACTGGATCGACGACAAGCAAACCACGGACGGGACGACCAAGGTCATCGAGAAACTAAGAAAATGTGGAGAGCGTACGTCGGTCAGTTCGAGCGACTCCCGGTCTGTTCGCAAAAGGGCAAGTGTCTTAAATATTCCTAAAACTTCCATACATCGCATAATGCGTAAAGACAGATGCCGCTTAGAGGCTTAACTTCGCTAACCACATGTTTGATAGATTTTCGTCCTTTAACAACATTTTGTTCTCGGATGAGGCACATTTCCACCTTAATGGGCACGTCAACAAGCAAAATTGCCGTTGTTGAGTCCAATGAATCCAAGACAAAAACATGAAAGACCACTTCATTCACCAAAAGTCAGTGTTTGGGCCGCGATGTCGGCACGAGGATTAATTGCCCCCTACTTTTTCGCAAATGAAAGAGGTCGTACAGTTACTGTTAATTCAGAGCGATATGTAGAGATGATCAACAACTTTTTCTCTCCAGCTTTACAAGATTTTGTCGGCTTTAATCAAAATACGTGGTTCCAGCAAGATGGTGCAACATCTCACACGTCTAACGTGTCTATACCGGTTGCTCGTGAACTTTTTCCCGGAAAGTTGATATCCAAACGAGGTGACATAAACTGGCACCCACGTAGTCCTGATTTTACACCAATGGATTTTTTGTAGGGTTATCTCAAATCGAAGGTATACGGCAACAATCCTACCTCTCTGGATCAGTTAAGACAAAATATCCGAGAAGAAATGGCCGCGATCACGGAGAACACGTGCCGAGCAGTTTTGCGAAATTTTGCTTCCCATTTAGAAGTGTGTCAGCAAAATAACGGAGAACATTTAGATGGCATAATTATCAAGAAATAAATGCCCAGGAACTGTACTTCAATTTGAAATGTTACCTTTTTCATTAAACTAATACTTTACTTAAATATTGACTTTTTATTTTGAAAAAAACTTTTGGGACACCCGGTATTCCTAAACGAGAGATCCCCCTGCTAGAAATGCTTTATGGAAGTTACTGCATTTGTCAATTACAAAAAAATGCACAAACATATTGTATGTCTACTAAAATTCGATAGTAATTAACAAAATAATTATATCGAATTTAAGAATCTTAATAATGAAAATTTAATTTTCTAGGAAAACCAACACCAAAAGGAATGGAAGCATTTTACCATAGCCCGTAATTCAAACGAACAGTACAACATGAAACAATACACTGCAAAATCACAGGCTATAAAAATAAATGTTACAGGGAACAATCTTACAGTGGATGGTATATGTAAAGTGCACGCGGGTAATAAGATATTGTTTTACACTTACCATTTTTCCTAATGCTTCTCTTGTAGTTTATGTATACATAATTAATTCTAGTAATGCAATAAAAATTGAAGTGGAAAATAAATGGGAATATGGTGAAGCTTGCTTCGGACTGCTTGTTAAGATTCCTGCAGATTGGAATGTAACTTTCAAATTAATAGACTCTAGGGACGCGTTACATATAAATAAAACAACCAAGAAGGTACGTAGTTAGTTATACAATTTGTAAATCCCGCGACTTAACGGAGGATTCCCAAATCGAAAATTTAAAAGAAATTGAAACCTTGTGATTGAGCAGGCTACTCTACCCTCTATTTTTGCCGCAAATTAAAATGGACCTTTCATATGAAATTATCCATATTTAATATACTACATGTCAAAATTTGATACCTTTATAATTTATATTGAAGTTTAATTAAAATTGTAATCATTGCGAATAAGTATATAATACATCTATTTTGCTGCCAACAAATTTTTCAATGCACTTTGTCAAGGAACCAATTATTTTTTATTATTAAATGAATATAATTATAAATGGAAATCTTAAATTTTAATGTAAAATTAAAGTTATTATTAATTTGATAGCTAAAACTCAGATTTTTCTCAGGGTCGTTGAGGATGGATACGAAATGCTTAATAAAAGAAAGGTTCCTAGATATTAATGTAATTTGAATAAAATAATTTACTATTGTAATCTTTAAATAATATTTACAACTAATATAGATGGCCATGAACCTTGGTCTATTTTATTAGGTTTAGATAAACGTAAACAATATAATAATATCTAAGATATTACTACTTGAGTGATTAACCCGTTTTATATACGGGTTACATACATCTACAACGTTGCTAATATAAATTACGTGACAATATTTATTTTTATTATGTTTATCTTTCTCTAGAAATTGTCTTATAATTTATAACCCTTTTTTGATCAACAATTCTTTCATATACAATAGTCTTTTTTATTAAAATACCCTATAAGATAGTCTCTTTTTCCGGCTTTCTCTATCTTCTTCGGAGCTGTATATTCCCAGCGAAGTATTCTTGATTTTAAGTTGTCTTCAACGTAGTTTACTTGTTGGCCCCGATCTTGATATGATAAATTTACTTATTCTGCCCCCTGGAGCACCATGTATTTATTACCAATTTTAACACTTTAACTATTTTTACAACTATTAACAATTCTTATGATTGTTAATTGATGTCTAACTCACTACTGGAGTTACTGTAAAACTGCGATTTCGTCTTTTGACGCCCAGTTTATCTGCCGACTTTTTGTCCGGCACTTGTCCCTCTCTACTTGTCGACCACCTCTTCTCAACTCTCCTCGGCGGTCGGCGACTGACTTCGTAGTTCATGGTTTGATTTAATTTTTCCGACACATCAATACCCGGCTCCACGATTCTTTAAGCACCCCATTCACTATACGAACCCAGATCCGACTCCCAACCGCGACCCGACATGCGACTTATCCACATTTGTCCACACATTACCCTGACAATGCACGAACCGTGCAAACGGGTTCTGTCATACACTGAACGTGGCGAGCCCTAGACGAATATTATTAAATAGACATGCCTCCCGTGTTCTCCAAGAAGGCAAAAATTGTTTTGGCTGTTAGTACATTGATGTTATGTGATGAAGAAAAAAAGAAAAAACGCATTTGGGTAAAACAGTGGCTGCAAAAGAGGGAAGAATTTACCCATTTACGCTTATTGAAGTGCATCCAATCATGCGAACCACTTGACGTTATAAATTATCTTAGAATGGACTATGACATATTTCAAGAATTATTAATTCTAGTAGCACCTCTCATAGAAAAGAAGAACACTTTGTTTAGAGATGCAATAAGTGCTGAAGAACGTTTAGTGGCAACACTGAGGTTTCTGGCAACAGGAAGAAGTTTTGAGGACTTGAAGTTTTCTTGTATAATTTCTCCTCAGTTACTGGGAAAAATTATTCCAGAAACGTGTCGTGCAATATATCACTCCCTCCGGAAAAAATACTTATGTGTAAGTATACTTATGTTTATATATTTAGTATAGTATAGAAAGGCATATACAAAAGAGACTTGGCAAAAAGCTTTTATTGTTTCATACTTAACAACCAGTTATGAATTATTTCATTTCTTAAAACATAAAAATTCTCGCATCATTTCCCCATGTGTAGACGCCGGAGTTAAAGGTGTCAACTCGTTTCCAAATGTTTGGGGTGTCGACACTTCTGATTGGGATGTATAGGACGCGGTGGGCTCATTAAACGTTGACCGAGTGGCAGTTGGATAATTGTTGGCTGTTTGGCGATATACTGCTGCTTGTGGAACGGATGGGACGAATGAGTATGGTGCTGGTTGGTACCCCAAAGAAATCTGCGACGAATCAGTCAGATTTCCCAATTTAGCATGAAACAGTATATCTGAAATCAACTTTTGGGCTATTATTTTCTGCCTTGTTGCCTGAACGTCTTGTAATTGTTGCCCAACATTTTTACCAAATGTTATTTCTTGGGGTTCGATAACAGACGGCTGCGTTACATCTTCTTTTTCTAAAATTCTGAGCGACGCATCTAAAAACTGCTGTCTCTTCTTTGTCCAGGGGGTAGTCTCATGAGGTCGCTTCTTGCGGGAGCTTGATGTGCTCGAAGTTGGGGGTGTTTCGGGTGACAAAACTGGTGACAAATTCGAATGTGCAGTGGCGTCTTGAGATTCTTGTGTGTATGAATCAGTTTCCTGTAAATGCCAATTGCCTACAATTAGGAATACTTATTGTGATACATAGCTTGATTTCAGTTTCCATCGAATGAGGAGGACTGGCTCCACATAGCACACGAGTTTAAGGACATGTGGCAATTTGAAAATTGCTTGGGGGCCGTATACGGCAAACACATTGCCATTAAACATCCCCCAGGAAGTGGTTCATACTATTATAATTATAAGGGATTTTTTAGTGTGGTGTTGTTTGCAATTGTAAATGCTAATTATGAGTTTATTTATGTAAGTTGTGGAACTAATGGAAGAATATCTGATGGAGGTGTCATTAAGAATACAGATTTTTATAAATTATTAACCACAGATTCTCTAAAACTACCACGACCAGTTAATATGCCAGAACTTGATAACCCATTACCGTTTGTGTTTATAGGCGACGAAGCCTTTAGCCTTCGGACTAATTTTATGACACCCTATCGACAAACGCCTACAATTGGATATCAAGAAAAATGCTTTAATTACCGACTTTCCCGGACACGACGTGTGGTAGAAAATGCCTTTGGAATCATGGCAAACCGTTTCAGGGTCTTGCTAACACCAATAGCGACTAAAGTGGATACAGTCGACGACATCGTAATGGCAAGCTGTGTTCTACACAACTTCTTACGTCGAAAAACTGCTACATATATTCAACCGAAGAACATAGACATAGAAGACATTAGCACGGGAAATATATTGTTAGGTGATAGACATACAACTGGTGACCTAGTGTCTTTGGAAGTGTCCAGACAAGACTTTCCCACTACGGACGCAAAGGCGGTGCGAAACGGTTACAAAGAGTACTATAATAATGTGGGTGCAGTTGACTTCCAACACCGATTTGTAGATTAAGTGTAGCCAGGAATTGATGTTTAAGATACGATTACATATCGAGTGATTAGTAAGAATTGTGATATTTTAAGTGAATTGGTAGACTTGGGTAATGGGTACACTATGTGACATTCAATATTGTCAGGTAAAGTTCCTCGTCATTGCATTGATTTACTTGAGAATTTCTTATTTATTTGTCAAAATACAGTTTTCCAAAGTTCACTTTATCTTTTGTGCAACATTACTTGAGGGATTGTGTTACCAACTTTGCAACTAACATCACAATAATGTATGATCACTCGGTATTAATAATGAACACACCACGTAATTTAAAAATTTAAGATTGTAGTTGAATAAACATGAATACTTACTGATACATGTGATTGGGAATCCAAGCTATTCTCTTCTAATAACGAAGACACTGCCGGACGCAACTCTTCTTGGTCCAATAAAAATGATAATAGATCAAAGTACCACAAGGTACTTTCTGGTACATCGCCTGCACCCGCACCACTTCTTTTTGTACCATTAATGCGCCTTATTTGGCGCCGAAAAGATGACCGTAAAGAGGCAATTTTTTTTTACCACAAAGTCTTTATTGGCTTGTGGAAAAAGTTCTTGACATTTTTGGATTGACACACCATATGCCGCGTTTTTCTTTTGCTTATTGCGGTAATCCTTACTTTTAACATCCCACAAGCAAGGATTTTCTTGATACAGAAGAATAAATCCTTCCCAAAACACTTTATTGTCTTCAAAAGACATTTCAATTAATAATAATAAAGGAATTCACGGCACTAAATAATAACTTATTATTATTTTTATATACCTTCTACTTCTGGAGTCGCGCGACAAGTCTCGACAGGTCCCACACATTGGCAATTAGCTCAGATTTGTCGGGGTCGGGTCGTACGGTCGGGTGTCAAAACAGCGAACCCCCAACCCTAACCCGACCGATCTCAGACTTGTCGTTTATTTCCATTCATTAGCGGATCGGTCGGCGGACAAGTCTGGACGGACCGATCCGCCAGTGAATTCGGCGCTTTACATTCCGTATGAATATCATTAGATTCTTCATTCGCGCATCTTATGCATAAAACCGAGTGCATAATAAATAAGATTGTTACTCGGCTAAAGTATATAAATTATGTATAAACTTTAACGTAGATAACTTTTTGATGTAAATATTCAGCGTATAAATTCTATGTTATTGGGTCTGAGAGGTGATAGTGGATTGAAGTAGAATACTGATGTCTTCTAAATTCGCAAAAATCTGTTATGCGTTGCAGAATTTATCGGGTTACTCTAGAAAAGATATACCAAAAGCTTTTACTTTGCATGTCTTTACTCTGTACTCTACGTGTATGTCTTCTGTCTCGTGTATAAAAATCTGAGCTAGTTTCAATTTCATGAAAAAAGTGATGAACATGATGTCAGAAACAAAAGTCACATTTTACCACCTGTGCACCGCTCTTCTCTTTTCGAGTAACATCTGGAACATGTAGGCTGTACACTTTTCAATAATCCACATCGCGACATTAAAATTAAACATAATGTATTTGGTTCAGTGAAATCGCTAAAGCAGTTCCTTTTGTGCAAGTACTTCTACAGCATTGACGAATATTTTTTTTTCATCAAGTAGTTTTCCCATCACAGAAAAAAATAGTGTATTATACACGGGAAAAAAATTATATTTTAGCTCTCGGTAATTTATCTCACTCCGCTTCGCGTCGTGAGATAAACCTTACCTCGAGCTAAAATCTAATACTTTTTTCCCTTGTATAATAAATAACTATTATTCTTTGTAAGTGTCGTTTAAGGAGGCAGATTTTATTCGTTTTAAGTGAAAAAAAGCTTGATTCATGATGTACCGTTTACGTAATAATAGACAATATGAGGCGTATAGATGCAAAACTAACTGCAAATTTTACGTCTCGACTCTCGACATATTCACAGAAAATTGCTGTAGCTGGTTATAATTGAATATTGGTGATAGAATTTAGTCACTAGATTGGTTGAACATTGTTTTCATACACACAGTAAAAAATCCTTGCGAATTTACAGCACGGTAACTGCTTAATTTTACAGTATTCTTAATGGAACGAAAATTTAAAGGTAACCTGACTGTACTCATTTAGCAAAAATTTTAAGTTTACAAAAGTTAGCGTAACCATGCAATGTTCTTCTGTATAGTTAACGGATTCCTCTTACCAGACGCTTGCGAAATTACAGTAATATTCCTGGTGTAAAATAGGAATGTTCCTGTAATTTTTTTCCTGTGCATCATAATATCATACAAACCGCGTTATTTAGATCTAAAATATACAAATAGAGACTTTTCCAGCTTACCGATTCAATTAAGTAGTTAGTTTTACATAGAACTGCGTCATCATTTTGTACAATAGGAAAATAATAAAATATTGTTGCTGTTATTAAATATTACACTTTATTAATTTAACGAAACACACGAAATAAAACAAAGTGAAAAACATAACATAATAGTAGCTTGTAATAAGTACAAAAAGATATTATTCTAGATCGTAATCTTCTGCGATGGTGCACCGGGAAATAAAAAAAAATTGTACAATTCTAGGTTTGAATTAAGGTGCCAATTCGCCCCAAAATGTATAAATAGTTATTAATTGAGGATTTGTCTCCTTTCAGTTGACTTCCATACGCAAGAGATTTTGGTAAAAAAAAAGAAATTTGTATGGCTTTTTTGCATATTTCATTTGACATTCGAACATTTGCAAAGTAATGGGACTCTTCATGTAAAAGAACTTTAACTTTGCGACTTTCATTGAAGATAAATTGCTATATTTTATAAAACTGCAAATATCACACTGCTGGTCTTTTCAAAACTCTAGTAGTTACTGTCCTCCAATCGAAGATGTTCCAGTCTTGCATCTTGCGAATTGTTGCATAATTTTCTATTATTTGATTATATTCGACTGGATTTACAATAACAGACTTTTTTTTTGAGCTGTCTTTCTAGTACACCAAAAACTTGACCTGAAAGCATAAACGAATTGCCTACTATAGGAGAGATAAATTCTATAGTTTCGATCATTTTGGTGCATCACAGGCACGAAAAGACTTGGAAAGGATCTAATTTTCCTTTAGAATTGCCATTGACAATTCCCAAATGATAATAATTTAGCTGCTGGCTAAAATATGATGCTTGGTCTGGTAGTTTAGGTAAAATTTTATTGACAATTAAAAGTAGATTTTTCTATGCGCGATTCTTCAATATATATATATATTGGTTTTTAATAACTCGTCAGTTCTCAAACACGTAGATCAAGTATGAGTTTTTGGTGTGCCGAAACCTATATTGTAATTTCTATTCACAAATTCACGAAAATAAGTAGGTTTTCATTGACCTTTGAGCAATACACCGGATACAATTTATTTAAATTCAGTTCACATTGTAAATACAGACGCGCAGCTGTTTTGATTCTGCAGTAGTGAAACTTGACGCAGTTCAGTGGTTTTATAAACCTTTTTATCTCATTTTACATTCAATGTGTTTTATCACATTTTGTTTTACTACGTTTTCTGTCCTATCTACTTATTCCAGAAGTTGCTTTGCTTTGTTGCAAACACGTATGAAACCTCCATCACCATCTGGAATTTTATAACAAACTTTAGTGTCTCTTTTGCGGTTCGCCGTCTTAGGTCATTTGGCAGGAGTGCCATTACAACAAATAAGAATAAACGTGTCCTTTTTGATATTATCCGTTGACCAGTAAAGGAGTTCGTGAAACGCTTTATTTGGCTCATTCTCAAAGTAGAACACAAGCTTGCCATTATGAGCACAAGTAGAAAACGTAGGTAAACGTTTTGGCCGGTGCCTGTTTGAAAAATCAATCATTGTAGTACCTAGCTTGTGTTCTTATTTGAGTGAATTTTATCTTGCTATTTTCATATTCTCTCGATTGGACTTTTGTCATAATTTCTTTCGGCCTTATCCCACAGCACAAGCTTCAATAAGTTTATTTAATTCCATTTTCAAACTTCTGCTGACTTAAACTATACTCTATAAAAGCGCACGGCCATTTCGTGTTAATTTCTTGAGAAAAGACGGCTTAACCGAATCGCCATGGTAACCGATCGGACGGCTCAAAATGGACGAAAATTGGATGCACGGGGCGCAGTACTTTATACATACTAAAAGCCGTTCGAGTGACCCACTCTAATCGCCTTGGTTGAAATAGCTTAACCGAACCCTCAAAAAATGCAAAACGATATGTGTAACTCCTCCCAGGAAATCGCGTCGGGAGCGTTTCCTCCTTGGGTACGTATAGGCTGGACATTTCTCCTTTGCGTGTGCTATATTTAATGGCTGCTGGCGGCACCACACTCGAGATCGGGGGCTCCGAAAAGGGACCGCGGGCTTACGTATATAAAAATCTGTGGTGGTTTGTCAGATATGACAGACATCGAAAAGTTTCACGGTTCTCACTTTCACGAAAGAATTCAACGTTGTCGAGGTTTTGCTTGCCCATGAAAGCTCAGACTACGAGAGAATGGACTTTTACGCAACGTTCGGCAGCAATCTCTGCTTTCCAAGTACTTCTATAACGCAGGTACAGATCATTTAAAACCTCTCTGCGGGCGGATCCGGTAAAAAAATCTCGCTACAAAAGTAGGCGACAGCTTGCGTCAAAGATTAGAATAATTTCCTATCTAAAAGTATTTAAAAGTCGTGCCATTATAATGAGGTACCTACGTAATCTGTTATTGTCGACCTGACAACTATGTTGTTTGTCTGCATAAGACATACTGAATACTAAGGTTAAGACGCACTATAATTACTTTTGCACTTATAATAAATCTGTATAGAATACTTAATTTGCGAGATATTCGCAAAAAACTGTTCTACAAGAGTAAAAGTGTTACTTCCGGTATTTATTTTTTAAATTTTTATATACAGTGAAATTCCCCTTCGCGGACACCCCTCTTACACGGACACCTCCCTTAAACGGACAGTTTCTCATGGTCCCGACCGGCTCTTATATAATTTCCATTGTATTAACTCTTTCTTGGACGGATATTCTCTTGAACGGACGCGGACACGAGAAAATGTTCTCTTAACCGGACAAAGAATAAAATAAAAAGAAACGCCTTATCTTATTTTTGTATCCAGAGTATTGCTATTGCATTTCTCAATCGCGCCTCGCGCCAATTTCACTGGGACTTCCCCGAGTTGGTCGGGAATTTACCGTTCTTATTCTTTGGGTGCACGCTTTCGATTGAATCTGCATTCAATATTAGTCTGACGTCTATGCGGAAAAGACACAGTGGGCGACACATTCATTGTAGAAATGGCTCCAAACAGAAAAATTCTCACGCTTAAACAAAAAATTGAGATTGTTGAAGTTTACAGAAAGAGAAATTAAGTGTAAGGAACTTATCCAAGCGTTTTAATATTGGAAAAACACAAGCTGCAGATATAATTAAACATAAAGAAATCCTTCTAAACAAATGGATGTCGAACAGCAATTTGAATGAAAAAAGAAGCTTTTTGACGGGTGATGGTACTAAAATTGACAAATTGTGTTATGACTGGTTTACAGCAGCTCGCCATAAGGGGATTCCTTTAACAGGTATGCATATGATTTTTTTAGATAAGGTTTTCTTGTATTGATGCGTTGATTTTCTTTTCATATTAAATTCTAAAATAAGTATGTGTACATAAAAAGAGTGAGATTACCAATAGGTTTGTCGTGACAAAAACCCAAAAAAATTTTTTTTTTTTTTAGGTCCGATAATACGATGTAAAGCAAGAGAAATAGCCGCTTCTTTGGGACATTCTACATTCAGTGCTTCTTCTGGTTGGCTCAATAAATTTAGAATCCGTCACAATATAAGTTTTAAAGCGATTTCGGGAGAAGGAGCTTCGGTTAATGCCGAAGATGTTTCATCGTTTTTAAGAAAATGTCCTTCTTTGATTAAGGGATATTCACCGAGAGACATCTATAATGCCGATGAGACAGGCCTTTATTTTAGGGCTCTACCCGACAAAACGCTCATATTAAAGAAGGAAAAATGTGTTGGGGGCAAGTATCCCAAAGAGAGGTTTACAATTTTGCATTGTGCAAATATGGCGGGTGAAAAAGAAAAACTCCTAATCATTGGTAAGGCAGCTAAACCCAGAGCTTTTAAAAACATTAACATAAATAACCTGCCTGTAACTTGGAAATACAACAAGAAAGCTTGGATGACAGGACAAATTATGACAGAGTGGTTGCAAGACCTAGATTGGAAAATGGTTAAAGAAAAAAAAAACATTTTGTTATTTTTAGACAATGCGGGATCTCATCCGAAAGACGTTCGCTTAAATAATATAAAAATATTAATTTTACCCCCTAATTGTAAATCAGCTTGTCAACCACTTGACCAGGGGATTATAAAGAATTTTAAAACTTATTACCGAAGTCTAATACTCAAACATCTGCTAGTAAACATTGAAACTGCTGGTATAGCTTTTGAGTTAATAAAGAAAATTACACCACTGGATGCAATTTATTTGGCAAAAACCGCTTGGGACCAAGTAACCAAAGAGACAGTTCAAAATTGCTTCTGCAAAGCAGGATTTAATCATGCAAATATGCAAAGTGAAGACCAGTTAACTGAGGCTGATACATCTGGCCTAGAAGATTATTTGCCTCTTAGTGTACTTTCAGATATCCTCAAAAATAAGAATTTATTGAAATTGACGGATAATGAAAACCTTAATGATTTTTTGAACGTAGATGAAGATTTGTATGTTGAAGATCCAGATTCAGAACAAGAAATTGCAAATCCAGTTGAAATACAAGAACTTTCGGAAGATTCTGATGTCGATGAGGTTTCAGTGCCAACAGAAGCTATCCAAAATTATGGTAAAGCTATTACCCTGACCAAGCAGCTCAAAAGTTTTTTCGAAAATCACGGAGATACAGAGTCTTTGGAGCTTCTTTCTAAATTAGAAATACGATTTCAAGACGCCATTTTAAAGAAAAAGAGAAGACAAACAATATATGAACTTTTGCGTCCTTAAAGTGACTATTCATTTCACTATTTTGTATTACATACTACATCTATGTATCTATGTACATATGTATTATATTATACTTTGTATATGTATATCTAAAGGAAATAAACTTTTTTTTTCTCAACTTTAAAGTTTCTTATTTATTTTAAAAACATTTATATAAATATACGATGTAAATGTCCCAGTTTCTTTAATATATTCATTTTTCGTTAAAACACGATTTTTGTTGTATCTACTACATATTTCTTTTATGCGGACACCCCTCCTGAACGGACATCTTCAGTTGGTCCCGATGGTGTCCGTTCAAGGGAGATTTCACTGTATACCAAAATTGTTCCAACTCGAGCTTTAAATAGTTTTCTATTTCGGATAAATCTATATAGAATGCATAATTTGCGAGATACCATTTTCCGATCAGACAAAATGATCTTCTTCCGGAAGAATTGTCAAAAAGCTTTTCTATAAAATCGTCCAAAAATTCACTCTTTAATACATTTTATTTATTTATTTGAAAATCTAATCAGATCTCAAGAGGACGATTATACTCATAAATATAAAGTTTGGTATTAATACTTGTAACCGTTTGGACGCTATCCTTGTCACACAGGCGCGCGCGCGCGCACGCACGCGCACACACTGACACACGTATACACAGAGAGAGTGGTGGGAGAGAGAAATGTGTACGAAACACACTTTTTTGGTATGACAGACTTCAAAACGTGGACATCTGCAAAAATCTCGAGGTCGAAAATTGTCATCATCATAATATTTTCTTATACTACATATAAGAAAGTAAAAATCTACAACAATAAATTGTATGTAATTTATCGCATATATAATAATATATATTTTTTCAGATCAAAAAATGGCAGGAAATTAAGTTGTGCACGCTGGGTAGACATCAAAAATTTAATCTTTCAATCGAACCAGAATTAGGAAATTCTGGAGAAGAAATGTTAATTGCAGACATAATCAGAAATTATAATAATGGTAATATTTTTTTAAAAAAACAAGACCTAGTTAAGTTCTCTCTATCTTTTTCACTCATTCTTAAAATATATTTTTTGCCCTTCTTCTTATGCTTAATAGTCATATATGGAAGAATAAAATAGAAATGATTGCAAATTATTTTGGAGAGTCTTCTATATTTGAATAAAAAATATATGTTTAAATACTGTTAATTAACAATGAAATTTTATAATAAACACATAAAAAAGGCTTTAAATTAGCTCTCAGTTGATAAAGTATAGAAAATTGAATGATGCAATTTCCGTGAATCTTAAAATAATGACACCATGTTTACGCACTCGAAGCCGCTGATTTCACACTTGGTTCCCATTGATTTTGCCTATGGTGTAACTAATCCAATCAGTAGGGAGTTTCGCCATGTGTTGTTTTATTTCATAAAGAATATAAACAGGCAATGTGTATGTATGTATGTATATACAGGGTGTAGATAAAGTCTGGAACAAAATTAATATTTCTGTTATCTTCGGTTTGATGGAAAAACCCTGAAACAGGTCGATTTTGTTTTTATCCCGTGCACATTATAACATCGTGAACTTAATTCTGTCGTCATCTGGTTGCGCGCGGGCGTGACGTCATTAGTTTTTTCAAATGGTAACCCGCCACATTTATTATCCCTTGTCGTTAGGTATTCCATTGTGCATGCAACGGTATAAAAAGTTTGGTACCTTACATAACAATTTTTGGGAGAAAAATGCTTTCGAATTTCAAAAAATTAAAATTTTATTTCTAATGAAAAACTAATCAAAAATTATTTTAAAAAATCAGATAAATTATAATCCGAAGTTTATCTTGGATTGTCGTCAAACAAGACACCAAAAAAATGTCAACGGAAGTGTTCAAATTGTCCGCCATTGGCCATTTGACACTGGCCGAGACGGACGTACACGCTTTCTACGACACGTCGTATTGTCTCTGCACCAATATTACGCATTTCCTCGCGGATACGATGTTTCAGATCATCCAAGTTATTTGGCTTATTGGTGTACACCTTTGATTTCACATGACCCCATAGAAAAAAATCAAGTGGTGTGAGATCTGGCGAACGGGCAGGCCATTCAATTGTTCCCCTTCGTCCGATCCATCTCCCGGGGAAAATTTCGTCGAGGTAACTCCGAACACGCCAGCCAAAATGTGGAGGTGCTCCATCTTGTCTAAACCAGATTCTGATTTGAGGCTTGTCGGGGGTGTTTTCATCCGGAAATAATTCTACCAATGTTGGCACTAGCGTAAATCTTAGGAAATGTAAGTATGTTTCAGCGTTTAAATTTCTGTCCAGAAAGAAAGGCCCCACAATGCGATCTCCCACTATTCCCGCCCATACATTAACTTTTTGCCGGTGTTGGGTGTGCTCCTCTCGAACCCATCGAAGATTTTCGCCCGACCAGTACCTACAATTGTGGCGATTCACTTCACCGTTCAAGGTAAAAGTTGCTTCGTCACTAAAAACCACATTGTCGACAAATCTGGGATTCTCATCGCACCGTAGCATGATTTGTTCACAGAACTCGAGTCGGCGGTCGAAGTCATCTTCATTCAGTTCCTGAACCCGATTGATTTTGTACGGATGAAGTTTTTCCTTCTTCAGCAATTTGGCTACTGTGGTAAAATCGACTGCATGATCCCTGGCAATGTTCCTTGTTGAAGTGTGGGGGTTGTCCTGAAGTTCCAAGAGAATATTGACCCTTCTATCTTCCTCAATTCTTGGTCGACCTTGACGAGGCCTGTCTTTTACACTACCAGTTTCAGCAAATTTTGCGACAATTTTGCTCACCGTTGACCGCGAAATCGGTGCGCGGTTTGGATTTTCTGCATTGAAAAACTGACAGGCTTCTTCATGGCTACGTATTTTATCACCACAACCAACAATAATGAGAATTTGAATCCGCTCTTTTTCGCTCAAATTCGCCATTTTCGCAATGCACGTTCAACACTACCAATGGAGCAAGTATTGTGAATGGATAAGTTCAAACACCAAGTAATGAACTGTCAATATGACGTGTCGTAGAAAGCGTGTACGTCCGTCTCGGCCAGTGTCAAATGGCCAATGGCGGACAATTTGAACACTTCCGTTGACATTTTTTTTGGTGTCTTGTTTGACGACAATCCAAGATAAACCTCGGATTATAATTTATCTGATTTTTTAAAATAATTTTTGATTAGTTTTTCATTAGAAATAAAATTTTAATTTTTTGAAATTCGAAAGCATTTTTCTCCCAAAAATTGTTATGTAAGGTACCAAACTTTTTATACCCTTGCATGCACAATGGAATACCTAACGACAAGGGGTAATAAATGTGGCGGATTACCATTTGAAAAAACTAATGACGTCACGCCCGCGCGCAACCAGATGACGACAGAATTAAATTCACGATGTTATAAAGTGCACGGGATAAAAACAAAATCGACCTGTTTCAGGGTTTTTCCATCAAACCGAAGATAACAGAAATATTAATTTTGTTCCAGACTTTATCTACACCCTGTATATGTATATATACAGATAAAGTTTAAATCAACATAATATGAATTTTGACTATCATGTTCATCATTATTTTGCAATAATATTTATTACAGTATCTAATTTCCACAAGCTTTTATAATACAAAAAACCAACTTTATTGTGTAATAATTTTGTGTATTTTGAATACTTCTTCTATGCAAATGCTAATGCATAATAGGTTCTGTTCAATAACAATTGAACAGAACCTTCTCTTCTTAATTCATTTCTTCATATAACTTTAAGTGTACCTCTTTATATTATTATTACATACAATGTTTAAACTGTATGTTAGATATATTTACACTATATTTAGATCTGTAAAAGTCACTAAAAGTAGTTATCTGACTTCGATATTGAAACTTTGATGTTGACTTTCAAAATAATATATCTCCATGTTACCGTCACTATGTATGTGGTATTCCACAGCTACCATTTCTTGTTGTATAATGAGCATGTGTAAAAGTTACGTTTTAAACAAAGGTTAATAATCATGAATATATTTTTTACTATAGTATAGTAGTTAATTTTATTGTGTCGCGTCTTTGTTAAATACATGTAAAATCTATTGGTACTACTAATATATACATATATCTAATAAAGAAACGACACAATAAAAGTAACTACTATCACCAAAGAAAATCACATATAAGTACTGTCAAATATGTGACCGAAAATACTAAGAACTGTTATCCATGTTTAACGTAAATTTTGACAAATATTACGTTACACCTGCAAGAGATAATATATAAATAATTTCGACACATGTTGCTTAGGTTTGGGTTCTAGTGAAAATTATTAATATAAGTTTTCAACTTTGTAGGGTATCTACCTAAAATAATAATTTAAGAAATTATTAAACAATGTGGATTTTCGCTATTTTTTTGGAAAAGTGAAATTTTCCTGCGGCTGTGACTCATTACGTATTAGGCGTATAAAAAACATGTTTAAACAAAAATTGTCAAAAATGATGCTCTCTTCAAGCTTAAAAATAAATATTCTTATCGTGAGAAAACAGATTTATGGCAATTTTTTACAAGATGGCGTCTGGAGCTCGCCCCCACTAAGTCTAAACCTGGATTTTTTATTGGGACCCAGACCTAAACTACATATATCAAAATCAATGCTACCCCACTGTTTACAGGACAAAGGCCTGTTTTGGACCCTACTTCTTACTGGATTAAACCTAAAAGTAGGGATTATATAATAGAACGCAGTGCCTAAATAATCCAAAGTTTTGCGGTCATAATATTTTTCAGGAGCTTCTTTATTAAGTTGCAGTAGTGTTTAAGTAGATATTTATGTTTAGCAAATAATTGAAAATATGTTACTATTACAGATGTTCGTATCAGTTCTTTGACAAAAACGAGTTCCTTACATTGCTGTTATGATCTGGTTACTACTACTAAAATTTGCAGTAATAAACTAACATCATATAATCCAGTGAGTAAGTAAGATAATTCAATATTTGTTTGCTATAACTAGAATTGTAAAACATCATTTCTAAATAAAATACAGAAATTGTTTACATACACATTTTCAGAACAGTCTGTAAGAATGAGGTTCTAGTATGTATAAAAAATACTGTCAACAAATATTTGTAATACTTTCTGTTTATATGTTTGAATATTTTAAAATAGTGTATTGTAGAAGTAATTTTATACCTTAGTAAATAATATACCGAGGTCGTCATATTTTAATTTCTGATAGGAAAGTAGTAAGTGGAAAAGAGCGCGACGAATTAAACTAAAGATAGACATAAGCGAGGCTGCCACACTGGACATTTGTAAGGCGTGGGGGTCCCCCGCCACTCCGTTGCTCTCCCTCCACTGTTAGCAAGCAGGCATCGCTGCATAGGATAAGATCATCTTTTGCATATGATAGAAGTGCAAACCGAAATTAAAATTTGACGCTTACGGTATAAGTAATACAAGTATCTCTTAAAAAAAGCAATTTCTTTATATATTTAATAAATTTTTGTATCTTAAGAGGGCGGTTTATACAACATCTTCTAAAATTAAAAACAACCACACATATAGGTACTGTCTCGTGACTCACATATATTTTAGCCGCTGGGGACTTCTTCAATGGTAATATTTTAAAAGGTAATAAAGCTAAATATACTAATTCAATCCTAATACTAATTTACAATACATAAATAAAAACAAAATAAAGATGTTATTATTGACTGTCATTGTATAAAAACTAGTAATTGCATTTGTAGTAATTGCTTGTTTATATATCGCCAAACATTTTTTATATTTATAGAAAATTCTAGAACAAATACAGGTAAACATTTGTATTATCAGTAATTGTATATCAGGCCTATATATTTTTAGAGATTTTATTGTTCGAAAAATTAAATTCTTGTTAAAATTTACTTAACAATTTGACCCTTGCATAAAAGGCGTAAACCACTCTCTCGGTTTTCAAGCATAAAATTCTATATACTTTTAAGTTAGTCTATAAGGAAAATTAGCAGGTGTGCGAATAGTCGCTCATCTCTTCCATGTCTACGAACCCCACCAGATTGCGAAAAGTGGAAAAATAAAAGCACCGATTAAATATCCATTCAACATACCCATATAACTACACCCTTGGACTAGAATATTTGCGCAAGAGATGGATATAATAACAAATTATACCATTTTAATAATAAATTTAGCGTCATGCCAGCATGTGTTCTCTCGGGTAGGGATGGCAACGATATATCGATATATTTAATATATCGATGTTTTTTCAAATATATCGATAAATAAATATCGATATAATAGTTTCGATATATCGCAAAATATATCGATATTTTTGTTGAAATATATCGAAAAATTAAGAAAGTGTGAAACTCAATGAAACTTCAATTTAGTTTGTTTTAAAACCAACATTTGTTAAGTTACTTAATAGTAGTACCCTCTAGCGTCGAAGAGCGAAAGTAACTTAGTTACCTACATTTCATACGATAGGTATCAGAATTATCGGCTATAATCGGGATTCCTTTGAACTATTGCAACAAAATCAAGTTCTTCCCCGAACATTTTTCTCGGAGAATTACCATACAAAGTACAAAGTTTATAAATAAAGTTCGACTTTTTCCGCAGTCTCCAAAGAGCTACAAAAGTGTTCACTGTGAAAGAGTATAGTGCGACTTTTCAAAAGTTTAATGAAGTGGAAATTGAAATCAACTTTATTTATTAAATACTAAATGACCGATTATTAGTCTTGAAAATATGGCTCCTCCGAGAAGTAACATTTGGAAGCATTTTAAAAAAATTGCTCCAAATACTGCTAAATGCAGTCTGTGTAATAAGGTACTGAAAACTTCGGGCAATACAAAAAATTTAAATACACATTTCAAACAAAAACATTCCTCCGTTCTACAACATTTAACTGAGGAGGAAAAGAAGGCTGATGAACCAAAAAAGAGAAAAGGTCCATTCCAACCCGAAAGCCGAATGGATGTAGAAACTGCTGGAACTAGTAGTTCACTACCTCAAGATGAGGTAAGACCAATATACCCCTAATTTTTAATAAATTATTATTAAATATTTATAGGAAAATCTTATTGTTTCACAAAAAAGTGATGATCATTCATCAACTTCAACAATGACAGTTTCTGAATATGAGGCTGAACCAAGCACAAGTAGAGAAATAACAAGCTCGTTATTCAAGCAAGCTACAATTGTGTCTGCCTTCAAAACAATTTCATCCTTCAAAGGTAAAGCTGACATTTTTAATAATCGGCATGAATTTCACCGTTTATTTCTATTTTTAGATGGTGGCTCTAAGAATGTGAAACTAACGGAAACATTAGTAAAATTTGTTGTTCAGGATAATTTGCCATTTAATATTGTAGAAGGTAAGGGTTTTCTGTCTTTGATGAAAGAAGTGGCACCTTTATACAAAGTACCAACCAGAAACACCATCAAATATAATATTGATAGAAAGTACGAGGTGGTTTCAGCCGCGTTTAAAAATATGTTAAAACAATCAAAGCATTTAACACTTACAACGGACATATGGACTGCCGATATGCAGACCAAAAGTTTTATGGGCCTCACTATCCACTTTGTACATGATATGAAGTTAACATCAGCGACAATAGGTATTATTGAATTAACAGAGTCTCACACAGCGGACTATATTGCTTTAGAATTGGGCAAAACTCTCGAAATTTGGGGAATTGATCCTAATAATGTTGTTGCTGTAGTGACGGACAATGCCGCCAATATGGTCAAAGCTATACATGACAAATTTGGGAAAAACCGACACATCCCATGCTTCGCACATACTCTCAATTTGGTATGTGACAATTCGCTAACAAACACCGTGGGTTTGAATAATATTATTGACAAGGTGCGATCCATAGTAGTATGGTTCAAAAGAAGTGTTAAGGCTAGTGATCAGTTAAGAAAAGCACAAGTCGATGCAGAAACGCTAGAAGTAAACATAAAAAAACTGATTTTGGATGTCAAAACTCGTTGGAACTCCAAATATTACATGTTAGAGAGATTTTTACAAATGTCACCAATGGTCAGCAATATTTTACTTTCCGATGTTAATGCTCCAAATATGATTACTGCAGCCGAAGTTGAGCATTTACGCGAAGTATGCAAATATCTAAAGCCATTAGAAAGGATGACAGTAGAGATAAGTGGTGAAAATTACCCAACAATAGGCAAAGTAATACCTATGATTCGTTGTCTGATGGATCAGTACAACAATTATGTGCCCCGGTATGAAATAGGTAAAGAATTGAAAACAACCTTATTAAAAGAAATTGAAAAGAGGTTTGGCGCTATCGAAAAATCTTATATACCACCAGTTTCCACAATATTAGATCCTCGATTCAAACAAATACACTTCAGAGATCCTCAAGCCCTAGGTACTGTGATGAGACACATAAAAAGTGAGATCACGAGTTTGCAAAAAACCTCTTCTTCATCCGAATCTTCTGATTCGTCTGCTGAAGGTCCTGAATTTGATTTATGGGCCCATCATAAAAGATTAGCTAACACTAAAAAAAGTGGACAAGGCAGATCAAATAAGGATAGTGAACTTAATCAATATTTAAGCGTGCCAGTTAGAAACCTAAATGATGATCTCTTGGATACCTGGAATGAAATGAAAGTGGTATATCCCAACTTATTTAAATTAGCGGCAAAATATTTTGGTGTTGTGGCAACGTCGGTCCCCAGTGAGAGGTTATTTTCAAAAGCTGGAGCAACCGCTACAAAAAGTCGTAACCGTCTCAAGGGAAGTAGACTTTCCAAATTATTATTTCTGAGCTCTTTGCCTGATAGCTTGCATTTATGGAACTGATGTACCCACAAATGCAGGCAAACAGCTTACTTATTGTCCTGTGGCTATGAGACAGTTATGATTTGTAAAAAAAAAATACATTTTATTTTTCATAAAAAAATTCAATTTTGTAGAACAGGATATTTTACCTACTTGTAAGTTATAGTTAATAAACATTACTTTTTTATTACATTATTCTTGAGTATTTTCTCGGTAGCTATTAAGAAAACTTGAATTTTGGAAATAAAAAAAAAATATATACCTACATATGTACATATATTCGTTTTTTTCATATATTGATGTATTTGTTCTGATATATCGTATGTATCGATATATTTGTTCCGATGTATCGCATGTATCGATATATCATATGATGGTTATATCGATATATTTATATTTTTTGCCATCCCTACTCTCGGGTCAAGATTGAATACAAGTATACTGGGGACGCCATCAATAGTCTGTCCAGGTTTTAAGAAAACCGAGTCGCGTAGCCAAACACGGAGAACGTAGGCTCTCTCCATGTTTGGCTACGCGATTCGAATTTTTTCTTCATTACATGCAATGTGCATTTGCTCATACTACGTTTTATACACCACTCGTAATTTTTTTTTTAGTGTATATACATGAAATCCAAATTTCGGAATTACCTCATTGGACACATAGTGATAGTTGTTGGCCTGTACTGCCAAATTTAACTGTTATCTTTTCTTGCCAATGCTGATAATTATTGTATAAATGTAGTCAATTTTGTCGGTACCCGTTAATTCTTAAATAGGAGTAATCTTCTTTTTTCATTATACATCTGCTATCCTTATTTATAATTGTTTTTTAGTAACAAACTACAATACTTGCGCCTGCTCGTATTTTTCACTTGAAAAGAAGAATTTAGGGTATCCCTTATTAGCTGCATTTTGCTTTCATCATAACAGAAATAATAAATATCAGAAGTTCAAAATTTGTTGATGAATAAAATGACTGCTTTACGTTTACTGTACAAATTGTTGTTATATTTGATTTCCAAAAAGGTAATTTATTTATTATTATCTGGAATCAAGAAATATTTTATTTTTTCTAAGAACTCTACAACGGACACAACGTATTTACAAAACGTAAACACACATTCACATATGTACATATATCCAAACGTGGTCACGTTCTTATGAAAATTTTCATATACACGGTGGCCAGAAAAATGCGGACAAACGCCACGCAGGCCAAATCTTTGTTTAATTCTGAGTTGACAATCTTAATTGAAAAAAGTAGTACAGTGCTTTCTTAAGTCACACGAGCAGCTTAAAAGAATTGTAAATTTGGCAACACCTAATCAGACAAGTACTGTGGCAGTAATCATTTTATTATTTACTATAAATCAGGTAAATACGCAAATTAGCAAGAATTTTATGTTAACATGGATAACAATTTTATTCAAATTTAAAGATAATATGAAAAAATTATAACAACTGTTCAAATTGGTACCCATCAGTTTCCAGACATAATTCAAATCTTCGAGGAAGCGAATTCAAAACGCGCTGCAACATATCCGGGGTGATTAATCGAACTGCCGCCGTAATTTTATTAATTACATCCTCTTCGTTAGCTGGAGGCGTTGCATAGACCTTTTCCTTTAAAAACCCCCAAACGAAAAAGTCCAGAGGATTAAGATCGGGAGATCTTGCTGGCCATGCTATTGGACCGTTACGCCCTATCCACCGATTCGGAAAGTGTTCGTTTAACCAATCCCTGGAAATTCTGGCATTGTGAGCGGGTGCCCCGTCATGCATGTTCAACATGTTGGGTCTCAAATTCAGTGGAATATTATCTAGTACTTCTTCTAAAACGTTAACGTACTCAATTCCATTTAGACGATTTGGAAGAAATATTGGTCCAACAACTCGGAGATTTAAAATCCCCAGCCAAACATTTACCGAAAATCTTCTCTGATGTCCAATTTCCCTTACTGCCTTGGGATTTTCGTCCGCCCAAAAATGAAAATTATGGCTATTAAAGACGCCATCTCTCGTAAACAAGCATTCGTCGCTCCAGAGAATATGCAATAAATAGTTCGGCTCTTCTTGAATCCTTTGTAAAACATTGTTACAAAACATTCTTCTGTGGACATTATCGTTCACATACAAAGGCTGCACTTTCCTTGCATGAAACGGATACAAAAGATTTTGAGATCGTGCTGAGTGCACTGTTGTTTTGCTACGAATATTCAGTTCCCGAGCTATTTGTCTTGTGCTGGCCGTCGGATCTTCGTAAACAGCATCCAATATTTGCTCTTCTAATTGAACTGTTCGACGCTCTCTAGGTCTACCGCTGTTACGATAATTCGGTATAAAGGTGCCAGTGTCTCTAAGTCGCTGATCCAATCTACGGAACGTGTTGATGGATGGATGTCGCCGTTGTGGATACCGTATTTGATATTCATCTTTTGCCAAGTTTGCATTTCCGTTGCAAAATCCGAATACCATATACATGTCGGCGTATTCTCCAAAGGTAAATAACATATTGTTCAGTATTAAAAACAGCACAAAATGTTTATCTTATTTCAAGAGCCAAATGTCACATGAGAAACGTCAAAAATTGACAACTACTTATTACTTTTAAACAAGCAGCCTTACAGTACCACGTTGCCATATGTACTTTAATTTCAAAAAAGCCAATGAAGAAATGTTAAAAATGTAAACCATTGGTATTAATCGATTAGTTACATCAATGCATTTGAGATAATTCCATTTCTAAATTTCACCACAATGATTTTACATAGATAAATTTGACGAATTTTGCTAAATTTTAGCCGTACAACTTAATGTTTGATGGTCTCGTATGCCGTAAGGAAGGACCGTATAACTTTTTTGGATTAAGATTATCGCCTCAGAATTGAACAAAGAATCGTTCTACCTGGCGTTTGTCCGCATTTTTCTGGCCACCGTGTATATAAAAATGTTGTATCACAACTACTACGAATTAGCTCAAATAAACAAGGATATTCTTAGTACAAAATGAAAAAAAAAAAACGTAGCATATGAATACGTACAACTTTTAGGTGATTCAGGCTGTCCAAGTAACACAATTGGTATTAATTGTATTCCTTGCAACAAAATCTTTAATGAAGAAACATGTGGTCACCATATCATATGTGATTTGGTCCAAGGAAATGAAACGGTATGTTCTTGTCCTTTGGCACACAAAGATGTTAGTTGTAAAGGTATAGTATGCTTGAGGTGATTTAACATGTTAAATTTTAATTCACAGTTTTAGAAAATTGTTCAGTTGACTGCAAATGCAAGTGTGCCAATAATGGACGAGATCCCTTACCTGCAAATGTTTCAATGGGTAAGTTAGTACATAAATAACATATTTTGTAGGCTGAGCAGAATGCCAGTATAGAGCTATCTTAATATTTCTTACTCATTAATATACAACTAGAGAACACATATAATGAATGATATTTTGTCAATCCTAAAAATGTTGTATGATAAATAAAACAAATATCGTATATGATACACTAAAGCAATCATGACAGCAATACCGGCGTAAAGTTAGCAGCTCTAACTCACCAGTTCATATGACAGAAATCCCCGAACATCCATAGGCGAATGGATTCATGTGTAAAGGCATTATTTAACACATTTATTAAAACTATACTAATAATAAATATGTTTATTGAAAACTAAGTAAACATAATTCATGACGCCTCTTTTAAAAGTTTAACCCCCCCCCCAAACAAAAAAGGTGGTTAAATCTCCCTTAAATACAAACAAATTCTGACTCTCAAACGCCATCGCATATCGAATTCTAAATATAGATGCTGTATACCTACACTAATATGTCATGTGGCAACAACTAACAAAATCTCTTACTGACAGTCCAAATTTTTAAATCTTCCATTATAGCATGAAAATAATTCTGACTCTTAAAGGCCTTCGGGCATTAAATTCTAACTACAGCTGCTGTAAACCTACACCTAGAGAATACAATCCCGAGATACCGAATTTTGGGATACCGAATCCCGGTTAAACTAATCAAAATTAAACATCCAAGGAATCACTGCCATTTCTTCGTAGATAAAATATAACAATAAATTTTAAATAGTGCCTTCAGCTACCCTACGTGACAAAAATGTACAAATATTTACTGTGAACGGCAAAAAAGTATACAATAAATGTTGTGTTGTTTTTTGCCAGAATTCGTTTACTGCTTTTATAATGAGTTTACAACTGTAACATACTATAGATATGAATTAGGTATCTATTATACAGTCAAGAGCCCGTATACAAGTTAAGTATTACCAGCTAAGCGAGTTTGGAAAGGGTCATGTGGCTGGACTACATGATGCGAGTGTTGCATTTCATGAAATCGCGGGTGGAAATAAATACTGCTAGAGATAATAGAAATTGGAGAGATTGGTCTCCAGAAAATAAGTAACATCTTAGTACAAATCCTGAACGACTTAGAACAACCACCGAATACGGAGATACGAGAAGAATATTACTTACTCTTGTAATAGGGATCGGCATGGTATCTCAAGGTCTATGGGAAATGTATGTTTTTCCAGAAATAGGCCATAAAATGACAATGCGTCCCATATTTCAGCGTATGTGTGGGGCACAATGCATGAGTAAGTGCTACTTATTTTGTAAAATCTTCATAAAATAGACATAACTTTGATTGAAATTAGTGCAATTTCAATCAAAGTTACGTCTATTTTACAAATACACTGAAAGCTTTCATCGACGAAATGTATCCAATTAACATCGTAAAAGAGATAATATAAAAAACTTACGTAGCTTACTTCATAAATAAAAAAAAATATATTAAAGAGACAACTCTATGAAGGGGTATTAAACAAGAAAATAAAGAAGGAATATTATTCTGACTATTTCAAAATATCTCAATGAAAAAATAAATATCGCAAAACGAACAAGCAATTCCAAGTATTCCAACTACTTGCTTTCATCTTCAAATGCAATAAAAGCAACATGGGATCTGATAAACGGGACTACTTGTAAACAAAAACAAGACGACGCTCACCTAGCTTGAATTGAACCAGTATAATCTGGGATTAGATAGATTAGGTACAGTTGAGTGTATTTTCGACTTTATGTTAACACCAATTCTACACAACAAATCGAGATGACTTTACGAACTATAGTAACGTAAGAAAAAGTGATTATCTTTCTTTCTCTATCCTGCTGATAAAATCGATCTGCACCAATAAGGAATATTAATGTAGGTCTCTTGCAAATATCGTATTGTAAGAGTTGCTCTCATGTAACATGTTGATTAAGTGTTTTTAAGGATGTACTGGGGAAAATGAAAAAGGATGCAAGATGCCTTAAAGTTAGAAATTCTTTAGCGAAAGCATCTATCATGTCTGCCTGGAAATTCTTGGGGATAGTAATTAGGTATAAATTCATATCACTTTTTAGGCAAACAATTGTAGGTGTCAGAAGCCATGGAATACTTTACTTATGAGCTGTATCAGATCGCGTCAGAAACTTCTGATACGTGTAAAACTTGAGATCTCGTCAGCGGGCTGCAGTACAATAAAATAACTTGCAAAGAGTGTGGTCTAAACCTTAAAACACTGTTAATAAGTCACTTAAGGGGGCTTACGTAGACGTCACGACTAACTGCCCTGAGGTAGGACGTAAGGGGGTGGCGCCATAAGCGCTAATGTAAATTCTGCCGATGTAAGGTTTTCGTTAAAATAAAAGAAACAGCAGAAATTTTTGTTTTTCTTATTATGTTTTTACATTAAATTGAATACAAAGGATTAATTAAGGTTTCGGTGGAAGTACTTTCTTATAATTCAAATTATTTACTCCTACATTTCACTCTAAAAATTGGCAAAATTTACAACAGCATAACACAGTTTCAGAAACTTTATTTTAAAAACTAATTCCAGTGGAGCATGTATTGAGCCTTTGTTTATTTGTGTTTTAAATGTCGTTTTGATACTTCGTAAATTAAAGCGGTTTTAATGTTTTAACGAAACCTTCTAAAGTCCAGAATTTACATTAGCGCTTATGACGCCACCCCCTTACGACCTACCTCACGGCAGTTAGTCGTGACGTCTGCGTAAGCCCCCTTAAATATGGTGGATTTTCGAAATTTCTGTTATAACCTGAAATCCGCTAAAAACTTATTTTTATTTTTAGCATTTCATATCAAAAATTAACCAATAGTAAAACATATTTAACCCTATACATATCTATCTATATTTTTATAGTATATTCTACTATCAATTATTTCAATGCGGCCGGTTTTGCATTTTGTTATATTCAATATCAATAGCATAATTATGAGAATATTTACTGAGTTCCATATTGCGTCCTCTACTACAATCCAGTAAGAATCTCCAATTAGTGAAACTTCACATTTTTCCAATATATGCAAGTCACAAACTTAATACAAGACATAAGTTTTTCAAAGTTTGACAATTTCCTCCCAGCTATATTTTCAATAATTTCAAGAGATTTTTCAACCTTATTGACACCTGCTTGACGAGCTACAACAATAGAATATATATTTTTCAAATAAAGGAAATTTATTATTTTCCTTCTGATGATCTAACAACAATCGCGACATAAATTTCACAAACACACGACGCAAGTTTAAATATTCTGTTAAAATTGACCAAACCGCATGAACACTTAAATTCAGTTTATCCGCCATTTTCCTAATTGTAAGTAGATAATCAGAGCGCACTAAATAGTAAAACTTTTTTGGTTTTTGCTGACATCGACTGATTCGCGCCTTTTTAAATCTGTTAAACCAGATCTCTATTGAACAAACATAACACGGTAATATTTCAAGGACAAAGCAAGCTTTTTTTTTCGCATGCATCCATTGTTGTCTCAAAATAAGAAATACATATGTCGTCATCATATCTTCGATGAGAATAACGCGAACTAACGCTGTCAGTGGCGGAGGTATTTTAAGCTAATAAAAGGTACAGCGGTAGTAATATTTGACAGAAAATACACGTCAATAATAGAAATTACTGCAGAATAGTAATAAGTTTAAATATGTATATAGTAATTATATTGTGTAATTTATATTATTACAACATGGGTACATCAATATTTGGAAAACCATTTGTGTTCATATAAATCACAGGTAATTATAATTACATTGCGAATTTCAATGATTTAAGAAAATTTTTTATTAGATAATAATAAAATACTTATTGATTTGCAGAATTATATATATGGAACATGGACTCAAAAGGCAAAAATATTGGACTGAATTTTGCAACATATCGTTTAATGACAACCAAGTTTTTGAATTACATCTAACGTAGCTATGGTTAAAACATACAAAATTATTTCATTCAAATTCCCAGGCATTCAAAGAAAATTTTATAGTAAACAAGAATATATATATTTGTTAAGAATTAAAAAGTCCGTCGAAATAGCTATTGTTATTTATTCAGGAATAAAATATGAATTACAATGTGTAGTAAATTATATTATATGGTAAAACATATAATTAAAAATTGAAGGCATACAAAAAATTACAATAACGAATTATTAGCATGATCTTCAGAATCGTCATCATCATACAGATCTTCATCGGTATCTGATTCACCAGTATTTACAATAAACACCAGCTCTTCTGTAATGTTATCCAGCAGGTGCTCTTTTTCCAAGTAGTCTGCTACGACTTTATCAACATGATTGCAAACAGATGCCCATTCTTCACAAGTTATAGAAGCAAATTTGTTTCGGGCTAATGCCTCTACATCGGCTAACTTGAAAGTAACATTTCTAGCTGCAACCCAGTTTTTAACAATAGCCCATATTTTCTCAATAGGGCTTAATTCAGGATGGTACGGTGGCAACCTTAGAACACTATGTCCATAAGATGCCAGTAATGTATCTAATTTATATTGTGGTGTCCCACTTTTATTTTTCTTTATTAGTTCATAAAGCTCTGGTTTTGTAAACGTAGAGTCAAAATATATATTCCTTGCCATTAACCACTCAATCATTTCAGCTTTTCTTGTTCCAGAAGTTGGGTCTTTTTCGACCTTTACATTGTGATACGATGCATTGTCCAGCACCAAAACACTTCTAGGTGGAAGATTGGGGACCAACTGTTTTGTCACCCATGTTAAAAAATTGGTAGCATTCATATCATCATGATAATCTCCTGATTTTGTACCTTTAAGAAAAAAAAAAACAGAATTTACTAATGCCCTAGTTTTAAAACAATATCTTAAGATACCTGATCGAAACATGAGTAATCCGTTATCTATAAACCCCATTTTACCACCAGCGTGCACCATAATTAAACGGCTGCCCTTGGAGATAGGTTTCTTTAATCCTAAGACTGTATCATCTGACCATTCCTTCGGCTGTGTATGGGAACTGTGAATGTATGATTCATCTGTAAATACTATTGGCCTGCTTTCATACAGGTAACCTTGTAGTTGGCGTAGATATTTTATGCGTTTAGCACGTATATCATAGCTTTCCATCAATAATTTCCGTTTATCAGAAGTTTTTTGCCATCTACAAGTACATAAATACATAAATTTGCTGTCGTAAACTGATCTGCTGCATGAGTACATACCTAAATCCCATCTTTTTTAAAACATTTGAGAATGTGGTTAATCCACCTTCGAAGGGTATGCCATTTTCAAGAATTTTATCATAAATTCCTATAATAAATAAAATAATGCTATTATAAAAACATTAACAGAAAGGAGTTTATATTTTGGGACCTCTTATGGTTGGTCGTCTTCTTTCATGTATATAAAAATTGTGTACAATAGTACGGATAGTTTGTTTTTCTTCAGTACGAAGGGTGCTTTTTGGACTAGGGCGACTTCGTTTTTTGCCAGGACTACTAAAAGAAGTAACCCTTCCTGCATCTACATCCCCAGCTTCCTTGTCAATACTTCTGTATGTACTGTCGGAAATTCCAGTTGCTGCAAGTAACCTCTCTTTGTAGTGAGACAATGGTATCGTTGGAGTATTATTTCCAGCTTCTTCCTTCATAAATTTTAATACGTTGGCAATGATTTCCCTTCCCTGGCTGTGAATAATTTTTCCTTTCACGCCAACTTTCTTTGGTGTTGATAAGCTTGCTTTTGCTTCAGCCATCATAACCTATAATCTGTTCACAAGAGACGCATAATATAATTATATCGCACTGCTGTATTCAATGCAACTTACCACTCTGACCAAAGTAAGCAACGTCTTGTCTTGAAAAAAGACACTTCTTAATATAAATTGGGTAACGGTGGATAATAAATAACACACGAAAAACTCAAACGCACAAACGCTAATTAGAATTGTGACAGTTGCTCGTATGCAGTTTTAGAATCGACGCCACTGAACTTTCGACGATTCCAGCGCCAAAATAGGATATGTCGACATATGTATTTCTTATATTGGGACAACTCTACTGATTAGTGCCGGCTCCTGTCTTAAATATTTTCAGCCACACATTCTATAATTTTCCTGCAAGTCACAGTACATAATATATTATATGCATATTGTATAATGTAAAATATATAAGCATACTTCCTTTAGTTGCTCAGTTTGTAAGAGCATGGGTCTAACTGCTGGTCGTCACACTTAAGCGAATTTTACTTATAAAGATTTTGCTAATTAGTTGTATCAGTGATAAGCAGAAAAAAGTATTATCATGCAATAGAAGAAGTGTGAATACTGAATACTGCATGCAACCAAATATAGATGGCGTATGAAACAGTCAATTACTGAACTCACGTCAAATAAGAAATATCTAGTGATAATCATAAAAATCATTCGTATTTCCTAGTTTTGGGCTAAATTCGTTCTTTATCTAATTGGATATATATACTGCTGTTTCTCTTCATAATATCCTATGCATGTTATGCTCAGATTCATCCACATCTCTAAGACCAGACAGGAAGCAAGCCGTAGTATATTCCGTTGGCAAAGACAATATGAAACTGCGATTTGAACCTGTTTCATCAGACAAATTACCCTGTGAATATAAAGCATGGTGGGTAGAGCATGCTAGTGGTGTACTTATGAACTGCGAGCAGTCAGATTCTTGTAAAATTTGGCCAGGGCAGATATGTATTGAATGCAACAATTTAGCTGCGAATACTTCGTCACCATTTCAGGTATTAGCTACATACATAAATCATATTTATATTTTATTTATATAATTCATGCAACTATTTTATAGATCAAATATATAGATGGTAATCAAACACAATACGAACAATTTCAGGAAGTTACTGCCATAGTAGGTGAGAAAGGTAGGAACTGATTTTATGTAAATGGTGATATGAGTTTAAGTTCAAGTAAGTGCAATGGACTATAACTAAATCACTTATAAATTTCTTTCAATATGGTACATACCAAAATTGTAAGTGTATTTTTACATGCTAGTGCACGACTTATTTCAATCAAACTGTAACAGTTATTTTGGAATGGCCAACTGTATCTCAACATTGCATTATAACAAAAAAAAATTACTTGAAAATATGACATTTGTAGCGCGATGAGCATAATATAAACGCTAAAATCTAACGTTTCTATTTAATTTTTTTTTGCAACTTGATCAATATAGACTAATTGTCACTGAAAAATAGATTAGATATTTTAGTAAATACTGAAATGAAAATAACCGGGAAACTGATTTTCAGACCTAGAAGCTCGTGCAGAATTTAAAATACAGTATACAAAGTGTTGAAATATGTGTATGCTTTCATCTGTGCTAGTCATAACATTGTCGTTAATTTTTTAAACCGAGAGAACTGCGTGGCGTTATAACCCAGTGAAAATATGTTGGAAATTGTTGCCCTCACCACGTATATTATCCCCAGCGCCAGTGTTGTGGTCGCTCTGCCCGGAAACTCCAGTCGGTCAGGGCACGTGGATTTGAAATGATGATAACAGTGCCATCTTATTTGATTCAGCGATGACAGTGTCCGGCAACAGAGAATCGTTGGTATAAAGAAGAGTGTGTGAAGTTAGGTCCCCTTTTTTCGAATATCGGAAATCTGACGATTGTTCCAAGTTGTTCTAGGTTTGTTCTAAATTGTTCCAAAGTATTTCAAAAAAAAGGTCAAAATTGGCCGAGATAATTGAAAAAAACGACTTTTTCACCCAACCCCCCTTTTTTCGAAAATTGAAATTCTGAAGGTTGTTCCAGGTTGTTCCAGTTGTTCTAAACATTGTTCCAAAGAACCTAGAAAAAAAATTCAAAATTGGCCGAGATAATCGGAAAAAACGAGTTTTTGCCAGCCCCCCTTTTCTTGAAAATTGTAATTCTGACAGTTGTTCTAGGTTGCTCTAGGTTTGTTCTAAATTGTTCCAAAGTATTTCATAGAAAAAATCAAAATCAGACGAGAAAATGGGAAAAAACGAAAGCCAAAAGTATGAGTCGGACCCAGTTTTTGCTAAAATTAAAATTTTGATGGTTGTTCTAGGTGTGTTCTAAACATTGTTCGAATACGTCAAAACCGTATCTCTTATATATCAAAAGATATTGCACAACCCTCAGAATTTCAATTTTCGCAAAAAGGGGGTCGACTTCATACTTTTGGCTTTCGTTTTTCCCCATTTTCTCGTCTGATTTTGATTTTTTCTATGAAATACTTTGGAACAATTTAGAACAAACCTAAAGCAACCTAGAACAATAATCAGAATTACAATTTTCAAGAAAAGGGGGCTGGCAAAAACTCGTTTTTTCCGATTATCTCGGCCAATTTTGAATTTTTTTTTATATTCTTTGGAACAATGTTTAGAACAACTAGAACAACTTGGAACAACCTTCAGAATTTCAATTTTCGAAAAAAGGGAGGCTGGGTGAAAAAGTCGTTTTTTTTCAATTATCTCGGCCAATTTTGACTTTTTTTTGAAATACTTTGGAACAATTTAGAACAAACCTAGAACAATCTGGAACAACCGTCAGATTTCCGATATTCGAAAAAAGGGGGGCTAACTTCACACACTCTGTAAAGAAGGGAAGAGGGATGGGTAGGAAAGTTTGAGCAAAACAAATAATATATAATAAAATTTCAAGTTGTCGTTGTAAATAAATAATTCATATTAATTTAAAAAAAAATAATGAGCATTTGTTGCTTTATTTGGCAAATAAGAAACACCGTTAAGTGTGTACACAAAAAAAAATTGTTACTATATTTGTTCCTTCATTCAACACAGCGAGATAATCAGAATATTTTACGTCAGTCTTTGCAAGCTTGCATAAGCCTCACAATGAGACTACAACAATTAATTTGCGGCAACACACAAAACCAGCAATGCTAAAATACTATCTAGGATGAAATAAATTATTCGAAAATAAATCAGACATAGAATTAATTTTGTGTGTAAAGTTTCAATGAATATACGTACATTTAGGACTAAATTAATTAGTAAAGCTGCAAATTCGGAAACTGCCGTGTATAGAATAACAAATGAAATAATTTTAATTTCGTGGCCCTACGGCGCTAACGAAACAGTACAACAGAAAAACTTTTATAACTACACATAAAATTATGTGCTTCCTACTTGCAGTAAGAAAGGGCAAGTCTGTCGCATCGCAAACTGATCGTCATACATTAATTACAAATATATTAGCTTTTACGAGCAATATCCTAACAGTAAATATATTTTAAACAAGTAATTAGGAGCACAATAATTAAAAGCAACCTAAGAATTAACTAAAGATGTGAGAAATTAACTTGTCCACAGTTCACGACAAAGAATTGGAAAAAAAAGCTCAAGAATGATTTAATGCTCACAACTGTACAATGCTTTGTTGAATGTCAATAACCGACGCTTACTTATAGCGAGTCCTTTTCCATGAATTTACAAATTCAAATTACAAGAAATTATTGATTGTGGTTACGCAAATAGGCGATACATAAACAATACATACAAAACTAAAGTAATCGATTTTACGTAACCTTAATTAACAGCAAGTCTGTGGAATCGATCAAAATGGCTGTTCAATGGCATTCCATGAGGCAACAAAACTCACCGACAGTTAGAAATTAAGATTGTAATAGTACGGATTTAAAATATAATTAAAATTAATAAAATGTCCCAAGGTTGGGCACCATATGTAATAGTAGTGCCCTTCAGTTGGTCGCTATATGTAATAGTAATTGTTTAAAATATAATTAAAAATGAATAAAATGCCCCAGAGTAGGGTGTTCAGAGATAATAATATAAATTTAAAGAATATAATTAAAATGATTCAAATAAATAAAATGACTTATTGGATGTTCCGCGTAATTAGCTCAGTTAAATAGTTCGGTTTAGCATAAGACTCTTAATTGCAAGACGGTTCAGGTATTTAGACACTAAGATTATTGTCCTGCACGTACTATTACTTCTATTTTGTATTCCAAATTTCTTAGAGTGAGGTAGATAAATAACACGCAAAAGGATATTTAAATATTATTAATATATTGATAAAAATAAACACTATCAACACAGATCAGGTTACAAACAAAGGTTATAGAAACACAACACAATTCAAATGGTACAACATGAGCAAATACAATTAACAACAGTGCAATGACGCTTTACCTATACAGTATACCATGGATTTAATTAAATGCTAATTTAATTGTTTTAAAAAAGAACATGCATGATATAGGCCTTTAATTCAAACAACGTTGGGTACCTGATACGATGTTGTGGCGCTGGCACAGGGTCTTCACCGGGCAGCTTTTCCTAGGGTAGATTCAGATCGTCGTCTTCTTTGTTTCGTACTAGAGCACACACTTGTTTTTAACAAAACTTCTACCTCAGGTAGTACACTATTGGTTTTATTAAAACTTATAACAGTTTTTTCACTAGGCTTTTTCTTTTACTTATTACTAATGCGTAGAATTTCTATATTCTTATACGCATTATTAGCCCTTGAAATCGTTCCCTTTTGTTGGGTGCGGTCTAGTGTTATTCTACACGACCTGCGAACCACTTCATGCGCTGACTAGGGAACGTCTGCCTGCCTACTCCTTGCTTAAGTCACGCCACGCCGTATTCTTCCTCGGGGTTTCCCCGGGCCACCTATGTACTTTACATTTCTTCACCACATTCAAGGTTCCACGTGTCGGTTGCACACACACTGTTTCTTATTTATGTCGCATAACTTCCTGGCTGGCGGCGATAATATTGACGCCACTTGTGTTTTTCATTCTTTCACACCGATACCCTTCGCACTATTTCTTTCTTACATATACAGAATTTACATAGAAACATTTTATACAGGAATATAATAATTTAATACAAATAAATGAATAATACATGTTTCCTGATCTGTGTTGATTCATTATCCACCATAACATCATAATATACATTACCCTAATATAAATATTTTGGATGTTATATTATATTTATATTTTATTCATTATATACAGGGCCTACCGTTACAAGATACAACCACAGTATCCACCAAAACTAATTACAACCAAATCCTAATAAAAACGCAGTTCGATAATAAATGAAGAAGAAATAAAAATTGAAGGTTAAAGGGCGTATGATAATTAAAAAATAGTATGACAAATTCAGAAACAAAACGGAATAATAAATCAATTAAATATGGGAGTTGAAAAATATGACAAAAATCTACTGTATGCAATTAAGGAAGACCACAGCACAAAACCACAAAGTACGCACGCTCATCGACCGCGCATTCGTTTAAAAGCTCCTGGAAAAAATGATTTTTGCAAAACAACTCGGAAAATGGAACAACAACAACAAAAAAGAACAACCTAGCGGGGACAACAAAAATATACTAATTATTTTCCATACTTAAATCGGCTAATGTACTCCGTCTATAAACCTAATCGAAATTAATAAAATGAATAATTATTGACTGACACATAGGCAACACCTCTAACGCCTATGATCATTAAGTTACGTGGCAGGCACCAAAATTGACCATAAAATACTAACTAGACATATAAATATCAAAATTAAGATTTGGCGCTAAACGCACGTAACAGAATGACATAATAGTAACGTGTGAATTATGTAATTCAATACTTTAATTTTTAGTACCAAGTCAACCCAAGAACATCAGCCACTCTTGGAACAATATAACGAATGCCCTTACACTAATGTGGAATCATCCAGATATACCAAATGGACGTATTACTTCTTTTAGTTTCAATATATTAGACAAGCAAATTCAAGCTTACAATATATCAGAAGAACAACTGGAATATAGTCATACGGTATGTTCGGTACAGTAATAAATATTTAACACAATATTGTCATAATCTTTCTTTTCAGTTTGAATTTGGGAAATTAAATGTAAATTGGTCTAGTGACATAAGTGTTACTGTATTTGTCCATAATAAGAATGGACAAAATGAGACTACAATAAATATATCAACTCCACCAAAAACACCGGAGTTTGTGAAAGATCCTGCTTTAATTAATATAACCAATACTTCCTTTATAATTAATATATCGACACTACCATATATAAATGGCACAATTAGGTAAAATATTAACATCATACAATATATATACATATATATATTGCATATTGTATATATATATACAGGCTGAGTCATTAGTAGCCGCTTCTTCGATTGCTCTTTTGTGTTTTAAATTAAAGAAAAAGCAATTAGCGGGGGATCCATGGTTGTGGCGCATATTGTAAACATACTTTAAACTCTGGCGCACATCTGGTTTCACCGGAAATGCACGGAACTTAATTTTTTTTAATTGATTCACCCTATATATTTTTGGATTTTCTTGTACTGCCTTAAATTGCCTGTTCAACTATTTTTTCTTTTCCAAAATTGAGCCAATAGGTTCTGAGTTATTAATTTTTTTTGAAAGTATTTGATCAAAACACGTGTTCAGAAAAAAATCATTTTCACATTGTTTTTAAAAGTAAAAACATTGATTTTCGTGGTGCTTGTAGCCAAGAAAATTCTGCATCATTTGGTAAAGTTGCACTCGACAATACCTCAAGAAACTTTGTTTTTTCAAAGCCTGCTTCCTGAAATTTTCACATACCAAAAACTAATTTTTTTTAAGTGGAACACCCAGTATTTTATTGAGTCATTTTGTTCCTTTTTTTATTCTCTTTCATTTTTGTTAACATTGTCCTATACCTATCTATTCTAAATTTTGAGATAATACGAGCAATTAGCGGTCAATTAAAGAACTACGGGCGCTGTTCTCTTCACCCAAATATTGGTCCAATAAAGGCTGGCATGCGGCTGACTGCCTGAGTCAACTGTTAAAGAAAGTCGGTATACATTTATGTCAAACTTATAAAAGCATCGCTATTAGTTATCATCCAAATGAATTATTCTTATGAAGAGTTAATAGATATTGATATTGACATTTTAGGTGAATCTGAAAGAAACTCTTTGCTAGCATCCAGACTTTATGCACAGCGATCCCTGGTAGAAGTCAACCGAAGCCAGAAACCTTCGAAAATATAAAGTGGACGGTTTGAGTGAACAGAAAGCATTGAATATGAAAGACAGAGCGGAAAAAGCAATAACTGGTAAGGATAAGACGTTTATGGTACTTGCGAGTGTAGTTGAACACCCCCATACTAGTACTACGAAAATTAGTCGGCAGTTAGATGTACGTCAAATTTGAGAATCCAGAATAATTAGGAAATACGAAATTCACTCGTAGCATATTCATACACAGGGTTAGATGAAAGAAATTTTCAGAATCGCTAACGTTTTTGTCAATTGGCAGCAGATAAATTATCCTGGCTTTCTCAATTTTTCGTTGTTTACCAACAAAACCTTCTATTCAAGTGAATACGTTCATCGTCACAATTTCCGTTATTATAACACATAAAATCCCCCACTTTATCACACCTGTAAACTTTCAAAATCGTTGGTCATTAAAACTGTGGAGAGGAATAGTGGGTAGTTACATAATTGGACCTTATTTCTTTGATGAAAGTGTTAATGGAGGAGAGTATCTTCGCTATCTACGAACGGATTTTCAAAACTTTTTGAAGACATCTTCAAATATGTCAGTAAACATGACCTTTATTTTATTTCGATGTTAACCAACAGTGTTAAAAATGAAATACTGTAACTGGACATGCCGGAATTAAAAAATTGAAATGCGAAGCTCTTCATTCTATAAAATTATTACTTTTCGAATAGTTGGATATAACATTTACTTTGTTTGACAGTTGACTAAGGAAGTCGGGCGCCATCCCTGCCTTCCATCGGTTGAACACATATTTTGGTGCATAAAACAACAGCGCTCGTAGTTCTTTAATTGACCGCTAATTGCTCCTACAGTGATTACCTCAGAAATTACAAAAGATAGGTATAGGACATTGTTAACAAAAATGAAAGAGAATCAAAAAAGGAACAAAATGCCTCAATAAAATACTGGGTGTTCCATTTAAAAAAAATAAGTTTTTGGTATGTGAAAATTTCAGGAAGTAGGCTTTGAAAGAACAAAGTTCGTTGAGGTATTGTCGAGTGCAACTATACCAAATGGTGCAGAATTTTCTTGGCTACAAGCACCACCAAAGTTAATGTTTTTGCTTTTAAAAACAATGTGAAAATGATGTTTTTCTGAACACGTGTTTTGTTCAAATATGTTCAAAAAAAATTAATAACTCAAAAACTATTGGCTTAATTTTGAAAAAGAAAAAACAGTCGAACAGACAATTTAAAGCAGTACAAGAAAATCCAAAAATATATTGGTTGAGTCATTTAAAAAAAATAAGTTTCGTGCATTTCCGGTGAAACCGGAAGTGCGCCAGACCTTAAAGTATTTTTACAATATGCGCCACAAGCAACCATGGATCTTCCACTAATTGTTTTTTCTTTTATTTAAAACACAAAAGAGCAATCGAAAAAGCGGCTACTAATGACTCACCCTGTATATATATATAAATGTTGTCACTGGATTCCGGGTTTTCTTCCGCGTTTCCACTCCTTGGTCTTTGAAAAGACCGGTGATGGTTTCTCGTCAAGAAACCAGCACCAAATTCTATGTACATGAAAATCTGATGGTACCAAATGTTGCTAATGTTGTTACGTCTAAATTTTAAATTTGCTCCAGCTATTATTAAAACGGTACACATATAATCTTTGACGCAGTTGGCCAGGGCTTTAATTACTATCATGTTTCTAGTATAATTACTAGTCAGTCAATCTATCGAATATTAATCAACATTCTATCTTCCTCTTATAAATAGTTCATTGAAGCCTTAATTGCTTTTTGTTTACTTTTCTTAGTCAGCAGAAAATGATATTATTTATACGTATAGTAAAATGAAGTACTGTATTCATTCATCGTCTGGGGTTCCAGATTATAAAAAAGTGATTTTTTGAATGTCTGCCTTTAAGCGTCTGGGGTACGATTACGCCAAAAGCTGAAGTTATCGACACTGTATTCTAAACATAAGTTTGTAATATTCCGTCGAAATGTCTTTTGATCTCAGCGACAAACTGGAAATATCACATTAATGATGTACGAAAGTCATATTTTACCAATATACTACATTTATTAAAATTTATAAATAACACAATAGTATGTACTTAATTCAAAGTTCGGAACAACTTTATTCTATTTCATGGTCGGTTTAAATGACATCTGCTCCACCATATATACCTATGTGTCAATTTTCATTAGGTATATGGATTCAATGTTTACATGCGATTTATACGTATACAAATAATATGTGGCAACGTGTGTCACCCCTACTATCCGTCACCAATCCCGACAGCAATCGACATCACAACGACTTTCTCCGATCTTCCCACTTCTACATTAAATGTTTAGCTGCGAACACGTTCCGATCTAGTCTGCAATAAAAGCCGTCATCAAATGGCCGCCGCGATCTAGTAGTTTATTATTATTTTCAGAATTCTTTTTTATTTACCTTATTTTTAATTTTATTAGAATTACGCTTTAGTTTGTGACATGCAGCGTGAACGCAGCTTAATAATTCTCTGCATTTATTGAAAGGAAAAAGAAAATCCTTGCAATGCGTAAATATTATTTCTGAGAGCAGTACAAACACCCTAATCAATAGTCCAACAGCTACTGCTAACTTGAGCTTGTATCGGTCGCGCTGGCATTGAAGAGGAAAGGTGGGGGGGTGCCATGTTGTCACGTATTGCATGAATTAATCGCCTATGGCTAATAAAAATTGACACGTGCTGTATACGCGCGTAATGTAACAAGCAATTTCACTGTGTCTCACCATGCGTAGCATAGCGATTAATCCCATTGCCACCAACTCCTCAGCATTTTGTGGATTACTGCTTACCAGCCCTATGCAGATGCCTGACTTTTTTATTTCAAATGCGCTAAACTGTGTAACATTTTCTTCTCTACTTTTAGAAAATGTTTCTCTTTCGATCCCTTGTCGTGTTCTCTTTTTATTTTATCCAGGGAGATCACGTTCATATTTCTTCCTTTGATTTATGCCAGGGACATAATATTGTTTACGTTGAGGATAATTGTATTTGAATTTTTGTGTTTGTACTTTGGCATTATTAGTTCTACTACTTAGCCCTGAATTTGCTGTCTTATATTCTTCTCCATTCTCCAGTTTTATAAAATGTCCAACATATTCTAAATAATACAATGGTTATACTATTTGTATAACCATTGTATTTTGTTTGGGCCGGCCAGTTTTCTGACGCAACAACAATTACCTAAAATTACCCTTCTTCAGTCATGGATCACTGGTAGAACCCAGGCGATATATGATAAGCGTTCTTTTTGGTTTAACCTCACTGACTGCAACTATTTTTTTCACCACCTATTATCGCATTACTAAAATCAAAGTCTGACAGTAAGTGCGACTCTCGCCTATCATCATGTTCTTCATTTTCATAAACCAACGCTCCATCAGCGTCACAAAATAACTGGATAACTTTGTTACACTCTTGCTACTCTTCCTCCCATCTGCGAAGTAGACTCGGACGATTTTAGGTATACTGTGTTCCCAATTTGTTCTCCAAATCTATCTAGTGTTACCGCAAAAGGTTCTACCATTCCCAGATTTATTCGAACGCCAAAATCTCTCGCTGATAGTTCATTTTCAATAACTTAAGAGCATTATAGCATTAGATTACCTTGAACCAACCCAAAATGGCAAATCGGAAGAGAACCAATTTGCTCTTCTTTCCAAGATATTTCGATATTTTCAGACAAGATGGAATTAATTGTCTAGCACCATAACCAAACACAATTAGGAATGTCTATTTAATTCTTTTGACAAATTATTTGTCTTGACTTGTAAAGAGTTTTATTTCTATATGGTGGAAACGCGTTACATTCAGTTGCACGTCATACTAGATCCATGACGACTCGCCTTGTATATGTTGCCGGATCTATTTTTATTTCTGTCAGTGACATTTGATATAACCAAAGAAAAAAAATTATTCACAATACAATAATTATAACATAATATATTTAGTAATTGAAATGCTCTAAGACTTCAGTCTTTCTCAACTTATTTATTATATTGATTTAGATTGTCGAAAAACCTTAAATATTTCATTACGTATCCATAATATAATTTAAAATAAGCAATACTTACGCTATTCACATTAAATTTAACACATGATTATAGAAGAGTTTGTAAAAAGCCTCGACTGTTTACATAAACCTTTCGGCATTATATTCAATGGACGCAAATAAATAATAAATACACTTCTAAGAAGCACTGTTTATAAACAATTTATATCAAAGCAAAAATAAACATGAAAAATTTGACAGGAAGAATATACACAACGCGCGTCTTTTTGGAAGATATGATTTGTGTGTCAACACCGAATTGAACTATTAGTCTATTAAAAATATGTAATAAAGAAATTTAATATTGAAACGGAAATTATGACAAATAACATGAATGCGTATATTACGATCAATTTATAAATCTTCTATTTAAGCTAATGAAATAAATGCCCTCAAGTATAATTTAACAAAGTAACTTTTTTAGTTTCTCTAATACAGTTATGACAACATGTAAACGTCATCGATGACGTGCAACTGAACTTAACGCGTCTCCAGTATAGTTTCCTAGCGATTATCGTGTCTTACCACAGACTACAGGGTATGGTAATCTAATAAACAATCTATAGTCGGGTTCAAGAAAGATGATCCCTGCGTCATTTTTTAATATCGTATGATTCAAATCAATACTTCGCCATCATGATAAGTACTGTAAACTATAAAATGAACATGGAAATTATAATGATGACATCCTACGTTTTCCGGTTAGATTGATCGATCTAATTTTAGGTTATGTATAATTAGATAACTAAGTTAGATAATCGCCTTTATCGTTTATTAAAAATATGTAATATAAACTCAATAGTCTTTTAATGTACTAAATTTAACATATGCCAAAATACAAATGATAATAGAACTTTATTGAGAAATAACGTGGGTACAAAACAAACAATCCAAGTCTCATCGAGAAATATCACTTCTCTCTGAAAAGGAGAATTTATGGTTTTTAAATAATTCTTCCGGAATAATAATCGCATCTCAGTTATGTTGGATCTCTCCACTAACGCTCGGCGATTATTCTCCTTTTTAAATTTAAAGCCACTATTATGAAGTACACGATTTAAACTGCTTCTTCTCAATAAAATATGGTTTTCAGCAATTTCTGCATTTAAAGTTTGTACTGTAACATGCTTTTCTAAAATTAAAGATATTATTACTTCAATACTCAACATTTTTAAGGCCTTACTCTGTAAATACATCGTGTATAATGTATTTCGGATACTCATTTTAGAGCTTTCTGCCAAATGGTCTGTTTTAGCTTTTATATGGGGCCTTTTCTTCCCTGGACTAGATAGAACAGGACTATTTAGTGATCGGGCTTTAATACGTTCTACTGAAGCTACTCCTACCTTCAATGCATCTGCTACTCTCTAAAAGATATTCATTAGAATTTGTAAAATGTTAAATCTCACAATGTTTACCTGTTGTACAGATGTAAGGGATATTAGAGGACCACCATTAACCTTCTCTTGCTCGAAATATTCTAATAAATTTAAAACGAGTCCTTGAGCTTGTGACCGTAATGTTTTACCGCGTCGTGACATTCTGGTTTAATAAAGATTGAAACAACAAACAAATTGTGAAACGAAATCAAACGATCAAACTACTAGAAATGTCAAAGCCAAAACGCTAAACGGAAGTGTATGAAATAATACAGCGCATGCAATCACTCCGTCTTTGTCTTGCTCAAATAAATTCTATGAAACGTATGTCGTGCTTGCATCGCACTGAAAACACATGCATTCGCTTTTGCTATCCTTGTTATACAAGTTGATACTATTTCTTATTCGGATATAGACATAATTCTTTGATAGAATTATATACTAGTGACGCAGGGATCATCTTTCTTGAATCCGAGTATATTTAATAAAGTCACTAGATATATAAAGTACCGCAAACCTCCGCCATTTTTGGGCAAAAATTATTATTATTATTATAAATTTGGCGCCAAAATTGAATTGCTGTGTTAAATAAAAGATCAATTTAGTACTGTATTCTTAAAAGAACGCAACTGTATGAACATGCGTTAATAATTAAACCGCAGATAGTAAGGCAATGAATTAAAACAAGCAAGCACCGTTTTCATTATTTATTATTGTATATAGAAATAATATTATCTAATATATTATGACAATTTGGTATGTCAGGAGTATCAAATTTCGTCTTAATAATTGCTTTGAACTCATTTAATGATAAATCATTTTGTATTAATGAATTCGTACATTCACGGAAGTACAGTTCAACTTTTTTAATATATTGATACAAATCATTTGTTGCGAATTGGAGAACGTCAACTTTAAACTCCTTTAATTTCGCCTTTTGTGGTTGACAACCAGATCAGGGTGTGCATTTGGAGTTAGTTTTTTCATATCATCTGCTCTTGATGTTCAAATTGGGAATCAGAAAAATGCACCTTACATAAGTAACTAAGTGTTATAACATGTGATCTGCTTTTACATATGTACTCACCTCACAAATCTTCGCATTTACCGGCACATTGTCTTGATTAATGTCACATAACCACACTTTTCTTCTGTCTGCATTCGTTTCACCACTGGGAAATGCAAATAAACGGAAACCTTTGGCGACACTGTTTTTGCAATTGATAATACAACAACCAGGCATAATTACACTTTATGTTGCCAACGGTGGGTTTAGATGCAACGATGTCGCACGCTTAACCACACTGAACACTACGTCTACGTTTTCGAACGATTTGACAAGTGATTTGACGTTTGGCGGCCATGTTTGGGCAAAAGTAGCGCTTTCTCTCTCGCACTCTTTGGCCTTATGGATTGCGGTACTTTATATATCTAGTGACTTTAGTATTTAAAGATTCACAGAGACACCTAGTACAGAAATGTGACATTTTTTCTTGTTTAAAAGCGCTAGTAAATTTTATATGTTGCATAACTACTACTCTAAATTAAAGTGAAATAATGAACATCGTCTATAAATATCAGAACACTCAAGTCAAAATAACATTGCACTATTTAACTGGAGTTAATTTATTTAGCTATTCTGTTATTTAATTAAATATCCCTTCAATATAATTATTACGGATTATATACCTACACTTTCTGTATTATTTGCCAGCTTAAGGGTAGGTAATATTATCAGAAAACAACATCAATTAATTTTGAATTTGCTATGGAAGATAAATGGAACACCTATATTTATGTCAAATTTTGCTACTTATAGTATAAATTCTTAATAACTAATCATTAAATTACACAAATAAATTAAAAAGATTTACTAATGTGAGATTAATTACAGCAACCTGTATTTCATTGTCAGTAACGCCGAACGACCACCAAGTTCTGTATCAGCAGTTGAAGAGGAAATACTTAAATGTGGTAACATTACAGAAAAAAATTCTTGGATTCAAGAAAACATTTCGATAGCAAACATTCAAAATAATACATTTGAAATTAATGGTAATTTCTGTATTTCTTTAGAAGAAAATGAACCGAAAATCAAATGTAAAGTGTTGATTTTGTTAGAAAACCAATATAATGGTATAAGTAGATGCAAAACTTATTCTATAGAGAGTATCACTGGTGTGGATTATAGAATACTTTTATATATGATTATTATTCCCATTTTTGGACTTATTGTATTTTTGTAAGTATTTTTTTTATATTCATGACATTGGGATCAAGAATTATTTTATCAACAACTACCTCATAGCAATACTATTTTACCTGAGTTGTAAACGAAATAGCGTCTGATACAAATATATCATATAATCCATATTAATATAAAAGTTCGCTATTATCTTATAGACATTTTACAATTGGACAAATATTCAATTTAATTTTATATACACAGGGCATATCAATATTTAATAATTAATTGATGAGACTGATACATGTTGAAACTCCATATTTAACTGAATAAATAAAATACGTAAACTTGATTTCAAAAATTATTTAATAATATCACTACAATATCGTTTCGCCAAACTTTGGCTTCATCAGGTGATGAGTAACTGAATATACAAAATTATTACAACATAATATATAGTGTCACAAAAGCATGGGATATGAGTGGGGGTATTTTATAAACTATAGCATTGTAACAACGGGGAATAATTGAACTGAGTCTGATCGTTTAAAGCACGACCTAATTTACTGTATCTATTAATTTCTAAGTTTTCTAATAAATTAAGTTTATGTCCTTTGTCTTGTATATGTAAAACTTTGAAATCTCTATTGAATTCGTGTTTTTCATCTATAGAATACGTTGCGAAAGTAGAATCCGTTTTTTTACCCATATAACTGTCTGGCCCACATACAGTATGTGTCTATTTTCATTAGCTATAGGGATTCAATGTTTACATGCGATTTATACGTATACAAATAATACGTGGCAACGTCTGTCTCCCGGCAACAATCGACATCACAGCGACTTTCCCCGATCTTGCCACTTCTACATTAAATGTTCAGCTGCGAACACGTTCCGAGATATAGTCTGCAATAAAATCCGTCATCATCAAATGGCCGGCGCGATCTAGTTGTTTATTATTATTTTCAGAATCCTTTTTTATTTACCTTATTTTTAATTTTATTAGAATTACGCTTTTGTTTGTGTCATGCAGCGTGAACGCAGCTTAAGAATTCTCTGCATTTACTAAAAGGAAAAAGAAAAACAAATCCTTGTAACTCGTAAATACGTAAATATTTCTGAACGCATTACAAACATCCAACCCGCTGGTCGAAGAGTTACTGCTAACCACGGCAGGGTTGCGATCGGATTTTTTTTTATTTCCCTAGATTTCTAGTCAAAATGTCCCTAGATTTCCCCGAAGTGTATAATATTGTTTTTTTGTTTCTACAAACACTATTAAAAACTCAATTTTTAACACATCAATCGAATCTCGTTATCTATTTTTCATTCAAAAAAATTCATTAATAAATGAGAAACAACCGAACACTTTAAGTAAGAATCAGATAAACTAAACCTCGTTAATAAAACAAAAGTAATTTTGTATCTACATATACTTACATTAAATAGATATAACTAAGCTGTACAGATAAAACTAAACTTATTAGTGAATTAAAAAATTCATTCACATTTACTTCTCGAAAGCTTGAATTAAAATGTGAAAAATAAAAAACAGCACAAGCTGTTATAGTTATACTTCAGAGCAGGGACTTTTTCCATGGGATTTACCTTATTTTATTATATTGTAGTAATTTGATCGATTTGCAAACGTGCTTAAAATTTAAAATCGGTAGAGCACCGGTTCGGAATGTGTATAGATGTTATCGCGTTATTAACCTTTGAATTTCCTACTAGCCATAAGATGGCGGACTACTATTTAAAAAAATATGTAATCAGTGGTTTAAGCACAGATAAGGGAGATTACAGATAGCCGATGTAATGGCTATTATTGGCAACACATTTTAGAGACGACCGCTAGGTTCTAGCGGTCGTCTCCAAAATGTGTTGCCAATAATAGCCATTACACCGGCTATCTGTAATCTCCCTTATCTGTGGTTTAAGTTTAAAACTTTTTAAAATGAATTGTGATACAATATAGGTAGCTTAAATACAGACGGTTGTATTAAATTTTCCCTAGATTTTGACCTATTTATATTAAAATTCCCTTTTTCCCTAAACGAACATAAAATTCCGTAGATCTAGGGAAATTTCCCTAAATATCGCAACCCTGAACCACGGAGCATGCATCGGTCGCGCTGCATTGGAAAGGAAAGAAGGGGTATACTATGTTGCCACATACTGTATGGATTAATCGCCTATGGCTAATGAAAATTGACACGTGCTGTATACCTTATCACACTCACAAGTCAACATATAGACCCCCGATTTCAACCTTGTATCTGTTTTATCTTTATCGTTTCTAATATATTTTTGAACTGAATTATTAGTTTTAAATGCTATTGACTCGTTTTTAACGTTTTTAATTAGTTTACCTATTTTTATTGATATATGTCCTATAAAGGTGAAAACATTATATTTGTTATCTGAATTTTCTTGTATTTTTGGATAAAATAACGATAAAGCCTGCTTTTCTCGTTTTCGTGCAAGAATATTGTCTACTAAATTTACTGTATAGTCGTTATTGCTAGCTATCGTGTAGATTCTATTTAGTTCTAATTCAAAGTTAGTTTTATTCATCGGTACATTAATTAATCTATGTATCATTGACTCATACGCTGATAACTTCTGTGACCAGGGGTGAAAAGAACTTTTATGTATAGTAGTGTCTGTGTGCGTAGGTTTGTGAAAAATTGCAAATTTATCTTTTTCTATTTCTGTTGTGATTTTATATTAGAATGTATGGTGTTAATGTGGTCTTGAAACGATTTTAATTGTCTAACTGTACCTTTAAAGCAAACTAATATGTCATCAACATAACGGTACCAATAAACACAATTGTTAAATAAGGGGTGCTTACTTATTTGTGTTTCGATGTAGTTCATAAATATTTCTGCCATTAAGGGAAATCCCTTAAGTCCGCTAATGGTTACCTGGTCAAATTAAAATAGGCATTCAAGTTTTTAACATATTTCAAACACATTTATTTTGATTACCTCGTAAACAGCAATACTCAGTATTTCCAATACTATAATAATTGTGTGGTACGTTGAGGAAAATTAATAAATTGTAGGTAAAATGCGGTGCACTGTATCCGATTAAGCGAATTTTAAGAATATACGGCAGAGACGTGAATCTCTTAAAGGGTAAGAGGAAACGGAATATAATTTATAATATTTGTATTTTCAATTCTCCCAAATATTATAAATTTCACCCTTTTCATATCAAACACAGACTTTTTTAAGTATATGTGAACACTTGAAGTACCTATATTAGTAGTTTAACAATAGCCTGTTCTGTATCGGTCAAAGACGCATAACAGTACTTATTTGTTATTTATATAGTTCTCAAAAATATTCCTTTGGATAATAAAATAAACTATTTAATTTATTAGTTGTCTGTGAGTTACAAAATTCTTACAAATATTTTTATTACACCTGCATCATAATCATAATTGCCATTTAATAATGCTATAAAAATTATGAAATGCTCTAGTTCTAATTACTTTTTGTTCGAATGGCATTCTCTTTAATAATTATAAATACCAAATGAATGTATAATTTAGTTTTACATAGGTATATTTTGCTCAATTTGTGTACAACAATCTGAAAATTTGTCAAATTTGTGTGCATTATAGCTTCAAATAAATTGTTTGTCAAACATTTTGTATAATTGGTGTGCGCGCAGCCTAAATTATCATCCCGGTTCGTTTGCGCCGACGACGGCGCCGAGTATTACATACGGTATGCTATTACGGATCCACACGGTTCAAATGAGCCGGTTCCGGGACCTGGCTCACTATGAGGAGCTGAACCGAGTGAGCCGGGTCAATGAAAAGAACCGTTTTGACCACCTCTATATGTGGGTCAGACAGGCCGTACTTTTGAACAAAGGACCGGGGAACATGAAAAAAGTTGTATGGGTAAAAAAACGGACTCTACTTTCGGAACGTATTGTATAGATGAAAAACACGAATTCAATAGAGATTTCAAAGTTTTACATATACAAGACTAAGGACATAAACTTAATTTATTAGAAAACTTAGAAATTAATAGATACAGTAAATTAGGTCGTGCTTTAAACGATCAGACTCAGTTCAATTTTTCCCCGTTGTTACAATGCTATAGTTTATAAAATACCCCCACTCATATCCCATGCTTTTGTGACACTATATATTATGTTGTAATAATTTTGTATATTCAGTTACTCATCACCTGATGAAGCCAAAGTTTGGCGAAACGATATTATTGTGATATTATTAAATAATTTTTGAAACCAAGTTTACGTATTTTATTTATTCAGTTATATCAATATATATCAGAATACAAAATGCGTATTTAGAAACTTACTAATTCAAATTGTCATAAATTAATTACTTGACAAATAAATTCGATATCGATCTCTGTTAGTCTTAGATGATCTGCAATATAATTCTTATGTTTTCACACTGATATCATATCGATTTTTTCAGAAACTTCACAGGATCAATCAATTTAGAAACCATTATTATCAATTTTACTTAATTTTAACCACATTTCGCTAAGTAAAGTAATTTGTCCCATGTAGAAACATTATAATTTTAAATACAACAATGATATTTTTCAGTGTCTACAAACTAAAAAAATCGAAATCCGGTAAGTTTCTGCGTTTTAATGTTAAAATGATAATAAATATAGGTGAAATTATAATTCAGATTGTTCCAATTCAAATGATATATCATTGACATCCAGAGAAGCTTTACCAAATCAATCAAGGCAAAGTAAGTTTCCGCCTGGACTTGCTATATATGAAGATATACAAGAAACATCAACCGGTAATAATAAAGATCAAATGAACGAAACAGTACTTGTTCGTCCAGTGTATGAGGAAGTAGCTGATTTCCCAGAGCGCGTCGAAATAATTGATCAGGTAATTTATTTGCATTGAAGATTTAACGCCTATCTGTTTAAGTATGTGTAGTTAAATTTTGAGGAATCTAAAATTTGGCAGAAGTACATGAGTACCACTAATAGCGTTTCCAGATGTGTTAAGATACAAGAATTGGAAGATTACGTAAAAGTATGTTTGAAAACACGAGAATTTGAAGCACAATACAAGGTACATGTTGACATATTGCTGTTCCACCATTAAATAATACCAAATTTTAGCTTTTCGAAGAAGGTCAAACTAAACCATGGACGTGTGGAGTAAAACCGGAAAATAAATCAAAAAATCGCTATAAAAATTTGGCAGCTTGTAAGTTTTCACTAAGCCATTTTACACTCAATTTCATAAATAAATAAATAAAGTAGAGACTGTTTTGCAAGAAAGTCTAGTCAGGTCCTACAAATGCTTTTTATTTCCAAGATTTTCTTGTACTCGGTATTCGTGTCTGTATTCTACTCTGCCCTAAATCTTTTAGCTGTATATTTTCCATGCAATTTTATGTTGCTTAAAGGTATCAAGATAATACCGGTTTTCCTTCCCAGCTGCGAGGAAGTCTTTACAAATATTGTATAGTTCCCGGCTTTATCTCGATGTCCATATCTTGATGCCGTACTGCAGATATCTTAAAATTAGTTTTTCAAAATTGCAGATAATATTGAACAGGCTCCATTCAATATCAATATTTTACAACAATAATATTGTATGGATTATAAAATATTCTATAAATTTGTAATTGAATATTCCTGTATATAAATTTGACCTTCAAGATAGACAAAATATGCAGATAAACAAGTTTTGTTAATGAAGACAATACATTTTCAAATTTTAATATTTTCAATACAGTAGAACCCCGGTTAACCGAACTCGGGTTAACCGAAACCCGGGTTAACCGAAACGGTTCCATAAATATTTATGTATGTAAGATATTAACAGTGAGGCGGTGCGCCGAGCCTCTATCTCCAGAAAGAGTACGTCCGTGACTTATCGGTGATGCGAGAGACGTTTGGCGTGTCCTTGAGACGATGACTCACCTCCCCCCACCCCGTCACCAACCACCCTTCCGGTCACCGCGTTGCAGTTGTGTACTGTTTGTGATTAGCAAGTTTGTGTTTTCGGGTGTTTTTACTAGTACATATCATATTGACCGTAAAAGTGTGTGAGTGTATGTGTGCTATGGCAACCAAGCGAAAGCGTGTGGTTATTTCTTTTGCGGATAAATTAGCTGCTATCAAACAAGTTGAAGAAGGTTGTTTGCTTAAGACCGTTGCGGCTAATTATGGAGTTGGTGTGTCTACTGTCTCGGATTGGATAAAATCTAAACCTAAGTTTTTAGAGCAAGTCGTAAAAAATAGTAACAGAAAAACACTGAAGACGTCAGATTTTGAGAAAGTTAACGAGGCTTTATTCATGTGGTTCACGCAACAAAGGAAAAAAGGCATGCCACTAACAGGTCCCTTACTACAAGAAAAGGCTAAAATGTTAGCAGAGTTGTTAGGTGACGAAGGGAAAAGTTTTTGTGCCAGCTCAGGTTGGTTAGATCGCTTTAAAAAGAGGTATGGGATCCGTCAACTGAACTTGTGCGGTGAAAAGTTATCTGCAGACCAAGACGCGGTAGATGTTTTCAAAACAATGTTTGCAGATTACACTCAAGGCTACAGTAAGGATCAGATTTATAATGCCGATGAAACGGGTGTTAATTTTAAGATGTTACCTACCAAATCTCTAGCTTCAGCAACTGAAACGTCTACCCCCGGTCACAAGATGAAAAAAGAAAGAATAACGCTTCTCTTAGCGTCTAATGCCTCTGGCACTCATAGGTTGCCACCAATGTGTATCGCCAAATCTATGAAACCCCGAGCTCTAAAGGATATTGCGCCAAACGCTTTGCCAGTGTTTTATAGAGCGCAAAAAAGTGCCTGGATGTCCAGTGACTTGTTTGAGGAATGGTTTTTAAAATTGTTTGTACCACAAGTTGAAAAGTTTTTAGCTGGAACAGGTTTGCCAAAAAAAGCAATTTTATTAATTGATAACGCTCCCTCGCATCCCAGTAAATTAAAAAAAGGCGATATTGAAGTTCGCTTTCTTCCTCCAAATGTCACTAGCCTTATTCAGCCTCTTGATCAAGGTGTGATCGAAACATTTAAACGCCACTATCGAGTACTGTTGTTGAGAACTATCCTACAAGATTGCGAAACAAATAATAAACTGATTAATGACGCACTGAAGGCAGTTAACATGAAACACGTAATTTATTGGTGTGCGGAGGCTTGGAATAACATTAAAGATGAAACTCTTCAAAGGTGCTGGAGGAAGATTTATGATGGACTGGCCGAGGAAGAAATTGAAAGTTTTGAAAATTTGTCAGAGATGGTTCTTAGGATTCCTGGATGTGAAGACATGACTTCAAGTGAAGTGGACGAATGGGTCGTCGCCGATGATTCTGATGAACTTTCCGACCAAGATATTGTAGAGACAGTGTTGCAGCCAGCTGACAACACAACAGTAAACCAAGCAGACGACGCGGATGACGGAAACGGCAGAGTGACAGCTGAAGATGGATTTAATGCACTAGAGGTAAGTCAAACATTACTGTATCTGGCCCAGACACAAAAATTTTAATAGAGATTATGTACATACATAGTTTTTAAATAAGTTAAATTACACTATGTACAATACTTTTATTATTTTAGGTTGCCCTAAAATTTGTGGAACAATGCAGCGAGTCGACGCCTACTGACGTCCTTCTAATTAAAAGATGGCGGGACATCGCCGCTCAAAAACGATGTGAAGGACTTACTAAAAAGCAAACAAAAATAACTGATTTCTGTACTCGTATTTAATGTACATATACAAGTATGTAACTTAAGTTGTTTAGTTAATACTATTTTTTAACCCATTACATATAACATTTTTTAGCAGGAATAAAACACTGAGTTATGTAGACTTTGTTTGTGATTGAATTTTTCCTACACACCATATTCATAGGCTATTTTTAGCGTACGATGGTTTAACCGAAAAATTGGTTATCCGAAACGGCTCTCCCCCCTTTATTTCGGTTAACCGGGGTTCTACTGTATTTCAATATTCCTTCTTACATCTTGGTGCTTACATACAATTTATACTGAAATACAAATTAGCTACATTTATTAAAGTTTAGCAACAACTCATGAATCCTTATCTGACAAATATTTATCACCAAGACTTCAGTTTCTTTTCCATCATCTGAAAATAATATTTAATTGTACTTTATTAATTTATTTTATAATTTTTTAGATGACCATTCAAGAGTTAAATTGGATATTGTAAACAATGATAAATCATCGGATTACATAAATGCCAACTATATAGATGTAAGAAAAATACTATATCTTTTATAGAATGTTAATTATTACGATTTATTTTACACATACTAAATAATGATTTCTTTATGAATGTTTGTTGGCTGTCTCCAAAAGCCACTAATCTAATAGTATTTTACTAGTAGTTTAATATTAGTTAATATCTAATTTGTTGAGCAAATGTTTTCTAAGTGTGTATCGAATCAATGACAGTTCCACTCTAATTGACGCTCGTTGTATTGATGTAATACAGTCTCCGTATACCGGGTGGTGCAATAGTGTGTTGGCGGAGCTTAGTATGAAAACTAATAACGCTGTAGCAATGAGACTTTACGCACGTATGTAGTATACGACTGTGCAATTTCAAATTTTATTTACAAATATACAGGATGTTCCAAATTTTCGCGACCACCTTCAACTTTTTTATTTTAAATACATTGCTATACTTTCTAAGTATTATAATGATAGCCATTCAAATTGTCTTGGCAATGATATATGGATATCTGCACATCAGACTGTTAGTTTTGATTTTATTGATAATTTTGTTAAAATCTTGACAGTTGCAGCATCTAAAATTTTAAGCCTTAGTCTGAAAATGGGTAGAATGGCTCACGTAACTCTTGTGTTACTAATTAATGGACTAACACGTTATTTGTTTTGAGGTTGAACAAAGTGAATAAATATACAGGGTGTTAAATATGCATGTCTAAGTTATCGATTTTTATTGGTTATTTTCTCGTTTTTTTTAAATCTAACCTATAATATTTTTATAAATCAGCATATTCCTTATAAAATTTCCTTTAAAATGGTACCAATAACATAGTACTTATTTCTAGTATTTTCAGAGTTATAACCCTTTAATGGGATATACTCATGTTTATAATATGCAATATGTTGGGGCATCTAATAGTTGGTTAGCCTTGGTTTCAAAAAAAAAATGGCTGTGGTATTTGCTATTGGCTCTTGCAATAGAAATCCATTTTTAGCATCATGTAATAGTACGGCCTTAATAGTTGGGTGACATATGTAATAGTACGGTATTTAAAGTTCAATAAAAAGACTAAAATGTCCCAATGTTGGGCACCATATGTAATAGTACGGATTTTATAATATAATTAAAATGAATAAATTCAAATTTAATAGTGAAATTAAATTTGAATAAAATTGATTTATTGATGAAATGAATTTACTTAATGAACACTCCTCGTACTTAGCTCAGATAAATAGTTCGGTTTTGCAAAACTCTTAATTTCAGATCGGTTCAGGTATTAAGACACTAAGGTTAATTTTCTAGACGTACTATTACTGCTTTTTTATAATCCAAATTTCTTATGTGAAGGTAGACAAATAATATGCAAAAGGATATTTAAATATTATGAATATATTGATTAAAACACAACAACACAGATCAGGTTACAAACAGATGTTACAGATAAAACACAATTCAAATGGTATGTCTCAATACAACTTACGCATCAATTACAACATAGGCACATATAATAAATCAACAATGCAATGGCGCTTTACCTAGACAATATACCATGGATTTAAGTAGATGCTAATTGAATTGTTTTATAAAAAGCATGCATGATATAGGCCTTTAATTTGCTTATTCGATGGGTACCTTTATGAAGATGCGGTGACCATGAAACGGTGTTTTCACAGGCAGCTCTCCCAGGGGAGATTGAAATCGCCGTCTTCTTTATCTCGAGTCACGGCACACACTTGTTTTAATAAAACTTTTACTTCACTTAGCACACTATTTGTTTTATTAAACTTATATCTGTTTTTTCACCAGGCTTTTTCTTTTACTTTTAAATAATGCTTAGAATTACTATCTTTCTATTAGCATTATTAGCCTGTGATATCGTTCCCTGTGATTTGGGTGCGGTCCAGTCGTTGTTTGACAAAAGGGACCTGTGAACTTACTTGTTCACGAGATGGGGAACGTCTGACTCTTCCTCCTTACTTAAAGCACGTCACACCGTATTCTTCTAGGGAATTCCCCGAGCCACTTATGTACTTTACTTCTATTCAAACTCTGTTCGTGAGAACATGCACTCGCAAAATATGTAGCGTTCAAGATTGCTCACGTGTTGATTGTACCCAAACCGTTTCTTGTTAACGCCGCCTAAACTCTTGGCTGATTTTGATAACATTGGCGCCACTTGTGTTTCTTGCACACAGATACACCTACGCACTATTTCTTTCTTACATATACAGAATTTATATAGACACATTTTAAACAGGAATATAATAATTTAATACAAATAAATGAATAATATATGTTTCCTGATCTGTGTTGATTTATTATCTATCTTAATTTCATAATATACATTACCTTAATATAAATATTTTGGATGTTATATTATATTTATATTTTATTCATTATATACAGGGCCTACCGTTACAATCAAGAATATATGCGATGGAATATCCCGACCGAAGAGCACCGGATAGTAAAACGTTTGAAAATATGTTGGTTTCTTCGAACAATAAAGATTGGTAACTTAGACACGACATATTTCACACCCTGTATATTTACTTTATTCAACCTCAAAACAAATAACGTGTTAGTTCATAAATTAGTAACACAAAAGTTACGTGAGGCATTCTATCCATTTTCAGACTACAGCTTAAAATGTTAGATGCTGCAACTGTCAAGATTTTAGCAAAATTATCAATAAAATCAAAACTAATAGTCTAAAGTGCACATATCCATATATTATTGCAAAGATAATTTGACTGGCTATGATTAAAATATCTAGAAATTATAGCGATGTATTTAAAATAAAAAAGTTGAAGGTGGTTGCGAAAATTTGGAACACTCTGTATATTTGTAAATAAAATTAGAAAATCCACAGTCGCATACTACATATGTACGTAAAGTCTCATTGCTTCAGCGTTATTAGTGTTCATACTAAGCTCCGCCGACACACTGTTGCACCACACGGTATACGTGAAGTGTTAGTAGCGTTGTGTGCATGAGATAATCTAGAACTAGAATAATTTTTATTTGCATATGTAATTTTCGAAGAAGGCTACTTCACTGAGTTTTTGTATTTCGTTTGTTGCTCTTTCTAGAATGTGTGTACAGTACTTGAATTAACTACTAAATCAGTTATCATATTTATAACAATAATTAAATTTAATAATAATTCGTACAGGGTTCTCATTTCTTCTTCATCAGTTCACAAAACATGCCTTTTACTTTCTATGTTAATTTTCTATATAGGATTTTATCATTTTGTGTTAAGAAAAATGTAGTGCTCATATCAAATTGAAATAAAGTTACCCAAAAAAAACATCATTTACTTATTGTAAAGTAAAATTGGCAAATTAATTGTCAGAATGATTATTCTTTCATATTGATATGGCAATAACTGTATGCAGTTTTTCAAAAAAAATTATCTTTAAGTAGCAAAATTTATTCAATTTAAGAAGATTTTGCAACAAAAGTACATTACAAGCATTCTTTTAGCGTTTCGAGATTATGTTTCATAAACCTACCAAAGAATTAGTTATTGTGGTAATTAAGAAATAAATTTATATAACAATGTGTCCAGTAAGTTAATATTTCTTCTACAGGGTTACGAGGTAAATAAAGCATATATCGCTACTCAAGGACCGAAATCAAATACTATAGTGGATTTCTGGAGAATGATATGGCAAAAAAATGTAGAATATATTGTAATGATTGCGAATATTACAGAAGAAGGAAAGGTATTAACTATACATCCCGCAATTATTACCCGGTCTTCCTGATTATGAACTACGCGAAACTTTCGGTCGACTTACAAATTTGCGTTGCTTGATAAAATCGGGAAGACTTTGAAAATTACCCATGCTGGTTAAAAAAGCACAACAATAATAGAAGTTTATTCTTACAGAAAAAAATTGAAAGATATTGGCCCGACTTAAAGGAATCGGCCAGTTATGGTGAATTTACTGTTACCCTCGATGAAGTAGTTGTTTTTCCTGTATATGAAAGTAAATTATTTAGGGTATCTTTCCAAGGAAAAGAACATATTATAAAACACTTACACTTTACTGCTTGGCCTGATCAGGGTATGCCGTTTTATCCTCAAACATTAGCACCATTTCTAAAACGAATGATGACTATTCCTCTTGGTAAATCACCAGTTGTCATACATTGCAGGTAAAATTAGTAATATATCGGAGGTGTAAATATGTCGTCGTATACTTTTACTACTTTTGCACTATCCATTATTTTTGCTTTCTTAAAGTAGCAGTTTTCATAAAAGTACCTTGCAATTCAGTTGCCTGATTAAAGTTCAAGAAACTGAGCAGCAATAAAACGTCATTTTAACATTTTTATTTTTATATATAGTACTTTTTCTTACTATATAATAAGGCTTTTCGATTATGATTTTGGTTATTACCAAAATAAATTCGTTAAAACCGGTTTAAGTTATGACATTATAGAAACGTTATAGGTTTGATCAGATTGGTTATAACTAGTATTGTCAAACTCTGTTTATAACCTTTCTTGAAATTTAAAACTCTAATTTCATCGGCCATAATGTTTTTATTTTTTGATATAAACTATGTTAGAATAACTTTGAAGGAGACAAGGAATTAATACATAAATTATTAAATGGTATATCGATAAAATAGCTTTAACGTTAGAAAATGATAGATATCGGGCATTATAGTGAAAACATGCTTTTACCTTTAGGCTGACAATAAATTCAGAAATATACAGGGTGAGTCATCTCCGCGGAAAAGGCAGATTGTGACTTTATCAGAATAGATATTTTGAAGTAGTTTTCTTCCAATGATAGCCACTTATTAAGGGTGCGTTTCAATATAGCTAAATCCATATCGATTCGAATCTAAGATTTTCGTGGTTTTTAAGTACTACTAGCAATAATTGGATGGCGCCACGATATCAATTCTAAACTAAATCTAAATAAAATAACAATGACCTCAACAAATTTCAAGGTTATTACCTGCTTACCTAATTTGCCCCCCTAAACCTACTACATATGCAAATGTTGTATATTCGGTCAGTGCGCGCTTTTTTTGCAATTAATGTTATAGGTATGCATCATGTATGAATCTACTCCATACTTACAGTTATGGACAAATAAAAGTGGGACAGTTTTTTTTTTGCCTAATGTGCTGAAAAACAAACTTCAATAAATGATGTCAGAAACATTGGTTAAGGTATTGTCAAAAAACACAAAGCAAGACGGAAATGGACTAACGATGGTTTATTCAAAAACACATTGTCTTTTAAGTATTTTATTTTGCTAATATTTAGTCATTGCACCATTTGTATTTATAACATCTGCTACTCTTCGCGGCATAGAAGTAAATACACTTAAACAGTATTGGTCCAGATTATCATCCAACGCATTATTAATTGTTTCCAGTAGGTCTTCCACATTTTGTGGTCGAACATTTCTTCTTTGAATGATACGAGCCATTTTGCATTAGCAATTATTCTTACTTTATCAACAATATTAACGTGACATTTTTACGAAAAAATGTATCGTTGACATATTGATGACTAAGCTTCGGATAAATATGCATTTGCATAACTGCATATTCTAATGCATAATTAAATCATTTTTGAGTTGAAATGCATATTTTGGTCATTTTCAGTTTTATCTGCATATTTCCCAGTTAATTTTTTTTTTAAAACATAATGTAATGGCTTTTATGGGTCCGAAAAATAATAAACAATTCACTCACTATTTATTTTTAAAAGTCTATATTTAAAACACCAAATAAAAACATAATTGAAAATGAAATTAAAGAACACTCTTGAAACAAACGAACTATATATAAACTAAATTCAATAAAACTATAATTATTAAATCACAGTAACACAAAATACTATTTATGTACAAATTTATCTAAGAATATTTATGTGACGGATTTATGTAAGAGTATTTATTTGGTACACACGTATTTACATAATCGACTCTGAATGAAGAATGAATGCAAATCTAATAGAACTGTCACCGTCCTTCGAAAACATATGTGGTAAATCCCAAACAGCTTTTATGACCGATTATCAGGTATCCAACCCGCAAGGAGTGGAATATTCCATAACTTTGCTTGATTTTGAGAAGCGATCATCCCAAGTGTTAAAAATGCCGAAAGAAAAACGATCAGATAGCGCAATTTCAAACCAATTTGTCAAAGACTTCAGCGATTTTATAACTGATGGATGTGGCCGAATTAGTTCGTTCCGTTTATACAAATGTAAATTTGTTAATATCATCGACCAAGAAACTGTTTTTAAAAGCACCTTCTCGCGTTGCCAAGTTCAAAGAAATTGCTGGTGATGGGATTCCACTTCCGTCGTCCCCGATTCTTACAAGATGGGGCACCTGGATTGAAGCTGCAAGCTATTACGATCAACATTTTGAGTTTATTGCCCGTATTGTGAACGATTTCGATCCTGAAGAAGCGAAAAGCATAGAGGATACTCAAAACGCTTTAACACAAAGAGGATTGCGCGAAGATTTGATTTTCATTAGATTAAATTTTACTTGCATTTGCGTGGCTATTTTGAAATTGGAAACCAAGGGACTTCCTTTAGAAAACAGCATAGAAATTGATGAAAATGTTTTTGATAGGTAAAGTGAATTAAAAAAATTGTAGTTTTGCAAAAAAAAAATGTCGACAGTTTTAGATAAAAATACTGGATATCAAATTTTGAAAAATATTTCTAAGATTTTACAAAAGGAGGAAACTGTTGTTGCTCCCAGTAATTTGAATCTCACTGACATTTATTACATCATGTCATAGTGAAGTGTAATAGTAAAAATCTGTAAATTTATTGTAAATAGACCAATATAACCTTTAAAAAATGTTTTATTTAAATCTAATAAACGATTTTTGAATGCATATTTAAATGCATATTTTTAATATTTTAGATGCATATTTGCATGCATATTTTGTACTTTTTTAATGCATATTTATCCGAAGCCTATTGATGACATATATGAAGTTGGGACTACTATGTTATATACGGTAAAATTTTAAAAGCCAGCAATAACAACTTAAATAAAGCAAAATTTTATGTAAGAGTTGTCGCACTTTTTTCTGTCCGTAACTGTACTGTCATATTTCGTGCTGATTTAGGGAGAAAGTCGCGCGAACTTAAGCATTAATTTGAATGTATTTGTAAATTCAAAAAGTTAATATATATTTTTTGACATATCCTCAATAAAATGTTGATTGCATTATGTTAATATACTAATATAGCTGCGCGCTCGTGTCCGAATTTGGAAATCATGCTGGAATGAAAGGTCTTCTGTTACTTGTATTTTAATATACTATTCTAAACATGAACTTACACATATGGTAATGCCCAAAAAAAAAAGAATATTAGTTACAATACAGCAACAAAATTCAAAAAGAATATGTTGAATATGTAGAATATGGTACAATAAACAAATTTTAAAACCAAACAAAAAAAATAATAACTTGATTTTAGTAGGTGTAGAAACAGGGATGGGTGATTAGTAGAACAAACATTTATACAACCACAATAAGTATAAACATTGAAATAGATAATTTAATGCATGTGTAAAAAAACTCATAAGTCGGAATTGTTTTGTCACTTTGACAGCGATAAAAGTTTACTTTAAGTTTCATATCGGCAAAAAAGTTGTTTACCTTTGGTTGAGCTGACAACAACTTGTGTTTTCTCGTTATGTCATAAAATCAACGAACTCACTGCCAAAATGAAATGTCAAAGTGAAATGTCAAAGTCGACGCAACCCTAAGCTTTGCGCACTATCTTTGGTTGACCCGACTTCATTTTGCTACCTTTATCATCATAGTGTTCGTTGTGAAGTGTTGTTATGACAAAATTTGCAAACTAATTGTAAGTAATCTTCACAAAATGTATAAGCACTGTGTTTTTAATAACTGTATTTTTAAATAGTATGATTACTATGTAATAAATTTTTCAGTAATTGTTTACACATTTAGTAAATTATCTTACCGAATTACTTTCGAGCTTTCTTTTTATTTCCGAATAAATTTTCCATTTCTAATCTCAAATTTAGTTGCTAAATGGTAACTAAACGCAACAAATTGCCTCTTCGATAAAACGGCAATTTGTTTCGTACAAGTTACCTAGCAATCAAAATTTTCGTTAAAAACTGAAAATTTATCCGGAAAAATGAAAGCTCTCGTGTAATTACGAGTATAAGTGTAAAAATTAAAAGTTTTCAAACTCACTTTTATAAGTAAACATGCTTCCAAAATGATGAATCGACATTACTAAGGCGTTGAGTACTTATACAAAGCGATCATTTTGAACTGTCCTGTGTTGGCCATACTGATTTTAAAATAGGAACACAGTATAATTGGTAAGCCTTTTTACTTTCTTATATGTAGTATAGGGAAGTATTGTGATGAAAATTTTCGACCTCGAGATTTTGGCAGATGTCCACGTTTTGAACTCCCCTGATACCGAAAAAGTGGTTTCTAAAAAAGTCTGCGCGCGCGCGTGTGTGTGTGTGTGTGTGTGTGTAACCACGATAGTGGTCAAACCGCTATAGCTATCAATTCCAAATTTTGTATTTACGAGTATAATCTCCCTGTTGAGAACTGATTAGGTTTTCAATAAAATCGGCAGATCGGAAGTAGTAGTTTACTTCAGTAAAAAAATCGAATTTTTCCAATATTTCGTCAACTACTAAGTTTAAACGAATTTATAAAGAATTCATATGTACTCAAAATTAATTTTGAGAAGAATTTTATTATGATATTTTTTCAAAATTCCTATCGGAAGTAGGTCTTTTACTCTTATCGAAAATCAGTTTTTTGCCAATGTTTTGCAAGTCATGCTTTTTAGACAGGTACGCTACGAGTATAAAAGTATTTAAATGATAATTTTAAATATCTTTTGTATAAAAAAAATTCAAAATTCGGACCGGAAGTACATACCACTTTTACTCTTACCGAATAGCGATTTTTTGCAAATATGTCTTAAATTATGCATTCTATGTATATTTATTAAGAGTACAAAAGTATTTATAGCTGGATTTGCAATATTTTTTGTATACCTACAAGAAATTTCGAAATTCGGACCAGAAGTAGCACTTTTACTCTTAGCGAGTAGCACTTTTTTTGGAATATCTTGCAAAGTATGCATTCTATAGCGATTTATTAAGAGAATGAAAGTACTTAGAATAGTATTTTGAATAATTTTTATATAAAAAAATTCTTAAAATTGTATAGTTTGAAACGCTCATACGTATAAGAAAGTCGTGTGCTGGCCACACCTCAATTTTTATTTATTTTTGTGGTTAGGTTTACTATTTAAAACTTTCCTATGATAAATGTCAATGAAATAGGGTTAGTTTTAAGTTCAATTAAATGAAAGAATTTTTTAGAAATATAGTAATTGCACTTTATTTTTTATCATAAACAATAATAAATACGTTGCAACTTTATTACTGTAAAACATAATCCCATAATTATGTCACCAAATGAATACATTTTATAAAAGTTGTTCGAAATGTCCACCGTTATTCTCAATGCATAAATTGGCACATCTACTCATGTCATTGAACACATTGTGGAGTGTTTCCGGTGTAATATTTTGCAATCCTATTGTAATTGCCTCTTCAAGTTTATCAAGATTATGCAGTCTGTTCTGAAACACTTTACTTTTTACATAGCCAAAGAGAAGAAAAGTCTAGTGAAGTTAAATCAGGAGAATTGGCTAGCCATCGATTTCGACTAATCAATCGGTCACCACAGTATCCTTGCAAATAATTAATAGTTTGTTGGGCAGTATGTGCAGTTGCCCCATCTTGTTGGAAGTACCCCAGGTTTAATTCATCTTCGTGAAGGCTGTTAATGAAGGGTTCCAATATTTGTTCTCGGTGTCGTATTGCGTTAATTGTATCATGGAAAAAAAATTGTCTTTTCGAAATTGCAACCCAAACACCAACTTTTATAGGATGGAGACTATTTTCAACAAAAACATATGGACTCTCTGTTGCCCAGGTATGGTAATTTTGAGAGTTGATATATCCCGACAAATGTATCCAAGCTTCATCCGAAAAGAAAGTTCAATTCAAGTCTTCTCCATGTAATATTTCATTAAACCAGTTGCAATAATTCAATCTCTGCTCAAAGTGATGTTGTCAAAGTCAATGTTGTAGTACAGGAACTTTATATGGGTGCATATGGAACTTTGTTTTCAATGCCTTATGAATACTTCCGTAGGAAATATCTACATAATGCTGTATAACAAATTACGTTTAAGTTAATTAGATCTCTTTACCAGTTTGAGCAGGCAGCTTTCGTACAGATTTTGTGGGACTGACTTCCATTTGCTGCCTAATGTCTGCGACAACATCTTCGGTTCAAACTGTTGGTGTTTTTTCGGGTTTACGTTTACAAACACTTCCCGTCTCCTTAAACCCTTCAATCACTCTATTGCGATAACGAGTGAATATGTCAAAGTTTATTTCCAGATTCTGAATTTGACATTTGACATGTAAATTTAGTATGGACAATTCACGGAAGTAAATATTTCCTAGTTTTTGATAATACTAGGACTTTTTTGTTGCCAACCCAGGACAGTTCAAAATGCTCACGTAGTATTTTTAAATATATGTCGAATATGTTCCTTCATAACTTTGTGGTTACAGTAAAGTGACCAGACATTCCGATTTTAGCGGGACAGTCCCGATTTTTAACGATTTGTCTCGCGTCTTGCAGCGTTTTAAAAAAGTCCCGATTTTTGGAAAGAATGCACGGCAAGCTAAGGAACGGTGGGAGAACGGGAAGGGAATATACGGTTTTCGGCGGCCATGTGGCTATTTCGCCAAGTTTTATATTATTTTTGTTAATTTTATAATGTTAGACAAATTCTTGTGAAAAATCCATGGTTTGTTGGAAAAGTTTCATAAAAATATTTCGTGTCTGTAGCATAGAATGTGGCTGTTAGCCGTCTAGTTGTATCTACATCTCTTCGCAAATTTAGCGAAACCGCGTCCAATAATAAAATTACACTAAATGTTTGATGGAAATTACTCATAAACTTCTCCGTTAATATTGCCTTCAAATAAATGCGGGTCTATCATCCAGTCACCAAGAATGCCTCCCCATACATTTACACTCCACCTATGCTGATGATCTATTTATTAGTGAGGTAAGGGTTTTCATTTGAACAGTAATGAACATTTGTTACTGTGGAAACCAGCTTCATCGACCAATAACAAACTATCAAAAAGGACTTTGCGGGCATTCATTTTAATTACTGCCCATTGGCAGAACAATCTTCTAGCTTTAAAATGATGACTGCATAACTCAATATTTAAATGCATTCATTACGGATGACATGTGGATTCTTTGTTGTTGCAATAAGAATCCTTAATTAAAATATTTAGGTTTCTTGGTTTTGAATTAGCAATACTACCAGTAGTAATGAAAAGCATCCATTACTCTTCCAAAAGCCATCTATTTTGGGACATCTTCTCTCAGAGAAACGGTGCTGGTAAACTCTTTGGGCTGATAAATAATTTCTTTGACAATTCCTTCAGTGCAAAACAACCATATTAAAGTAAAAAAAAACTAAATAATAATAAAGTTGGCAAAATTATATAAAAAAACGACAATAGTTCAGTAAAGGCCACTTTAAAGACAATAACATCATACATGCTTTTGGTGCGAAATTTAGTAAGCAATTCAAAAATGGCAATACAGGGTGTTTTATATAAAAAAAAATAACTTTAGACAAAAATATGTCCTGTAACTTTATCCAGTTTTCTGCAAATGCAATTAGTAATTGCAAAAAAAAAAACAAATTGTGTTTGTATTAGGAACTTTTCATATGAACAACGCTACCAAGAAGTGTGTCCATCCAATACGTCACTTTCAAGACATAATTTTATAAAAAGACAAAATCAGAAAAATTGTAATAAGTCGAAAACCTTAAATTTTAGGCCTATAATATCTTATAACTTTTTGACTAAGAATTATAAGGGGAATACAAAAGTGTAATAATATATACGTGGTGCTCCATTTAAAAAACTATAATTATATGACTATTATAGCAAAAAAATCGCTTCGAAATATATTTTCTCATAAAGTTACAATCTATCTCAGGGGTCTCCAAACTTTCCAGCCTTAGGGCCATACTGATTAGTCCAGTAAGTTCCGAGGGCCAAAACCATATTATCATTGTTGCCGGTGGTAAAAAGTGAAATAGTCCACTGATGAAAAAAAGTCCGAAAAAGTACGCAACGTTTAAAAAAGGCTGCAAAACGGCAACACTGCATATTATTAATTTTCCTGTCATTATCTGTAATTTCTAGATTAGTCGTAGAGTACGAGCCATGAGGAGTAACGTGACACGACATCTGGTGGACACAAGCGGAAATAGGTAGTACCTTCTATCGCTAACAGATGGCGCTAATAGCACGTACAGAATAATCTCGTTGGTGCGAGAAAGTTCTGGTGTCTTCCACTCACTTCTAGATGGCAGTAATTGGAATATATAAGAAGGCTAGTGGTGCAACCACAAGTCAGTTCCTATGACACTGCTGTGAAATAAAATAGTGTGTACCTCCTTAAAACGTGTTTGTGCGTGTTTAAGTTTAAGACATCTTTGTAACAGTATTTTGATTTGAATTGTTGCTTTTGTGTGTGATTTAGTAGTATGGAAAAGAAGCGAAAAATTGATAGTGAATACAGAAAATTCAAAGATCAGTGGAACATTCAGTATTTCGTAATTGAGTCCAGTAAGAAGGCGCTATGTTTGATTTGCAATGAAAGCATAGCCGTTCTCAAAGAATATAACATTAAACGTCATTATGAAACAAAACATTTTCAAAATTACTCAAAATATACAGGAAGTTTGCGGACAGAAAAATTCGAAGCTATGAAGCGCGGATTGAAATCGCAGCAATCTTCATTTACAAAACTCAAAACTGAACAAGAGGCTGCAACGCGTGCCAGCTTTCATGTGGCTCTTGAAATTGCAAAACGTGGAAAACCATTCACCGATGGAGAAATGATCAAAGAATGCATAATTGCAGTAGCCGAAGAAATGTGCCCTGAAAAGGTAAATTTATTAAAAAGTGTCAGTATGTCAGCAAACACTGTGGCTCGAAGGGTACAAAACATCGCTGAAAATATATCCTCTCAACTGTTCGACAAAAATGGACATGTTGAGTGGTTTTCTTTGGCCTTGGATGTGTCAGATACTGCTCAGGTGTTGATTTATATTCGAGGAGTAGATAAAAGCTATGAAGTGCATGAAGAACTTCTTGATATGAATAGTATTCATGGCACAACTACTGGTACAGATATTTTTAAAGGAGTTGAAATGGCCATTAATCAAAAGAACCTTTGATGGAAAAACTTGAAATGTATTACAACTGATGGAGGCAAAAACATGAGTGGGAAAGATAAAGGAGTGGTCGCGCTTGTGTCAAAGGCTGTAGAAAATGACGGTGGTTTAAAACCATTAGTCTTACATTGTATCATTCATCAACAGTCTTTGTGCGGAAAATGTTTGGATATGTCTGAAGTTCTGAAACCAGTCATGTCAACTGTTAATTTTATCAGATCTTTTTGGCTGAATCACCGACAATTCCGACAATTTATTGAAGAGATTGGAGAAAATGACTTACGTTATCATACTGCCGTACGTTGGCTTAGTTGTGGGAAAGTCCTTCAGCGCTTTTTTGAACTTCGAGCAGTGATCGAAATTTTTTTCAATGAAAAGCATCGCCCTCTTACTGAATTACAAAACAACGCATGGCTGTGGAAGTTAGGATTCTATGTTGATTTGACAAAACATGTGAACGAACTGAATTTGAGATTGCAAGGAGAAAACCAGCATCTTCCTGATTTATACACTAATATCAAATCATTCCGGAAGAAATTGATACTGTTTCAATCACAACTACGAAGTAAATGTTTTTCACATTTTAAAACATGTGAAATATTCAGCCACACTACTGAGACTGAGTTTCCTATCGATTTTGCAATCGAAACTTTGAGTGCTTTGAAAATAAATTTTGATACTCGTTTCTCGGACTTTGATGCCATTGCGAATCAAATTAAGATTTTTCAGAATCCTTTTGATACTGACATTGAAACCCTAACCCCGGAACTTGAAATGGAAATAATTGATCTACAGTGCAGTGATATAATTAAGAACAAATATCAAAACTCATCTTTGTTGGAATTTTATATGAGTCTTCCACTGACACAATTTGATAATTTGCATAAATTTGCTCCTGGACTGTTTTCTGTTTTTGGTGCTACTTATTTGTGTGAGAAGACCTTCTCCAAAATGAAGTACACAAAAAATGTTTACAGATCTAAATTAACTGATGAGCATCTTAAATCTCTTTTAATAATTGGTACAAGTAAAATTAGTCCACAACTACAAACTATTGTCAGTGGAAAATCTCAATTACACAAATCTCATTAGTATTTCATATGTCATTATGCTTGTTATAAGTTATGTTTTTATTTAAAATGTATAAAATGTTAGTTGGATTCATTTCAAAAATTTGTTAGTTATTATATACTGAAGTAAAATTTTCTGCATATTATACATGTCTTTACTCATTACAATTCTGTGTTTCTTTATCCAACTTATCACAAAAACAATAACAATAGGCCTACAACAATGTTATGAGTAGTTAGCCCATGATCATATCAATGTAGATGTCATATTAATAATTATTCAACATAAAATTAGAATACTTCAGTAAACTAAATTTAATTTGCTATAAAAAATATGTTCTCTAAAAGGAGTTTTCAAGTATGCTAGCTCTCCGCGGGCCGGACAAAATCTGTCCGCGGGCCGGATGTGGCCCTCGGGCCGTAGTTTGGAGACCCCTGATCTATCTTATCTGTAGAGATGTCTCACCCTGTATAAAAGATATTTCTTTCCATGCGAAAATGTGTATAAAAATCGTAAGCTAGATGCTTATTTTGCCATATTTCGAAAAAGTCTGGCCTTATATGCTTCTTTCTTATAAGTTCAGATAATAAATTTGCACTATGTTTGTCAATTATATGCATAAAATAAACGCCAATATACGTCTTTTTATACTAGTTCAATAAAATAAAAATATATTCAATTAGATTAACCATTGTCTTTGATCAGTAAAACATTATTTCGTTCTCAGAGCTTAGTATGGTATTTTCCAAAGAATTTTGCATTAAAATGAATAAACTTTTGTATTCGAAGAAAATGATTTTAAAAATACTCTTTCTAGTTGTGTTGTGTTTACGTTGAAGTAAAACACATTATCTGTAAGTTATATTTTACATATGAAAACCATATAATATGATGATATATGTAGATATTTGTGTATTAAATAGTAATACCTACATAAGGTATTACTATTATTTATGCTGTTACTCTTTTATGGGTTTGTAGTGCTGGAATTGGTCGAACTGGTACCTTAATATTATGTGATATTAGTCTTCGAATGGCTGCGAAAAGAGGAGAGATAGACGTATTTTTTCATTTGAGAAAATTGCGCAAACAACGCATAAACATGGTGGATAATATTAATCAGTATAAATTAGTACATTTGGTACTACTACATTGTTTGGTAGCGCCAGACTATACAATACCATGTACAGAAAAGATGGGTCAGATTGTTAATGATATTACTTCACACACGGAGATTATAATGCAAATGAAATATCTTGAAGATACTTTATGGCAGGATGAAGCAATGCGCAGTGCTTGCACAAAAATCAATAAACCCATAATACATCAAAAGAATAGACATAAAAATATTTACCCTGGTAATATTTTTTTCATTATTTTTAATAGAAAATTTTAAATGTATTCTATTTTGCAGATAGCTATGCTAGGATTACATTATCACCATATCCACTTACCGATGAGTCTTCTACGTATATAAATGCCATAAAAGTAGATGGATTTTGTGCTTCTTCCAAGTTTATCGTTACACAATTTCCTTTAAGTGAAACGGTTGGTGATATTTGGCGATTGGTGGATGAATATGATATTTCTTTAATGATATGTTTAAATGAATTAGATTTAATCGACGAAGTAAGTATTATTTTATGTAGGAATATGAAATTCTCAGAAAAAGTAAAATTCTTATTACATTGAAATTAATTCTTACAATCGTCGCCAAAAACAAATATGCCAAAACCTTCTTTAAAGGTTACTTCTTTGGAAATAAATATTCAACTAATGCAATATTTCCTTACGAATAAAAACTAATTAATTACAGATTTAGATATAAGTTTCAAGCTAATATGGTACATATATATATATATACAAGAAAAAGAAAATTATTGGGTAAATTCCGCTGTAGAGCAACCGTTCCTTTTATTTATCTTTCCTGGGTTCTCGGATGGCACGCAGGTTGACATTGTCTTCCTCGTGGCGACGTTAGTTGTCCTCAAAACTGGGGATCTTCTAACTGAAGCTACAAATGGTGGTCTGTCTCCTGATGGTCTTCCGTTAGCATACATCTCCAAGGTTATCCCACCTTATTCCTTGTCTACACCGTACCGGTGACGACCAATGAGTCAGAAACACGTGTCTACGGTTGCTCTACAGCGGAATTTACCCAATAATTTTCTTTTTCTTGTATTTCATGTATCCGCGATTTTCCTTTTATTTATATATATATATATATAAAACCAATAAAGGAATTATCGCGGATACTTAAAATAAAACAAGAAAAAGAGAATATTGGGTATATTCCGCTGTAGTGCAAACCATAGACACGTGTTTCTGACTAATTGGTCGTCATCAGTACGGTGTAGCCAAGGAATATATATATATATATATATATATATATATAGGGTAAGGTGAGTTGAGTTGAATGTACAATTTTTGTTAACAATCAAATTATTATAACAGGTCCAGAAGAAGATTAAATAAATCAATCGGAAGCTCGACCAAAACTGTAAAGAGTTGTCTTATTTGGCCCTCCGACTGCTAGACCCATTAAATTCCACGTTTTCTATATATATATATATATATATATGTTTTAGAAACGATGAAGTCCTGCTTAATAAATAGTATTAACGAAATGATTGTTGAAGAAAATATTATTAAATACTAATAATAACAACCGTCATGTTTAGAGATGCTGCAATTTCTATATATATATATACTCTGTTCTGATGAAGACAATAAAGTGTCGAAACGTTAACTTTTCAATTATTATTTACCACCAATAATAATACAAAAAAAGCCGCATTCCAAGAATAAAATGAGAATATATATATATATATATATATGTTCTCTTTCTTTATATATATATATATAAATAAAAATATATTAAAAGTCTTTACCAATATACATCAAATGTATTAAAAATGATCGTAACTCGTGGTCGTAGAGGCATAAGTGACAAATTAATTAATAGATATATACATATATCTATAACAACTTAAGAATCAGAAACTGAAATCATTATCAGTTGCTTGCTACATAATAATAAACATTTGAGTTTCTTACGCATGTCTATGATGCTTAAAGACCTGAACAATCCATTTAAACGTTAGTAGTTCAAGTTTTCAGTACTGTGTGATCTGTAGGACTTCTGTGGAAGTAAATACATAATAATTCTGTATTAGGTACCAATATTTTTGAATTGAAGAAGAAAAACTGTTAATAACGAATTATAATTACGAAGATAGGCGCCATAAATTCTCGGCCTGACAGGCTTATATAAGTTCAAATATGTTCAAACTCCGTCACGTCATTCATATACACACACACGAAGTGTATACTATAAATATGACAGTTCGTAGCCTAGTAGTTTTTAGTAACCAGCCAACCAACGTGACTAGCGCACGAAAATGTCTGAAGTAACGAAAATTGAGTACCGCGCGGTCACTAAATTTTTAACAAAAGGAGGGCATACACTTTATCACATAAACAACGTTTAGACGGCCTTTTTCGGTGATTCATCTCCTTCGTATTCAACTGTAAAAAAGTGGCAAAATGTTTCCGTTTGGGACAAGAATCCCTGGAAGATGCTGTTCGGTCGGATCAACCAACTGAAGTGATAACGACTCAACAAATTTCAATTATTGAACATTTAGTGCTAGAAGATGGCCGTTTGAAAGTGAAGGAATTAGCAGTGATAAATAACATTTCCGAAACCAGTGTTCGTCGAATTCTCTATGACCATTTGCTTATGAATAAAATTAGTGCTAGATGTGTGTATCGCGACTTCATTCTGCTCTCCAGGGTGAAGGTCGAGCCGAATGTGCGCAGTCGTTTTTAAACATGCGTGGAGACGAGCCAAAACCGATTTTGGAGTCCATTGTCACAGTGGATGAAACAATGGTTCTGTTTTACGATCCTCTATCGAAAAGAGTGTCGAATGGCGGCGACCTGATGAACCTCGTCCCAGAAAGACGAAAGCCGTTCAATCAACAAAAAAGGTGATGACCACAATATTCTGGGATTGTAAGGGCATTTTGTTACTTGACTTTAACGAGCGCAATCTAAGTGTGATATGCGTTTTTATTGCATAAATTAAAGGACAGTATTCGCGCAAAACGTCGTGGAAATTTGACAAAAGATGTGCGATTTTTGCACGACAATGCTCCCGTCCATACTGCCGCCATTTCACAAGCTGCCATCAGCGAATGCGGCTTTTAAGAAATGGAACATCCACCGTATAGTCCGGATATGGCTCCTTGTGATTTGTTTTCTAATTTAAAAAGGCACCTTAGGTGACGTAGTTTTAAGGACGACAGTGAGTTGCAAGCAGCTGTTATAGGACATTTTGACGGAAAGACTTCAGATTATTTTTACAAGGGGTATCGAATCATTAATTAATCGTTGTAATAAATGTATAGAAGTTAGGGGAGATTACATTGAAAAATAAAAATTCTTATATTGTTCCAAGTTTTTTTTTTTGTATACCTATCAGGCTCAGAATTTATGGCGCCTACCTCGTACTTCAACAGATCTCTGTACGATGTAGTCATTTCTAATGCAAAATTATAAAATCTCTAAGACTAAAAGTTCAATACACTTGCAAGCTCTTGGAATAGCGCACAATCATATCGTTCGCACTCAAACCACACTAAGCATTGTCAAAATATTGTTATTTAGTTGGTTAAGATTTGTAATCACTTTTCAACAAATTTAAAAATCAATGTTTTCTAAATATTCAGACAAAAACTATCCAAAAATGTTTACCAGCAATTCATGTTACAGCATTAATATATTTTAACACCTCGTAATTTAAACTGACCGGCAAAAAACCGCCCACCCATCTGATACACGTTTTCTGTTTGCACATGTAGTTTATTTATTTAGTTTTTAATTGGCAAATTCGACTGGCCTGCTTGTAGTTCAGATCTCAATCCTATCGAACATTTATGGGATCAACTAAAGAGGCATATTCGCCAACGCGTAGTCGTACCAAAAACACTTGAAAAGCTTAGAAATGCACTTGAAAAAAAATTTGAGGAAATTCCGCAAGACTACGTAAGAAATTTAATTAAGTCAATGCTGCGACGTTTACGTGATTTGATTGAAGCTCGTGGAGGACATGCACGTTATTGATATTAGATTAGAATTAAAAGTTACCAATTTTATTTTTAGAAGTTGAGAAAGATATCATGTTCTAACTGTTTTTCTTATTTACTAAAATTAAATGCACTTCTGTCAAAAATTGCCTTAGTACTTGAAAAAAATTACCTATGTTGCACATACCTACAATGAATAGTTCTTGGATTCAATCTCAATAGAAACTGAAAATTATTGTAGAGCTTATTCTAAAAATTTTAGGTGGGCGGTTTTTTTTGCCGGTCAGTTTATATTGATTTTATTCAATAACATCATTTTCTTTTATTTATATTTATATCTATAATATTTAACAAGTTATTATTTAAAAAAAATACATATATCAAACGTCCTGCTTTTTTTAAGGCAACTGTAACAACAAGTTGATTAAACATACTTGTAAATCTTATAATAAAATATAAAAATTTTATTTCAGACATGCTGTAAATTCTATCCAGAAAATAAGGAATCAATGCAACCAACACCATTTTTGAGAATAGAATCTGTAGATATTCTTAACAAAATATATTATACCATCAACACATTGAATATAAATAATTTGCAGAAAGTGAGTACTACTTCTTCCCAGTTTTACATTTGTATCTTGTAAATATATGATGACTAAATATTTCGGTTTTGTAGCAAAATCAACGAATAATCAAAATTCTGCATGTTAAGGAATGGAAATATCATATGTTACACCCTAAAACACCGACTGCATTACTAATGACTTACGAAGAAATGAGACGCTTAGAGAATTCGAACAATAAATTATTGATTGCCTGTCAGTAAGTATTAACAAATGCTAACAGTGGCTCTATTTATATTGAGGAATATCTGAAATATGTTAATATTTTCCAAATAGTAATTAAAAAACATATTGTTGAGTAATACTAATCAATATACCCTTCCGAGGTGTTGAAGACTGACTTTTCCTTTACAAGACTTGCAATAATCCTCACTTTCTATGACATGAATGCAAAATAATTTTACAAAAAGTATATTCCTATATATAAAGATCTCACAATAAAATCGATGTCATAGATTTCGTATATAAGACGAGCCACAGGAATTGAAGTCATTCAAATGGATTATATAACTGAGTTATTTCATAGTCGCTATTCGTCGATTTATTGCATTTCAGTAACAATGAAGTGGGGACTTTATTCCAATTTCAAGGTAGATCATCATAAGATGTCCTCTACTTCAAAATATAGTTTTTCAAATAGAGACAAAGATGAATATAGAATTTTGAATTAATGAAAACAGCTCGGCTGCTCCAAGCAGAAAAACAGTAAGTGTAAAAAAGTAAAATGTCAGATTGCAGCAAAAGACTGTGGATTTAACCGCATCAAAGTTTTTATCAGCATAGTAAATAGCAATAGTAACTATGGTCTTTTAAAAACACAAATAAGTGTAGCAAATATAGATGATTGCATTAGTGTTAGTATTTATTTCATTTTAGCACCCACATTGAATTGAATAAACAATATTCGCCGCATCTCCCCCAGCTAGCGCTTCATGCCACATTGAATAATAACTTTGGTCTTTCGCATTTTTCTCAAGGTTGCAAATGTTTCATTGAAAGCTGCAAGTCTACTCGTGATATAGCTCTCCTTTGCACTTGGCTTGTTATGTATCAGTAACACTTTCTGCAAGTTCATTGAATAGATACGTATTAAAGCGGTATCAGTAATAGCAGCATCCAGTTTATATTAATAATATTGTTGCGTTTTCGGGTTCGCAATAAGGAACTCGTGCAATTAACTTGAAACAGTCTGTTTATTTACTCACTTAAAACTAATCACAATATAAAAATGTAAAATAAATGCATCGCACTTAAAACTACTACAAATAAATTAATACACATATTTATTTCTATCACTACTATTTATATCTGTAATATTCGTGTTTTTATTGCACTGTAATAAAAACTGCACCGCTCACTGTATTTATTTGTACCCTACGAATACTACTGAATGAATTAATGCTTTCTGGGCACCGGCCGCTTTTTATATCGGCATATGAGACTCTGGAAATATGCGCGAAAATTCTCTATTTCTCTCGATGTTTGTAGAACATACGACAGACTTTCTGTCACTTACACATTACATATATGTGGATGATTTATAGCTTATTTCCGGTGCGTCGCGCCAATGTTTACTCTTCTATTTTTTTGTGGACTTGTTTTCGTTACATTGCTCCCTTCTTAAGAACTGCGTTTCGTTCCGAAACACGCTAATCCATGTTCTTGTTGTTGGTGGATGACGGAATCTACATTGGGACCCACGGGTGCACCCAGTTGTCTTGTGGAAATGGCAATCCACCGTCTTAGGTTGTATAACGGGCTGATTGGGCCGACAGCTGCATACCAGTATGCCGAAACACCACCTCCAGCATGTTTCTTACTATTCTCCATTCCAAACGGTCTAATCCGCAGCCCAGCTTCGGAATTGCCAGCCTTCTTATGTTTTGTTCGATTGCACGTCCTCGTAAATCAACAAGGGATTCCCACAATGCATGATAGGTCGGCTTTTCGTTGGGGACTTCTTTTGTGATCAGGTAAAAGATAGATCGTCCGTCACGCTTTAGCTCCAGAGTTTTACCAACCCTTGGCTTTTGTTCGATCAGTTCATTGACCCCGCCATATCTCCTCTTGAATTCCACGGCAATCCCTCTACGCATACATAGATCATGGGCCACACAGTGAGCTAAGGCAAAATGACAGGGTACCGTAAAAAGATCCTGTTGCTTCTCCGTGGTAATTCCAAAACGAGCCTTCCTGGTACCCGAATATTCTTTCATGGAGGCTTTCACCTTTTTTCTGCAGACGATTCTTCAATTGTATATGATAAACCTGCTCCAGGTGTGCATGCCCATATCTCCTTTCAAGACGCTTGATTAGTTGAGGGTAGTCTTGACGCTCTTCCGGAAGCAAGGTCTGTAGAACATCACTGGCCTCTCCTCTTAATGACACAATCAGGGCAGTAGCTTTCTCCGTGGACGTCCATCCATTTGCTCCTGCAACGGCTTCGAATTGTCTCAGGTACGTCTTTCCATCGAAGGTGGGAGGTTTTACCTTTGCCTTTGCTGTTTGGCAGATCTCCAGGCTTTTGCTTGAGGTGTCATGGAGACTGCAGTCGTTCATCGCTGGTATTTGAAGCTGAACTTTAAATTCGTTCCTCAATTTCTGTTCTACGGCTTTGATGGCCTCAGAAAATTCCTGTCTCAAATTCGATGAATTCTTCCGAAAGTCTGTGTTTTTTCCTTAGAAAAACATTTTTTTAAGTAGATGTGATGCTCAGTGTAAAACACAGTATCTACCAAATTACTGTGTTAGTTCATGGGACAATTCAGATAATGTGTTTGACGTTGGAATATGTGGAAACAAAATGTAGATACTTTCTCCAAGCATGGTCGTAGAGGTAATTTTACAAGAGCTGTAACTAAGATTGCTATCAGAAAAGTTGTGCCTAAACACACTATCTGCATACGTGTATGAAGCTCAATTTAATAAAAATGTTGGTTACTGTGGTTTTGCTTGGAGCAACCGACAGCTGAGTATAAGAAGTCACTGGATCTTCTATAAAGAGGAAAATTCGGGATAATATTGCGGAATTAAATGACAATGTGCTTATAAACCACTCCTCAAATAATTTGAGAAAACAAATTCGACTTCTCTTATTTTCAATTATTTATTCTAGTCTTTGTGCATAATAAGCGAATCAGCTTCTAATTTTGATTCAAGGTTCATAAAACTTACAAATATTACAAGATACGAAAGAAAATGTCTTGAAAGTGTGGAACAAGGAATAATTTTTTTTTTTTTTGATAATTAGCTTCATTTTAATGTGAAAAAGTTGCAATTGAGATTTATCTAAAATCAATATACAGTTCTTCTTGTTTTTTATGAGTTCTGCTTTTATTATATATTAAATGGAGACGCATGCAATCCTATCTTTTGTAAATATGTATACTCATAGAATATATTTTAGCGATGCAACAAGAGCAAGTGGTCTATTTACAGCGATGTGTTGCTTGTTAGATCAAATTAAAATGGAAAATGTTTGCGACGTATGCTTGGCGGTGAGAACAGTTAAACATAGTAATGCTGAATTTGTGACAGAAATGGAGCAGTTTATTTTCCTGTACAATTGCGCTTTAGAATATGTGCAAGAATATGAAAAATATTCCAAATTTTACACAAGCGGAGTATTAGATTAAGTTACATATTTTAAATTCCTTTAATATTTCACTAAAGTTGTAAGTATTATAAACTCTATTACCGAATGTATATTTATTTATTAGAAATAAATCATTAGAACATAAAAAGTGTACTTTGTTATTATTATCATTATCATTAGCACTAACATATATAATTAAAGAAATTGCGCCCACTAAATATTAACATAGAGGTCGTAATATATCTAGAGATTGAAAATATAGATAGTGAGGAAACGATAAATTAGTTAGTGATGGACAAGATAAGGGAATACGCTGAATGTCACAAGCAGACTCGTGTTTTTTCAGCTCTGGAGCAACACCGTGTTGCCTACCCAGGTTCCTGAGAATCAACAAACGCGAGTCTGTTGAGTCCCATTGAAAATCAACTCGTCTTCATCATATTGAATGTAGTGTCCTCCGATGTTTTCCTATAGATTATGTTCTCTTTTAAGTTTTAAATTTTGAAATATGTTAGTGTATTTTGTGGGTGTTATTTAAGGCAATAATAAATTTTGAGAGTCAGTTGTCTGATAATATTTCCTTCGACTTGTGAGCATCTGTTTTCCTTTAAATTTAAAAATTTGTAGATTACTGTAATTGATAGATATTTAGATAAATCTATAGGAAAAAATATTTACATTCGTTCCCTTGATTTGTCCAACAGTGGTCCAAAAAGAAATTTGGGAATCAAGTGTTTGTCAATCTAGAAAAGCTTTTATACCTATATTAACTTGACAGAAATTGATGAGATAATTGAATTTGATTTTGAAGGCTTTTCTATACCACATGTTGTGCATGTGTAACGTGGTTTTTCCTTTATTTATTAGTTTATACTATACAATAGGTTTGTTCGAACCTGCAGTTCTGAACGGTTCTAGAACTAGTACGCATGTCTTTTAAGAAAAAGACTGTTAGGATCATGCAGTTCTGGAACTGCAAATTCTGAGAATTTGTTACCTATGCCGCTTCCTGGGTGTAAACTAGTGACGTGTTCAAGGTCTCTTCGAGCTATAAACCATTATTTTGTTGTTGTTGTATGTAACATTTGTTGACGTTATGCCGACGTAAAAATCACCCCTGTCCGTAATAGTTATTTACGAACCAAGTGCGGGAAAGCATATTTCGCGAATGAGTGGCCATTTATGGACACGAATTCGCGAAATGTTTCACGCACGAAGTTTGTACAATATTTTTTGTACGAATAATTAAGTAATACCTACTGTTAAATACGTTATCATTTATGACACACTACAAATTTGTTCATATTAATTAAAAAATTTTGAGTTGGCAGTACTTATTATTTGAATTGACATTTAATTTAAAATTAGTCAAATTCCAAACATTGAATACAAAATTAAAATCTCCTCTAAAACATGCATTCTGATGAAGAAATACAATGTACACCTCCTGAAATTCGTGAAGCTGCCAATACTGCAATCGATACTTTATTACCTACAAAATCAAAAGACAGATACAACACCATTTATGATAAATTCATAACTTGGGCTAGATCTAAAAATATAAAAACTTACTCAGAAAATTGTTTATTAGTTTATTTTCAAAGTTTACAATCAAATAAATCATTATGGTCTACTTATTCTATGCTAAAATCATGCTTAATAATATATGATAATACGGATATATCTAAATATGCAAAACTCATAGCATACTTAAAACAGGCAACGAAACACTTTCAGCCTAAAAAATCGGCAGTATTAAGCGAAGAACAAATTACTAAATTTATAGTTGAAGCACCAGATTCCTTGCTCCTACTAGTGAAGGTAGTCATTTTTGTATATTTTAAATTCATACATTACTATATGTATTTATAGGCTGTATTAATAATGGGTATTTCTGGAGCATGTCGACGTGTAGAACTTTGCAAAATGTCATTGCGAGACATAGAATTTAAAAATAATTTAATTATTGTAACAATTCCACAAACAAAAACAGATAAAAGCAATCATTAAGCCAGAATGGATTGCATTAATTCGGCAATATGCAAATTTAAGACCAGACAATAACCAACGATTCTTCTTAACATATCGCAATGGCAAGTGTGTTTCTTCACCTGTTGGTCTTAATACAATTGGTAAAATTCCAATGCGAATAGCTGAGTACCTTCAGCTTGATAGCGTAAGTAGCTTCACAGGTCACTGTTTCCGAAGGAGTTCAGCAACATTGTTGGCAAACCAAGGAGCTGACTTGCTTTCAATTAAAAGACGTGGTGGATGGAAATCATCTATGGTTGCAGAAGGATATGTCGAAAATTCTCTTCATAGCAGAATTCAATTGGCTAAAAAAATGACCCAGTCAGAGATGTTGATTCCTCCTGCAACTTGTTCGACGTCTGAAATACAACAAGGATTATCTAATAATACTATTAATGTTACCTTACCCTCACAATCGAGATCAATTGAAACGAATCAGCTAATCCCTGGAGTATCAATATCTGGTTGTGAAAATTGTGCTATCAAAATTTTTAATAATTTTTCTGTTTCAATTTCTGAAAAGAGTTAATAATGGTAATTTATACAATATTTGTTGCCGTTCTGACATTTAATTACATACCTTTGAAATATAACAATTTCTATTACATTGTGTTTTATTACTGTCATATCAAAACAACAAACTGGGCAGCGTATTGGTAAGATTAGGGGTTTATGGTTTTAAAATGTTATCAAGTTACAGTTAGTACCAACTTTACTTCCCGCACGAGTGCGGGAAATAGAATTTCCCGCACCCATATGAATGCGTAAAACTGTATGTTATGTCATATGAGTACAAAAAGTTATTATTATAAACAATAATAACAAGCGTATCACATTTTTAACATTTCTCATGTTTTTTCCAACAGTATAATCAAAAGAATAATGTTGGAATATTATCCTTAACCAATCCACAGACCTGTTATTATGCCCAATAGCAAACTCATCGCGCACAGGCCACACCTACTCATTTCTCGACCAATGTACTACGTGAAAAGTGAAATACGCAAGAAACAAATTGTCTCCACCAATCGAAAGACTCGTTATTCCGACTAATGAAATAATTCCTTCTCGGGACACCTGCATAACGCGTCATTTGTTTACACCAAAATAAACTTATAAAAGCTGGACAATTTTATATCGAGTAAGAAGTAAGCTTTAGCTTCTCAGCGCGACAACATCCAAGAAGTCAGCTTCGGCTGCTTCTCGCGACAACATCTAACACTTCCGAAGAACACTACCTGAACGCATCCGAAATTACCCGAAGCCGAGAAAAGATTTCTACGAGCGAACAGAACACTTCCGAAGGCTACCCGAACGCTTCCGAAGTTACCCGAAGCCGAGAAAAGATTCCTACAAGCGAACCTAACACTTCCGAAGACTACCCGAACGCTTCCAAAGTTACCCGAAGCAGAAATAAGATTTCTACGAGCGAACCGAACACTTCCGAAGACTACCCGAACGCTTCCGAAGTTACCCGAAGCCGAGGAAAGGTTTCTACGAGCGAACCGAGCACTTCCGAAGACTACCCGAACGCTTCCAAACTTATCCGAAGCCGAGAAAAGATTCCTACGAGCGAACCGATCACTTCCGAAGACTACCCGAATGCTTCCGAAATTACCCGAAGCCGAGAGAAGATTTCTACGAGCAAACCGAACACTTCCGAAGCCTACCCGAACGCTTCCGAAGTTACCCGAAGCCGAGAGAAGATTTCTACGAGCGAACCGAACACTTCCGAAGACTATCCGAACGCTTCCGAAGTTACCCGAAGCCGAGAGAAGATTTCTACGAGCGAACCGAACACTTCCGAAGACTACCCGAACGCTTCCGAAGTTACCCGAAGCGAGCGAACCAAACACTTACGAGGAGGACCAAGATCCCTAAACCAACAGCCGTTGCGTGCTTCAACCGACATCCAAGGAGCATTCGTGACCTGCTAGTGAGGCGTTGAAGCAAAGTGCACCCTAGTGATTCCCACTGTGACCCAACCAATTAAGAGAGGTTGTTGAACGTTCGCGAGTGCCCCTTAGTGTTTCAATCAAATCCAGTGAACGGATCGTTATGCAAAGTGTCAGACCTGTGCCGATACACCCCTCCCAGTGGCTTGTGACGTGTGGCCATTGTGACCTCCCATCATAACCCTATTAACGTAAACCGTAAGTACTGAACTGACTCCTAAGCTTGCACGGTTGGCGATTTCAAAGATAGCCCCGTCACGTCACTCAGAAGTGGTTAGTTGGTTCGGCACCCCCAAGGGCGCCTTACCCTCTAGACGTTACTTGATTCGGTACCCCCAAGGGTGCCTTATCCTCTAGAACCCCAACTGAGTGTCTCAAACACCCTTTCTCAATTTCAACTCACCCGTATGGAACTTCTAAAGACCGTCCCCTTTTTAGTTACCCTGTATGGGATAACTAGACCTCTGGTCAAGGTGCCTCCGTAAACTGTGTGTGTATTTCAATTTATATATGCATATATCTTAACATTAGTATTTGCCTTCAGCCCATTCTTTATAGGTCTGCGTGGCTATTGTTTTAGTAACCAATGTGTGGTAATAAATTTATGTGGTTTAAGCAAACCCTTTCATTAACCTCAGACCCAAGCGTAAGCCCTATTCCCATACACCCAGTGTATAAGTGTAGTGCCATCCCGAAGGAAGGCCGCCACGTCTTCCCGTATTAAAGTACCGCGACTATAGGAACTCAGGTAATTCAAACGACCCCCATTTTGAGTGAATCCAATAAGCCAAAAGGTAACAAACTGGTAGTTCAGTGTTCGGTCTTTCAGAACGCGTAATTCAAGAACCGTTCGGAACGGTTCTAACAGTTCTGGATGGTGGGCCAGTATTTGAAATTCTGATAAATCCGGAGCATGCGTAATTGTCATTCGTATCAGCTTTCGCATTTTTCTGGTTATATTTATCGTATATATGTTGAACTTCAGTGTTTGAAGTTGTTGTAGGTTAGTTTTTAAGTTGTCCCTATTTGGTTTTTATTTTAATTTGTGATATTATTAGAGTATTGGTGTGATTCGGTTCATCAAACCAATTTTTATTTTTTTTTTTTTACAGTTGTTTTTATTCACACCCATTATATCAATTTTGTAATAGCCAAAGTAAACAGCTATAAGTATGTGACTAAATATTAAAGTTTCTTCAAATGGTGGTTTATTGTTTTAGAAGTTACTTTAGTGACTACCCTGTTCTTGAGTCTAGCAAGTGATTCTTCCTCTAAGAATAAAGTGATTATAGGAACTTGCGAACATGTGAAAAGTTAATTTATGATTACCTATCATATATTCGTAGAGAAACTGACATATTTGTTAACTCAGACAAAATACTATTTAATATTATGTAAACTAAACTTATAATTTTTGATTCGATGTCCCCACCTTGAGATTTAAGAAAAATAAAGGGAATCTGTGATATCAATATATTAGATATCCGAACAATCTATTATATGTATGTATTTGTACCAGCCTGTTACGTCATGAAAATTATAATAAATTGCAAGTTAGTGTGACTTCGAGACTTGTGACACAAAACGTTCAGAGTCTGGTTGATGTAAGTACCAAATCATGTAGGTATAGCAATTCAAATTACCAAAAAGGCTTCAATTCTCCAAAATGGATTGAAAGAGTGTACTTTACTTCACAGATTAAAAAAAAGAAGTGGAGTTGGCTTTGAACATTGAAAATGTATTGTAATATATTTGTTTAAATCCATTATGATTGTTGATTTTATAGTTATGTAATACATATTTATTAATGTGTGTGTGCATTTGATGCACGTGCCAATTACTAATAATAGCTTGTATTAAAAATCCTTGTTTTATTTACCCGGTTTATCAGAAATATCCATTACAAAATTTCGAAAAATGTATTTCTTCTGAACAACTTCTTCATTACTTTTTAAATCCTGTAGCAATTTTGAGATGTAACATTTAAATGTTCATTACGATTGACATTTGTCCACCAGTTTGGTGTTTTTTTTAAAAAAATGGAGAAATATCCATAACAAAATTTAGAAAAATTTATTTCATTACATTTTAAATTCTGTCGCAATTTTGGTAGTTATATGCATTAGCTATTAAACATTCATTACGACTGATATTTCTTCCAATAAGATTGGTGTTTTTTTAATATTTATATTATTAATGTTGGTAGTACCAGTTTCCCTAAAATTCCAATTTTAAAACTGTTCGAACCTTCAGGATTTCGAACCGTTCTAGAACCAGGATTTGGCCGGATATGCGCATTATTATCAGAACTACTAATTCTAGAACGGTTCCGGAACTGTTCAGAACTGGAGGTTCGAACAAACCTAATGTATATTAATTACATCACTATTATTAAAAGGTACATACCATACTCTTGTTAAATTTTGTTAATACGATAAAATATTTAAAATTGTATATCCATAAAATTCTAATCGTTAGTCATCAGACTTATTAACACTCTACATTTTTTACGAAAATTAATTTAATTTAATAAATCTACCTTAAACTATTCATTTTAATATACTTTAACAACTATTTAATTAGCAGATTACTCGCATTTTAAAATCTTTAAATATGAACTTAGATTATAAGTCAAATAATTAATGTGACAAATCTAAATACTGTCTTAGTGTGCTTATTGATTGTGAAAATTTAATACAACTGATATAATACATGTATTATTGTTTATTTACAACCATACGCGTAATGTTGGCATTTCTGACTTTTTAAAAGTTGGGAAGTGTGACTTTGTTGACGTTTACTTCCCGCCCTCTTATTACTGCCCTCATTTACTTCCCGCCCTCTATTACTGCCCTCGTTTCATAACCTCAATGTCAATCACAATTTAAAACCGTCAACTCGATATGTCAAAACCTTATCGGAATTTTTATCACAAATAATTATTAATTGTATGGTTGTAAATAAAATTAATTGTTACATTAGAATTATTGGAAGCTTGAATAAATGTAGATAGGCCGCCCTGCTATTGCTGATATGATGAAATAGTGATTTCTTGTCCTTCTCCATTCGAGCCAAGATATCTGGATTGCTACGGGAGGACAGTTTCCCTCACTTCACGTGGAGTGCGTACCTTGAAGAATTTACTACTCAACATTTCCTTTATAATCTATTCACCGAAAAAAAGTGGCGTATATTTATTTGACGTTTACGCTAGATCATCACAAATCTGACAACTCAATATGTCAAAACTTTTACCGGAATTTTTATCACAAATAAATATAATTATGGTTGTAAATAAAATAGTGTACAAACCTCTGTGAAAAGTTTCATTCCTGTCTCGGTTAACTACCTAATCTCTCGACAGTAATGAAACACTTTCCACCTCGGTATGTAATATACTATTATTTACAACCATACGCGTAATGTTGGCATTTCTGACTTTTTAAAAGTTTGGAAGTGTGACTTTGTTCACGTTTACTTCCAGCCCTCATTTCCCAACTTTAGTGTCAATCAAATGTTAGTTTATCTTTATTTTTGATAATACATTAAAAAAGCTTCCAACCACATTTTAATTAACAAGACGAACAAAAACTTATTTATTGAAATTAATTGTTACATTAGAATTATTGGAAGCTTGAATCCATGTAGACAGGCTGCCCTGCTATTGCTGATATGATGAAATAGTGATTTCTTGTCCTTCTCCATTCGAGCTAAAATATCTGGATTGCTATGGGAGGACAGTTTCCCTCAGTTCCTCTGGAGTACAGTCCTTGAAGGCTTTGCTACTCAACATTTTTTTTATAATCTATTCACCGAAAAAATTGACGTACATTTGTTTGACGTTTACGCTAGAACATCACAAATCTGACAACTCAATACGTCAAAACTTTTTCCGGAATTTTTATTACAAATAAATATAATAATTATGGTTGTAAGTAAAATAGTATACAAACCTAGGTAAAAAGTTTCATTCCTGTCTCGAGATAAAGTTAACCTCGACGCTTCGCCTGTCGGTTAACTACTTAATCTCTCAACAGTAATGAAACACTTTCCAACTCGGTATTATGTAATATTCCACCGCGAGATCAAAAATTATATTAATAAAAGTTTGCCATCGAATGTAAACAAAACTTACATGATTGAAGCGTATTTTAGAACAGGTGTGTTAGTTAATGGTATTTGGGAATACGGTAAGCATTTATGTGTGGATCATTTTCGTGAACATGTTCCAAATTTTGCAGTAGCTAGTAGAGCAAGATTTTCATATTTGCCTCGCACATAGTGTTGGTGTATTTTGCGAAACTGGATCTGTTACTCATAAAAAAAGGTGCTGGTAGGCCAACTATTCGTACAGAAGAAGTGATTCTTGATGTTCGTAATCGTATGGAACAGGACCCCACAAAATCTTTGAGACGCCTGTCCCAAGAAATTGGTGTTTCTTCTAGAACATGCCGAAGGAGAACATGAACATGCATCCATATAAGATGCAATCATATCAAGCTCTTTTGCCAGCAGACCACCCCAGACGTCTTGCGTACTGCCAGTGGTTTGTCAACAATTTAATGAATAAAGACCTGTTAAACTCAACCTTTTTTTCCGATGAGGCATGGTTTCATCTTTCGGGATACGTAAATTCTCAAAATATGCGAATGTGGAGCACTAATAAACCGCATTTTTCTGTTGAATCTCCACTACATTCTAAACAAATTGAGGTTTGGATGGCAGTCTCCCGTAGAAGCATAATCGGGCCGTTTTTTTCAATTTCACCATCAATGCAGAGAGGTACAGAAATAACATTTTGAATGAATTTGTTCAACAACTACACGACGACGAACTTCATAATGGTTATTTCCAACACGACGGCGCAACAGCACATACGACACGAGAAACTATAACCTTCCTCCGTGAGTTTTTTGATGATCGACTTCTAAGTTTGCATACGCTAGTTGAGTTTCCTCCGAGGTCACCTAGTTTGACTATTATAGACTATTTTGTGTTCCCTTACGGCAAAAATAGAATTTTCTAAACTCCTGTGCGTAATTTGCAAAAACTGCAACAAAAGATTATTGAAGTATGTGCAACCATAACGCCACAAATGCTACAAAATGCTTTTGATAGCATGAAAAGGCGCGTATTATAGTAAGTAGACTATTGTTAAATTGGTTCCAAGCAATTTGATTTTACAGTGAAAGTCCTGGTTGCTATTGACAACGGGTGGTAAGTGACCTAATCTATTAACGTCAAAAACAAAATAAGTGTCACTGTCAAAATAAATTGATATAAAAATCTAAAATCAATTTTTTGTTTTGTGAACCATAGTGGTGGGAGCAGATAAAACGTTATACACAACACATGAGGTATTATCTTGACCAGTCTCGGAATCATTTGCCAGCCTTTGCTCCTCTCGGGCGCAAAATCATGCTCTAGTGGTAAAAGCTGCTGTAAATAACTATTATTTATTATTTTTTTGCGCGATCAATCTTTTTTGATTGGTTACTAGGCTAGTTTCCATGACAGTAAGTGGTTCTTACTGTTTGTTGTACCTAACAAAACGGTAAGTAATTCACTTACCGTTCAGCTGAACGGTAAGTAATTGTGACTTTTAAAAACACTGGCCAACAAGGTTTTTACCCTAAGTTAGTAACTAATGAAATTGAACAGCATATATAAAGTAAAAATGATTCGAAAAGCGGCAGTATTGGCTTAGCTCTGGTTACAAAGAAAATGCAGGTCGAGACTTGTTGCAGACGTGACTTAACTCGTTCCCTCAAGAATGTTCAAGTTTGTAGTGTTATGCTTTAATCTGGTTGGTTGATAGGACTTAGGGAGGGGATAAGCAGATACATACTATATAAGAGATACATCTTTGACAAATACCACTAGCGCTAGCACAGCATAAAGCCGTGAATGAGAATTTTTAATAACGAAATTAAAAATTGAGATAATTTAGTTCCATCTTTAAAGACACAGTCATGCCTCGTTCGTGTAGAAGTAATTCAAATAACTTTTGTTACGTATGTGGTAAATTTACCCCACTAGGCCAGAGTGAAAAGTTAAGTCTGAACATTTGCCGGGCCTATGAACTTTACTTCGATATGACCGTCAAAAATCAGGACAAACAGTGGGTTCCACATGTAATATGTACTACATGCAGCAGATATTTGCGAGATTGGTTATGTGGACAACGACATTCTTTACCGTTCGCCATTCCTATGTGATGGAAAGAACAAAAGAATCATCTTGAAGATTGCTATTTTTGCCGTAACAAAACTGCAGGACTTAACACCCGTAAGAAAAGAAAATATAATTATGTGGAAACTGAGTCAGCTCAGAAACCTCGACCCCATGATGAACAGTATCCTGTTCCACGACCGCCAATTCACAAAGAAAGCGAGGAGAGTACAATAGCTACCGATAGCGACACTAGCTTTGAAGGTAATGAAAAATCAAGTGACCCTGATTTTATTCCATCTACATCAAACGAACCACATTTAATTACTCAGTTTGAATTAAATGACTTGGTGCGGGATTTGAATTTATCAAAATCACAAGCAGAACTTCTTGGGTCGCGACTACAGCAATGGAATCTCTTAGCAAAGGACACAAGAATAAGTATTTTTCGCAGCAGACATGAAAATATTGTTGATTTTTATAGTATGGCCGGTAATCTGGTCTACTGCAATAATATTTATAAACTTTCTGAAGCTTTTGGAATACATCATGATCCCAGTTCTTGGAGATTATTCATAGACTCATCAAAGACCAGCCTAAAAGCAGTTTTGTTGCATAATGGAAACCATTATCCTGCTTTTCCGATAGGTTATGCTGTTTCTATGAAAGAAACTTACGAAAATCTGAAAATTTTATTAGAAAAGATAAAGTACAAAGACTATTCCTGGAATATTTGTGCAGATTTTAAAGTAATTGCAATTATTTTGGGTATGCAATCTGGTTACACCAAATACTGTTGCTTCTTATGTCTTTGGGACAGTCGTGACAGGGAAAAACATTACCATAAGCAAGAGTAGCCACTACGACAACAGTTTATACCAGGAAAAGACAATGTACAACATCAGCCTGTAGTAGAAAAAGAAAAGATCATAATACCACCTCTCCACGTGAAACTTGTGCTCATGAAAATTTTTGTAAAGGCAGTGGACCGCGAAGGTGACGGTTTTAGATACCTTCTTGAAAAGTTTCCAAAAATTGCAGAAGGAAAACTGAAAGAAGGTATTTTTGTTGGACCTCAGATACGAGAAATAGTAAATGATGAAATCTTTGAAACCAAATTAACAGCGAAGGAAAAAACAGCTTGGCGCTCCATGGTACAAGTTTTCACGAATTTCTTGGGAACAGCGACACTTTATCCGTTAGGACAATTAGGTCATGTCCTACGGGCCATTTAAAATGGGAGGCCAATCGACAGATCACCTTTTACTTTTTCTACTGTTGGTATAATTTTAAAATATAAATATAAATAGAAGACTACTTCTCCATCTACCCTTGTATCCTGAAGCTGAGCTACTGAGTTGGCGCGCCACCAGTGTTCGCCGCGAAATTGCCGCGAACGTAGCTACGCCGACCCGACGCACACAGGGACAAATAACCGAATTACGACGACAAAAATGGAATTTTTTACTTTATTAAATGTGACCATTATTGCACTTATTATGTTCTATGTAGCAGTAGGCAATCAACTTATAAGTATTAATTTTTTTAATACATTACATTAGCCTGTACGTGCATGCGTAGTATTATAACCTGTTACACTCACTTATACCTGTCAGCTGCATCTGTAACGTTGATTGTTGCTCTACTTGACAATTTTTTGTAAACTTACAGGTTAAATTTTTTTAAGTATATTTTTATACATCAGGCATCTAATTTTATTTACAGTTATTATTAAAATAGTAATTATATGTAGTGCACATATAGCGTAATGTTTTTATTATGAAATATGTTGAAAAATTTACTTTAGCAAGAGCTATAAAAAAAGTTCCAAACAGTTCCACGACTTTTCCTTAGAAATTAAAAAATACAACTACTAATAAGTGTAAAAAAGTCGAGTTGTGATCCCCCCGTTTCCCCCTTCCATAAATAGAGCATATTTTCCTTAGGTAGTACGGCCAATTCTGAAAATCCCGCATGCAAACGAAATTTTTTTTAATTCGTAAAATATTTCATTCTATGAAGTCTCCTTACAATATGCTTGTTGTCTACACTGATGTATACTTAAAGTGCTATAAAAAGGGGAATTCCCGTATTAAACTTTAACTAACAGAACCACAATAGCTAAATTTTTTATTCAGTGCAGTCTTCTCACAAAACGATCGTGTGCATGAAAAGATATTAGAAAGGGGAATATAAATAAAATAAAAATTTTCGTATTGATAATTAAAAAAAAATGTGAAACAATTAATTATAATTCTTACTATTTTAAGTAGTATCATACAAGATGATATATTTAAATAAAAACTTTTAAAAAATATAATTATTATTTCCGCTTTTATAAGTATTCTCGGTTTATGTTTTTCATTAGGCCTAATGTTTTGAATTTGGATTTTTAGTTTATAAAAAATTGACATACAAATTCCCATGGAATAAGTTTTAATTGAATTCGATCAATTCTTTAAAAATTGTCCGCCATATTGGATCCGCTATTTAAAATTTTTAAAAACTGACCTCAGATTCGTGATCAACAAACTTAAAAACCTTAAGGTACCTAGTTTTATTAACATTTATTGAATCCATATGGAGTAAATAATTTTGTCGCACTAAATATTCAATTCGTCCCTGTGTGCGACGGTGGGTGGAGCTAGGTTATATGCCTGTGACGATGGCTCGCGGCACTCGGCACGGTAGTCTCGGGTGGTCCCGGCAAATGATTAAATGATAGAGAGTACAGTAAGTTTATTGTGGGAAGTGTCATTTACGGCGTTACGAATTCCTGTATAATCGTCTCCATATTACTCAGTTCTTAAAATTGAATGTTATATTTTGGGTGATTGGTGGAAGCAGAAAGGTAAGACTAGAAAAAGCCATAATATTTAATTTCGGATAGTTTGTTTTTTCCGTTAAAGATAGTTTTTGGTGTATTTACTTTTTAGGTGTTCAAAAACAGAAAGATGAAGAAAAGACCCTGTGGTTATGAAAGAAAAAAAATTCAGGAAGAATTAGACGCTAAGAGGAAGAAGTTTTTAGAGAGAGTTCCGAAAATAAGTCAGTTCTTTAGCGATAATAATACGGAGACTACGTCGGCACAAGCACAACGTAGGTATAATTTGTGATGTGGAAGTATTTAAGCTTCTCAGAATATTGCATTTAATATTAATTTTGTTTACAGACAATAATGATGCGATAATGGAAGTAGAATCTACCACAAACTGCACTAGCCCAAAAATTAGTTCTGACACTCAAAAGAAAGGAGGTACCATAGGTATGAAATATTCATTTATTTGTAACATGCATATTTTAGCTTCTACGTGTTATTTATTTATAGAGAAGCTATAAGTCAAAATTATTGCAACGGTTTCTGGAATATTCTGAATAAACTGAAAACTGTTTTTTTAAACTTCTGCAATACAAAGACATTCTTAATTAGTCATATTGAGCTAAAATGGGTGGACGGACATTTTTGCAAATTGTTATGTAGGTATAAGTAAGATTCAAAAATATGGTCAAAAGTCACTTTGCTCGTTTGGTTTTTGTTCTATTAAAAATATATATAATTTGATAACGCAAAAATACAGTAGGTATGTTACGTGTTCATAAGAAAAATTAAGGTTGATTATAGTAAAGCAATATGAAAAGTAAGTATAAAGGCGCATTCTGGCCACACTTTGGAATTCCGCGTATGCAAAAATTCGCTTCTTTTCTTCCACTTAAATGACTATGGTTACCTACATATATGTCTAATACGTACAGTTGTGTGCATAAAAAGTCGTACAAGGTTTTTATGGTGTAAGCCTGCCTATGATGTTCCAGATTTAATTAATAAGTAGTACACGTATACATTCCGAACTTTTGTGAAAATCGTACTGGAGACTGGTATCACCATATACCATGCACATTAGAATAATGATCTTTCAAATAATAAAAATAATTTTAATTTTGACACAACTTGTCAACGTCAGAAAGAAGTTTAATTAAGATTGACAAGCCTGACTTAAACAGCCTTATAGCTGCTGTACGACTTTTTTATGCACACAACTGTACTTTGTTTCTCTCTTTGTAGAACCTAGCAAAAATTGCAATGACGATGATAATACTCCAAGCTGTGACAGCTTCCCTTCGAGTGTTGAGGTAGAACCAAGGACAAATGATAATCCAGAATCAAATTTTATGCTCATGGATTATTCAGATCCAGCCACATGGACAATAATTAATGAAACTACTATGCCATTAATTTTAGAACATTTGAAAGTTCAGGATATAAATAACTTGAACTTTTCTTCTTCAAGAAAATTCTACGATGGGCGAAATTGGTATGCTTCCAAAAGTATGTTTTTTACAAAGCATATCAATGGAGAAATCAAACGTCGTGATTGGCTATTCTACTCCCAGACTAAAAATGAGGTATTTTGTGTTCACTGTCTCTTATTTTGTGACCGTGGCCAAACATATCCCAATAACGCATTTACGACAGGACTTTCTGATTGGAAAAATATATCACTTCGGACTGCTAGACATGAGCGTTCTTTGCTTCATCGTAAGAATAGTGGATATTTTGTTAATAGACGTAATCATATTGGAAGAATAGATACTCATTTAGAATCGGTATATTTACAAGAGAAAGTACTCTGGAGGAATATTCTTCTTCGTATAACCTCTGTTATAAGACACTTGGCTGTTAGAGGATTGCCGTTTCGTGGTAGAAATCAAAGGTTAGGATCTCCACAAAATGGCAACTATCTAGGATGTCTAGAGCTAATATCGGAATTTGATCCAGTCCTAAAAAATCACTTAGAAACTCGGGGAAATAAAGGTAAAGGAACCACTTCCTATCTTTCAAGTGACATTTGTGACGAGTTCATTTCCATTATGGGACAGAAAATTATCGATAAAATAATTAGTGATCTTAAAGAAGCAAAATATTTCTCAATGATTGTGGATTCAACCCCAGACGTTTCCCATTCTGATCAGCTAGCTATAATTTATCGATATATTTTGCCTAACTCCCACATTGTCGAAAGGTTCATAACATTTGTAGAGAACGCTGGTCATAAATCCGAAGAAATGGAAGAGTCCATTTTACAAATTCTGAATGTTCATAATATTAACATACTAGATTGTAGGGGACAATCGTATGATAATGCGAGTAATATGGCAGGAATGTATTCAGGTTTGCAAGCTAGAATAAAATCAAGAAATGATAAAGCAGTATATATAACATGTTCTGCGCACTCCCTAAATCTAGTAGGTGTGGCAGCGGCCGAATGCTGTTTATGCGCTACGTCTTTTTTTATGTTTGTACAAGAACTTTTCGTATTTCTATCTTCGTCAACTCACAGATGGCAGTGCTTACAAAAAAACATAAAGCAGTTCAATATCAGCGCTTTATTACCAAAGTCGCTATCAACTACCCGATGGTCCGCTAGAGCGGATGCTTGTAAAGCTCTTAAGTTGAATTTCATGAGTTTTAAGGCAACACTGGAGGAAATATCCGAAGATCAATGTCAAAAGGCCACTACCAGAGCCGAAGCTGATGGTATAGCGTCTAAATTTTCCGACTTGGAGACGGGAATTTTACTGTCATTATGGTCTGATATATTGACAAGATTTGACCGAACAAACAAGTCGTTACAAAAAGTTGATGTTAACCTAGTTGAAGTTGTACAGCTTTACGACTCGTTGCTTTCCTACATACATGATCTTCGAAATTCTTTTGAACAATTTGAAACACTTGGAAAAGAACTTTCTCGTTGTGATGATTATAAAATAGTTCGCATTCGAGTTCGGAAGCACCAATTCGATGAAGGTGCTGATGATTGCAACCCTAGTGCGCGAGAGAGATTTAGAATCAATACTTACCTTGTCATAATAGATACTATCCTGCAACAATTAGAACGTAGAAAAAGTTCATATACGGAATTGCGAGAAAAGTTCCAGTTTTTGTTCTTATTACCAAAACCCGATGCAAATATAGGAGAAATTAAAGAACGTGCTCAAGGTCTCCAGAAATTTTATCCTGATGACCTGGATGATGATTTTCCTGAGGAGTCTGTACATTTCTGTGATTTTCTTAAAACAGCTCAATGTCATCCAGAAGCAACCCCCAGACAGTTATTGGAAATGATTAGAGATAAAAAAATAGAATCAACATTCCCCAATATCGAAATTGGTCTGAGAATATATTGTAACAATACCTTTAATTAATAAAGATACGATTACACTCAGATAAATTTAATAATATTTATTCTTACTATGTGTTTGAAACCTGTACTTATTCTCGTCTATATATAAAATTGAAATCTTTATGTACTTTTTAAATCTATTTTCAAATTCTCTCAGGTAATTTTTTATTTATGCCCTCACTAACTCAGTTCTTATATAAAATATTTAAACTAATTATTTTATATGTTGCTAACTTCCCTTGAATCATCAAAGCCCAAACAGTTGCCTATATGTAACTTTTTCAATATCTGCCTATATCATAGGATATTTACGTTTTATATTTCTTAACTTTATAAATCAAAGTTTACAAAACAGTTATTCTTTAGTGAATTATGATGTATATTTCAACTTTATCTTCAAATAACAATACTTACTGTGAACTCAATCTCAAGGTATATATTAACATACTATTCAAATAATAATATAATCACTGACAGTTGTTTTTTCTATTTATAGGTTACGGTTCTAAGCGTCATATCTGTTTCATCAATTTAATTCAAAAACCTTCTTTATATACCAAATAAAAACAAATGTATCAAACTAATTTGTTTAATAAATCAGGCAAATTATAAATTATATGGTAGTTCTCAACACACACAACCAAATAAGACATTCATGGAAGTACCAAGCTTGTTTACGTAAACATTCTTTTGAAAATTTATATGAGCATGAAAATACACCTTTCGTGGATCGAAAAATATACAAGTAAGTATATTAATTATATTATTTTAAAAATACTGTATAGTTTTTTTTGTATGTAAATCAAATACCCACACAAATTAATCAGTTTTAGTTTGCCGATCAGTTTTTTTTGACTTCTAAAAATTATACAAATGATGATACAAATTAATGTTGTGCACAGAACTTACAAAATATCTTTTCTTGATTATCAACACAGTTATAATGTACGTATAAATAATAGATCTCTAAATTTTGATATACTTTTCAATTCGAAACTGATAAATTCAAATTATTTCAAAGAATTATACGACCTGTTATTACTACTGAACTGGTATTCTTATTTATACACCAAACGATTTTCTTTTTAGCTTGTCGAAGACATTTCCTGGAATCAATGAGGGAGATCCTTTCCTTTTCCTAATTGTCTGGAATGCTCGGAATGTGGACTGTAATGACTGCTATCCTGTAATACCTTCAACCTCTGCAATCAACTAGAATCTCGAACCGTCGAACGCTTTCGTGAAGACCTTTGAAACCTGCCTTTCCTCTACTGGACTGGAATACCTGTGTTAGCTGCTATGTTGAATATCTCGTATCTTTCAAGTCCTGGACTAAACTATTTGTATAACTTCTGGAACTTCACCAACTCTCCAATGCAATAAATCTCTCGCCAAATATGGAATAATATTTACCAATGCAGTAAGTTTATTTTTAAATTGTAATTATATATTTCTTCGCTTTCTTCTCAAGTATGAATATTCTTCAATTATTTCTTTATTCGTTACCGAAATTCTTTCTTCTAAAAAATATCTGCTTTCTTTTCTACTATCTCCTAACCACTTCTTTTACACTTTTGTATAATGATGAATCTCTTAATTATGTGCTTTTCGGAAGGAAAATTTCGTTTTCCGAAAACACATCTACCGCTTTTCTCAAATTCTTTTCGAATTTTTTCTATTTATTACCCATATCCCTGGCAATAATTCCTTAGTTTCTATAATATCCAATCATATTGTTCCACACATTATAATAATCCAAAATATGTTTTATTTGTAATTGAATATTTATAATACCTTTTTGTAATTCCAAAAATTTATCAATTTAATTCTTTACTTTAATTTTCACAACCTTTTATACCCTTCGGCAAACCAAATACTCAATACTTTTACTATATTATTTTAAATGTCAAAATCTGACACTTCTTACATTTGAATTTTAGCGCGTAACTATACATCATTTTCCAACCTTTATGATTCAAAATCCATACTAATATTCTCTATTTTTTCAAAAGTGTTAATTAAACAAGCTTTAACAAATAATATTACATATAAAAATACAACAAGTAACATTTACAATTCTACTTTCAGAAATGGGAAATATTACTACAACAAAGAAACCTGATAGGCAACCAACCACTCGATGCAAGGCGAACTTCAACATAACCCGATATGCAACCAACTTTACACGGTTCACAAAAACTATAGGGAAATACCCAATTAATATTCTCACAATTATTTTAAGTATAATTTAAATATTCTCACATCTATTTATTTAATTATAGTTTGGTCCATAAAATATTACCATCTTTTATTTTTTTAATACTCACTACAAGAACATATACAGTATATTTTATTAACATTAGTACTTCCATCATATCCTTACTCATCTAAGTTAGTGAACTACCACAATATCTTACTATACCGGCATCCAATGCCAGCGCAGAGCGTTCTTTCAGCGTTTTGAAAAGAATTAAAAATTACTCGAGAAATAGGTTAAACGAGGAGAAGCTCTCATATTTGTCTGTATTATGTATTAATTCTGATTTAACGTTACAACTCGACTTTGAAGATGTCATTGACAAGTTCTCAAGCTTAAAAGCTAGAAAAGTAGTGCTTTAGTTATAGGCCTTCATACTTGTTTTCGGTTTTTTATATATTTAAAAAAAATGCGTATATTAATATATGGGTATTTTATTGCACTAGACAATTTTATTTAACCCCTTAAAGTGATATGTATAACAGGCCATACAAATAATTGTCCTACGGGCCAGAGAAAGTTTAAAGCGTCACTGCTTGGGAAACAAAAAAGCTGACAACTATAAAACTTTAGTAATGCTGCTGGCTGTAATATGTCCCTTAAAGTGCACATTCTACATTCTCACTTGGATTTTTTTCCGGAAAATATGGGCGACGTTAGCGGTGAACACGGTGAGCGCTTCCACCAAGACATCATGGGAATGGAAAAACGGTATCAGGGGAAATGGAATCCTATTATGTTAGCAGATTACTGTTGGACGTTAAGAAGAGATGCTGTAGATGTTGTTTATAAGAGACAGAGCAATATTACTTTACATTTCTAATTATAATAATTTGAAATATACATTAAATTATGATCTAATCTAAAAAACCTTTTAATTGTAATACAATAAAAAATCGAGCTAACTTTACGTTCTACCTTTTATTAAAATAAATGTTTATATGTTTTCTATTGAAATTCGTATAAATTATTTGATGGCAAAATCAAAAGTTGAAATTTGTTGGCCAGTGAAATTAGAGAATGAAGATGATATACGGACAAAAATTGTTTAGTTCATTTATTTGTTGCTATTAAAATTAAAGGTGCAATTATGAATACTACAATTATGAATATACAATGGCAAAGAATTAATTTCACTGCTTCTTGTTTTCGTAGAAACTGCTGCATAAGAAATAGTATCAGAAGACACTTGTTGTGCACCATCAGGAATACAGAAGGACGTGTCTCTAACATCATACAATATTTTTTCTGCAAATTGTATTTTATTTTGAAGTGACTCTTCAACGTAACTCTCGGCCACACTAGAAGATTTCCATCCTCCATGCCGCTTCAATCCTAGAATATCCACCCCTTTGTTGGCCAACAATGTTGCTGATGTACGTCGAAATGAATGGCCCGTGTAGCTAACTGGATTCGATAATTTTAAATATTCTGCAATTTTGGACGGCCACCTTCCAATTGTTCCTTTCCCCACTACTTGGTTTCTACATTTACCATTGTGGAAAGCCAGAATCAGACGTTCGGATTTAGCATTGCTTGGTCGAAGTTGAATATACCTCCGAAAAATGTCCAAATAATGAATGTTTTCATCTTGGTTTACAAGAGTGAAGGCCCGTTCAATATTGGTTTTTGTTTGCGGAATTTTTACAATAATCAACTCACCACGATCTTCAACATCCTTCATAGTTATATTGTATAACTCTTCTCTTCTGCAAGCTCCTGACACTCCTAATATCATTGCCACCTTAATATGAATATGCACCATTAACATACATTTTGAAAATAGGTATTTTCAATTTACCTACCTTATGAATAAGAAATGTTTGATCTGAAGCTTCAACTAAAACCGGTTCATGTCTTCCCTAGTGATAACTCTTGCTTTTTTGGGTCTGTATCCTACGTTTTTCCTTTTCAAAAATGCAATAAGAGTCGTAAATTGCGAAATTTTAATCGCATCATAAAGAAAAATTGTTGATCTCGGCATGGAATATTCAGCCCATAAACTGCCAGGTGCCTTTAATTTCTCGATTCTTTGCTTTCACACCATTGCTTGAAAGCTCGGTATGTATTTTCGTAACGTTCCCGCGATTTTTCGGGTATTACAGCGGAACACCCGGCAGCCCATGCTTGTTCCAAGTCGCTATCAAAATTGTTTTCAATATCTGAGTCGCAATCGGTCACAATTTCCCAACCTCAATTTCAATCAAATGTTTGTTTATTTTTAATTTTTCATAAATTAAATAATCTTTTACCTATATTTAAATTAACAAGAGGAACAAAAACTTTTTATTACAATTAATTATTACATTAGAATTATGGGAAGCTTGAAACGATATCGATTGACCGACCTGCTGATACTGATCTGTTGAAATAGTAATTTCTTGTCCTGCTCAACAAAAGGAGCCAATATATTAGACTTGCTACAAGAGGACAATAGGGAGCTTATTTAGGAGAACATATTTGTGGTTTTAGTTTGGTTGTCTAACGACGCATGACTTCCACGCTCCACGCTCCTAGGCGCTTCAATTGTAAGATATCTGCTCCTATATTATAACAATGTAGAGGCCGCTCTTCTGAACAAATAGCCTGTGTACGTTTCGATTTGAGGTATCTTGAAGAAGGCAACTATGTTTTATCGGAAAAATAGATACTGAGTTGTGTACAAAGGGTAGATTTCGACCTTTTTCCAATCTGTAATGAAGCACTTTCTACTTCGGTATATGACTATTTAATTGTTACATAATCACTAACTACAAACATTGGAGTTGTAAAGCTATTTTGCCTTAGCAATTTTGTATATAGTTACGAATTATTTTAATAGATACTATAGTCGGGTCGTTTTCGCAACCGACACGGCAAAAGTACGAACTAAAAACGCTGATTCAATACCACTACAAATTCCAATCAACCGGAACAATTTTAGAACAATAAAATTCAACCAACTAATTAATATTTTAGGATAAATAGCTACGGCTAGTAAAATACTATTACATGAAAGTCAGTTAGAAATGAAATATTATAGATATAATTATTAAATATTACTTTTCTATATCAATATTTTATTTGATACATGGCTATTCTGAGCATTGTTGTCAGATTTTTATTTTCACGGAGCGTATGACACTTGACAAGCGTAGCGTTTGACAAGCAGGTGACTAGTATTCAGTACAGCGTTTTTCGAACAATTACACATGAAACTTGGGCTACCATCACTCATATTGAACAAGAAATAAAGACGCCGTGGGATAGGGAAATAGAAATTGATAAAACAGATATTAATCCAGTAATATTTTGTATTAATGATAGCGGTAGCAGCGACTGTGAAAGTTATTAAAGTCAAATATATTGATCTAAACCAAATTATATACGAGAAGGTAAGTTTTATTCAACATAAATGCTTGGTTTTACTTGTAATTGCTTTATGTTATTTAGAATAATCACGTAACTGATAAAACGAATGTAGCTTATAAAGGATTGGAGACGGATTAAATTCAGTATCTATATCAAAAGTCAAAGACAGATTTTGGAACCTGTTAATATATTTGTTCATAATAATTTGTACTTATATTGATCAGTTGAAGAAAGAACTCTGTCTAATCGAGAAAGTAGATGACTAACTAAAATAACAATTGTTTGAAGATCACATAAGTAATACTGTTTAGAAAATTTTCAAATTTCAAACCATGTTGAATGTAATAGAGGAATGGTGGATGATTGATTTCAGAATAAAATAATGATCGAGTTTATTAAAGTGATAACAAGATAAGCGTTTCCATAGGGGGATGCAGATAAAATATATTTATGTTATATTTTTTTTATAGTTTTTCTAAAATAACCTTTGTATATTTTCTGTAGGACTTTAATTTTGTAATTATTTATTGTTATTAATGGAATTAAGATTATATAATTTCAAAAATATGCGATAGTATTGTAATAATATTAATGTAGTACATTATAAATTGGGATAGTAAAAATACTTGTTCATTATTGTATTATAATTTAAAGTTGCTTGGTAAGTTAAATTCTGATCAGTAGCAAAGATTCAGCTTATGAATACTCAACATTTGAAATACTTTAAAATACGTTTGAATTGTTTAATTCTGCATTAAATATAATCTTTAACAACAACAAATTTATACTAGTTTAAAGCTTAAGGAAATAATGATGTGTTTAGCTTAATCAAAAATGTTTGATTAGCATGCAAAAATTATGTTGTAATCAATGATATACCTACGAGAAATGTTTCAAACAAGTTGCTTTTAGTATACAGCAGTGATAATGGTAATAATCATAGTATACAGTAAGAATCTGGCAAACTAATATTTTTATAATTAGTGTAATACTTTTCTTACCTTCTCGCTGTTGCATGTAAAACTCAGTGGCGTAGATAAAAAATTGAGGCCCCCCCGCAAAATTTTTAGGGGGCCCTTCCAAAATACTTGTTTCGAGATAGTAGCATAAAATGTGAATATCGGAGTAATTATAATAAATTTATTTTATAATAAAAAAATCTAAATTATATTTAATTATTTATTTTATAATAATACATTTGGAAAAACAAAAAATGCTAATTAGAAGACAAAATGCCGAAACGTCTTTTTTTCAATAGTAGGAAATTTTCAACTAACTCTTCCAAATCAACGGACCTACTTTGTTCATGTTCAATACTTATAACAGCCAAGGCACTTAACCGAACTTGTTTAATGGTGCTGCGTAAATAGGTTTTAATTAATTTTAATTTCGAAAACGATCTTTCTGCTGTTGCTGATGATACCGGTAGTGTTAAATATAACTGAAATAGTGTACATAGATCTGGAAGACTAGTTGCTAAACATGCATTTTCCACTATTAATAAATTGGCTAAGTCCTTAATAGAAGATTTTTGTTCAATTTCATTAAACAAAACAGTCTTAAGATTAATTAATTGAATCGGCAAATCTTCTGAAAAATCAATTCCATATTTGCTCAGAATATGTCTTCCGTATTCCAATATTTCTTCATTCGTTAACTTAACAAATTTTGAGGGATTAAGAAACGAGAAAAGGTTTACAACTTCATTTATGGAGTAAAATCTTCTAGATAATTGGTTGATAATAATATCAAGTGACGTATTAAAAACTTCTACTTGAAATTTTTTTATCGGGTTAGGCATTACACAGTCGTTTTCACATTCATCAAAAAACTTTTTAATTCTCTTCTGGCGTTTATATTTTATCATAGGCTGAATATTCCAAGATTCTGCTAGATTTTTAGCTTCTTCTAATTTATCAAAACTTTGTCGCAGTTCTGTCAAGTTTTCTTGACCATTATTGAGCAATTTGCACGTCTCTTCTAAATCACATGAAGGGCTCTGAAGTTGCTTTGAAATTAAATTAACAGTTTCGAGGATTTTACTCTGGAAAACTAGGAATAGAATAAACTCATAATTATCCATTTTATTCTGCAGAGACTTTGCTTCATTTCTGTCATTTTGCTTTTTGCACACCAGGATAAAATTTGACAAACATTGCATTACAGACTGATAATTATATTTTATTGACAGTAAGCATTCAAATCTAGAAGACCATCTTGTTACGCACAGCTTTTTCAGTGTGTACTTAATTTTACTTCCATGTGGTGCAGCTTGATGAAGGACATGCCTGCGTGGCAAGCTTTCACTAAAAGACACATAAATGCTTTGCAAAAGATCATAAAAACTCTGTAGTTTAATGATGTTTTTGACAGAATCATTTAAGACTAGGTTCAAATTATGAGCTGAACAATGAATAGGTATAATCAGCTGTAGGAACTCGATTCTTAATTCTGGCTTGTAAACCATTATATTTTCCAGACATATTAGCAGCCCCGTCGTATCCTTGCCCTCGACAATTTTCTATTTTAATTTGAAATTTTTCTAAAGTAGTTAGAACAACAGCTTCTAAACTCTGTGAATCTTGTTCGGTTAGCTCTATAAATCCAATAAATGATTCCTTTATTTCTAGAGTGTTTTGTTTATTTGAATTTTTCTTCATACTTGTATACCTTATTACGAGACTTAGTTGGTCCTTCTTGGATATGTCTTGTGTTGTATCAATTATAAGGGAAAAGAAAGGAGCTTTATTAATATTTTTCGTTAATTTTTTTAAAACAGCTTTTAGAACAGGGTCATAACGTGCTATCAAGTCAATAATATTTAAAAAGTTACCACTAGTTGCTCCAATTTCTTTAACATTTTCTCGATGTCCTCGTAATGACATATTGCAAATTGATAATGTTCTTATCACATCACATATTCTTATTAAAACTTCTTTAATTTTTTCATGACCACTTATTTGACTATCAATGGTTTTGTTTTTTTCCCAAGTACTATAAACTATGCATGCTTGCAAATGAGCATCACTTCCCTCGTGGATTTTAATTTTTTTTTCCAGTCATTAATTGTGCCCTTACACCAATTTACTGATGCTTCATTACTAGAGAACATCCAACACGGTTGACAGTAAACACTATTCAACTTTTGGGAATAGCATAACCAAAAACGATCGATTTTTTGACCAGTTTTAGTTTTAATGGTATAATAATCACTACTGAACGCTCTATTATCGTCTTTATTCCTTGGAAACGGCCCATAGGCTTATTTGGCCCTGCAGTAATAATTTTTCTTTTTAAGTCGTCGGAAAGTGATTCCGAAAATAAGGCTCTGTCGGTGTTAAAATATGTTGAATCCCCCTGATTGCAATCGATTTCATTTTTTTCCAGAACTATATCTAATTTTTGTTCGATTATAACATTTTCGTATGGTTCAACATTTTTATCTCATGCAGATGTAGGTACTAGCTGTTGAAGCACTTTCAAAAAAACTGCTAATCTTCGGTAATTTACGCAATTTTACAACATTTTCTTGTTTCAATTTTCTTTTTTGTGCACCACTCATATATTTTCTTTCGCTCATCTTATTTTGAATACTTCGAACTATACACTTTGGTACACGTTAATTTACTTAGTTAAATTTTGATAAAATTAAATTAGTATACGTATATATGCTAATCACTAATTCGTCACAAAAGTTAATGCACTAATACAAATAGAATTTATTTTCACAATTCGAACAAACTCGCTGTTAAAATAAAACTGAAGGAATGGAAATAATTTTTCGTATTTATTCAGTAAAATATTTTTTTACAACTAGGTCATTAAACCAAATGTGCAAATGCAGTTTTATGAAATAAACGTGCCTTTTCATAATTTCGTAATTTCAAGTTTTATGTATTAGTTTATATACCTACAATATATATGCATAACATAGTCATATAACTTCATAGTACATGTAAAATGCAAAATTATTATCGTTGTCTGTCTCTAATGAATTTGCAATTTTTTTTAGCTCATGAATTTTATACGGGCTATATATTACCTACTTGTTAGAAAGCATTTGTGACATCTGTTGTAAAACTGTAAGACTGTGCAGGTCAAAAGTTAGGTAAAAACATGAACCTTTTTTTATATGGACCTGTGTTAAGGCAGAAAATGTAGTCATACTGTGGGTTTCTATATAAGTAGAGATATTTCATTTCTTTTAAAGAAAGAGCAAATTGTCAATACCAGATGTGATATTTTCTTGGAACTGAAAGAGAAATACGAACAATAAAAAAATAAAACTGGACGAACGTTATCAGAGTAAGAAATACAAATACACGTACTGTTATAATTTGTAACACTAGAAAACAAGTACATATAAAATAACATACACATTTTTTATACATGAAGGATAAAACAGAAATAGTTTTGTAAATTTCATTACTAGTGCGGGGCCCTGAATTTTTGCCCCCCCCCCCCGCATTGCGGGTTCTGCGGGCGCCTTATCTACGCCACTGGTAAAACTACTTTAATTTTGATGCATTTAATGGACTATGCACTATTAGTAAGGACACTGCTGTACAACTGTCTTTGCTACTAAATATCTTTATTGTCTGTAGTAAAACTTACTCGAACATAATTATTAAATACATTCCTGAATGTTTAAATGAATTTCAAAAGTTCAATTTTCTATGAAAACCCTTTTTATATTTATATCTAATTACTAACAGCAGACAAGTTCATACAAATATAAAATAATCATTATATTCTTCTTTTCAATAGTACTTAAGCAAAATTATTATCAAATTAATAGTTACATATTAGAATTATTGTCAGTAGTGCTAAAACCACAAGTCTAATTGATCATTTAGGGTTATAGTGTCAAAATTAATATCTATTACTTGACAGATCAAATTTTGCAACGTCTCAAATTTGACGCCATTTTAATTTTGGTGGCGCATGTCGGTTGCGAGAGCGATTCTAGTATACATATCCAAATAATAAATATATGACCAAAATAGACGTGTCAATCCATGATAAATAAAATACCCATTTCAACTAATGATTTAGGTACACTTCAAAGGTTTGTAATTAGAATCTGCATACTAAGCCGCTATTTACATAGACAACTTTGCTCGTTATATCCGTCAAATCATTGTCAAATAAATTGCTTATACTTCAAAATTTTATACTTTTTGATTACGTTGAAATATTCTAAACTAACACCAATACGAATTTGATTTAGAATATATAATTGTATTAAACATTAAATACCTCTTCTGTAGCTTCTTAAGCTAATGAAATAAATGCCCTCAACAGTGGCGGCTGGTGCCCCAGATTTGAAGGTGCAGTTGCGTGGACGGGACTGGTTCGTTTGTTGTCGGCGATATGCTCGACATCTGGGAGTACACCGCCGATAATGGGCGAGTCGGTCTTGTCTGTGTGGCTGCTTGATATTTTTGCAGATGTCCACATTTTGAAGTCTCCTGATACCGAAAAAGGGTATTTTAAAAGATCTCTCTCTCTCTCTCTCTCTCTCTCTCTCTCTCTCTCTCTCTCTCTCTCTCTCTCTCACTCTCTCTCTCTCTCACTCTCTCTCTCTTTCTCTCTCTCTCTCAACCGGTACTTGCCAATTCCAAATTTTGTATTTACGAGTATAATCTCCCTCTTGAGATCTGATTAGATTTTTAGTCAAATCGGTAAACCGGAAGTAGTAGTTTACTTCAGTGAAAAAATCGGATTTTGACAATATTGCGTCAACTACTAAGTTTAGACTAATTTATAAAGAATCAAATGTAATCAAAATTAAATTTGAGAAGAATTTTATTAAAAAAGTTTTTCGAAATTGAAGTACGTCCTTTACTCGTATCGAAAATCAGTTTTTTGCGAATATCTCTTTCTGGGCTATTATAGTACGTTACGAGTATAAAAGTATTTAGAACTTAATATTCAAGATTTTTTTTATAAAAAACAATTTCAAAATTCGGACCGGAATCAAATAGCGATTTTTTGCAAATATGTCGTAAATTATGCATGCTATATATATTTATTAAGGGTAAAAAAGTATTTAGAACTGAATTTGGATAATTTTTTTGTATAAATGAAATTTCAAAATTTGGACCGGATATAATTTTTACTTTTAGTGAGTAGCACTTTTTTTCGAACATCTTGCAAAGTAGGATTCTATAGAGATTTATTAAGAGAATTGAAGTACTTAGAATAGGACTTTGAATAATTTTTGTATAAAAAAATTCTTAAAATTAGGGCTTGATGTAACACACAGGTTTATTTTTCTAAGAAGATAAAAGTATTTAAAACAATTTAGAATAGCTTGTGTATAATTTGAAAGTCGTGTGTTGGCCACACCTCATTTATTAATTTTTATGCTAAGAATTAGTGACGAACGACATAATAGCTAAAATTTTAGTTTGACTTCCCATATTACAATAATATTTAATTTTTCTTTTTATTGACTTCATAATAATTTTTTAATCGATAACACATATTAATGTTAAAAACTAGGAACATTTACTTCAAATATTATTTGAAATCTCAGGATTAGATATTGCAAATAAAGAAAAACTTTTCAACAATATTTTGAAATTCCCGGTATCTATAGATTCCTTGAGTGATATCACGTGACCCACGCTGTCCGCCATTTGTAGTATAAACAACGACCGGTTTTAACGGTTGGTTAGTGTTTGTGTGTAAATCTAAATAACAGTGTTGAAAAAATAGTTTAAAATGTCAGAAGTCGATGCTGTTAATACGAATAATGCTGTCAATGAAGAAAATAGTCAGGTAAATATATATTTGTTAATTTTCTTGCCAAATGAATTTAAGAACCTCAGCAATGTGCACGTAATGTAGGATTTGCGTTTAGAATGTGAATGCTCTTCATAAACTTCTTTTGTGTGGGTCATCAAACTGTAAACTTGCATTATATAATCACATTCTGATGCGTATGAATATATTTAGCTTCTTTCTACCAAATTAATCACTTTCTTTTGCTTATTTGTGGAGGTATATTTATTTCATGTCATTTTTTAATAGTCTGAATAGTCTTTCTAGTGTCTTTTATTGGATTTCTACAGGATTTGTTTAAAAAGATATAATTTAATGTATTGCAAGGTTTTATGAAGTAAGAATACACATACGCTCACGTTTAGTTTGCATGCGTTCAAACGCCATTTAGTTTTAACGTTTGTCTCTACTTGATGGAAGCGACTTTTAGATTTTGGAGGGAAAACAAATACTGATTTAAAAATGCAAGTTACGTGTATTGAATTCCAATTAATATTTTGTTTATTACTATTTTATCAGAATGCGAAAGGAAAACAGAAAAAGTCTCCACGTGTTTCGACAATAGATAGGACACGGGAGGAAAGCGAAGCTATTACTAAGGTATGTAACTCGTCTGTTTTTGTAAGTTGTGACTTACTCAGCTATGTAATATATTTAAGGGATTGGGACCAGAAGTAGAAGGCAGACGTCGTACTAGATCAGCAGTCAAAGGAGTAACAGCAACACCACCTCCCCCAGCAAAAAAGGAAAAAAAGAGTTCGAATGCAGCAACAGGGAAATCTAAAGGTATTTTTAAAGTGCATCATATTAATATGCATACTACCCAAATACACAGGCGCTAGTTTTATAACTTTCTGTATTTAATTAGTTAGTCATGAAAATTCATAGATGACATAATTTTCTTCTTTGGCACCTTTCATAACTATATCACCAATTAAGATTCTGATTGAAAATGTTTTAGTTTTATGTCAATTATTGTAAGTAGTGCATGACAATTTTTTATACTATTTTCTAGAAACAATTTTTATTGTATAGAAGAAGAATTCTTAATGGGATGTACAAATTTACTCCATAACATGATCATTAACTACGTTCCAAGTACAGACAATAACCTGTATTAGATATCATTGATGTTCTTGCTTGAATTAGTTATAAGTTCTGCATATGGATGAAATATTGTGTCAGTTTCAATTTTTGTTTTAAGAAATTGAAAAGATATCAAAATAAGTATAAATCTTCCGTATTGTTCTTAATTTTTTGAAAGCTAGTGTTTGTATGAATAGTTTGCGGTTTTTTACACACCTAGTTAATAGTATACCCAATGGTGAAATAATTTAGTATTATAGTTGCATTTGAATTAAAGTATTATTGCATGATAATTATATAAATCACTTTGATATTAGAATTGTAAATCATATTAGATTTTATTTTGTTTTAAACAAAAACTATGGCTTAATAATGTATGCCATATACAAACAAACCAATAATTAAAATAAAATCTGCAGTTTCTACAAGTACTTACTTTTAAACTAACTAATGTTCATTTAGTCAGTATGAAATAACTATAGGGAAATATTGTTAAGAGTAGTAATACATAAGAGAGTTATTCTAAAGTACATTTTGTAATTCATTACTATGTAGCACGTGTTACAGGCCGCGGACGTCCAAAGAAAAGTGCGGAAGAATCAGATTCTCATGACGAATCAAAAGATGTTGCTGCTACTGAAGGCGAAGATGATAAAAAATCTGAAGAGAAAGAAGATATATCAGAAAATAGTCACAAGGAAGAAACAGCAAATAACAATGCAGATACACCGAAGGTATAATTATTATCATTACTAATACGAATAAAACAATAACAATTTGTATTTGAAGTTCTAAATTTTTCTTATTCGGTATTAGAATATGTATTAAAATTATTATTTTTTTATAAATGTGTTGTATATTATAAAGTTAATGCAAATTGGGTCTGAACCAGTTCGAATGCCTCACTCTAGTTTGAACTAAAAGTAATGGTGTTTTCGTTAACAGTTCAATAATTGTTGAACCAGTTGAAGCAGTTAAGAAATTTGTTAGAACTTCTTTGTCAGATACTAACTCGTGCAATCTATCAAAAACACAACTCTCATAATTTCTGCTCATACATACCTAGTCTCTTTACTTTTGTTTTTACAATATAATTATTAGTAATTAAATAAGTAAATGCAAATGTACCGGGTGTTTTTTATCTTTGATATCATTTTGATCACCTGCAACTTTCTTGTTTTTAAAAATATCAGAATGAAGCAAAAATCATTTTGCATAGGTATCTATGAAGTTTTTTACGTTTTGAAAAATAAAACAAAACACTAACGTTTTTCCAAGATATTAACCTAACTTATATTTTTTTAAATGGAAAGCCCTAAATATTTTCGGATATTTTGATTTTACATGAAATTTCAAGTATATTTTATAAAGCATACCCCATACCTATCTTCAACGGTTTGCGAGAAAACGGCGTTTAAACATGCCATTTTTAGAACAATTTAATTTTGTAAAATTGTTTTTTTTAATAATTTGTTACTTTGCTAATCGTTAATCTTTTGTTTTATTAAAAATAAACTTTCTAAATAATTATGAAAAATGATTTCTGTTTGATTTCGACATCTTTAAGAACAGGGTTACAAAACTAAATTTTTCTTTGTTGCATGTTTAAACGCCGTTTTCTCGCAAACCGTTGAAGATAGGTATGGGGTATGCTTTATAAAATATACTTGAAATTTCATGTAAAATCAAAATATCCGAAAATATTTAGGGCTTTCCATTTAAAAAAATATAAGTTAGGTTAATATCTTGGAAAAACGTTAGTGTTTTGTTTTATTTTTTAAAACGTAAAAAACTTCATAGATACCTATGCAAAATGATTTTTGCTTCATTCTGATATTTTTAAAAACAAAAAAGTTGCAGGTAATCAAAATGATATCAAAGATAAAAAAACACCCGGTACCAATGGGTAATGTGAAATATAAATTATTTTAAAATTATATACTGTTAATAAAATTAAATATTTTTTTCTAAGATAAGCAAATAAAGGTATAAACCCAAACATCATAATAAAACTCAACAGACCATGAATATGTAATATATACAAACATGTTAAAAAATAATTTGTATTATATTTAATTTTCAAGTGGTAATTTTGAGTTATAAATTGTACAACTCAGGAGATTCTTTACTGCATTATTGAACATGTTCCAATTTAAACTTTTTTGCCTGCATAAGTTATTGTATTCATTAGTCAAGATGGAGAACTATTAATTACATTTCTTTAAATTAAAAATCAAACACCTTATCACATATTTTTGACAAATCATAGACAACAATATAATATACAGGGTGGGGCACCTCATTTCCGTCGGTTTATATACGAACAGCGGTAATATTTTTTATTTTTATTAAAGGTTGTGTAGGTTCATTAGGGGTACGTTTTAAAATTATTTTGAAATATACAGAGTGATCCAAAAAAATTTGGCACACCAAAGTTATGAAAATTTAAATGGAACACCCTGTATATTATGGGATATTTTGATGCTATAGGCTAAATTAAGGCCACTTACTGTTATATTCCCTATTCCTAACTCAACCTCTTTTCGAGATATTTCACTATTTTTGAAAATGTACCGGGTGTTTTTTTATCTTTGATATCATTTTGATCACCTGCAACTTTCTTGTTTTTAAAAATATCAGAATGAAGCAAAAATCATTTTGCATAGGTATCTATGAAGTTTTTTACGTTTTAAAAAATAAAACAAAACACTAACGTTTTTCCAAGATATTAACCTAACTTATATTTTTTTAAAAGGAAAGGCCTAAATATTTTCGGATATTTCGATTTTACATGAAATTTCAAATATATTTTATAAAGCATACCCCATACCTATCTTCAACGGTTTGCGAGAAAACGGCGTTTAAACATGCCATTTTTAGAATAATTTAATTTTGTAAAATTGTTTTTTTTAATAATTTGTTACTTTGTTAATCGTTAATCTTTTGTTTTATTAAAAATAAACTTTCTAAATAATTATGAAAAATGATTTCTGTTTGATTTCGACATCTTTAAGAACAGGGTTACAAAACTAAATTTTTCTTTATTGCATGTTCAAACGCCGTTTTTTCGCAAACCGTTGAAGATAGGTATGGGGTATGCTTTATAAAATATACTTGAAATTTCATGTAAAAGCGAAATATCCGAAAATATTTAGGGCTTTCCATTTAAAAAAATATAAGTTAGGTTAATATCTTGGAAAAACGTTAGTGTTTTGTTTTATTTTTTAAAACGTAAAAAACTTCATAGATACCTATGCAAAGGTAATCAAAATGATATCAAAGATAAAAAAACACCCGGTACATCAAAATTTCAGAGACATTGCTGTCTTCCATATTTGAGCGAATTATTTTAAATTGTATTTATAGTTTACTCAAAGCATTAGACTATAAGATAAGCTAAAGTTGATATCTAAAAATTATACAGGGTGTTTAAAAACTACATTTGTGTTTTGACTAACATTAAATGCAAATAACTTTCATATTTTAAATGGAACACCCTGTATTTATTGCAATATTTAGATTCTAATTTTAATTGTTTTTAAAACTGTATTAGGGTTTCCTATACCTATCTCTTATAGTTTTTTGGTAATTTAGGATTTTCAGTTTCAAACACTAATTTCTTGCAAAATGTTTTTCAAAATGCTTATATTTATTAACCTATCGGGTTGATTGGTTTTGTTTCATCTCTTATATAGGTATAGGGAATATAACAGTAAATGGCCTTAATTTAGCCTATAACATCAAAATATTCCATAATATACAGGGTGTTCCATTTAAATTTTCATAACTTTGGTGTGCCAATTTTTTTTGGATCACTCTGTATATTTCAAAATAATTTTAAAACGTGCCCCTAATGAACCTACACAACCTTCAATAAAAATAAAAATAAAACATATTACCGCTTTTCGTATATAAACCGACGGGAATGAGGTGCCCCACCCTGTATATATTTGTGCCAACAAATGAATTTGAATTGTAATTTTGTGTGAAACCCATTTTTTTAATCTTATAAAGTTGTTGGTCGTTGTCTTCCTCTATATGAGAGTTATCTATAGTTTTTAGTTGACTTGCGTCTCCACTAGATGTCACTTGTATAATTAACACTTCAAGTAGTTTAAGTAGAATAACAGCTTATCCAAAGGTTGTTTTGTCCATTCATTTTCACGAAAAACGACATGTGCACTGAATATGATTTTATTTGGTTGTGATACAAATCATGTTGAAATACTAGGAAAATATAACAGGAATTAATATAAACAAAACTATGTAGCCAGAGACACATCGCGAGCTGAGTACTAGAGTGTTCTATGTGCAAGTTTGTAAAATTTACAGCAGAGCCATTTAAAAAAAAACTGCTATCTAGAAGACGAAGTTTTTGCTTAATTTTTGTGCAAGGTGGCTTAAAAAAAGGCGAAAATAACAATTAACTTAATTCGGATCAAATTGGTTTTAAAAAGTCAGTTATTGGTATTCCAGAATTTTTCAAAAAAAAAATTGAAAATGCAGTTAGAATAATTTAAATCTGAAATAGTTTGATTGTTCGATAATTATTGTTCTATCTGCTCGATAAAAATGAGTGATTGATGGAAATAAGAAATAACTTTATTATTAACAACCAACATTACTCTTTTAAGTATAAAAAATAAATTCATCATTCATTATTGTTAACTCTTGCCAACTTTTCCTTTTTTCAGCGTTCTGTGTAGTTTTCTTTATTTTTTGTTGTATTATTCTCTTCTTTTTTCAAGACTTTTTTTCTTTTTGGTCAATTTCTTGATGATTTTTTCATCTTTATATTCGTAAAACAAAATTTTCATATATGTTCTGTCCACTTCTGGGATGAACTTGAACAATTTTGTTGTATTATTCTCTTCTTTTTTCAAGACTTTTTTTCTTTTTGGTCAATTTCTTGATGATTTTTTCATCTTTATATTCGTAAAACAAAATTTTCATATATGTTCTGTCCACTTCTGGGATGAACTTGAACAATTTGTACAGATGATACACCTTATCCTCAGTGAGAAGGCACTTGATTGGTTTTGGAACTGTATTGATTTTGGGCAATTCAGCGTTAGTTGAAGGGCTTCTGGTTTTAGGTCTGATCCGAACTGTTTTAAATTCTATGCTGTCATCTGAGTAGTCCAATTTGTAATAAATTCTGAACGGCTCAGCTTGTTTGTATTTCAGTTGTTTAACTGAACAGTAGGGTATTTCAATAAAATTGAACACTTTTGCACCTTTCTCATAGTCTTTGAAGTCCTTAAGTTGTAATTGAATCACTTGGAATGGGTTCTTGCTGTTCACAGTTTTCAAGGCCCTTAAAAGACCCAACGGACTGTAAATTTCAAGGTGTTGCAATATTCTCTGAATTTGTGAATGAATGTTGTCAACTTGTACTTACCCATGACCTGGTTCTGAAATTTTTTTAACTATTTCATTAACACCGGGGTGCTCTTCAAGAAACTTTAATGACGCTAAACTCATTATCGAGTTGCGATTCTGTGGCACGCATGAGTCTGACCATAATATTTTATTCACTTCCGGAAAGTCTTGGCACACAACGTTTAATATATTTATTAATGCGATCCTTTTCGTCCGTGCATGCCTTCGGACCAGACAGAACAATAAGCCTTTCTATTTAAATTGCAGTGGGCGGTCATGTTGTAGCCGTTTAATTTTTTGCTATAGAAAAAGCAGGAAATTCCTGCTTTTGGCAGTATGAAGACACTTTCCATATCAAAACAGATTATGTGGTTTTGTCTTGGCTCTTCTTATTAACCTTTTCACTGTTATCATAAGCATGATCTCCTTCTTTTTCAATTCCTCGATCCTTTTGTCGATTTTCATAACAGGTCTTTTTCAGTTGCAAATGTTTCTCAAAGTTCTAATTTTCCTCTTCATCGTTACTTTCACGTTTTTTAACTCTAAACTCTTCGCATATGTTGCATCTGTCAGTTTTTGGTTTCCAGAATAATATGTTAAATTCAAAATTGAATATTTGCCTGTAATGGCTCTTTTTCACAGGTATGACATATCGTTTCTGACACCATTCTTGGTATAGCTCATAAAGCTTGTTAAGATTTAAGCCAGACAAAGTATTCTTTCTTAGTGCGTTGTCTGAAGTAATGGGATTCAATTCGTGGAATGCTGTTTATGTGATCTATTACGCTCTGTCTTCTTTCTTCTGCAAGTTTCTTCTTGATATGCTTTCCCTTTTTAATTGTTATTGGATTGCCTGTCATTTCCTCACGCTTCGTAGTAGTAGTAAGTAAATGTATATTCCCGCCGAGACTTTCCAGATTTGGTAGTGGTTCTCTTCTTAGGTATGCGCTGGGTACTTTTATTATAATAATGTTTTTTTTTCCTTCATCAGATAATATCCAAAACTGTTTGTTGATTTCCTGTCTCTCATCCTCCAAAATTAATTTCTGACACTGAAGTTTGCAAGTTTGATGGCACTTTTTTAAAGTTTTGGCCTGTTTTCAGTCAAATTTTTTTCCCTTCCAATTTACATATTCTTGTCCACGTTCTCGTATCCGTTTCTTCACATTTCTCTGCCATTCCTGCGGACGACGCTTCCGCTTCTTACTGAGCCTGGTAAACAAAAATATATTTCATACCTAATAATTACTGGTGTTTTTTTAGGAGAAGGTTCTAAATAATAGGTACACACCTTTTATTAGTTATGACCTGATCTGCTCCAAGATGTAATGAATAGTCGTGATCGTTAAGATTAAAATCATGATCATCTCGATGTGTGTTGATTGGACTGTCAGGATTGTCAGGATATTTAAAATTATTGTCCACAGCATCATTTTGAATTTCCTTAGTCAAAATATCGATAGTATCAGTACTATATATGGTACTTACTCTGTGACCCTCAATTCAAAGGAAATACAACAATTAACCAACCAAGTGCACACGACTGGATGATCCCAGAGATCTGGATTTTTGGTGCTGAAATGTTCTAACTGGAGAATCACTGCATTCCTATTGGTTGTTCAGATACACCACTCAAGCACGTAAGTTTAATTTTTCATGCAGATAGAACAAATTTGAACTAACTTTTGAAACAGAAACTTCGTTTGTAATTATATTTTGAGAATGCAGATAGAACAGTGCGTGGAAAAAATCCATGTTTGTAAAGAAAACACATTTTTTAAAAAAATTCAGTTAGAACACTCAAGTACTCAGCTCGCGACATGGTGATGATAAATGTACAAAAATATTTTTTTTTATTTCGGTGTTATAAACGTTTTAATGTAACAACCATGTGCATTAGAAATTGTGCATAGACTAAAGACGAGGTGTGGGCACCACATGACTTTCTTATATGTATATGCGTTCCTAATTTTCTATGTAAAACTGGTTCCTAATTAAGTTTCAAATACTTGTTTCTCATTAGTAAACCTGTGAGTAGAAGTGTGACTTTCCGGTCCGGATTTTAATTTTTTTATACGAAATTTATTCCAAATCAAACTTTATATGTTATTCCATAAATCAATGTAGAACGCATCTTTTGAGTTATGTATTTGCAAAAAACTGTAAACGTGGTACTTCTGGTATGAATCATGATTTTCTTTTACTCAGAAATTATTTAAAATTTAGTACGTGTTCTTACTATATCTGTTTACAAAGCATAACTTGTGAGATATTCGCAGAAAACTAGACCTACTTCCGGTAGGGAAAAACCTTTTTGTTAACATTTGTCTCAAATTCATTTTTTAATACATTTGAATTCTTTATAAATGTATTTAGATAAACTTAGCAGTTGAGGAAATATTGGTAAAATTTGATTTTTTTACTGAAATAAACTATTATTTCCGGTCAGATCTGAAGAGGGTGGGTGATTATACTTCTAAACATGAAGTTTGGTATTGATAGCTTAAGCCGTTATACCGCTATGGTCACACACAGGCAGTTTTTTTTAACCTTTAGCCAACTGAGTATTCTTCCCCGACGTAAAGTGCGAAGTGGGGTAACTCAGTGACCCCTGTTTGAAAACTACTTAATCAATATAGTAAGCTGATATATATAATTCTAAGGTTGATTAAAAGTTAATTCATAAACTTGAACATATATATTTGAAGCATACAAAAATATTAACTTATAAAAAATTCAAAAAACATTTTTCTGCATTGGCGCAATTTTCATAGCAAGTGTAATTTTTTTCAATTCGTCGGTGTCTTGAGCATATGAATTTTTGACATCTTGAACATCTTAGAGTACTTTTTTTGTCATCTTTTCGTGTGCAGAAGTAACACCTACCTCTCTTTCTATCGGTAGGTAATGGTGCGAGTGGTAGAATTTCTTCATTTTTGCACACTCCACAGGCAGCCAGAGCTCGAATGACGGGCTTTTGTAAGTTCTGATTGGTTTCAAGTCTTCTTTGCATATTAGGTAATGCTAAGGATTTTCCTAAATCCAGCAGGTACTGTCGCCGGGCCCTCATTTTTCCACGATTCCAATGTGGATTTTGGTGAATCCAAATTATAAAACTATTTAGAGATGCTATGTCAAGCATATTCAAAGGCCATCTGGATGTCCTCCTAGAGCATGTATACTCTCTTGTTAGTTTGTCAGCATTGTCTACTGCTCCCTTTGTTGCATTATAATCTAAAATCATACGTGGTTTCTTTTGTTCTTCATCACTTACTTCGTCAAATAAATGATTCTTCTTTGGCATATAAGACACCATAGCTATTTTTTTATCATAATAAGCAAAGCGAGATGAAAATTCGTCACGTCCTGTGGTTGAACATGGTTCAGAAGGTGTGAACAGTTCCCAGGAGAGTAATTTGTTTTGTTACAAGAAATTCGGCTAATTCCACAGATGTAAAAAAATTATCTGTTGTGACGCCTCTGCCAGAATTATATATTGGTTTCAAAAGGTCACACACTACATGCATTCCTTGGTTTTTCTCAGGTTTATTACCTTCAAGTTTACCAGTATAAACTTGAAGATTATGAATATAAGAAGTCTTGACATCGGCAGAAATCCAGACTTTTATGCCATACTGAGCTGGTTTAGACTTTATATATTGTCTGAACGGGCATTTTCCTCTGAAAGCCACCAACTGCTCATCAACGGTAATATGTTCGTACGGACTAAATGATTCTTGACAATTTGTAACAAACATATCCCATAACTCTCGAATAGCAGCTAGCTTGTCAAGTTTTCTTCACTCTTGGCGAGTATTTTTGTCATCAAATCTGATAAAACGATAAATTTGAATAAATCTATCTCTTGACATTCCAGCTGTAAATATTGGTCTTCTGTAGGTTTCACCTGTTGACCATAGTTCTGAAATAAACTCTTTTCTGCAATGGAGAGCCCCACAGGTTGCCAAACGTTAATTTTATCAGGATGAGTATTATTCCAAATGGTGACAACCCGTTCGGCTTCCTCATTTGTATGGATGACTATACCATCCAGGATATTGTCAGTGAGAAATAATTTGAAGCAATCAAGATTGAAGTCACATTTTGTGCACAGGTGGTAGGACCAGGCTTAGCTTTTACTATATTGTGTTGCAGCCGTCGACTAGATTTTGGTGGAACTGCGTTCCACGGTTTACCTGTAAATAATTACTCCTTGCGCAACTCTGCAAAAATAGATGTGATTTTTTATTTACCTCATTTGGACATATAAGTTGTAGTAGAACTATCTGCTTGGTTGTCTAAATCTGTGTGGTCTTCAATTTCATTTTCACTTTCTTCCGACAGCTCTTCTATATTATCTTCAGATTCTGAAGCTTCACTCTTTGTTATTATAACACTTGTGTTATAATAACACTGTCACTGTCGAGATTATCGTCGACGTCACTTTCAGAATCATTTTCGTACAATAAACGTTCTAATTCCGCATCGGATAAACCTCGACGACACATATTAGCACTTATAAGAGCACAAAGAAATAACAACAAGTCTACGAAAAAGTAAGGCTATGTTATATGTTGTGCGAAGGTTCTGTCAAACTGACAAAGAGTGTTCTGAATTAGAGAACTCATTTGCGCATAACATACTAAGTGGGGTAACTCAGTGACCCCCGCATATATATTTATATTTTACATTTTGTTTTCATTTTTCAAAACTCGTGAGTAAATTTTTAGTTAGTAACTGACTAAAGTGAGGATTACATAAATCTATAACACAAAGAAAAAAAAAGTCAATCAAATATCAAGTAAAATGCACTCCTGGGGTCACTAAGTTACCCCACTTCGTCGGTTAAAGGTTAAAGCCGCTTTTTCGGTATCAGGCGACTTCAAAACGTGGACATCTGCAAACATCACCATGTAGGAAATTTTCGTTCTCATAATACCACGCGATCATTTAAATTCTAAATTATAGCAGGCGGGATTTTTTTTATTAGATTGTCCAGAATGTCAATTATTGATTAATTAACATTTTGAAACGTCACTTTGACAATTCAAATTGTAAATTAGTACTTATATACCAACTTAATTTAAATTTCACAGCCTGCTCTAATTTAGAATTTAAATGATCGCGCGGTACTTCCCTATACTATGTATAAGAAAGTAAAAAGACATGCTAACATTTCTTTTAGACTAACTAACAATATAAATCATCAAACATTGTTGGATGGTGGTAAAATTTCCAATACTATTATTGAAATCTACTCAATAGCGCCAATATTCAAGTATTTAAAATGCTCTAGTTAAAAAAATCAGTGTAACCAGCTTCAAAAAAAACTAAATATCAAAAATATTCAAACACAACACGTCTCTCATTTTATATCTTTTTGAACTTCTAATATCCGAAATAGAAAAAATAATACAAAATACACCTAAGACATTTTGTGCACTCGTTCTTCGGAAAACTCGCCACTTGTTTTATAAACTTGAACGCTTGCACGCTACAAAGATCGTGTCTTGTAAAACTTGTAATATCATCATAAATTCTTTGTCACACCAGTTAATATGGTTTGAAAAGTTTTTGATCGGCAATTATATTGTTTACAAGTGAGTAGTCATACTCATTTTCAAAATTAAGAACTAATACAATCATATATTTATTTGTTATTCTTTGTAAGATTAATGATCATATATTAAATCTGTAATTAATTCATCTTTGGCTAGAATAACTTTGTCACTAGAAGTAACTATATAAGTATATTGATTTTCTCAATATGTGTATGCAATGGGAAGCATTTTATAAAGAATGTTCAGCTGAGTTCTTCAGATATATTTGGAATATTACCTAGTGATAATGAATAACCTCATTCTGCACCTTTATTCTTTGTGAAAGTGACACGGTTTATATAAAAAATTGTTGCTTTTGAAATGTTTCTGAAATTTCTTTTGAAAGTAATCGAGTCAAAATTTTTCATGAAATTTACAAGTACTATATGTACTATTAGCATGAATGAACCAAATAGTTCTCCAAAATCTCATTTTGAGACGCCATTATTTGCGTGATCTAAAAAACTACAATTAAATAGCATAAGCTATGCGATAATTTAGTAAAACAAATATGTACTTAAAGGCGAAAACAAATTTAATATAGTCTGATTCTGCTACGCTGGGATACACCTATACCCCAACTATCAAATATCTCCAAAATGCAAAGCATAGATAACTTATACATACATAGATGAATAGGTAACTAAATTCTGTATTTGTAACTTTAGAGTAAGTAAGATATACAGGGTGAGTCATCTAAGCGGCTAAGGCCGATTATGCCTTTATGAGTAAAGATATTTCGAAGCGGTTTTTTTTCTTGTGATAGCTGTTCATTAAGAGCACATTTTAAACATGTTTTTTTTATTATACAGAGTGTTCCATAACTTGGTGGCTAACCATAGTTATAGTTTTTTGAATGGAACACCCTGTATATTATTTCATTTTTGTATTCCCCGTATAATTTTTAGTCAAAACGTAATAAGATAGTATAGGCCTAAAGTGTAAAGTTTTTGACTTATTCCCATTTTTCTGAAAAATTCAATGTTTGTATAAAATTATATTTCTCGAAAACGACGTATCATATGGACAAAAATTTTTGCAATATTGTTTTCAATAAGAGGTCCTAATAGAAGCATTTTTATTTTTTTACAGTTACTAACTGCATCTGCAGGAAACTGGATTAAAATTACATGACACGTTTTAGAATAAAAGTCAATTTTTTTTAAATGGAACAGCGTCGTGTATATCAGTTCATTTTTGAATTGTTTATTAAATTTAATGTCAGAAACATGTAAGACGTTAATACTTTAAATGTGACTATTACTGAGCTACTGTCGTTTTTCGATATGCTTTTGTTAGTTTTTGCAAAAAAAGTCAAATGGAACACCCTGTATATTATTTCATTTTTGAATTTCTTATTAAATTTCACATCAAAAACAATGCAAGACGTTAATACTTTAAAAGTGACTATTACTGAGCTATTGTCTCTTTTTGATATAATGTTGTCAGTTTTGTGGTTTTAATTAATATAGTATAGTACTGACAAAATTATATCAAAAAGAGACAATAGCTCAGTAATAGTCACTTTTAAAGTATTAACGTCTTCCATGTTTTTGATGGCAAATTTATTAAGAAATTCAAAAATGAAATAATATACAGGGTGGTCCATTTGAAAAAATTGACTTTTTTGCAGATACTAACAAAAGCATATCAAAAAACGACAATAACTCTCTAATAGTCACTTTTAAAGTATTAACGCCTTACATGTTTCTGACATGAAATTTAATAAACAATTCAAAAGTGAACTGATATACAGGCTGTTCCATCAAAAAAAAATTGACTTTTATACAAAAACGTGTAATGTAATTTTAATCCAGTTTCCTGCACATGCAGGTATTAACTGTAAAAGAATAAAACATGCTTCTATTAGGACCACAATGTGTACATTTATGTTAGGGCATATGACCGTGACTACGAGGACCGTGGTTACGGCACACCACTGGCACAAAACATAAACAAAGATGGCTACCGTCTGTGAATGGCTACAGCGAAAAAACAAGAAACAATTCTATTTTTTGCTTGTACATGAACGCAAATTTTCAATTGAGGAGATTCATGCCAACATGTTACGAAACTTACCGGTGAAAGGTTATTCCAACTTCCCGGGCATTGTGTGACAAACCACACAAAACGTAGCTCACCATGCTTTAAACAATAGTTTCCCACAATCGTTTTTACAAATATATACAGAAATAATGCTCGTTAGATATGAAAACATAAATATCCTGTCACTACTTGCACAAAATCACAAACGTGGGCTCGTCAGAGAAGAAAACAACTGTCCTGGCACTATTTGCACAAAATCATAAACGTGGTCAACAGAACTGACCTGCACAATGTGGTTTATGTAATGGCCGACTTCCATCGCGTCTGATGTCTATCGCTACCACCGATACATTCCCTCCTATTTCTATTGCTCGTAGATTGTAACCCTATCAGAGTCCTCTCTTGTAGTTTTCAAGGTACTATATTAAATGGCGGCAAATTTTGAAATTAAGCAAAGTACATACTTATCCAAAATTAATGGTTTTATTTTCATAATTTGCGAAGAAAACGTTAATATTTTTGTAATTAACTACATTTATCTAAAATAACTTCAATATAATCTAAAAAAGTTACTTACTTACAATTAGAGCTTGGGTCATATATGTCCCATCCAAGTCTCAATTTGAGTTTGGAGAATATATTTTCTTTTCTTTTTTGTAATTATGCACACACATTCCAAAGAGTAATTAAACAATATTCAGTTAACAAACAATGTGCTTCAAATTTAAAGGTAATCAAAAAGTAACAAAGCTACATTTGCAAAATACACACACTTCCATAATGTTAAATGTAGGAGATATACATCGAAATTCAGAATATTTACAAATACAACTTACAAAAATTCAATATTCTTTATTTAAACAAAACAATGTTTAGATAAAAGCACAAAATGCTATGCACGAAGCACCCGAAGGGATTGCACTTGTTGCGGGGTTTCGAGATTTTTGCCTTACTATTTTACTTATATCTCCTTACGTTTCATATATTTTCCTCCAAATTATTATCATCCATATATTCTACCGAGATCTTTCACAACCTCGCTCGATTCGCTTCTCCATTTACTACATGGTCTGTTTCATTCTTGTTGCTAAGGTCAATATGAAAGTACGAAAAGCGTTAGTTGAAATTCTTTTTTGAAAATCTGCAATGCACGGGCTAACATGTTTATTCGATATTTGTTAGCAGCTTTTGAAAATTACAGCTAGTACTACAAATAAATAACTGTTATTAACTGGAAGTCATTAAAACATAATTTATTTGATATAAATAGAAAACGAGGCACCTACTCCATAATTTGTATTATCATTTGACTACAGTAGCAAATTAATTGTTAAGCTTCACGCAGCCTCTAGAAACACTGTTATTTTACTAACAGTCCCGAAGATTATACAACTTGTTTCAAAAAGAACTTCATCTTAGTAGGTACTGCGTAACGAGTACTTGCAAATTATAATAAGCTACTTGCCTTCTATTTATAAGTAATTATTTATCTATTGTCATTTTGTGACTAGCAATATATTTTTTTCTGAAAAATAAGTTTCTTATATATATAATCGTGAAACCAAAGTACCCGAAGGTGTAGGTTATTACTTAATAAACAATACTACAAAATATTGTACACATTGTAAGAGAAATATTTTTATTGTTGAAGCATACTTCCGAAGTGCATAATTTCTTATTGGAGAATGACAGTATTCTTGTGCGGAATGTAAGCGACAGTTTCACTTGCAGTTTACTAATAGAGTTAATAATAATACCGCTTTACATCATCACATTCGCCTAGCCGTGGAGAAGTTTCGGGCTGCAGTATCTGTGTTAAAAGGCAGAAGTTCTGGTATACCACGTACATAGCAAAATATTGTTGACCACGTGCAAAACTTTGTTGAAGAAAACCCACATACATTAGTTCGTGGTTTATCACTTCAGACGAACGTAACTTCTAGTACCGTTCATAGAATTTTCCCAAGCAGCAAAATCACAATTTTAGAGAAGGATGAAAATATGAATTTGCTAATGTAGGACAAGTGTGCATATAGTGATTTTGCTACTAGGGTGACGCGTCGCATGTATGCATACAAAGTATCGGTTGGTCATCAGATCTTACATAGAGATCACGCTAAATAATGACGAAAGTCTAGATTTAGTTTTTTTACAGATGAATTATGGTTTCATTTAAGCGGGTTTGTAAATAAACAAAATTGCAGAACATGGTCTGTAAATAATCCAAACAATCGCATCGAATTTCATTTACATCCTGTTAAAGTCGGAGTATGGTAAACTGTATCTCGTCGTAGAATAGTAGGACTAATATTTTTTCAGAATAACATTAATAGCAAACGATACCGAGAACAGTTATTAACACTAGTTTTAACTCGAGTGCAGCAGAACTAATTTAATGGGGGTTACTTCCAGAAAGATGTGGCTACTGCTGATACAATTCGTTAAAATTTAGCTCTTCTAGAACAATATTTCGCTCATCGAGTTATAAGCAGAGGTGTTTGGCCAGCGCGATCACCAGATCATACTGCTGTAATCAATTTAATATGCAACTTCTATTTTACAAAATTGAAATGTACATTTTCAGTATAACTAATCACTTTGCGAGGATAATTAATTAATAAGTATCTTTAACACTACATTTTTGTTATTTCTCTATAGACATCCCAAGATTTCATTTGAAAATTTGGTTGTAAATAAAACATCATTGTAACTATTCTGCATCTATCGCTGGTCTATATTTGTTTGAATTTATAAGTTTCTATCTTCCTCAGGATACATCTGACGAAGCAACAGAAAATGGTGCTAAAGAAGATAGTACTGATGCTCCAACAAGTGAACAAAAAAGTGAAGATGAAGATAAAACTGAAGAGAGTAGTGCTCCCGCGATAGAAGGTGATGAACCTGCAGAGTAAAGATGTGATTTTTGGACGTATCTTTTTACTGTAGGTTTAGCCTATTCATATTCCGTGGTGTAATTTTACCAATTTTGACTACATTAATACATGAAAAATTATTAGTATAAATAAAGTATATTACTTTTGGATTTGTATTCTTCATCAAGATTGTCCAAATGGTAAAAGTACATTGATATAAAATCTAGACGATGCCATTTTTTTAACAGAAACTACCGTTAATATGTGTCGTTAGATTTTTTGTACATTTAATTAAATATTAGCGGTGGTTTTAAAACAGAATTAAAACAACCTACAGTCCTTCTCTTTTATTCAATTTCTCATTAAAAATGGAAAGTACATATTTATTTATGTACATACCGGATACTTCATGATAATTCTTCATTTTTAGTATCTCTTGTAAGATTCAAATATGCAATATCTAACATCACTACTTGTAAGTAAAGAATGAATTATTCTATTTGTATGTTTTGTATATTAATGGGAGACGGAAGTTCCGCAAGGTTTCAAAACATTGCATTTTATGAATCTGATTGAATATAATATGAATGATTTGTATTTAATTGTAATTATTCACAATGCAGGTAGGTTCTATATTTACCAATTGTTTCTGAACGAATATATCACCAAACATTCAATTCTTTTTCAAACTCATAAGAATATAGTAAGTGAAGTTATTAATTTTTATCTTTTATAGAAGTCCATGTAATATAATATATTTCTTTTTGTTTCAAAATAGAATAATTTTAAGTGGAAAATAAAATTGGAGTAGTGTTTATAATTTTAACATATATGTGTAAGAAATTGTATAACTTAAAAAAATTCAATATAGGAGGAATTTTATTCATTAAAGATGTTGCTTAATTTCAGATTTCATATTCGTTCTAAATTTTCAACAGTAAGTTATAATTCTTACTGATTTAGTTAAAAATGTTTATTTAAATATGTACTTGGTAAGTAAATACATTTATATATATCATAATATAGTGTAATTATTGATAGAAGCTCCCCATCTTTTAGAACGTAACTTTTCAATTCATATCATATTTCATCATTGTAGCATATTTACCATAGAACAGTTGTGTTAATGTTGTATGATTTATTTAAACATTGTATCTGTTTGTATCTAGTTTGTAACACCACTTAATAATAAATAAACACTTGTTATTTTTTAAAAAAGAAAAATACTGTAATGATATAAGTAATGTAAGTACAATCATTTACTTAAATATTTCTTTTATTTTGCATACTTCTAAAACTAATAATGGATAGTTGAGGTGAAAAATTATATAAAAATTTTAGTAATATTGAAGTAATTTTTTTTAATGTTACATAATTAAGTAGTAGACAACAGATATATACTAAATTTTTTAGTGATTGACAATTTTAAGTGCATGATTAAATTGTGCAACAAACAATAAGTGATAAAACAACAACAAATAATGCCTGAATTGTATGTATAATTTGATATACTAACGCTTAGTGTGAATATATTTAGGATTTGCGGACATGAACTTGTGTCCTAGGTTGATTTTACTATGACGACAAAATTTAGTGAGCGTATCCACGGCAAATGTGCTGCTGTTTGACATAATCATCTATAATAAAGTTAGTCAAGTATCGGTAGTCATCAAGGAGCTGGGCGATAAGGATTACGATTACAGTAATCGTAATTTTAAAAAAGTTTAAACTGCGATTACTCTAATCGTTGGCAAGGATTACTATTATTACATATTAAATCACTGTTATTTACTTTAGAAAGTGTATTTTATTGTTGTCTATTACATAAGTACCTACATTTAGCGCATATATTATTCACAATATTCAATATTAGCTTTTACTAATACTAATTTCTCTAATGAAAAATCGGACTGAGCATGACGACGTGGCGTATTTATAATACCAGCAAAAGAAAATAAACTTTCTACTCTACCTGTGCCGACGAAGTTAGTCGTGTGTTGAACTTCAAGGAAGCTTTTTTCAGCAACGGATATTTTGTAAAAATTTCATTCAACGAGCACTAATATTGTCGACCGCAAGATATCCTCGTCATGAGAGTCCAGTACGAGCAAAAGCCGGTCTGTTTCACGCATTGAATAATACGTTGCGGAGCTTCATTGAACGGGCACTAATAATTTCGACCGCGAGATATCTTCGTCATTAGGATCCAGTACGTCCAAAAGCCGGTCTGTTTCACGCTCATAATACGTTGATGGAATATTGATGCAGAGGTTCATTGAACGGGCGCTAATAACTTCGACCGCAAGATATCCTCGTCATGAGGGTCCAGTACGTGCAAAAGCCGGTCTGTTTCACGCATTGAACAATACGTTGATGGAATACTGATGCGGAGCTTCATTGAGCGGGCACTAATAATTTCGACCGCGAGATATCTTCGTCATGAGGATTCAGTACGTCCAAAAGCCGGTCTGTTTCACGCATTGAATAATACGTTGATGGAATACTGATGCGGAGCTTCATTGAACGGGCGCTAATAATTTCGACCGCGAGATATCTTCGTCATGCGGGTCCAGTACGTGCCGCTAATAATTTCGACCGCGAGATATCTTCGTCATGAGGGTCCAGTACTTGCAAAAGCCGGTCTGCGAGTAGCACTTTCTTTCGAATATTTTGCAAAGTATGTATTCTATAAACATGTATTATGAGAATAGAAGTACTCAAAATAAAAAAAAGTCCTGTGGTAGCCACAACTCATATTTTTTTTTAATTTTGGTGTAGTTTAAAAACTTTTGTTTTTGTTTTTTCTTATTCGGATAGTTATTGCCTTCATATATAACGCGTACCGGTTTAATTGAGCCGCGTTTAGCTCTCCGACATTTATTGAACAACTACGATTACGATACTTTGAAAATCGTAATTCAGAAATTTTTGAAATTAGGATTACTGTAATCGTTAACCGAACGAACTTAGATTACGATTACAGTAATCGTAATTTTGAAAAAGTTGAAAATGCGATTACTGCAATCGTAATCTAAGTTTTAACGATTACAGTAATCCTAATTTCAAAAGTTTTAGAACTACCATTAAAATAATCGTAATCCAAGCCGCAATCAATTACACCTGTAATCCTTATCGCCCACCTCTGTCAAGGATATTACTATTTCTATACCGTAATTTTAGCATATCGTCTTTAATTGTAGGCTTTGCGCTGGTGGACCTGATTTCCTGACACTTTTAAATAATATTTCAGTACTGTTTTTGGTGATCATTTAACTATTTTTATTGTTGCCGTTTGTGGTTTGTTGCTTGCGTTGTTTCTTTTGTTGTTGAGAGTATTATACGAAAACTGCGTAGATATTGATGTGCAATTGCTTGTTGCAATCGCACATCTGATCTAGTGATATGGTGTCAATCACTTTGAAATCCGAATGTGTTCGACGCTACAAGAGAGCCGATAAATGGAATTCGAATGCTAACCAAACATGTTCAGTAAATTTTACACTAAATGTCTAAACAAGATCTGAAGGTTTCGTATATGTATGGTTATCATATACGAAACAACTCTTAGGACACCATAGCACTTAACGTTACACATCGCGTGAGTGGCGTGGAAAATCAACCCAATTCAATTATACTTTTGTTTAAATATCCTTTAGTAGTCATATCTCAGTATTCACTTTTAACGAGTAGCGAAAGAATTTCGCACATACATATTACATAATGTACAAAGGTATAAAATCTTTACAGACTGTTTCATTAGCGAATTTTACGTTTTACAGTTCCTGTCCTGCTAGTATCCAACATAAATGTCAAACTTGACAATCCCATAAGGCCAGTTTGGGGCCGAGTTTAAGGGTTTTTAAAATTACTTGTTATTAATGGTACCGTGCGATTATTTAAATTCTAAATTAGAGCAGGCGGGACTTTTTTTATTAGGTTGTCCAGAATGTCAATTATTGATTAATTAACATTTTGAAACTTCACTTTGACAATTCAAATTGTAAATTAGTACTTGTATACCAACTTAATTTAAATTTCACAGCCTGCTATAATTTAGAATTTAAATGATCGCGCGGTATTTGAACATATTGGCAATGCTATAAGTATCAGAAAAGAAATATTAAGGGGAAACTGCCGACTACCGAAATCAAGAGGTTAGAAATTCAAGTTTTTCTCCGTAATTTTTGCAGCGATTTTATTTAAACAAAAACCAACAAATGTTTTAAGGTTTTTCTGATGTACCTAAAGAATTAAATTTTATAAAACTTATTAAAATATTTATAGATGGAGTCTAGAAAGTGACTCAAGTTTACCATATGTTTTCTATATTATTTTTCCACAAATTGAAAAAAAACGTCCTTTAGGTACCTTCAATAAATCTTACTGTAAACGTACAGCCTTAATTCAACTTAATTTACAAAATAGTTATTGAGAAAAACTTGAATTACAAACGTAAGTTTTGCCCTATTTCTGACTACAGATATGCTAAATTTTCATTGTTCCTCTCATAATTAGTCAATCATAAGATATACTTAACTTAAAACACACGAATAAATTACTTTTTTTTTGTATTTGTTCCACAAAACTGAAAATTACAACTCGTCAAGAATCTTACTGACGGCGGCAGTTCACCCTTAACAAGAAAAGGGACAGTATAGTCGGATCCTTTGATATTTTGTGTCCCACCTTTGTCTTGTATTTGAGTGATAAACAACCACAAATTCACTGAGAAAGCGTATCGTGCCTTCAAAATCTTACCGGATTAACGTAGTCTGTTTTTTAAGTAATCGATGTTTGTGTCCATGCTAAGCAATTAAAAACTTCAAATTCTGACAGTTGTGATATTTTCATTCAAATTGTAGACGCATACATGACAACCAAACCATCAAAATTATGCGTTTGTGTCTGATTAGGTGCACTACTGTCACCAACCATTAAAAAAAAGAATGGCCGCGTCTAACGAGGAAAGTATTTGAAGGCACGGTATTTATAGTTGGTACACGCAAGAACCGCAGGTAGAGTATGTTCCTTCAATACGTGCGAGAATGTTAAAATACACAAAACAAATTGTAATAATTTGAAATTTTAATATAGAGGAAGCTTTAAAAAGCAGGTTGTGTCGGGTCAAACAAAAAAAGAGGTACATCTTGCAAATCGTGGTGCTTTTCTGTGGATTATCTGAAATTCTTAATAGTATTAATTATATACACTATTTAATACCAACAGTATTATCTAATTATATACATTTGCGATACTAGCAAAAACAAATAACAGTTTTTTTGCTTCTGTTAAAAAATGTACCTATAGAATGCTAACTATGTTTTATAAATTAGTGATTCACTATATAAGTAAACATAATACATGTATATGAGTTTCCAAAGCCTCTTGTCACCTGTTTGTACTTTTACTACAGTGTAGGTATTTGAGAGAATAAAATATTCTCATTTTTACAACTTCTCGGTCCAGACTATGGTCCAGACCGCCGAGCAGCAATGACTGCTAAAAACAATCGAGCTTTGGGCCCCCACCAAAGAAACTGACACAGTTTTAACGTCACTGTCGTTTCTTCTTGATCGTTATTCTCCGATTATAGGTACCTGTATGTAAGCGTAATCGTATGGTTATAAAATGATGTTTATTTTGTAAGTTAAATTTTTAAACACAACTCTAGCGGTAAAACAAGTGAAGGAAAACCTTGCCAAGTTGCCGATTTAATAAGGTTTCTAAATTGTAATGCCTAAAATAAATAAATAAACCCCCGTTATAAGATGACTTTATTTTATATGTAATAAAAAAGAGCTAAAAAAGACGTGCGCATGCACACAAAATTAAAATTAAAAAAACTTAGCGTCTTAAATTACTAGTTTTTCTGTATTGAATTTCGATGATTATTCGTATTTAGAGAATTTGACAGAAAACCTATTCAGATAAACTTGTTTTTGTCTTTCAAAGTATTTTTACAATATGACATTGAACAAGTACGCATTTGGGTTTGCCGAAGCTTATTTATCTGGATGATATCCTTGCAGTTGGTTTCTTGTGTTCTTAGTGTTATTACTGTTATTCTTGTTTTTTCTTGTAAAATACTGCAGAAATACAGTGTATAATAGACGCACAACTTGGACAAAAATTAATAAACGTGCGAAAATTTGTTATGCTGGAGGTAAAGTATCGTTGGAGCATATTTTGTACCTTTTTTATTTAAGTGTTGTGCTTCGTATTTCTGTTTTGGTATAATTTTACGCGTGCTTCCAAATCCAAATTGTGATATAAGTTGTTAAATTATCTGAATTAATGTATTAAAACTGTTTAAAACAAATGTATATTTTATGTATTCTTTAACAAAAAATGTGATGTGCACGCCACACGACTTTCTTATATGTAAATGCGATCCTAGCTAAGTAATTGTTTATATAAAAGTTCTAAATTAAGTTTCAAATAATTCTCTTCATAAATACATATATGCGAAATGCATAATTTACATATTTGCAAAAAAACTTCTTTTTGATGATAGTGAAAGTGTTGGTTCGAATTTTGAGAATGTAATGGTACCTACATGATACTTGCAAATCAAGCATTACACATATGTATATCCTTATAATAAATATGTATAAAATGCATAATTTTCCAAAAATCGTGAAGTGTGACCTCCCGTACGAATTTTAAAAATCTTCTTAATTGTTCTAAATGTAGATAAAATATTCTCAGGCTCTTAGTAAATCTGTGGTAAATGTATATAGTTAGTGAGACATTTACAAAAACTGATTTCCGAGAAGAATAAAAGACCTACTGTTGGTAGGAATGTTGAAAAACTTTCTCAAATTAACTTTTGTATTTAGAAATTTGTCTAAGTTGAGGAGATATATTGGTAAAATTCTATTTTTCCACGGAAGTGAACTACTTTCGATGTACCAGTGAGACTGGAAATCTAATCAGGTCTCGAGAAGAAGATTATACCTTTAAATATAAGGTTTTGGTATCGATAGATCTAACCGTTTGACCGCTATGCATGTTTGTACATATGCAAACGTTTCCTTTATAATACCCTATTACACTATGTAAAAGAAAGTAAAAAGATGCAAAAAATGTTTTGAAAAATAAAATCAAATGAGGTAAAAATAACTGTTTTACTCGTCACATTTTATTGACTTTATACATTATAATGTGCTTTGGTAATTCCGGCTTTATTTTTGAATTTATTAGCCCTATCACATATAAGGGAGATTACAGATAATCGGTGTATGTGGAGACGCCAACACAAAAAATGACTAAGTCATTCGAAAAGATGGCGTGAAGTATTTCCTTTAACTAGGCCAACTGCGTCTGCTATCGCTGCGCGATATAAGGCCGTCACATAACTTAGATTTACATTGCTGAAATTGCTTCTATTCAGCGACATCCGTTGCGCAACTGTTCAGTGAACAGTTGCGCAACGAGACGACCGCTCACTCTGAACATGTTCAGGAGCGGCCCCCATTTCTGTGAGCGAAAAAATTCTAGGCTCACTAAGTGAGCGTATTCGTAAGCATGCGCCTTTGACGCGTTCCAACACCAACGTAATACATAATTTTGAAGAACGTTACTAGAAAAGTAAGATACAGCCAGATTAAAGGTATTGTGCAGAAATTAATGTATTAAAATAATGGAGTCCCCCCCCCCAGTATTTTATTCGGGGTTGGAAAAACCAGCTCTTACACTAAAAACTACGCCAAAACTTAATGCAGAAAAACAATTTATTATTATTGTTTATTCGGTTTTATTTGTATAATTTTAACATATGGCAGCAATGAAAAGTACCAGATGACAGACGAGCACATAAATATAAGGTGAGCGCGGTCCTGTCCAGCGAACACTCGGCTGTTGTGAAGTGAACAGTTGGAGTTGCTGCAGCAGACGGATTTGTCCAAAGTGGTAACTCAATATAGCCGCCGCAATGCATAGGCGTGCATAAATATTTTGTATAGGGTATTTATACATGGGCGAGATAGGGGAAGTGGGTCCGATTTCACTCAGACTATACTCGAATCGCTGAACAGATGCAGTGATCACGTTGGGTTCACGTGATAACAACAAAGTCGTATGCACACAGGCACATAAAATCATTCAAGAATAAATGTCGGTAAAATAGTTATCGTCGTAGTATTTGACATAAGGAATTGTCCATATTCAAATGTTTATTATCAAAACCACAATCAAAACGTATTAAGATTGTATTGTCTCTATAAAATAGCCTGTAGTAGGTAATCCTCAATATGAAGGAATAAACTATTTTACAAATGAAAAAACTGTGTCTTTGTAATATTTTAAATAATTTTCTCTGTTGTTTAAAGGACATAAAAACATATGAACACTCAAAGTGGGTATAACCTCTCACTGTAAAACCATAAAATAAATTCAACTTTAATAAACAAAATATTTTTATAATTGATGAGAACTTTTACATTTTATAAGGACAAATATAATAATGGTGGTCATGAATTTTAAAATTATTGTCGTAGCGTGCATTGTACATTTAGGTATGTCATAATTTTTTGAATGTCAAAATCTGTCAAGTTATTGTGTTGAAGTTTTCTAATCCTGCACGGTTTTTGAATCATGGTTCTCACCACAGAGCACAAAATTTGATGATTGAAGCCTATTTTCGAGCGGGCGTGCTAGTTAATGGAACGTAGGGAATACAGTCAACGTTTGTGTTTGGACAATTTTCGGGAGCACTTCCCAGCCGTAGCAGTATTACCGGACAATTTTTATGCATGCATTATATTCATTTTATATATTTATACAATATGCTGTTATGTTGTACAAAAATCAATATTTTAGTGAATAGTGCATGCATAGCCTACCTGTTATATAATATCAATTTTTATGTTTCAATCCATCCTGCGACTATAATTTCCAAATTATTCAGTCGATACTCGGCAGCCAGTCGTACAGTAGGTTCCTTTATGGTTTTGATACGTTCGCGACCGAACCGGATAATGTTACTGCCCAAGTGAGCCGAGATCCGATTCATTATCAATCGGCTCTGTCGGTTCGCGACCCAAGTGAGCCCAGATCCGATTCATTATCAACCGGCTCTCTCGGTTCGCGACTAGAGGGAGGTCGTTCGCGAACGAACCGAGTCCCAGCAGGGTACCGAGGGAGCCGGTTCACTAAATTTCAATGAACCGGATCTCGGCTCACTTGGGTCGTTGCTTAATTTGTATACAACAATCTGATAATTTGTCAAATTTGTGTGCATTATAGCTTCAAATAAATTGTTTGTCAAATATTTTGTATAATTGGTGTACGCGCAGCCTAAATAATCCCGGTTCGTTTGAGCCGACGCGACGGCGCCGAGTATTACATGTCCGACACGTTCCTGGTACGGTATGCTATTACGGATCCACACGGTTCAAATGAGCCGGTTCCGGGACCCGGCTCACAATGAGGAGCTGAACCGAGTGAGCCGGGTCAATGAAATGTACCGTTTTGCCCACCTCTATTCGCGACCCAAGCGAGGCGAGATCCGGTTCATTGAAATTTAGTGAACCGGCTCCCTCGGTTCCCTGCTGGGAACCACCCACCTCTAGTCAGTGTAGCTTGACAATCCGTGCGTTGGAGTTACGGCGCTGGAAGCGTATACCGCTAGAGCTTGTGGCCAGCGCCTGAAGTCATTGAACGGGTCACAGTAGTACATTTTAAAATAGTTGCTTGGACATGCGTACTTTTACTATTTCTGAAGTCTTACAGCGGCAATATTGTGTTGTGAAGTTTATTATTATTTAATTTAATTATTATTATTATTGTTTGAAGTATGAAGACGTGACATACGTACTTTTAAAATCTAAACTAAAAATAAAGTCAACGTATTTGGTTTGTAATTAATATATGATAGCAATATATAATCCTTATTTTAGAATTGACCGAGGAGATGGTAAATTATTTACTATAATATAAAGTGTGTCTAAATATTTAATACTACATTTTACAGTGTATTATTATATGGATTATGTGGAAGTTTTCGATGAAGTTGGCGTAATCTATTATCAATATTATATCAGTAGTTTTGGTTGATATATTTATCGGCACTGTGAATAGTTGTTCATTTCAATTTTAATTAATTGATGAATTTTTTGAATGCTACTTTGTAATAAGTGTATAAAATAAATAAATAAATCGCCTATCCTATTGATAAATAAATATGACATAAACTGATAACATTGATAGCTCATTAGTTTCAGTAGCAGCTCTTAATATTTTTGATTAAATTTAGTGCCAAATTAGAAGGAATTATGCTGTTTGACATTACTTGTTAGTTATATCTATTTCAAAATAAATTTCAATACCTATATAATCATATCAAAAAGACTTATTAAGCACTATTTAAGATCTATTGTGCAACATAATTGAAGTTTTTATTGATCGTATTATTCACAAGATTCAAATTAGAATTTTAACCGCTTTCTTTTACCGCTGCTAAGTCATCGAACCAAATTTATTTTCATATATTACTTAGGATTCACTAACAGTTGTTTGTTTATTAGAAATAAATAATCTATTTGAAGTGGAAAGAAGATATTCATTTTATATGTAAACCGAATATAATAATACTTATCAATATCTATTTTATATGATAAATTTACCTATAACTTTCGCATAACATTAAATACATATAACAACAAGTACAACAGCAACCGTAAAATAGTAGTTTATACAACGAGTCAATAATGACAGTTATTATTCCCGAGAGCTGAATTTACTCCCGAGCCGCGTAAGCGGCGAGGGAGTAACTCAGGTCGAGGGAATAATAGTCATTATTGCGAGTTAGTATACACTACTTTATCGACGACTAACTGAAAATTACTAAAAAAAATCAAAATAAGTAAACGAAAATGTCAGATTACTATATCAATATGACGTTTGATGGTTAGGCAGTCAGTAAAATGGCCGGACTTGTCTATCGTTACTATGACAACGTTAGGAACGTTATGTTCTTATTGGCGGAATGCAGTGAATAATGGTAACGTTATGGCCCATTATATGTTCTTATTGGCGGAATGCAGTGAATTAGTCGTCGATAAATATCATTTATCGACGACTAAACAATAAAGTATGTATTATATTAATCAATATTGGCTAATAATAACACTCATAATACCCGTAGGGAATAATGAAATGCGACCAGTGAATAATGGGCCATAACGTTACCATTATTCACTGCATTCCGCCAATAAGAACATAACGTTCCTAACGTTGTCATAGTAACGATAGACAAGTCCGGCCATTTTACTGACTGCCTAACCATCAAACGTCATATTGATATAGTAATCTGACATTTTCGTTTAATTATTTTGATTTTTTTAAGTAATTTTCAGTTAGTCGTCGATAAAGTAGTGTATACTAACTCGCAATAATGACTATTATTCCCTCGAGCTGAGTTACTCCCTCGCCGCTTACGCGGCTCGGGAGTAAATTCAGCTCTCGGGAATAATAACTGTCATTATTGACTCGTTGTATAAACTACTATTATTACTACAATTAATAAATTAATGTGTTTTTGCACGACCCTTGCATAATAGGCACGTTCACTCCCTTAAATGAGGGAGTGAAGTGACTCTTTTGCTCCCTTGGTATAAAAAACATAGCCAACTCAATTTATGAATTTAATCGTTTATTTAATATTAATATTGACATTAATGTTAGTACCACCATTAATAGTGAACAAAGATGTTAATGGACTAATCACACGTTGCTTAAAGCCGCTAGAATTGGACAGTCGATTTTCTTTTACATTAATATCCACTTGATTTGACCCACTGGAAGTTGACGGTCGATTTTCCTTTTCCGAGTCTTTTCCGATTAGAATTTTTTCGGAAATCAAATTCTTATTAACTAATGAATTTTCAATATATCCCTCTGCGACAGTATCAGATTTCCATCCGCCATGACGTTTTATAACTCCAATTTCAACACCTGAATCGGCCAGAAAAGATGTTGATGAGCGCCGAAAGCAGTGGCCGGTGTAGGAAGATGGATTGGGTAAATTGAGGTATGAAGCTATTTGCTTAGGCAATCCTCCAAAAGTATTCTTACCTACGGGTTGTGTGGAACATTTGTTATTTCTGTAACATACAAAAAACCGTCTATGATCTGTGTTTTCTTTCCGCAGAACCATATATTTTTTACAAATAACAACAAAATCAATTGCACAGTTTTCTTTGGAGACTATCGTAAATGCTCTATTTACATGATTTTTGGTATTGTTTACAGATACCAAAATAGTTGATCCCAAGTCTTGGACATCATCTACTGTCAATTTTACCAGTTCATCCGATCTTAAAGCCCCAGCAATTCCCATAATCATTGCTACCTGAAATCATAGTGTATAATTATCTTAAATTAGAAACATTAACTTTTTTAGTTTACCTTAACCATCAAGTACTTTTCTTCTGGAGCGTCTATTAGAAATTGATGAACTTGCTCCTTAGTAAGAATTTTTGATTTTTTTGCCTGGTATCCAGTATTTTGTCTTTTAAGGAATGCTACTAATCGTGAGTACTTGCTGATGTCGACATTATTTTTCACGCTAAGAGTAGCTTTTATCATTGAATAATGTGACCACAGTGTTGAAGCCTTAAAATGCTTCGCCTTTTCGGCAAAATATACCAGGAGCACACTCTCGCTATGAATTTCATCTACTTCTTTTACCAGACACCAATCACAAAATTCCTTGAAGCGCTTTTCGTAGATCTTCCTAGATTTTTCTGGCAATAAATTCACAACTATTTTTGAAGCCGTTTCTTCAATAGTTTCGTCACACATTTTTCCAATGCTTATTTAACGAAGCGAAGAAAATACGGGCAGTTTCTCGATATTCACAAAAAACCAATATGGCTACCCTTATTTATCGGTCGTCAAGGGTTTCCATCAGAACCAGCATGATTTTTGCGTTCGACAACTGGAAACGTCATGTTGACAATTTTTAAAAAAAGTTAGATTTCTTCAATTAAAATCGTTTGGGTCGTGCAAAAAATAGTATATACACCTCGGGAGTGAATGAATTTCTCCTCGGTGCTTTGTAGAGCCCTCGGGCTACAAACTGCACCTCGGAAAAAAACATCATTTCACTCCCTAGGTGTATAATATACTATTATTAATCCGCGAGTTTGAATTTTTAAATTCATATTTGAATATTCACCGCTTATTCCCACTTCTTTCTAGCGCCGCTAGGTCATCCAGCGAAATTTATTTTCGCTAGGCAAGATGGCGACCGCTAGCTCCAGCACGAGCGGCTAAATCACAAGTTGCGTTCCATGTTCCAATTGGTCGTTCTATTCGATGATTGATTGGCGATATTCGCCTTAGTCATAGATCTCGTCGTCGTAGTGAAAGTTTTTTAAAGTTAATTCAGTATTTTAAAATACTGTATTTTGATGTTTGTAAGTGATCGGAAATAATTTTTGTATCTTTCTCTTTTAATATTTTACCAATATTTTATTTTCAATAAACTTATCTTTTAAATTGTGGTAGGTAGGTATGTAGGTACATCTAAAATAATATGCAGCAAAATATTGTTTCGTGAATTCTAAAACGAATTCTACATTAAAAAATAAGGGAAAAAACTATATTCGCAAATATTTCGTTTTTGAAAAACAAGGTGTTAATGGCCTTTTCTTTTAATTAGGGTGTTTGTTACGTAATAGTTATTTGTACAACTAGTTTTGAAAGTCATAATTTTTTTCACGAATTTGCAGATTGATTAACAAGATCCCAGCCCAAGTTAATCAAGCAAATGAGTGAAAAAAGACTTTTAAAAATTTGTTCTAGCTATTCTTAAAAATTTCTAGAAGAAAAAATATAGAGAATGTATTAGGTACATAATTTATTTCATCATATTACAATACCTACACTAACTAAACCAATAGATATGTGTAATAAACTTTAAAAAGAGAATACAATTTATAACAAATAATTATGATCTTCTGAAAAATTAGAGGAAACCAGACCACAAACAAACGTAGACTATGGAATTAGAATAAACATAACCTCAAAGAATGAACAAACACATAATTAAAAAGAGATGGAATACGGAACGCAACTTGTGGTTTAGCCGCTCGTGCTCCAGCGCCGGCACTCAGCAGTCGCGTTCAGGACACATGCAGGACATCGCTCGACCTAGCACAGCTCAGCGCTAGCGGCGCCGTATGCCGGTTTTCCACTAGACGGACTAGTCGAGTTTCTGTTTTGTCCGTGTTTTTCGATACACTAGAGACACAAAACAAAACTCCGACAAATTCGAAACTCTGTTTCCACCAAGCAGACACGATTTTGTTGGAGTTTCGTTTTTGTTTTCAGTGCTTTTCCACCAAACGAACTCGTGTATTTCACGGTCATTAAAGTTTGAATTTTAAGTGTGCGAAAGTCGAAATGGCTTCAAGAGATGATGCTCTATTTATCCTGGCTGGTGGTTGGTCTTTACTGCATTGTTTGGAAAAAAAGTAAGTGGGCACATAATTTGCATTTATAAAATATGTCAATCTTGATTTTATCTTTTTCTTAGAAGTAATTAATTTACATTTTAAATTGTGTGTTTTAGAAGAAGGAACCGACGTCAACATAGATATTGGGTTAGATCTCTGTTGTCAAGGAGAGCAAATTATGGGGCTACAGAATTGATGAGAGATCTCCAAAATGATGATATTCAGTTTCACGAATCCTCGAAGTTGTACGAATCTTTTTTCTTGATTCTATTTTTATATTCTAAATTTTTAGGGTGCCACAAATTCCGGTGCTCCCTATGGGCATCTATTAAAATGCCTAATTCTTCGGTGGTCCGCACCTTTTTTTCTCAGACATAATCTGTAAACCAAATATTTAATATAAAGAAATTAATTTCCCTAATTATTAACAAATAATATTAATTAATAGGAGGTTGTCATATTCACTTACCTATTATTTATGTTTTAATTTTATTTAAACCGTTCAACGTACACACAAACTAAACTCAAACACAAACTGAAAACTCTCTGTTTCCACTAGGCAGACAGAGTTCGTAAACACTTCGAAACTCTTTGATCTTACCGCTTTCGAGCGGGACTCGAAAAACAAAACAGCAACTGTCGCAGTTTCGCCGAGTCTTCAAAAAGTTCGTGAAAAGTTGCAGTTTTGTCTTTTTCGACACGAGTTGCTGTTGTGTTTTTGTTTTGTCCGTCTAGTGGAAAACCGGCATAACTCCCTGAACGCACGGAATGATTGAATTATTTCAAAAGGATGATTTAAACTAAGACAAGCGTTTACATTCCATGACCAACATTGACCAATTTAATTTTTGATATAGTACTACTTAAATTTATTTAGTGCATCAAGAGAGCATAAAGGACATACCAACCAATATAATGTTACTCTTAGTATGGGTCATGGTACAAATATATAAGGTATGCTACAACTTTGACTAAAATTCGTCTATTTCTGCGCTGCACACAGCTACGTCATCAATGTTGCGTCATCCATCATATGCTTGTAGTTTGTGTTTTGTTTATATTTATATTTCCAAGAAGTTATATCCGATTATAGTTATTATTTCATGTGTTTAGTGTACATAGTTATTAAGATTTGTAAATATTTTTGTTAAGCCAAAGACTTTTAGAACTTAGAAAAGGTTACAACATAGAAGGTAATGAGTTTATTAAACATTGTATTATAAAGCAATACATTTGCCTCTACCTTTACCACATCTAATATGGTAATCTGCTGTCTTGAACTGCAAAAGCGGTCAGAAAACACTCGAGGAAGGAATATTAGATATTTTCGTTTTCCTAAAGATCAAAACCTATCTCAGCAGTGGATACAGGCCTGTGGTAGAAGGATACAAAACACAAGAAATTGTAAGTTTTGCATTTGGATGTATTTGTATACCTTTTAATGATGTTATTATTTACAGATTTTATATGTTCGCTTCATTTTGCAAGAGATGCATATGAGAACTGCTACTTAAATAATTGACGGATGAAAGAGAAATATATGTATCCAGTAAAATCTTCCCAAATACTTCATAAAACAGCTGTTAATATTCATTAGATGATATTACACAAATTGAAACACCAGGAAGCACTTGGATTGCATTAATTTCTGGAGGGTGTCTACGTCAACCTAGTGCTATGATGAAAAAAATGGCAGAAGACATTGAACAACTTTTTAATTTTCCTCTTAAAAATTCAATAAAAATACTAAAGCGATTGGCAAAAAATATAAAGACGGACTTGCCACAAGAAGTTGCAGAATCATATATTAGAGTACGAACTTACATATGTATAAAAGAGATGAATAAAAATAACTATCAACATAAAAGACAATTCCAAAAAAAAAAAAAATTTGCCAATAAAAGAAATAACCATATCTGTTGTTTTATTTATTACCTGTAAATTAAGAATTAATAAACAAAAATCCAATATTAAACCAAGTTTTCTTACTATTATACTTTCAACTTTTGCAATATTCATTGGTATCAGTAACTTAAAGCAATATACTAGAAAAAATGCACATTTTCAAGTCATTTATTTTTGTGATAAATTACTGTCAGTAAAGTAATTACAAATTGTATTATAAAACGACATAAAACAGGTTTCGTAAACCAAAGTTTCACATAATATCCAGTGGGAGCTTTTTCATTAATACAGTCTTATTATTTTGCTTTATGAGTTTTTAAACAAGTAATCTGTAAAGAAATTTTATTTTAGTTACACATTCGTAAACAACTGTGCTATGTACTTTGTTTATTATTCTTTATATAGCAATCTATATACTATTACATCTGTGGTTATTCAAAAGTAATCTTTCTTTTCTTAATATCAGTGGTAATGACGTACCTGTGTGCAAATGACGTCAAAGGAAGCTGCGCTAGAACATACCTTATATATTTGTACCATGGTATGGGTGGTATCATAGTGGTATGGATGAAATGGATGACACTAATGAAATTGTTGAGGTAGTACAATGCCATGATTGTGCAGCATCGGCATGTAAAATAGTTGAGTTTTGTAATATATAGTTTTAATATAAATATTGCAGGTGGATGTAAGCATGCTGTAGCCTTTTTGATGTGGATTTATAGAAGTGAAGAACCTGCCACCGCTGTGGAAAGCTACAGGAAAAAATCTTGTCTTTCCAAAATGGGAATATCATTGAGATATTTAAGGAGTAGTAAATTAGGTCCACCTAGACATCCCAAACTATCTTTAAATGTACCAGCTTAATTGGAAGAAAGTAAATTCTCAAATAATGAAATACACAACAGAATACAAAATACCAAATGTTCTATCTCTTCATCTTGGAAAGATTGCATTTGTGATAAATGGAGGTTCTTCGGTTGATGGTTTGCTTCATTATATAAAACAAAATATCAGTGACAGTCTGTGCAAAAATTAAGAAACAAACCAAAGTACAGTGTGTGCCAAATGTGAACTTTGGCATGAAATAAGATATGGTTGTATATCAGCCTCAAAGGCATTTGATGTATTAGAAGACTTTTGGACAAAATGTATTTTTCCAAAAATTTACAACAGTGTAATATATGTATGAATTTATTTATACTGCATTTTCATTTATATTGTAATAGTATAGCTCTTACAGCTCAGAAGCAGGTGGGATATATTTATTGCAAAACAGTCGAAGTGTAATAGGTTTGTTATTTTATTGATACCACATGGCATATCATACAAAAATGCAAATTTTATAGTGTTATGTGCAATACAAATAATAAAAAACAAATCAATATATTTTCTTAAAACAGTTATTACTATTTAAAAAATGCATAACCAAAACTAAATATCAATCATATATTGTCTATTTTTTAATAAGAGGTCCCTCTAGATTTATGAAAGCTGCCGCAATAGTTACAGCAGCTAATTTATTATTAACCCAAGCATGTGGTCTTAATAATTTAAACTCTCTAATCCTTCGGATAATATGTTCTATATGAATTCGTAAGCTAGCTATTCTAGATTTATCTGTCCATATCTTGCTTACTTATAGTATGCCCAGCATTCACCCACGTTTCATCCAAATAATATAGGCCTTTTTTTTGATATAGGTATCTTCTTCTCCATGCAATAATTACTTCTTTTTCTTTCAAGATGCTATTGCGATTTCTCTTTTGATAACTATAAGTATAATAGCTCTATTAATAATAGCAAAGTGCAGGTTACGGAACTTAGATAGTATACCAAAAATGTTCCTTTAATATCATCTTGAATGTCATTTTAAAATTGAGCAGATCTTCTGTTTCATTCACAGCTGTTAGAATTTTTTGCACACTTGGTGGTTCATTTTTAAAGTAGACTGATTGAACAATTCTTCAAATTCTGTGGCTATTCTTTAGAAAGGGTGCTGCATGATAGCATCAAAATAGAAGGATAATATATACATCAATAGAAAGCTTACATTTCACGGAATCCAAATATGTAGGTTTCATTGCCAGCAGATCAGTAAAAAGTATAAAATTTTCGTGTTAAAAAAACACGATTTTAAGGTTAGAATACGAACATTTAATGTATTAGGTGCTAAACTGGTTGCCGTCTATTGACTATGAGCGGCGCATGAATCTGATTCAACGGCCATTTAAAAGAAATGTACTCGTGTACATTCTTGTGTTTTAAATGGTAAAGACTACCTGAAATGCCATTTTATAATACTGTATTTACACAAAAGTTAAAGTAAGCAATAACCTTCGCATAAGTTAATTAATATTTTAATATATTCGACACATCCATAGATAAAAATATATACTGGACACATCTGCTGGACATCTGACACAGTGAAGTTTGCTCTACATTAGACATGAGTCTACATTTACAGCCCGTCATAAAAACATTTGTTCACTCGTAAAGGTCGATCGTCGAACGGTTCCAAAAAGAAATTTGTTAAAAGTCCCGTATCGAAAAACAGCTGTACGAAGTTCGTTATCTTAACGATCGATGTTACAGAATAGAGGTGAAAATAATATTTCATTTCTTGTTCTAATTCCCGTATTTTTAATTATTTCAAAGGAATTTGTATTTTAAGTTTTTTTACTTCCTATTCAAACAGGATGTCTTGCCTTTCCTTTCTAATGTCAATGTTTTCTTTTTTTTTCGGCTTTATTTTCTAAATAAATGAATTTATATAAAATGTCGAACAATTAATTACCTGTTCTTTTTCAAATGTAGTATAATAAAGTACAATTTAATATTTACAATCAATAACTTTTCTGTTGTATAAATAAAACAATAAGTTATGTACTTTCTAAATTAATTGCAAACTAAAGCCAAAACTTAAGACATTTTAAATATTGCTCAATGATCTTCATCTGTTAATTACGCAGTATTAATTTAAAATAAACAAATTGTAAAATTGGTTTTTGTTAAGATTTTGTTGTATTTAATTTATGGATTTTTTTTCATAAACACAATGTGTCAATGTTTTTTTTTTAAAAAATCAGGAGAATTAAGTATTCCTTCTTATCCTATGTTATTCTAATTAACTTACTCATACATTCTAAACTGAACTGTTATTTTTCTGGAACGGAACGATATGGAACGTTCCAGATGTGTAACCGTTATTCCCATCACTAGTTGAATCAGATTCATGCGCCGCTCATAGTCAATAGACGGCAACCAGTTTAGCACCTAATATATTAAAGCTACATTTACATTCACTTCGAATCCTGCTCAAGTTTGACTTAAATTGACATTTTGTGTGCGTCGCATTCACATTGCACTATTAAATGTTCGTATTATAACCTTAAAATCGTGCTTTTTTAACACGAAAATTTTATACTTTTTACTGATCTGCTGGCAATGAAACCTACATATTTGGATTCCGTGAAATGTAAGCTTTCTATTGATGTATATATTATCCTTGTATTTTGATGCTATCATGCAGCACCCTTTCTTCGAGGATCTTTTCGGAGCCATCTTCTCCTGGGTTCGTCAATGCTTTCTGCACTGAGAATTTCTGTACTTCTAATACAGAAAAATTTTGCCACACGATGGCGCGCCAAATTGTTACCGGTGTTATTACACCGGTAGGTAACAATTTATTTCAATAAAGAGTAAATTATTAAAGCCATCTCGTCTCTTTAACAATTTACTCTTTATTGAAATAAAATGAATTCTTTTTAAACATCGTAGATACTGTGTGTCAATTTTATTAAAAATTGACACAACTCGACCAACCGTCTCTGTTTTTTTATGTGATGTCAAAAATGACAGAACTAGAAAAAAAAACATGACAGTAATTTTAACACACAACTTCGAACACCTGCAAACGCGTCGTAGTGGTATGTATTGGTAACAAAGTAACGGTAACATTACATTTGAAATATTTTATTACCGCCTTAACTCCCATTTATTATATCTCGCTCCTATACATTGCTAAATACGCAAGCAATAATGTCTCTGTCTAAGGCGAGACCTTCAATCAGTGATGCCAGACGACCATAGTCAAAAATCCCTCGTTGTCCCTCAAAAATTCCCTAGAATTCCCTAAATATTTTTCTATAAATTTATATAAGAAAAACAAACATTCAAGCAGGAAAAGTTTATTCAAATAGTAGGTATTAAATATGTACATACATTTTTAAAATGATGAGTATTACATACAGAAAAAATAAATGACTATAATGTACCTACATTGATGAAAATTTTCGACCTCGAGATTTTTGCAGATGTCCAAGTTTTGAAGTCCCCTGATACCAAAAAAGTGGTTTTTAAAAAATGTCTGTCTCTCCCCCCCCCTCTCTCTCTCTCTCTCTCTCTGTGTGACCACGATAGCGGTTAAACCGCTGTAGATATCAATTCCAAATTTTATATTTACGTGTATAATCTGCCTCTTGAGATCTGATTAGTTTTTCAGTAAAATCGGTTGACCGGAAGTAGTACTTTACTTCAGTGAAAAAATCGAATTTTGCAAATATTTCGTCAACTACTAAGTTTAAACAAATTTATAAAGACTACTAAGTTTAAACAAATTTATAAAGAATTCATATGTACTTAAAATTAAAATTGAGAACCATTTTATTTAAAAAGTTTTTCGAAATTACTACCGGAAGTAGGTCTTTTACTCTTATCAAAAATCAGTTTTTTGCCAATATTTTGCAAGTGATGCTTTTCAGACAGGTACGCTACGAATATAAAAGTATTTAGAACTTAATTTGCAATATCTTTTGTATAAAAAAAATTTCAAAATTCGGACCGAAAGTATCACTTTTACTCTTACCGAATAACGATTTTTTGCAAATATGTCGTAAATTATGCATTCTATATATATTTATTGAGAGTACAAAAGTATTTAGAATTGGATTTGCAATATTTTTTGTATACATAAAATTTCAAAATTCGTACCGGAAGTAGCACTTTTATTCTTAGCGAGTAGCACTTTTCTTCGAATATCTTGCAAAGTATGCATTCTATAGCGATTTATTGAGAGAATGAAAGTACTTAGAATAGGATTCTGAATAAGTTTTGTATAAAAAAGTTCTTAAAATTGTATAGTTTGAAACGCTCATACGTATAAGAAAGTCGTGTGGTGGCCACACCTCATTTTTTAGATTTATGCTGCGTTAAGTATACGGTCGGACTAGTTCATTTCGTTAAGTATGAGGGCAGACCAGTCAAATTCCCGATCAGCTGTTTGGGAAAACCGGTCATGTTATAAATCGCGTTAAGCGTGTTGTTTACCTGCAATACCAATTTCGATTTGTTTACAATTTAAAAACATAACCTCTTGTCTCTTCTAAAACATTTTAGTTTGTTTCATCATACAATCGTATAGCCGAAATTGGGAGTGGTAATGCATGGGAATTTTTCGATAAGGTTGATAATACTTTAGCAAGAGATCCTGCATATAATCCAGCCACTACAGCTGCCTTTGGCATTTCGGAAGAGGTAATATCTAATAATGAACAAGAACTGAATCCAAAAAAAAGGAAAAGAGAAGAATGTGAGTGGTTTGAAACTCACTTTAAAGACATAGGTAAACAAAAATTTATCTGAAGTGAAAGAAACAATGGCTGAATTTGTTAATATCCAAAGGAAAAGAAACAGTATTTTTAATAGAGTTGCAGGTAGCCTCGAAAAATTTGCAAACAAATAGTAGCCTATATAGTCATTTATATTTATATTTATATTTTATTATTTTATAATCAGAGGAAGGCCATTATAGTCAATGTTATGTTGAAAGTTCAGAAATTCTATATTTATTTTGTTTTATTCTTAAATACGCAATTAATAAATAAATCTGTTAAGTGCTTTTATTGTTTTATTTGATATAAATATAAAAAATTATATACATCACACATTATTTTCAAATCACTTCAAATATAAATAGGAATGTTCTCAACAGTTATAACGACACATGCATATACGTTTTACGTATAAATGTGTATATGTAAGTCACAGTATTTAGTTATAACGATACCAACATAACTGACAGAATATGTGAAATGTCACAAATAAACACCAATCAGCTGACTGGTTAGAATGAATTGGACAGTATCCGTTAAAATTCATGTTGACCAATGTGGTCAAACGAGATTGGGCGAACCGTATACTTAACACGCCCTTAACATCAGTGACAACTGAAAATACTCTCTCGGTGTGTGCATTGCTATGCGGTAAAGACATACTAGACTAGCTAGATGTGCAATATTTAAAAATTCATATTACTCTTAAAATTTTTATATGTTTTAATGGCATACCAAAATTCTTCAACAAAAAGTTACAAAAAATGCTCTTTTTGTTCACTAAAACATATACCTAGCAATTTTTTTCCATTCAGTATCAACTTTTTGTTTATCAAATGAGTCAGTTGACAAAAACCTATTCCAAATTATTTGCAGAAATGCTAAATTATCAGGTTTGGTAGTACTTAACGCAACTTCTGGTTTTCAAAATTGTAAGCAATCAAAAAAATGGATCTGTAAGCGGTAATCGTGATTGTAAATCAGTTGATGCTGTTATAAAGAATTTTAGACATGATTTTCGGATTGACGTTTGGATTGTCTCAGGTAAGTCCTTAATAAACAAGTTACATTCGAGTCCCAAATCTATTAGTTTTAATTCTACAAATTTCTGGGATCTGTACAATTAACTTTCAAATCATGTATATACTGCGGAATAATAAAATGTCTGATTATATTTTTAAATATTATTCTTGATTCGGATGATAGTTGGTTAATTAATAGTTTCTTTCCTTGGAATAAGGCGTTGAAAGTGTTGAAATAATCTAAAATATAATTAAGAAAAAGTAATATAGCTTTTGTACAACTATTATTTAATTCATCAAATATAAATTGTACCATTTTACTGTTTTCTTCTAAACTAGCAAGTCTAAAGTGTTCCAAAAGAATTTACCAGTTGTCAGTTAGTCTTTTAATTGCATGTTGCATACTTAACCACCTCGTGGCTGACAATTTTAACATTTTTTTTTGCTCTACTTTAAAAAAGTCTTGCATTTCTGAAAGTTGTGCAGTTCTTTTTGCAGAAAGTGAAAAGTAGCTAGCTATACTGCGTACTAGTTCTTCAGGCGTGTGTGGTAATTTTGTACAAGCTTTACTTAATTAACCCGTACCGAATTTCTCAATGCCATAGAACTCACCCTCACTTCCACATATTTCCAATACAAAGATAAATTTTACAAATAAACTTTTGGATGCGCAATGGGTTCACCCATACCGGCAGTTGTCGCACAGTTGGTAATGGAGAATCTAGAAGAGTCGATAATACCCAATTTGCCTATAAATTTACCTTTCTTTAAAAGATATGTTGATGATTGTGTCACTGCAATAGCAGAACAATTCATAGAACAGATTTGTCAACAATTTAATAAGTTCCATAAAAACATTCAATTCACTTTTGAAAAAGAAAATAACTCAGTATTAAACTTTCTTGACACCACCCTAATTAGAGATTACAGAACCGGTAAAATCCTAACTAAATGGTTTACAAAAGATTCATGGTCAGGGAGATACCTGAATTTCAAATCCATTACGCCGATGGCATATAAAAAAAATGTTGTATCTAATATTATAAACCGAGCCCTAACACTTACATCACCCATATATCGGGAAGAAATTATTAAAAAAATAAAGCTCACACTTGTCATTAATAACTACCCGCCAACCTTGATTGATAACCTTGTGAGGGGAAAGACGTATGCATTATACAACCGCCAAACAAACCAACATAAAGACAAAAAAGAAAAATCAGACACGACAAATAACACACTTATTATTTCTTTCGATGTTTTATAGACAACTAAAGTAGAATAAAATCATGATAAGAAATAAGCAATAACATTTTCTGAGTAACACCCTGTACATATTTAAACTAGCATAGTAATTCAGTACAAATTAAAATATGGTATATTGGTAAGTATTATAGCCAGTGTTTATTATGAATCAACTATGTGTATGTAAAGACTTGAAGTATAGTAGAGGTGGACAGTGTTTCATTACTGTCGAGAGATTAAGTAGTTAACCGTGACGCGAAGCGCGAGGTTAACTTTATCTCGAGACATACACATTTAGCATACAGGTTTTGTCTTTAGCACAGTGTGCAAAGATGAAACTGTCGTGTTCGGTGTCGCGCTTGGATGGCAGATGTCGCTGAGATATTCTCACCGGCACTTTGCGGTTCAACGGACATAAGGCACGATTTTAGTTGTGGATTATTGCCAACAGCACCACTTACACTGAAGAGGCCTCAAAGGCCGAAACACGTGTCTGTGCGTTCGCTGTTGGTAATGACACCTAAGTGTATGTTGTGTATCTCAACACGTACGTACGTATAAATGTATATACGTATACTTGTGATAGTTATTTATCCGTTAATGTACGTTACACATTCAAGTATTTCATATCCTATTTATTTATTTAGTTTGCCTTATGTTCTATAGACAATTCAACAATATTCATTTCAGAAACAAATGACAGAAACTTGGCGGAACGTTTCGCTCATCGTTCGTTTCGTTGAGATACTGTAACCGAAACTTTGCCTCGTTTCTCGTTCCTAGTTCCGAATTACAGCGTTTCGTTATTCGTAGCGCTCGTTCTTCAATCGCAACGGTTATTGATATCGTTCCAATCGTTCCATTGTAACGCGTTATTTAGCAATCGAATAACGTTCCGAGACGTTCCGGAAACGTAACGACACATCACTAATTCAAATGAATGATGTGTCGAGAGGCAAACTCCAAGTATACATAGACTCCTGTAATGAGTCAGGCAACAGTCATAAGAATTGTTGTTAATTATGATTTCAAGTAATAATAGGCTCCTGAGAGGGTCGGTAACAGTCATAAGTATTGTTGTAATTTATAAAAGTAATAAAACAGTGATTAAATTTGCATATACATAGTAAATGTGCAAAGTGTTATATTTTTGTAATAAAGATATTGTGCTCCATTTGGCAGAGCAAGCCGATTCGTCATGTCTTGGTCGTGAACAGAGAAGTTCCCACCAGAACACAACGTAGAAGACAGAAGAAGCGTTATTATAAGGTATTTTTAAACGATTATTGTAGATGAATGTATTTTTGATAATAAAGAATTAAAGATTATAAAATCAATTTCAAATAGAGACGAACTAAATAAATATAATTGTTAAATAAATATTGTCTCCGAAATATAAAGTGTAATGAAATTCGGTATGTTCTATCTATGGTTTGTACGTATATAAACATACATAAATCTTGTATGCAGCGTACATTGTAATTTCTTGCCTCTATTGTTTCTGTTGAAATATATCGAATAATATACGTAAATATTTGTGTCAATGTAATATTTGTAAAAATATATTTAACTTGTTTATTAATGTGTTTTGTTTCTTTTTGTGTTAAAAATATTGTGTTGGATATTTCTTGGTTTGTAAAATATATAAAATTCATTGATTTTGAATATAAGTATTATTTAAAATTTTAAATGGTATTTTTTTTATAAATGATCTAGGAACCTTTTAATTAATCATTTCTTATTAAATAATTGATTGAAGACGGAGATACGTGTTGAAACTCCATAATTTACAAGTAAAAATTGAAATAAATTCAAATCGAGTTCAAAACAGTTTTATTTAATTCACAACAATTGTTTCACCCTACTAGGGCTTCATCAGGTGATGAATATTATAATACAAAATATTTGTAGACGTTCTTATTTATGTCTTTTCCTAAATGAAGAGGGGGGAGTTTGTGACATTAGGTTAAGAGCGGGAGTAACTTATATCTTTAATGTAATATTTAATATATATATACATAACAATATGATTAATAATATTAAAAATTTTTGAAAACTGATTGTTTACTGTTATTATAAAATTAAACAATTTATAAATATATATATAACTATAAGAATTATTAAGTTGATTTTAAATATTTAAATTTAACAACGGTTTAAATGACCAACTAGAAGTGAATAATTCACCGTTGTTAAATTTAAATATTTAAAATCAACTTAATAATTCTTATAGTTATATATATATTTATAAATTGTTTAATTTTATAATAACAGTAAACAATCAGTTTTCAAAAATTTTTAATATTATTAATCATATTGTTATGTATATATATATTAAATATTACATTAAAGATATAAGTTACTCCCGCTCTTAACCTAATGTCACAAACTCCCCCCTCTTCATTTAGGAAAAGACATAAATAAGAACGTCTACAAATATTTTGTATTATAATATTCATCACCTGATGAAGCCCTAGTAGGGTGAAACAATTGTTGTGAATTAAATAAAACTGTTTTGAACTCAATTTGAATTTATTTCAATTTTTACTTGTATTTCTTATTAACCTGAATCGCCCTTGAGAGTCCGAACTGAGCTTAGCAGGCAAAGTTCGTTACATTTTATTTTCGAATTTAACATTAAATATATTAATTTGGATATAGAGGTTCCTGTTCAGTACGTAACTTCGCCAAGGCATTATTAATGTAACCAATACTGATACGGATTCTCAAATAAAAGAACTCGATCTGGAACCTCGCATAGTCGCCCGGAACCTCGAATAGACGATCTGGATAAATGTTTGGGATGTCAATACTATGCTGATATATCATTATTCAACACCTGAATATCGGCATATCATCTGTACGGACTTAATATTTACATGTATGATTGCGGTTTCGATCAATTTGGTTATTAATTGGGTCATTGTAATTTGAAATATAGTATTCGTTAATCAAGTTGGTGGAAACTACAATCACACTTTTATATTAATATCATGATATAACAAAGTAATACGTGTTATATTTAGTTTACTTAGGATTTGGCTGTACCGACCATGAATATGTTTATAGATAAATTAATTAAATATTTTTTGGTCGAAAGTAATGGATGGGTGTATTGAAACACATATTGAATGCTGAAATTATTTATTTCCAATGAGTTAATAGTAATCATTTACTATTATTGTTATTATCTAAAACATACTTATCTATTTCAATATCGGAAGAATTCAAATAACATCCAGGTATCACTCTAATTACTTCTATAATAAAATATTCGATATCAAAAAAAATAATGTTGAGATCACATAGTACATGAGACATAAAGTAACAGTGAAACAACTATATCTGTATCTATATTATTTTGTTTGCAAAATTCTAATAGAACTGAAAAGTACCACCTAAAGAAAAGAAAAAACATGGACATATAAAAATATCACTAATACTGTTTGGAAAGACTATTGTTAGATATTGTATATATTGTGTATATTATTTTATATAATTCCTTTAATAGGCGAATAGACGCAATACTTTACAGAATTCTCACACAGTTATACAGATATGTATACTTCGCAGTAGTAACAATTATGTGGCTGCTTCTGTATATATATATATATATATATACAGGTGCTCGTTTCAAAAATTCCCACTCTAAATTTCTGGAAATCTGGACATATATGCAAAATTCTCTGAAACCGTAAGAAGTATAATTCGTGGGGGGCATTTCTTGATACAAAAATTGACTCACCCACTTGAACCCCCTGCTCCCGGAAGCTACCCCTTTAAAAATCTTAAATGGAAAGGAGTATCGAGTAATACGTCATTTTAAAGGTCCTTTGAAACAGTACATCGATGTGTTTTGAAAATTCCTAAAAAAATCTATTGGTTTGTTTAATTTTTGGTTTTTTGTTTTAGGCTTAAATATCGACTACTCAAACACACTTTAAAATATTTTATTGTTATGTTCTAAGTTATTTAAGAATTCAAATATTTTTTTGCAAAAAAAATTCAAACAATGATGTATAACCGTTGTTCAAAACCGCGTGTACATTTTCAAAAACATCTCTTTGAATTCCACGACAGGTTGCTTGAATCCTCTGACGAAGTTCTTCTAAATTTTGAAATGGAGCGGTAAATACAACAGACTTAAATAACCCCATACAAAAAGTCTAGTGGTGTCAAATCAGATGATCTGTCTGGCCATTCTATAGGGCCTTTTCGTCATCCATTTATTTGGAAATACAGGATGTCCCAGAAATAAAAAGACGGAGTAGCAAAAATCGGAAGCTAGATTGTGTAAAAACGTACCCTCAAAATATCAAGTCTTTATTCGTGCGCAGATGGCAGAAAAAAAATAATAAAGAATTCAGTTGGCCTTACGCCGACTCTGGTCGACTTGCGGTATAGAATTGCACACATGTATGCATTGGCGGCTGGTCGGTAATAAAATCGCGCGGCACACGACAAAAACGTATGTATTTTTGTAAATAACATCCATTGTCAAACAGCACAATGGATGTTATTTAAAAAATACATCAGTTTTTGTTGTGTGGCCCGCGATTTTATTACCGACCAGCCGCCAATGCATGCATGTGCAAAGGCGATAGATACATAGATGTTCAGTTTGTTATTAGCCGCCGATGTGAGTTGACACATAGTTATCGACATGGCTTTTACGACGCAAGAATTATGGGATATGGTGTATCTCTACGGTGAAGTATGTGGAAATGGAAGAGGTGTTGAACGTTTATACGCCGAACGTTTTCCTAATCGCAGGCGTCCGTCGTAAGTGATTATGGACACGGTGTTTAGGTTACGCGAACAAGGCACACTACTCCCACGCTACGAAGGCAGGGGTCGTGAAAGAACACGGAGAGTTTTACATGCGGAAGAGCATCTCCTGGACGTGGTAGATAGGGATCCAGGTATAAGCACGCGATCTGCAGCAAGACAAGTCGGAGTGTACCGATCGACAATTCATCGACTCCTCCGCGAGAACTTGCTGTACCCATTCCACCTGCAACGGGTTGAAGCTCTAGCACAACAGGACCGTCCCGAACGTGTTAGATTCTGTACCTATGTGTTAAATTTTCATAACGCACATTATTGGAGCGATGCAAACCCGCATGTAATACAGCAGGGTCATTTCCAACACCGTTTCTCAATAAATGTTTGGGCCGGAATTGTCGGTGATAGTCTGCTTGGATCGCACATACTACCTGCACGACTGACCGGATAGAGTTATTTAGAGTGTTTGCAGAATACGTTGACGGAATATCTCGACGATGTGCCTCTGCAACTTAGAAGACAACTTCGGTTCATGCACGATGGCGGGCCTCCACACATTTCATTGGCAGTGCGCAATTACCTCAATGTTTCATATCCTCGATGGATTGGACGTGGAGAACATACACCATGGCCGGCGCGCAGTCCGGATTTAAATCCATTAGATTTTTTTTTTTGTGGGGGCATATGAAAACATTGGTGTATGATGGGGATGAGGTTGCCACAGAAGAAGATCTTCTACATTTTTAAAAGTACAGATGCCGAATTATTACATAATATGCTATAATTAGTGCCTTGAGTAGAACTATTTACAAGCAATATGAAACAAGCTTATCTCTTTAGAAGAGGAGAATACTAGAATACAAATATTTCCAATACCTGTTAAATATTCTATTAACATATTTTAACGTTTTACTATCTTATCAGATATACGTGTTTTATTCATTCTTAATGTATTGGCAGATTCTGCTGCAATATTTCAAACTATTGAATAGGCTTACTTATTAACTAATACGAAAGAAACTTATCTTTTTAGACGACCAAAACGCAAATTTCTTAGATTATCAAATACTTGTGTTTTATTTAACCATTATTAGATTCGATGTAAAGGTCACACACTTATGTTTATTATTGATAAATCTCTGCTCAATCATACTTGAAATAGGATATAAATTCATGAAAAATACAATATAAAATTTAAAAGTTTGCCTGACAGCGTATCGGTAGAAAAGAAAATCAGTATTTCTCTTATTATTTACATCCGACATGTTAATACCGATTATGTTAGCTCTAGCTCTCAGCTTAGTGAACGCTCAAAGTCAATTAGCCAGAAAGGAGATCGGTCAACCGCGAGCCACAGCTGAAGAATATCTTTTACCAAGTAATGTAGTACCATTTCGATACCAGCTGGAACTTGAACCAAATTTCGAAACGGATACCTTCAACGGTAGCGTTACAATCAGTATTGTCGTTCGTTCAACGGCCAATAGCATAATTCTTCACATTAATCAGTTAGAGGTAAATGTTGCCAGTATTAATTTATTAGATGAAGAAGGAAATGTAGTGAATACGGTAACTGGGACATCATACAGCAATGACGACAGGCATTTTTACACTATTACTTTTGAAGAAGAACTTATCGAAGGCGAAGTATACGTTTTGGTTATAAACTCCTTCTCTGGTATATTGAATGAACAGAACGCTGGATTTTATTTGGCGAGATACATAGATGAAGATGGTGTGGAAAGGTTAGTGTTTTTTTTATAATTATTTTCATTGAAAATGATAGTATTTATCAAATTTTATGTATAGTAAGATGTATTTTTAGTAAAATCTCTTAATAACAGCCTCCTCTAAGATTTACGGTAGAACGATCGTGAAATTGAGATGGCTGAAATTTAAAGAGTTGCAATAACAGTTTGGCATATTCATCTGTTGATTAATGTACAAAATACATATATATTTCCTATTATTAGTTTAAACACATAAAGTTGAATATTTAAATACTTCATACATGTATATAAATATCATTTACTTGATCATTGCTTATGTCAGTTTATTATATGCATACATGTATATCTTAATAGTTATTTAAATATTTATTTCATGAAATATTATTTAGAAAATTATTTCAAAGTATATCATTTTAGAACACTCAGTATCTGCTTCTTTCTCATTTAATATACAAAAATATATCTTATAATGCAGTGCTTATTTAATTATTTTGCCTACATTATTAGTAGGGCGCGGACACGAACGGTTGATGACTCATCGCCCATGAGCGCACTATTGAAATGTATTTTTAAAGAGGTTTTAATTTTATTTATATAATTGGATAACAAGTGGCTGGTGATCTATAAAATACAAAATACCTTATTATTTGTTCATTTTCTCTTCTGTAAGACTTGTTCTCTTTGAATTAAGTACATCCTTCTAGATTGAAAACGTCCTTTCTACATCGCAACTGGCTATAGGTACTATATATTATATTAGGATAAAACTTTCGGCTGATTATGTTTTACATTTTCAACAGATTCAATCTGAGCAAATTTGTCAATAAGATTTAGGACATATCTATGAGATGTGATCTTATCCGTATGTCTTTCGTTAAATGTTGCAGCATTTCGTCGAGCACATTGATTTTCGGCTCCATAAATTAATAGTTTCAACCCTTTCTTGCAAACTGTAAACCACTATTATTATTTTATTTAAATAACTTTGGGTTGATATCACTAAATAACAATTTATATTAAGGCTATACGCCCGGCCTCGAAATCGTTTTTCCCATTTCCTAATCGTATTTTTCATGAAAACCTTACCGAATTTACACGCTAATTTAAGAAAAAAATGCCTTTCAATGGATAAATCGTAATTTCTTCGAAATTGTCCAAAGGGCCCTAAATAAAAATAAAAATGTAAGAAATTTCAAAAAACAAGCCTTTATTTAAAATTATGTAACACTCAACAGCAATACATAAATTTTATTTTTTCTTAATTTTTAAAAATAAGGTCACGAAACGGAAAACAAAATTTTGAAATTTGGGCGAAATTCACTGAAATCAAATAGAGTATGTGGTACGCTCGCACATTGTGTCGAGAGGTAGCTCCGCCTACCATTTCGGGCAGTTTCTACGCAGTTTGTAAAATACTTCTGAGATCGGTGTATGTTAAGAAAGTAATCGTTACTCGGACATTATTTTATCGAAATCGTTGATATTTTCTTTACAATATAGTGTACATATACAGTGTCAGCGTCACAATACTTCCTTATACTACGTATCAGAAAGTAAAAGCAATATCTCTTCCCGTCCCTAACGCTATACCTGCTAGAAGCGCATGCTAGGACTCACACGGCTTGCGGGCAGGGAGTATAATTATTATATTTGACTCGCAATAATTTGCTTCTGAAACGATCTAGAAATTTATTTCTTGCACAAAAAATAATTTTGGAATGTTGGCTGTTTGTTTCACATATATATGGGTAAATTCTGAAAAATAAGATTAGTTACTCGATAGCTGAAAAATACCTTACACAAATTGGTCGTCTACTAAAACTTTTTTTTTTTTTATAAAATTTACACACCATAAAGAAAAATCGAAAACTAGTATCATCCAAATGCTTTAGGGTATAACCTTAAAAAAAACAGATCCCTAGCTCTCTGCATTGCTGAGATATCACGAGATAAGTATTAAAAATTGCAGAAAATGAACATTTTAAAATTTACACAAAAAAAACGATTTTTCGACCTCTCTGCGATTTCGATTTTATTTTCCAACTGAAAATTTGAATCCGGCAGGTGATTTTACATATTCAGCTTAACTTTTTTTGTGTGTTTGAGAAAATATAGATTGTCTAATTTAGGGGGGGTTGCTTCCCGACTGCCAAACATGTGGGCCAACCGGCGATTATCTGAGACCATAACGCAGCCATAAATTACAGGCAGATTAGATTAGGTGACAAGTTATTTTCTCTATCTTTTCCTCAGCATAAGACAGAGCACGCGGAGTCTTAAACATTTGTCTTTTATTACATTTGCACGAAAAACAGTGGTACGCCTATTTCAAATCGAACTCAGCTTGAAGCGGGCGTTCAGCCTTAAAGCAACATACAATGCATTTCCAAACGAGGAGCATCGGAACAAAAAATGATATATCCGCTTTTTATGCTATTGCCTGTTTTTCGTTTAGAACATTATTTTATTGTGCTGTTACCATAATTGTATCAATGAACGCAAAATCGGTGTAAACACTTTCCTAAAACATGCATTTTTGGTTAACAAGTAGCTACAAAAAGAAGGAAAAGTATTCTGCATTAAACATAACTGAAAGGTTAAAGAACCATAAGATTATTTATTTTCCATATTTTTGAAAAATTTATAAAAGTTTTTAATATTGGCTTTTGTTCCGATGCTTCTAAAATAGATTGACTAGCTAGAAATACAAAAACAAAACAAAGACCAAAAGATTTTTTTATAAACCTTCAAAACGAATTGATGAATTTTAAAAAGTAAACGTCAAAATTTAATCTTTCAAAATACCTTTAAAATGACGTACTACTCGATACCCCCTTTCTATTTAAGATTTTTAAGGGGGTAGCTCACGAGGGCAGGGGGTTAAAGTAGGTGAGTCAATTTTTACATCAAGACATGGCCCCCACGATAATACTTCTTACGTTCTTCAGGAAATTTTTTATAGATTACTAGTTTCCCAGAAATTTAAGGTGGGAAGTTTTGAAATGAACATCTTGTATATATTTTTGGCGGTTCCACTGTTAACAAATAGAACCACAAAATAGGTACACTGTAATATTTTTAGTAAATACCAGAAATGAAGTAATATAACTAGTTATCAGTTAAAAACTTTAAACTCTAATAAATAAATAATAATAATCATGTAAATGCATATTTTGAAAATACTTTACATCCCGACTAAGACCAGTTAAAACTAGGCTACATTTCCCTGCGGTTTTAGATATGCTCGATATAATTTGTGACAACTGCGAACACAAAAATAAATACATACATTCTTTTATTTCCAGGCACTGACGAATTTGAAAAGTATATATTTTATGTATAATGTTAATCAGTCAGTGTATATACAATTAGCGTGAATTTACGACATATCAAAATTTACTTGTTTCTAAATGCTAGGAAAGAAGAACACAACCCGCAAGCTTTCACTCGAATAACATTGAGTTTTCTTTTTTACTTTGTCTTTTATTTTACAATAAAAGTCGTAATCTATAGATACAAGCAGAATATTTAATCATGGATTTCTATTAATTGATGTAGTTCACCACGAGATATTGTCTAAAACAATTTAAATTTGAATGACTTCACCTAATAATCAGAATTCATTCTAATAATTGAGCGAGTTCCTATATGATTGTATAAGATATTCCTCACAGACCAAACTTTATCCACATAATTAGTATGCGTGCAAAATGTATTATATGTTTTTGACAATGTTTAACTTTCAGACATTAATGCATTTATCGCTATAATGTAGTATATTGTGTAATAATAATAATCACTGATTGAATGATAATTATAATACTAATAGTCTGCTGCTATTGGTATACTTTATTCTAAGAATTATCTGTCATATGCCTCCAACAACTTTGTCACAGTTTTTTCGCAATTCTTTTCTCTTTTATTCAAGTTAGCTTCCAAAACCGAATTATTTCAATAACCGGGTACCTATTTCCGGTGATCTTATTAATCGATTTATCACTCGAGTAATCACTTGAATTATGACTGTGTATACATTGCAAATGCAGAGACTGTATGTTGATAAACAACACGATAAACTGATTTCCGCAAATAATACATTTAAGTTACGAACTAGTTCATTAGTCGTATTTCATCACCCGCCGTCCGATACTCATCACCTGTATAGAATTGCGACAACTGAAGTTAAACTGGCAGTCGGTCTTTCAATACAAGTAACGGGCGGCATGCGATGAAATACGTCTATTAATCTAGCCACTTCACGACTTAAATTAAAATTTGTGACAACTAGTTTGTCATGTTGGTAAATCGACACTCGTTACTCGAACTGAATAACCAACTTACGAGTTGTCCCATCACTACTTAATATGCAGTGTGAGTCATTGGGGAAGACAGATTGTGACTTCATGAGGTAATAGACCACAGTCCAGCGACCTTTTTTTTTTTTGATTAGTAACAGGCTGAATTTTCGTGAGTTGCTTCGTTTTGACGAGACGCCCAACTTTTCCCTCTGCGAAAATTCGCGGTAGTGGTAGCTAATAAACTATACGCATGGGTCATATATGTCGATTGGGTGATTGTTCAAATTTTATTACTAACCGTTAGTGTTTTAGTTAAATCTGGAGATAATTTGATAAGAAACACAAAAAAACATTTGTCCTACAAAATCGTTGGTTAGAACGAAGCGTCCCCCACCCGCAACATGTACAAATAACTTGGTCACAAAAAATGATTACTAACCAGCTGATTTTTTTACTATTGCTTAATAAATGTTTCTAAAATGAAATGTCCACATTGTCCTACAAATTGAATGGTATGTTTTTCCAGTCCTACGCTCTGAAATTGTCAACAGTCCACGGTAACACTTTTCTCATTACTAACAACCTAATTCTATTTTTTTTCTCTTGGGAATAAACTGTTGAACACGACTTTACTAATGTCCTACAAAAAAGTGGTAGATATTGATAAAAAAAAATATTCTGATATACCTGTGATAATGTTAGCGAATTTTAAATACCTGAAAAACAAAATTGAAGTAATTATTAATTTAAGTACAGGTAAAAAGAAATTGTACCTTAACATCAATGAAATTTATGCCAAGCTTGGAGAAAAATTATCTTGTTCTCTCGCTATATGCCATATTTTTACGGGGAACGATTATAACCCTGCTTTCTATCGGAAAGAAAAAAAAGAGACCATTTAATATTTAAAAAAAAAACACAACATTTCAAGAAGCTTTTATGCAACTCCTACAAAGTGGACGTACTGAATTAACAAAATCGAGCGAGGTATTCCAAATCATTGAAGAGTATGTGTGTAGGATATATGCATTAAACACGAAAAATGACATTAATAAAGGACGGTACGAATTGTTTCAAAAAGGCTATAAATGCCGTAACGAAAATGAAGAAATTTTAAAAAAGAATATCGTAGGATATGATGCCTCTAGTTTACCACCAACGAAACAAGAATTGTTGCAGCAAATCAAGAGAACGCAATACATCTGCAGTGTATGGTGTAATGCATACATGCGCAACCCCACCGAAAAAACACCAGAAAATTATGGATGGACAATAATTGATGGCAAATACGAATATTATTGGTTTGATGGTCCTCAAAGTTCATCTTTTGAAGAATTATCTTCGGACTGCCAAGGTACCCTTTCAATCCCTTTTTCACTTATTGATTATTCTGAATTTTTTTTTAATTTTAATACAGAGTCAGATAACATAAAGGATGAAAATGATAGTTGCCACGATGATATAGAGCAAGTGACGAAGATGAAGGGTCGACGGATGATTCTGATCAAGATTGGTTTTTTTATACGCAAAAATAACAGTTTTGTTTTTATTTTTTAGACAATAAAAAAGATTTGGTCAACTATGAAAAGTATGCGTATTTTTTTTCTATTAAAAGAAGATATTTTCATGATCATTTTTTTTATAGTTTTCCCACTTTTTTCAGAAACTTTTCAAATAAATTATGTTACTTTTTAAGTTAAACAAACAATTAAACATTAAAATTAATATTACATTAGAACTATAAAGAACATTTTTCGGTTTTATAGTCGAAGTTTTAAGAAAACATAAAAGTGCGTGAAAAATTCAAAAATTCGCAATGAATGTAAATTTATATATTAGGGTTTAAAATCACGGGAAAAACTTCTTGATAATCTGAATCTATGTGCAAAATTTAGTAGATATCAGAATTCTGCTTAAGTAATAAAAGTATATTAATTTCTCAAAACCGCAATTATAAAATAATTCGTTATTTAAAATAATTTTTGTCGGACTAGTGTTACATACCATTTTTTTTGTAGGACACTATTTTATTTGGCCAGAGAATAGAACAACCTATCATGTGTTATCTTTGTCCTCCTGTTAGTAATGAGAAAAGGGTTACCGTGGGACTGACAATTTCGAAGCTTAGGACTGGAAAAACATACCATTCAATTTGTAGGACAATGTGGACATTTCATTTTAGAAACATTTATTAAGCAATAGTAAAAAAATCAGCTGGTTAGTAATAATTTTTTATGACCTCGTTATTTGCACATGTTGCGGGTGGGGGACATTTCGTTCTAACCAACGATTTTGTAGGACAAATGTTTTTTTGTGTTTCTTATCAAATTATCTCCAGATTTAACTAAAATACTAACGGTTAGTAATAAAACTTGAACAATCACCCAATCGACATATATGACCCATGCGCAGTTTATTAGCTACCACTACCGAGAATTTTCGCAGAGGAAAAAGTTGGGCGTTTCGTCAAAACGAACCAACTCATGAAAATTCAGCCTGTTAGTAATCAAAAAAAAAAAAGGTCGCTGGACTGTGGTCTATAAGGTATTCGAAGCGGTTTTGTCGTATAATATCCGCTCATTAGGAGTACCTTTCAAATTTATTTTGTATTATACAGAATGCTCAATAACCTGGTGACTGACCATAGTTATAGTTTTTTAAATGGAACCCTCTATATATTATTCCATTTTTATATTCCCCGTATAATTCCTAGTCAAGAGTAATAAGATAGTATAGGCCTAAAATATAAAGGTTTCGACTTATTACAATTTTTCTGAAATATTCAATATATGTATTTATAAAAGTATATTATTCGAAAGTGACTATTAAATGGATACAAGTTATGGTAGTATTGTTCATGATAAAAGATCCTAATACAAACTTGTATTAGTTTTTTTAAATTACTTATTGCTTGTACAAAAAAAAAACTGGATTAAAATTATATGAAAGCCTTAAAAGTATTTTTTTTCCAAATTTAACAGTTTGTATATCGGCTCATTTTTGAATTGCTTACCTAACTGTGTACTAACAACATTATAGACGTTATTACTTTAAAAATGAACATACGGAGCTTTTCTTTTAGAAAACCTTGTTATAAAATCATGCTTATTAATGAGAAGGAACTTATTAAATATCATCTATTCAATTGTCAATTTGGCGGCAAATATAAAAACCTGAAGTTGGCCAAATTATATCAAAAAATGGCAATAGCTCAGTAATGGTCACTCAAATGTTTTTACTTTACTTTTAGACAAACATGTGTTATGTAATTTTAATCGTTTTCTGCACATTTTTATTATAAAGAAATCTACCAAAAAATTGTATACATTGTTTTCGAGAATTACAAATTTATAAAAACAATGAATTTTGCAGAAAAGCTAAGAATTATACGGTATATACAAAAATGTAATAATATACGTGTTCCATATAAAAAACTAAAACTATGATCAGTCACTAAGTTATACACCATTCTGTATAATAAAAAATAAATTTAGAAGGTACTCCGAATGAGTGGCAATCATAGTAAGAAAACCGCTCAAAATATCTTTGATTATAAAGTTACAATTGGCCTTCCACAGGGAGATGACCCACCGAGTATAATTCTTCGGACCTAGACAAACGCGAAATAAATTATTCTTTTTTAAATACATGTAAGTGTTTGTACACATCGTAAATAATATCACATTTTAAATTGAATTAAAAAGTTTTATTTGAATTTTTATGTAACTTGATTAGTTTGTAAACAATCTTCATGTATTTAAAAAAAAAATGCAGCATCTTCACACTGAACAACGCAAAACCAGTGTAATTACTTGGAATTGAATTAATCATTTAAATATTCAATACAAAAACCATCTTTACCACGGTACGGATGTCATCCTTAACGCCAAACGTTCTGACGTTACAACAAGAAATGTCTACGTGTCTATCAATTTTGACAGTAAATTCTGTAATGCATTAATACTACTTAGCACAATTCTATATCTAAATCAAGGAAAATTCAGAAAAAATTTCGTTTGGATATCAGTGACAGACAGATTTTCGCCTAATCACTATCCAAATTGTCACTCTTTTTCAAAAAGTCTGCCGTTTGACAAGAAAGCCACTGGCATGATGATAGTGCATTGTCATTGTGGAATCAGGGCGACGCAAGCCAGTATTTTATATGCCTGCTGTAAAAGTTCTTGGGTGTGCCTAGCGCTGTGAGGTCGTGATCTAACACGATATCGACAGTCAGCATATGTACAACAATGTTTGTTCTGGATGGTTTGTTTGAGTTTTTGTTTTGTTTTACAGCATACTTCTGAACTGATGGTTGAAGTATGCTCCATGAACTTCACATTTCGCAGGGTTTTCAATGACAGACCTTTTTCTCAAATGATGTAGCGGGCGAGTCAAGTGCAAATATAATCTTCTAATTCCACTTTTCAGTACTCAGTAAAGACCCGATCACAGCGCCACATGAATGATGTTGCTATCTCCGCCCTCTTCTTGCACATCGCAAACAAAAGTTTTTTCAGAATTATTCTCGTATAAGGATTTATAAATGAATTCTAGAATGGCGCTCCTCTTTTTTCGCATGTCAGTTGTATTTATTTTTCTTACCGTATTATGCAAGTGACTTTTATATTTTTTTCAAATATGTCAAGGCCAAATTGAAATACTGTATTTAAACTACATTAATTGGTTTGAGTCTCAATACTTACATTTTTTAAAGAAAGGGTCATTTTAAAGTATTAGATACAAGTGATAAAGATACTTCGAGCTCCGTTCAAATTCATCGATTTCTGTCTCTTTTCTTTTGGAAAGCATGTTAATAGGAAAACTTACTGGGAAAATGTAACAAATGAATAGTATACGTTTCAAAACAAGCGGACCTTTCTAATGTGATCTCTGACACTACAGGTTATTACCTAACACTCGACGATAACATGTTGGCAAACTATAAATTTATCTGAGTGATATTTACTATGTGCGGATTTTTATTAGCCATTATCTTTATACATATTTTGTTTGGAGTTCTAAATTATGTTAAAAAAAAGTTAAATTACCCGTAAAATGTTGTTGAGTCCATTGGCGTTTTGTGTTTAGGTATGTACCTTTCGCTTCTTTTTTCTTACTAATATGTTGTACAATATACTACTACTATACTTCCCGAATTTCAGTTTTTTTCCTGTTCTTGTCTTTTAATCTTTTGGGACTTCGTTTACTTTTGATCACCTATTCAGACACAATTAGTCCCCACGAGTGCGAGGAAGGTTCATGGAATCGTTTATGAGCTGTTCTGCGACATTGGAGAAACCAAATTCAACGAAATAATATTTGTACTGACTTTGCTTGAATTTTACCGAAGATTGATCCTTATTGAAAAGTTCTATCGATCGTGTGTGTTGTAGGCTGATTTGAAACGAGGCCTTGCATTTGGGAGTTCTAAAATTAATATGAGCGATTAATATTTTATACTACGATATGATAAAGAATTTGCGAACTAATACAAAGTGTTTTATTTATGCTATTTGCAATGTATGATATCATAAGCCTTTATTTTAATTAAGGCCAACCACCAATTCTTGATTCACTTAGAGCGTAGAGATTGCAATTAATTTAAAGCATTAAGCCGGGAGCAGAGCTATTTGTGGGCTCTGTTTTTATTAAATTTCAATTCACTGTACATTTTAAAGCATAATTGCATTAAACCTTCCGGGCGTTCTACATTTTGTGTTTGAATCGAGCCACGGCAGTTGTGTAACGTCTATTTACATTAAGAGATTTGATGTGTTATTTTTTGTAAATATTCTTGTGAAGGTTTAATAGAAAGCTTTCGATAAATCTGATACTCTTTGTTAATATAATTTGAAATTCACTAATTCTTGGCGCATATAATGTGTGTGTATTTTTAAATTATTGTAGGTATGCATTAATTACGTTACTTAAAACTTGTGTTAAATATTTGTCATTTAATTCAACTTTAATTTAATCCAATTTATTATCGTATTGGTGTGTATTGTGTGTGTTTAGAGAAGGCTAGTGCTGAACTAATTGCCTTACCTTGAACTTAACTTTGCATTTGTGATATAGGGGTGCGACACCTTAATGTTTCTGTTTTAGTAATGGGTATCTGTGTTTGGTATGGGGGTAGCTAACGCTGGATTGCACAACACATACTGAAATTTTTGTTTTCCTTTTCTTTTATTTTTTCTTGTAATTCTGTTTTGCAAGTACCCTAAGTACCTATTATACCGATTGCTTCAATTTGTTTCATTTTAAATTACGCTGCAAGCATTAGTCTCGACCCTCCTCAAGAGTTTGACTGTTTCTTTTTATGTTTATACTTGCTCAATATTTTTTTATTTGTTCATCTTTTCTGGACTTCTCTTATAGTATTAGTAGTATATTTATTCAACTGTTACTGCTCCACCAATAAAATAGTTGTTGTTTGTTCTATTACTGACTTCGTTGTCATTAAGTCGATCATATCTTGATTTCTCTCCTGAATGAGCAGAATCTTCAGTAAATCTGATTTATATTATAAATTTTGGGTAGTGCGTCGATGATTATATAGTGATCCAAATCCACTTCGTCTTCGAATAAGGGCATAGCGGCATCAGGCTATTCTGTCTTCAACATGATTTCATAAGAAACAAGTAGGGTATTATTTTTAGTTCGACTTACAACTAAATTACCTTAAGTAAGCAGTATCTTAACAATAGATTTTCATTTTTGCAATCGGTCAAACTTGTGCCTTGCATTTTTAAACTGACTATTAAAACAACACAAAGTGAGATTAAACTAATACACAAAATTTGAGTGGTAATATTTCGTAGAGTAAAGCTTTCATTTTTCTGGTCCAACTGGAACTTTAAAGTATAATCTGTATCTGTTATTTAACTTGTCTTCACTTTTAGCATCCTAGTTTCTAAAGTCAGTGAAAGACTATTATATCCACATTTTAATACAAATTATAGTAATTTAAGCAGAAAATTGTTCGAAACAATTTAGATTCACAGAGAAAGCTTGTCCTATCCAAATACGCCATCTAATCTATTCAAAAAGGACTTAAATACTGGGCTGAACTCTATGTGTTTTATTCACGGAAAGGAATAATTATTAGAATCAAGTGAGAATTGTGTTGACTGGAGTTTCTTTTAATAGAAACGCATTAAATTGCAATTTGACAAGATATGGATAAATAGTTTTTTTCTAAATAATGTGTAAAACGAATATTGTAAAGAGTTGTCCAGAATGAGTGACTTCTACTCACAAATATACCACTAGCCATGTAGGCATATGTAGACATTATTCATTTTTTCGAGTTAACTACTATATACAGGGTGTGGCAACGACCTGTAATCGGTCCCTTACGGTGTACATATTAACTTGATTGAAAAATGTTTTTAGTAAAAGTTATTTGGGAAAGCACAGGCTATGACCTAAAATTACTTTGATATATACAGGGTGTTTAGTTTCCTCCCTACCTTATATAAATTTCTTATTTTAAATGGAACATACTATATATTGTTACACTTTTGGATTCCTGGACGCAATATAAACCAAATTTGTACAACACATCATATGGATTAAATTAATGGTTTTCGAGATATTTCGTATTAAAGGGAAAAAAACGCATTTTTAATAATTTCTTAAAAATTTTATATCTCCTGCATTTGTAATTATTTTGTAATAATTTTTTTATACCATTATAACAACAGTTCAAGATGCTCAGCCAATACGAAAAAATGTTCATTTTATAACATTGGGTGTTTGGAAATTGAACATGAATTTGAAAATTTTAAAATAGTTGTAATAATTTTTTTTCAAATGTAACACCCTGTATATTTCTACGCCGTTCGATGCAGGCTAAAGACCGCTTTCGTTTCCATATAACACTTCATATACCCAAAGCCAATAGTTTTGGAGTTATACTGTATACTATAGGGATTCTGAAACATAAGCCACGACTAACAAACGACAGGAATCGCATTAGCCTTATTGAGCTAGAAGCAGAATGTGTTATTGCCTTAATTAATGTGTTTCATAATAATATTTCAGTTAAAAGAAACAAATAGTTTTATTCTGTAAACAATTTTTAATGGAAATCAATAAATAAACATTAAAACAAAAACAAAAAAGCATTACAAAATTACATGAACTGTTCAAAATGACCGCCTTCGTTATTTATGCAGAGACATAGTCTTCGATGAACCGAGTTTCGGACTCGCAAAAGTGTTTCACGTGTTATTTCCTAAAAAGCTAAAGTAATTCTGTTTCTCATGTCATCCCGAGTAGTTAAAATCTCCTTGTAGACAATTTCTTTAATGTGACCCCATAGAAAAAAATCTAAAGGTGTCAGATCAGGAGATCTAGCTGGCCATGTTACTGGTCCCCTTCTTCCAATCCACCTTTCTCTGTACATTTCGTCCAGCATTTGGTTTGCTGCCGCATTGTTGTGACTTGGGGCTCCATCGTGCTGATACTACATATTGGCTCTTACGTCCAGTGGTACATCTTCTAGTAATCCTGCTAGTTCATTGACAAGAAAGTTTCTGTATATTGCGCCATTTAAGTGGCCATCAAAGAAATGTGGTCCAACGACGGTAGTACCAATAATACCTCCCCAAACATTGAGCGACCACCTATGTTGACGATGGGTTTCGTTCACTAGGTGCGGATTTGCGTCCGCATAGTAATGATAATTATGCCTGTTCACATACCCATTGTTGTGAAATATGGCTTCGTCTGTCCAAAGAATATTATTTAAAAACCCTGGGTTTTGGTCTACATTATCTAACATCCTTTGACAAAACTGCATACGATTGTAGTGATCCATTGGTAGCAACTCCTGGTGCAGTTGTACTTTATACGGATGAAATTTGTATTTCCGTAATATTCTTGATACTGATCTTTCACTAAAATCAAGATTTTTACGAATATTTCGTATACTAACATGTGGATTTTCTACAACTGCTTGTAACACTCGTTCTTCATTTCCTTCGTTTATAACTGTTTTTGGACGAAAACTGAAATTATATTTTATATGTCCATCAGCGATAAATCTCTCTTTTAGTCGCTCAAATGCTGATATTTGAGGACATCTGCGATTAGGGTATTTCACTTTGTACAAGCGACTTGCCAATAAACAATTTCGTTGGGCTTCTCCAATAATAAATGTCATATCGACCAACTTTTCTTTAGAAAAATTCATTTTAAAAACTACTAAACTTAAAAACAAACAGTAGATAACACGAGATGAATAACCAAAAATAAATAAGTAATGGATAACTATAATAATATGAGAAAAGTAAGTTGACCTTTAAATAATAAACGGAGAAAAATGATTAGTTATATACGATTTGACAGTAAGACTCAACATAACATTTACGTAGATTCTCATTTTTTTTGTGACTTGTCACAGCCTACATTTATTTTCGAATTCCCTATGCTCCACACTAAACATAATATAACTCAAAAACCATTAACGTTGGGTATATGAAGTGTTATATGGAAACGAAAGCGGTCTTTAGCCTGCATCGAACGGCGTAGAAATATACAGGGTGTTACATTTGAAAAAAAATGATTACAAGTATTTTAAAATTTTCAAATTCATGTTCAATTTCCAAACACCCAATGTTATAAAATGAATATTTTTTCGTATTGGCTGAGCATCTTGAACTGTTGTTATAATGGTATAAAAAAATTATTACAAAATAATTACAAATGCAGGAGATATAAAATTTTTAAGAAATTATTAAAAATGCGTTTTTTTCCTTTAATACGAAATATATCGAAAACCATTAATTTAATCCATATGATGTGTTGTACAAATTTGGCTTATATTGCGCCCAGGAATCCAAAAATGTAACAATATATAGTATGTTCCATTTAAAATAAGAAATTTATATAAGGTAGGGAGGAAACTAAACACCCTGTATACATCAAAGTAATTTTAGGTCATAGCCTGTGCTTTCCCAAATAACTTTTACTAAAAACATTTTTCAATCAAGTTAATATGTACACCGTAAGGGACCGATTACAGGTCGTTGCCACACCCTGTATGTATATGTAGTATTCCCATATCGAACAGCTTGTATGTGGTAATAAGTTAATTGTCTACATTAGCATGTATTTTTCAAACTGAATATAACAGATCAAAAACGGCACCGAGTCGTTTTAAAAGAGATACAAATATCAGTGTTATGCCGAGAATGTGAAAATAGAGGCATTGGAACATGTTAAACAGACAAAATTATTAGTATTAGTTTAGTGGATGTGTTGTTCTTTTTAATTTGATCTCCAAAGAAACACAAGCTTTGTAAAACATGTTCCACTGAGGACAATCGACATGTTGTAAGCTTATAACAGTTTCAGGAGATGCATGTTGTGAAGAGATATACATAATTATGAAACACGAACAAATTGTGCACGTATTGAAAATGGGATGGTACAAACTAATTTTTATGTACCTCTATGTATGTAAAAAATGTATCTACATATTCTACTCTATTTTCAGATAAAGCATCACTAACAGCTGCATAGTACTACACTGAAACAGTGTTAGAAAAACAGTTCAATAGATTCAGTTTATAGTATCTTAACAGCAGGTTGTTCTAAAGTTGTAGTATATTCTTGTTGTGCATTATGTTATATGGCCAAGTTAGTAATTAATTGCAAAAAATGAGTTTCAGTAACTAAAGGTTAATTCCTTTCAATTATTATATTGTACATGTATTAATTTCTGACCTATTTATTTTTAAAAGATCATTTAAATTTAATGGCTTCTAGATTAAAAGACTTCCACAATTTACAATACAGCGCGTTGTAGGCATCTTTTCTTAAGAAAGGCTTGTAAAAGAAATAATATCGCTGAAAACACGTTTATTTACGAAATCTAAGTAAACCACAATCAATTCAATTAATATTTATGTTATTGTAGGACAGAAACGTTACTGGAGACTGTGGCTTGATACAAAACAAAATTTACTACAAAAACACCTTTACCACACTAATGCACAGAAAGCTGGATAAGCATTTCGACAACTATGTTGTCAACATCAGTAGCGTATACAGAACAGCACTCATTTGAACTTTACAAAGGTGGCTTATTTATATCTCGACCTAAGCTATTACTAACATCATTAATGCTACCTCATCATTGTACTGTTAATTTCTTCAAACTTAATACTAGAATCCTACCCTCTAATTCTAATATTCGAAGAACTGACGGTACCTGAAAGCGGTATATAGCCAATCCGGTTTTTATTAAACAGTGCTACTGATGATGAAAACATATTTGTCGATATGTGTATCTATCTTTCTATGCATTAGTGTGGTAAAGCTGCTTTTGTAAGTGTATTTTGTAAAGTATACGATGATTTTAGATTTTTAAAACTGACTATTTCTAAAGGGTTTAATTCTGATTACATATATGTATGTTAAAATATCTCAGGGAAGAACCACATCAATAATCACATTTTATATTAATATATTTACATACCAAGACATTATACAGCATAATTTTTTTTAAGGAATAGGTAATATGTTTAATATGTGATATTTACAATACTATATAATGTCGATTCATAAAATTTATAAACCTATCTAAGAGGTACCAGTACAGGATGATATCGTACAATATATGCTATAATAAAATGAACAAGAAAACATTGTAACAATATAATATTTTTTTTTATAATTAAATTTGTTACTTTTGAGAAGAGAAGTGTCTAATGTATACTTATATGTAATATTGTTGCCCGAGGTCATTGTAAATATCATTTAAATTATACATAAAATAATATCGTATTTCTTGTGCAGCTTTTAACAAGATATAGTGTTTGTATAATTTAGAAAATGAATGAAACGACAATAGTCTCACACTTTTGAAACATAGAGTTATAATAATAATAGTTCTAACAGGTCTCTTAAAGGGCCATGAAGATCTAATGACTGTAACTCTAAGTTACGTTTTCGGATATTAACAAGACTAACGCCATGTTCTAACTACTATTATTAGTTAGAAGTGATACAAAATAAATGTTAAAAATTCAAACTTTTATTTCGTTATGAAATACAATCCTGTCTCGAAATTTTTTCAAAAAATATTTTTTTATAGTAGGTGTGAATATGTCTTTATGAACTGTAAATGAAAGAATGCTTTTTAAGAGTGTGTATGTACAAGAATGTTTTGAAGGATCTCGATATCTCTTTGATAAATATATCGAATGAGGCTCATTTCATATTAACTTATTCAGTAATAACATTAAGAGTTCTTGTTTATTTGTATTTCTGCCATGGCTTACGACAAACTGCCACTGCGGGTGACGAGCGCAGCGACTACAGTCGTGGCATTGGAAATTGAACAGGCAACTCGGAGCACTCCATTTTTCCTAGTGGCTACGTGTTGTATGGTTGCAATAGCATTGGAATTGTACCCTTATACGTATCACAAAAGAATGAATTCGCAATTATATTATTACAATAATTATTGCGAATTTTTGCTGCTCCTACTCATTGGCCACGAGTATAGTAGAGTATAGCCAAAGAATAAGGCGGAATAATTTTGGAGATGCAAGCAAATAAGAAAGACCATTCAGTGACATACCGCCGTTTGCACGTTCAGTTAGAAGATCCTTGGTTTTTGAGGATTACGACTAACATCGCCACGAGGAAGACGGAAGACATTATCAACCTTCGTGCCATCTGACCCGAGACTAATGAAAAGGAGATATCGCGAACAAATATTAAATACTGTATGTCCAAAAAGTCTGGAAACACCCAAATAAAATCGAAACGGATGATTTTTGAGAAAAATGCAAAAACAGGTCAATTAGTATTTTCAAAAAACTACTGGCTGATGGTATCTGTTTGGAATTTTTGATGACCTTGAAAAAGTTATGATGTAATAAAAAAAATTTTAAATAGCAACGTCGCATTTTTAATTTTATTTTTGATAGATCTTTTAATTGTCTAAATGACTGTAAAAAATTTTTCATTTTACTTAAGAAAATGACCGAGAAAAATTTAATTACTTCTTCGAAAATGGAAAAGTTTGTCTTTAAAAAAAAACATAGTTGGCTTAAAAGTCGATTATTTTTCAAACACATTTTGTTTTATTTGTGACATTCTGTCAAATACGAATTGTGCGTAAGTTAAAAAAATCTGTTTAAAAATGGTTTTAAGTGAGAGGGAACGTATTCAAATATTGATGATGATTGGTTTTGGGGATAGGGCTCGTTCAGTTAGAGAAGTTTGCGACTTATTTAATACAGAACATCCGGAGCGTGCCCCAATTAGTATTTCTGCTGTGAGTAAGATTCACAAAACATTTCAAGAAGAAGGCCATGTTCGAGATCGCCTTAGAAGTGGTCGTCCAAAGATCGCAAAAGATACGCAACTCGACGTATTATTGTCAGTAGAGGAAACTCCAAATTCTAGTACACGGCAGCTTGCTCGGGAGTTTAACGTGTCGAAGAGTACAATTGGTAATATTTTCCGGAAAACTAAGTATCATCCCTACAAAATCTGTTTGGTTCATGAGCTGTCTGAAGACGACTTCGACAGGCGTGTACAGTTTTGCGAACAACTGATGCCTATGTGTGATAATGATCTGTTTTTTATCAGAAATATCTTATTCTCAGATGAAGCTACGTTCACATTACATGGGACTGTTAATACACAAAACCGCAGGTACTGGGCACGCCAAAATCCACGCTGGATGAGAGAGGTACGAACTCAGTATCCTCAGAAATTAAATGTATGGGCTGGTTTAATTGGTAACAGAATTATAGGGCCTTTTTTCTTCAACGGTAACCTGACAGCGGAAATGTATTTGGATTTTTTACAAAATTATTTAATTCCGTCATTAGCAGAAATATTTCCGAACCATGAAGATCCTAATTTGCCCAGCCAAAGAATTTGGTTTCAACAAGATGGGGCTCCACCCCACTATGCGGGAAATGTTCGGCATTATCTCGAGAATACCTTTCCAAACAGATGGATTGGCAGGAGGGGGGCTATCGAGTGGCCAGCTAGGTCGCTAGATCTATTGATTATTTTTTGTGGGGTTACCTAAAAAATAAGGTATACGCAACTAAAACTGAAAATTTGGGATTGAGATTGAAGTACGAAGGATCACTCTTGAAATGATAGAAAACGTTCAAAATGAATTTTATTATCGTTTAGGGTATTGCCAAGATGCTCAAGGACAACATTTTGAACATTTATTGTAAGAGTTTTTGCTGATTTCTACGATTAAAATTTTCTTTGTTTTCTATAATGATTTTTTTTTTCAAAATTTTTCTTAAGTAGAATGAAAAAGTTTTTGACTGTCGTTTAGACAATTAAAAGATCTATCAAAAATAAAATTAAAAATGCGACGTTGCCATTTAAATTTTTTTTGATGCCCATAACTTTTTCAAGGTCGTCAAAAATTCCAAGCAGATACCATTAGCCAGTAGTTTTTTTTAAAATACTAATTGACCTGTTTTTGCATTTTTCTCATAAATCATCCGTTTCGATTTTATTTGGGTGTTTCCAGACTTTTTGGACACACACTATAAGGAGAAGCAACCGACACATGCTCTCAAATACAAGTTAGCACTTAGCAGTAACCAATGGACCACCGACCCGTGTGTTTCTAATGCGTTCACAAATAATATTTACGAGTTGCAAAGATTTGTTTTTCTTTTTCCTTTCAGTAAATGCAGAGAATTATTAAGCTACGTTCACGCTGCATGACACAAACAAAAGCGTAATTCTAATAAAATTAAAAAATAACCCTAATAAAATAAATAAAAAAGGATTCCTCCCTGCACAGCAAGACATTACCCTAGGCGGTCGTAGAAATTTACTCTTACGTTTTCTAACATGTGAGCAGTTACTGAATTAGCAGCCTCAATTATTTTTTCTCTTAAGGCAACTGTTTTCTGTTCTACCAGCTTCATGGGTATAAACAATATTTTTTAAATATCTCCACAAAAAAAAATCACTCTTGGAGAGAGATCGGTAGATCGCGGAGGCCATTTGATGTTACCCGTTCCAGTAATAAGACGGCCAGGGACAACAACGTGTACCCACCTAAACATTAAATGCAAAATCTGGGTCGGGATCGGAGAATATCGTTGTGATGTCGGTTGTTGTCGGCATTGGTGACGGACAGTAGAGGTAACACGTTGCCACGTATTATATTCATACGTATAGATCGCACGTAAACATTGAATCCCTATACCTAATGATATTTGACACATGCGGTATACTGTTCACTAGTGATGGATACGGTCGTCAAGTCGTGGGATTGGTACGACTTCGCTGCGACTTCGATTTAGATTGTTTTGTTGAGTTACATAATTTCGTTTTTCACAATTGCTTTTTCGCCTTTTAAGATAAATGTTATAAATCAATACAGGCTGTTCCAATGGGTTCTATATTTCCTGTGTTGGCTCTCATAGTGATGGATGGATTAATTATTGGAGTTTGTTTTATACAAACTTGAGTTTATACCACCCTCCATTTTTAAATATGCGAAGGACATTATAAATGCTGTGCCATCTGATACCATACAGGTCCACTCTGAGTATGTTGACTAGTTTCAGACTTTAAATTACTGTGTAAACGGAGACAAACAAAAGTGTACCATTTTTAGATAAAAAAAATCATAAGGGGTGATATGTTGTTGGACTGATATCTGAGGCCCACTGCATCTGTTTCTTTAATTTTCACTCAAATCATGTAATCACACAAAAAATCAATACCATCGTAGCGGTGAAAAATAGAATTACACACATTAGCCACCCGACTTTATTAGACAAAAATTGTGAGTTACTGTTTTACATTTTTCTGAACAATGGCTATCCGAGGTAACTTTTGAGAAGGCTAGCATTTAGTGATTCCGTACCCCCCTCCGGTCGAGAAGAAGGTGCTCTGGTCACAACAAGATATACCGTTTGACTGAAATAAAAGTAGATATAGGGAAACACAGACACGCACACATGTGCATGCAAACATGAAATGGAGGGGTACGATAGTAGGGGAGTACATATGAGTTCATATCGGGACACCGGGGTACCGAGGCTTTAGTGCAAAACGTTGAAAGCTAGTATGCAGACGTTCGCTTTAAGGAATTGCTACGCTATGTACGGCTTTTGTGTAATATTTTGGTAACTGATGTATAATGTATTAACATTGAACTGAAACAAAACTCTATAAAATTTGTAACTAAAATAAAATTCTTATAAAAAATTAAATAAAATTCTCACATTTAAAACGAAACAAAATATTATACTTAATGAACTATACAAAATTTAAAGTTGAAGATGTTCAAATGTCTGTCCCTCTTGCATCAAGCAGTACCCTAAACGATTATAAAACCCATTTCGTACATTCGATAGCATTTCAGGAGTAATCATTTGTATGGCGTTAAGAATTTGTTCTCTTAAGCCATCCAAATCAATCGCTCTATTTCCATCAGCGGTATTAATATTTGCGAGTTTGCTCAGATACAATGTATACGTTCACGCTCTAAAGTTACGGAACGAATGTGTTGTCCGCGCTCTCGATCTCCCCACACCACCGGTCTTATACATAGGTACATGTTTATGTGTGTGTATTTGAAGGTGCATATTAACTTTTAAATACGACAATCTGTAGAAAGATTCTGAACATAAACCATTTAAATGGTCTGATATTTGGCTGTTTTAGATGTGTACCAAATACTCGAATGGTTCGTTATGACGCCATGCCATTGAAAAGTATGTTTACTAGAATAAAATGACAGAATTTTAAATTATTTATTTGATACCTTGTTGTCAGACTTCACAATGGTTAAAGAAGAGAATTACACGACATACGAGTGACGTGCTCATTGGAAAAAGATCGTGTGCCGTATATCATACACACGGAATAAACTAACCATAATTTCGAAAACGTTACTGTTGTCGTCAATGAAAGTAATTCAGGAGCATACTTTTTATGGAGATGATCCATATACAGTGCATAGAAATAATTAATTTTAAATCAGACACCAACCAACTCAGTACATTTTTCTCCTACATTTTATCTAATTTAAAAACAATAAACTAAAGGGCGCGTAATTGCTGTTTGTTTTATTTGATCAATCTACCCTGTGACTTCACTCGACACAACTTCAAAAAGAATGACTGCGTTGCGTAAGATTGTTTGATTTCTATTACCATGCAAATAGAAGTTAGACGCGCGGGTTGGAATAAATTCATTTAGAATTTCTGGTTTTGTTTTATGGACAAACGCTCGGATAAGTCGATTTTTATTTTAAGCTGCGGTTTTTCTGATGGTAAATTGATATACAAAGACTGGTCCAAAAATGAGTTACGACCATCAAATTTTTTTTCAAATAGAAACATATGTTTTTTATTTCATTTGTTAATTCTGCATCGAATTCTAAGTATGTTTCATGTACCATGTCCAATACCTAAGCTCAACAGTTATCGAGAAATTTACAATTGAACATATCAATAACTGAGACCGTATCCTACAAAATTTATTTCACTCCTTTGTCTGAAAAGGACCGATTTATTAAAAAAAAAAAAACAGAAAAACAAGTCCAATTAAATGTTGAAACTGTTGACCATTAACTTTCTTACAATAGGCAAGCCGAAGATCAGTTTCTAGTAACACTGCATTAACGTTTGCGGCTTAATTTGTTGTATTTCGGTTATAATTTCTCGATAACTGTTGAGTTTGGGTATAGGACATGGTACATAAAACATACTTAGAATTCTATGCGGAATTAATAAATTAAATAAAAAATATGTTTCCATTTGAAAAAAAAAAATTGATGGCCGTAACTTTTTTTTGGACCACCGTTTGTACATAAATTTAGCATAAAAAAACAGTAGCTAAAAATAAAAATCGACCTATCCGAGCGTTTTTCCATAACACCAAACCAAAAATTTTAAATGACCACAGTCCAGCGACCTTTTTTTTTTTTTTGATTAGTAACAGGCTGAGTTTTCGTGAGTTGCTTCGTTTTGACGAGACGCCCAACTTTTCCCTCTGCGAAAATTCGCGGTAGTGGTAGCTAATAAACTGCGCATGGGTCATATATGTCGATTGGGTGATTGTTCAAATTTTATTACTAACCGTTAGTGGTTTAATTAAATCTGGAGATAATTTGTTAAGAAACACAAAAAAACATTTGTCCTACAAAATCGTTGGTTAGAACGAAGCGTCCCCCACCCGCAACATGTACAAATAACTAGGTCACAAAAAATGATTACTAACCAGCTGATTCTTTTACTATTGCTTAATAAATGTTTCTAAAATGAAATGTCCACATTGTCCTACAAATTGAATGGTACGTTTTTCCAGTCCTACGCTCCGAAATTGTCAAATCCACGGTAACACTTTTCTCATTACTAACAACCTAATTCTGATTTTTTTCTCTTGGGAATAAACTGTAGAACACGACTTTACTAATGTCCTACAAAAAAAGTGGTAAATATTGATAAAAAAAATAAAAACTGTCGCTTAAATTTGAAACATGCGGGCACTGGCTCCAGCTAGTCTAGGCCATAAGCGTACATAGACGTAATCAGTGGCGGCCCGTGATTTTTTGGGACGGGAGGGCGCCGGGGGTCTGAGTGTTTAATATCAAAAATTAAGTACAGACAAACAATAAACTCAATATGCCATTTAATTAACTTGTTTGAAAATAAAATCCATCCGCCGTTCCTTACGATCAGCAAAATGATTAATAACTCATTCATTGAAGTTTGGTGTTGATGTCAGTAATTGTTTTTCAATGGAACACATTGCTAAGGCACATAGTCTGCTTTCCCGCATTAGTAGATATCAGAATTCTGCTTAAGAAATAAAAGTATATTAATTTCTCAAAACCGCAATTATAAAATAATTCGTTATTTAAAATAATTTTTGTCGGACTAGTGTTACATACCATTTCTTTTGTAGGACACTATTTTATTTGGCCAGAGAATAGAACAACCTATCATGTGTTATCTTTGTCCTCCTGTTAGTAATCAGAAAAGGGTTACCGTGGGACTGACAATTTCGAAGCTTAGGACTGGAAAAACATAACATTCAATTTGTAGGACAATGTGGACATTTCATTTTAGAAACATTTATTAAGCAATAGTAAAAAAATCAGTTGGTTAGTAATAATTTTTTATGACCTCGTTATTTGCACATGTTGCGGGTGGGGGACATTTCGTTCTAACCAACGATTTTGTAGGACAAATGTTTTTTTGTGTTTCTTATCAAATTATCTCCAAATTTAACTAAAATACTAACGGTTAGTAATAAAATTTGAACAATCACCCAATCGACATATATGACCCATGCGCAGTTTATTAGCTACCACTACCGAGAATTTTCGCAGAGGGAAAAGTTGGGCGTCTCGTCAAAACGAAGCAACTCACGAAAATTCAGCCTGTTAGTAATCAAAAAAAAAAAAGGTCGCTGGACTGTGGTCTATAGTAGCATAACTACTATTACATCTGTGTCGAAAATTACATTTTTATTATGGGAGGTTTTATTTATTTTATTTATCATAGGAGTTTTTGTACTGTAGTGCTTGTTGCCATTCCATTCATGCCCGCTTGCGCTTACTTAATCTTAATTCATCTTTGATAAAGTTCGTAGCATTTAAATATACAAAATATACTTATAAATTAGAAGAAGACATCAGGACTTATTATTTATTCATTGTCAGTAACAAATGCAACCAGTCTTGTAAATAATGATTTTTGTACTACCCGAGAGAAATTAAAATATCAATAATTTCTACTACAAAATGTCAAAATATTATAAAAATTAATATAATACCAAAATAAATGATTATGAAATTAATTTTGTTGTGTTCGAATATAAAAGATTTGTTGAAGAAAGAATAGGAACCTATGTCTACAATTTCTTATTATTACTTATTGTATATTTTCATTTATTGACCTGAATTATCTTTCAAGTTGAGGTTAATAATAAAATAGTTCATCTCCAAGGTAAATTATAAGTTAAATTTGTTAATTTTTTTGACAAATCTGCATTTATTATATGTTAATATATAAATCCATAATTCCTTGAGGTATATTAAATTAGCTTTTTCTAAATTGGTTAACAGAATAATCTTGTTAGAAACTGCATAAGAACATATGGAATTTGCAAATTTTTGGATTCTTTTTCACAGAAAACCCATTAAATTCGTATATAACAGACCTTCTGAATGATACAAGTCACAGGCGCCTGTATTTTAGAAGTATTTTTTCTATCACATGATGTTATGTACTTATCGAAGGGTACGTTAGGTGCAATGTAGCTATACACATTTTTTTTGTAATCTACATATAAATTGTGCCTTAATATCACCAAATTTTCAAAAATACTTCATCTTCTATTCTTTCGAACTACACCTTGTAGTAGCTTAATATTTCATTATTTGAAAAATAACTTTCAGATATAACATATGGAATACTAAATATATTTTACCTGGTCAGTTTATTTTAGAATATGTAGACAATATTTCTAAATGAGTATTTTGCAATATTTACTAATATCGGTAAATTCAACGCACGCAGATGTGAAATTAAGGAAAGAAATCTTTAGGAAGTTAAACAAGATATACTCGTACTTATCTATCAACACTAATGCAGTTCTTACTTTCTGAGTTACAATTAATGGATATTCGGTGTTGTTAAATAAGAAAGTATATGTATTAGTAATAAGATTTAACTCACCAGATAAGTTACTAAATTTCCAGTAAGCATTTGATATTGATAATGAGATTTTATTTTATTAATGGTAATAATTATTAAAATAGAATAATTGAATAAAAATATTTTAGTAGCCGAGAAAACATCTTTTACAACAATATATGATGTATAATATTATTGATTTTGTGATCTTTGCACTAGAAAGCCAAACGAAGTCATAGCAATAGAATAATTGGTAGAAGCGATAAGGAAATTAAGGAATCAAAAAACACCAGGCCATGATAAAATAACATCTGAAATGTATAAACATGTGGAACATATTGGAGTACAACTTCTTTTGGTGATCCTATAATAGGGCAAGGAAGGAAGAAGGAATACCTAGAGATTGGAAGATTAGTATTATAATCCCAATGTATAAACACGGGGGTAAAAAGTTTGTAGTAACTATAGAGCATAGGTTCCCAAAGTGGGCGATAACGCCCCCTTGTGGGCGCTGCAGGTCTAAAGGGGGGCGGTAAGAGACCCAGAAAAAAAATGGGGGCGTTGTGTAAAGGCTTAGGGGGCGATTTGTAATTTCATATAGAATCTAGGAGGACTCTTAGACACCGACTGAGCTCTCGACTCTCGACTAGGGATGGGCGATAAACATCGATGTTCATTGAACATCGATATTTTAGGATCGATGTTCGATGTTTTTGCATCGATGTTTGCAATTTAGATTTATCGATAAACTATCGATGTTAGAAGAAATATAGTGAACATCGAACTTTTAAGCTTGACAAAATGTATTTGCACTAATCACAAAATAAAACAGCGTCCTCTGTTGACAAATACAAAAATGTTTCCAAATTAACAGCTCACATACAGGCAACGAGGATGTAAAATTGTCTACGAATAAAAGAAGTATTTAAATTACACAGTGCTATATCATATAAATTCGAATATTTCATTTTAGGCTCTTTTAAATATTACTCAGTATAAATATTTAAATAATATATAATTAAATACATAAATTTATAGTACTTTTAATGTGCAGAATAAAAGTTAAATTATGTATGCATGCAGAATAAGTGAAGGAGGTAAACGTATTTTCATAGAAAAAGAAAGGAGATAGACATTACCGATGTATACTTCTTCGGGAAATTCCCTAGTGCGTACAATCATACACGACGATACACGTATTAAATGCAAGATGACACATCAGAAATATAAAACCATATCCATATGTATCTCGGTATTTGCCAGCGTAGTCAAAAAAAAAATGCAAGACTATAAAATCCCAAATAAAAATCGTTCTCTTAAAAAGCTTTGATACACGTAAATGTATATATTTTTTAAGTATCAGACGATTTAAGTCATGTGGTTGTTTCATGCGTAATTGCATAATATTGTTTTTTTATATAGTTTTTTTTGAGTAGTTTCTAAAGTTAACTACATATTATAAATGTATATATTTCTTTTATTATTTTTTTTGAATAGTGATATCTTTTATATCATTTTGTTAAGGACGTAAATTAATTAAGTTATAATAAAGTTTTTGTTAAACTGCCAAAAAATAAATCTATAAATATAATTATCGATGTTTAAAAACATCGATGTTTGGTAGTCGATATTTTGCAACCATCGATGTTGATCAACGATGTTAACATCGATGTTTGATATCGATGTTTACCCACCGATGTCCCATCCCTACTCTCGACTACAGCTTGTGAACATCAACTAATATTAATTAAGAGATTGCTCAAACCAACTCGGTTCGATATTTCTCTCCGAGTAGTTCATATATCTGTCCTGTTTTATTGAATAAATAAAATAAAAAACATATCAATCGGTCGCTCCGTTTCGAAACGAAAAGAGACACAAACAAACAAATAAAAAGGCAACTGTATCAATCGGCTGGTTCATAGAATACTTGTTCTTACTTGTTGAGTACGATTGAGCGTCGAATGAGATAAACGAGTTTATGCATGTTTGTCTTATTCCTGTCGGTGCGTGCTGCTTATGCAATCCTATATAAACAACGTAATATTTATTTTATTTTCATTTGCGGTTTCGCGCGTAATAGATAAGCAGTACTTAAGTTCAACACTTATACTTACGTATTTCTCAAAACAAAACAATGTCGGAAGTAAAAAAGAAGAGACGGCAATACTGTGCGGAATATATTAAATTCGGATTCATTGAAAATCCTACAAACCCATCGTCGCCTTTGTGCCTTCTATGCCTAAAAACATTTTCGAATGAAGCAATGAAGCCTTCAAGACTTCAAGATCATTTGAATAAAATGCATCCAGATAAGAAAGACAAGAATGTAGCATATTTTCAAGACCTAGAGAAGAAGCATAATACTCGGCCAAGTGTAGCAAAACTCTTTTCGGCGGCTGCTAAGCAAGATGACGACGGACTTCGAGCTTCGTACAACATCTCTTTGTTAATTGCTCAAAAAGGCAAACCACACAACATCGGAGAAGTGTTAATTTTGCCAGCAATAAAGGAAGTAATAACTACTGTGCTTCATAAACCGGCCGCAGATATTATCGGAAAAATTCCTTTGAGTAATAATTCTGTGCAAAGACGAATTGATGAAATGGCCGGAAACATAGAAGAATCATTGTGCAATCATCTGAGGACTAGTCAATTCTCAATTCAGCTCGATGAGTCCACTTTACCAACTAATGAAGCATTGTTGCTGTCTTACGTGAGGTTTATTAAAGATGAGAAAATATGTGAAGAACTATTGTTTGCTAGAAATTTAGAGACCGATACAAAAGGCGAAACCATATTCAATACATTGGAAAAGTTTTGTGATGAGAAAGAGATTCCCTTGAAAAATATTATATCAGTTGCTACGGATGGCGCTCCGGCTATGACAGGGTGCCATAAAGGCTTCATAGCGTACGTAAAAAATAAAATTCCAGATGTCCTTGCTGTACATTGCGTTATTCATAGACAACATTTGGTTGCTAGAAATTTAAGTGAACGACTATTTCAATCACTGCAATATGTCATCAAAGCAGTCAATAAAATCCGTAACTGCTCTTTGAATGATAGATTATTTCATTAGTTTTGTGTTACTAATGACGAAGATTTCAACCGTTTGTTGTTTCATACCGAAGTTCGTTGGCTATCAAGAGGCAATTGTCTGACTCGATTTTACAACCTGTTTGACTCTGTGATAGAGTTTTTGGAAACTAAAGATACAGAATTGCGCAACAAGCTCATTACATCAAAAAATGATATAGCTTACATGACAGACCTGTATAAATTGTTCAACAACATGAATCTCCAACTGCAAGGCGATGAACTAAATTTAATTAAAACAAAAAATGTCGTTGCTGCTTTCGCAGCCAAACTGCTTCTACACAAAAAGAATATGGGCAGACGTGAGTTTCATAATTTTCCGAATTTATCAGTATCCTGCAGTAACGACGACTTGTTTGCCTACTGCCAACATTTGGAAAAGCTCCACATTGACTTCACCGAACGATACCAGGATATTTTGAACTTGGAAATACCAGACTGGGTGTTGGATCCGTTTTCAAATGTCAACACAGCAATATCACCACATCTGGAAGAAGAACTTATAGAATTGACAACGAACGAGGAAATAAAAATCAAGTTCAAAAATGGCTACCAAGAATTTTGGCTACAAAAACCGATCCCGCAATTGTACCCTGGATTGTGGTCAATCATTCAACGATTCTTGATAGCATTCCCATCGTCATATTTGTGTGAACGTGGATTTAGTGCTGTAGCAACGCTGCTTACTAAAAAGAGAAATCGTTTGCATGTTACCGAACGTGGTGACTTGCGGCTGTTCTTGAGTAAATTGGAACCTGATATCAACAAACTTATTAAACAGCATCAGATTCATCCTTCACATTAGTTTTTATATTAGAATCGATTATGTTTGTTTTATTTTGAATTTTGAATAAAAGATACTTTGTCTGAATACTATAAAGTTGCGTTTCAATAATCATTCTCATTGGCAGGTGTAGCCCGTAAAAGTTAACTTCAGACCTGAGCGCCGTTGTGTACTACCTACTACGCTCAGGTCTCAAGTTAACTCATTCATTCTAAACGAGACTTTTACTATAACCCATAGTAAAAGTCTCGTTTAGAATGAATGTTTAATCTCCGCTAATATAGCTCACAATAATTAATTTAATTTGAAGTTATAGTGGTTTTTGAGTAGGTGAAAAAATGGGGGCGCTAAAAAATAATTTATTCTCAAAGTGGGCAGTAGGCAAAATAAGTTTGGGAACCACTGCTATAGAGGAAGTACCGTCTTAAAATGATATGAACATATTTTTGAAAGGTAACTCAGAGCAATGTTGGAGCGAACATTTAATGAGTCACAAAGAGTGTATCGAAAAGCGAGAAGCATCCATGAATATATATTTACAAGTAAAGAAATAACACAAAAGGCAAAATAACTTATATACTTTGCATTTATGGACACGGAAAAATAATTTGACAGAGTATCTAGAGAAAGTATATAGAAAAGTTTAGAGGAAAAAAGAAACGTTAACAATAATTATTAAAAGTAATCAAATGTCTATACAAAGAAGCCAATAATTATATTAAGTTAGTTAGGCAAGGAGCAGCAGACTTAGACCGTTGTTGATCATCACATATATGGATGCTGTTTTCAAAGACGTCAGACAATGGATTAAAACTATGCACGGACTGCGCTTTTGTCGATGATGTTGTGATCATTTCAAATAGTGAAAAAGACCTGAAAAGAATTTAAAAATGTGGAATGATGTATTAGAGATAACAAGAACGAAATAAGATATGTCGAAAACATAAGTAATGATGGTAGCAAGAGAGAAAGAGTATGATATATGTACAGATGAGATAACAAAATTGGACCAGGTGGACACCTTTAAGTATTTTGGCAATGCACTGCAGAAACAATAATATTGAAATAAACCAAAGAATCCAGAAGGCTAACTATCTGTTGTACGCTATGAATTTAGGATTTACCAAAACAACAGAAAAAGTAAAAATGAAAATATAGGAAACTATTGTTGGACTCCATATCCAAGGATCCAAATGTTGGTTGATATCAGCAAGGCAAAAAAGCAAATTGCAACCGACACGGACAAGATATCTTCAAAGAGTTAAACGAGCGACAAGACAGGATTAGCAACAAAGGACGACAGATTTTGAAATCAAATCAATGCACGATTCTATGGAACAGAGGCAATTAAATTGGTATGGCCACCTGGAAAGGATGGAAAACAATGTTTCAGTAAAGACTATATGTGAAGCAAAATGTCAAAGTAAAGGAATTAGACGCAGGCCAAGACAAATGTAGGACAAGATTTGGAAACATTTTGATGAAAAGAGGCAAGATAAGGACATAATCCGAGAAGATGGCACAATATTGGAAGAAATTGAAAGATTACGAACCCGGCACCCTACCGGATAAAAGAATTATGATTATATAACCTTTTGATTTTTCCAAACGATGTTAGTGAGTTAACTAATCTGCTGAGGAAAATGCAACTTTTTGAGTTTGTGGATAACAGTAAATCTATGTCAATCTTAATTAGCTAATAGAATATTTCACGTAATACACAATGGAGCAGAATCTACCACATATTACTACGTAACATTCGGAGTCCCACAGAGGAAGAAACTTTAGCCGCACCTACACACGGCTTTTGTTTGCAATGTGTAAAGTCGTTGCAGCGTACGCGTTTGGTGTATTACATCTGACACATAGTCCATCTTTACTCTTAAAGAAGCATTCTGGGTGGTAGGTTATTCACAACCGCTGCGTAAGTTAAGACTTATGATGTGGCTTTCCGGACTTGAAGTAGATTCCATCTGTGCTAACACCGATATCCGCACGTACCTGTGCAATAAATGTTTGGACAAGCATAAGCATTTGCAAATATGATTTGTCTGTGAAAGATTTGCTTATATTATTTTGATTTTCTCTCATCGCAGTTTCTATACCAACGCAAAATATGTTCGTAATGGAAAAAATATTTGTTCTATTCTTTACTTAGTTTATACATATAACCAACACTTAGTAGTTTAATGTCCTAACGCAGTTTGATTTTGACACCTCTCGTGATTTGCTTTCCCTTATATTTTTGTTAGAAACTCTATTGCTGATTCATTTATTGAACTACAAATGCACGACTATTTAATTTTAGATAAATTTTGCATCACTGTTCTTACGTACAGTGTTGGTTGTCATTTTACTATTGTATTTGTTGTTGGAGGTGGATACTACCACAAAATAGGGATATATGGCAAGTTTTGAAAGTTTCTTACGTGTACCAAGACATTAAACACAAGAAAAGAAAATAAATGATATGGCTATTGAGTTGTAGGATCTTTTATTGATGAGAACAATAAGAGAGAAAGGGTGCCGAACAGAACAACTTAATGTTTCCAGGCATAAACTATAGATCTTGCAATGCAGTATTTGGCCAACGTTAATGTATTTATTAACAGCGAACGTTGATGTATGTGGTCTTTAATTGGAATGGGTACTGGTACTCTTTTATTTGTCATTTTTGTTGTAGTCTGGTTTTATGAATTTTAATAATATATATTACTTTCGTTACGTCTGATTCGGCAGTGTTGAAGTGTACAATTGGCACCCGAAAAAACAGAGATTATTGTGTTGGCCCGAAGGGCAACATTAATATCAATATCCATTGTAGTGGAGGATACAGTAATCAGGAAGACACTGAAGTATCTTGGTGTGACCTTCGGACACAATATGAATATGGGTGCCCATGTGAAGGCGGCGGTCGAAAAGGCTGACCGAGCGGTGGCAGCCATGGGACGTCTGATGCCAAACATCGGCGGCCGAACGAGTCCAAAAGAAGAGTGCTTGCAGGGGTTGCGCTTTCGACTCTACTGTACAGCGCGCCTACCTGGAAGAAATGGAAGGTACAGGAAGATGATGGAGAGGATACAGAGGAGGTCTGCCATAAGGGGTGGCGAGCGCATATAGAACCGTGGCTACGAAGGCTATACAGGTCGTCGCAGGCTTGGTGCCGATACATCTGATGGCGCAGGAAAGAGGAAATGGTAGTGATATTAGCACGAAGAAGAAAAGAGAAGAGACTAGACAGGTTTCCCTTAGGAAGTGGCACGAGGAATGGGACGAGGAATCCAAAACATCGCAGTGGACAAAGAAGATCATCCCCAGCATCGTGCAATGGGTGACACGGAAGCACGGTAGTGTCGGATATTTTTTAACTCAAGCGCTGACCATGGATATTTCGGTGCCTACCTGTACCGATTCAGGCTGGTCGAAAACGACAGCTGTGTATATTGCGACGGGGTTGACACACTAGAGCATACGCTCATGGTGTGTGACAGATGGTTCGGCGAGAGAAGAAGAATGGATTTGCTGGTGGAAGAGAAGCTCACCCCTAAGAACATGATCCCTATCATGCTATGGGATCAGAAAGGGTGGACTGCGGTGGCAAACATAATCAATACAGTCATAAAACTCAAGGAGGAGGAAGAGCGACAACACCAACAGCAATGAAGTGAACCAGGGGTGTCCAGGTGAAGCATGCCGTCAAGGCGATCCCATCTGGTCGCTAGTACGAGGAGGGGTTTTAGTGAGTAAAAGTCTCACAGTCCCCGAGAGAAGCGGATCTCGGGGGCCCATGAGCCCCCCCCCCAAAGTTTTGAAGTGATGAAAGATATTTGGCATTAACGGATAATTTTCTTTAATTTCACATCTTTAATGAATCTTTATCTTTATTATATATACATTGAAGTAATATTGCAAAATAATTGTTATGAATATTAACAATAAAACTGACAAGAAAAATGTATGCAAGAGATAGTTTATAGTTGATCAGTATTTTTTCTTATAATCTTAGTGAAAAACATCAGTCCCATAAAATTCAATTCACAGTAACTATAGAATACATAACAATCTCTATCGATATGATACATTCGTACATGAAACGATAACAAATGAACAACGTATGAACCTAAGTAATAACATGTTACTAGTCGTCCCACGTGGGGAATGCCGTTTCACTTATGAAAAGAGATGAGCTATTTGGGGATTTGTTTTCTGGAGGTGGATCTACTGGACTAGGCCTAGGAGGTACCGGTCTTGATGGAGGTTTTGGTATCGGTCTGCTGGAAGAACTAGTCTTATTTATTACTGATTTGGTGTTATTAGTTTCTACGTTATATTGTTGTTCGATTTGGTATTGCTGACTGTTCAGTTGGCTCCAATGCTTTTGCGAGGTAGATTCTGACCACGCGTTTTGATCCCAGGCTGTTTTGGGGTCCCATTCGTAGTTGACTTGGTTTTGGCTTGAAAAAGAACAGTATGTAATTGTAATGGCATATTATTATTGATAATAGTTACAGTTAGAACAAATTTTCGACCAAATTAAATCACTCACCGCAGTTTATGGCGTTGAAGTGTTCAAGTAATTATAGTAGTAATTTAAAAACGACATATAATTACGCTATCACAGGTGTCAAGTAGTAGATATGAAAAGAAAGTGCCTAGTATTCAAATAGAGACAGTTTTACAGTTTGAGAGAGGTGAAGTTGTCGGTGTGTTTAATTCTTTAAGTGTGTGGATACGGATTGAAAGCTGGACTACTATTTGATGTTACGGCTTTGCTTATCAATCGGATTGTATAAAACAGTGTTGTTGAATTTGTGAATAATAGAGGTTAATATGACTAGTTACAACAACTATCATTACTAGGATCTAGGCGACGAGGAAAGCGGTTTCAAGTAATGCAATGAAATGTTGAATCAAGTACTGTCAAGGCATTAAGACCGACGTGCACGTTCCAGGGTGTCAAATGCAGATCTCTATAAAATTCAATAGGTAAGTAGAACCTGTTCAGGCTTGCAAATAATTTTGTTATGTTTGGCCGCAAAACAATTAGAAAGGATGAAACAGCTTTCAAAGATTACCAAATTCAGAATGACGATATGCAGGTAAGTTCAGCATGTTGATATTTGAAAGTAAAATTGGTTTATTTAAGCGGAAAACACGTTCTTCTTCATCCAAGGAGACGACTTTAGGAAACAGTTAGACGTGTTTTTAAAGTTGAAATAACAGATCTGGGATTAACCAAAAGCGGTTCTTTTGTAACAAACATTAACGTGGTTTAGTATTTTTTTGTCACAAAATCTGATCGGTGTATTTTGAATATTCCGCTGGTATATATTTTACAATGATGTAAGAAAAGTTGGCATATTATAAGTCCAGATTTTGTATCCTAGCGAAGAGAAATTTATCATCTCAACACCAAGTTCAATTGATGGTACAAATTCGTATCATTCACTCGTATGAAAGCAGGGACAGATCAGCGTTACACAAATTATTATCGTATGTATCTACTCAATAATTAAGTTTTAATAGTTAAATTTGATGAAACGTATCTCTTCTTTATTAATTTCTTTTGACACTTCTTTTTGCCTGTCTTATGAGAGGTGACTGTGAAAAGACTGTTTAGATACTTACCTATAAATATTTTGATCTAGAGTTTGTGTATATTGAGGGGGCTCGTTGAACTTAGGTTTTTCAATATCCGTAACGGTTAACTCTATGTTCTGATCGGATTCTGCGCTTTCTTCTAAAGTACTATTTTTAATTCCATAATAAAAATACATAATAAACCCTAAAATGTTAATTCAACTGCTGTTTTTGTATTTCCTTTTATTTTTCTTACCTAAAGTCATCCATATTACAAATCTTACTAATGTGAAAATGGACAATTTCAATATTAAATAAATATTAACAGTTATTGCAATTGCTGGAACGAATGGTAAACCAGGCGTCATAAACATAAGAGTACTTCTGAAATATTAAAAAAAGAATAACATGTGGTGGTTATGTACAATACAAAGAAGAGGTTTTACCTGTTTTGTGGCTTTCGTGATATTGCTAGTAATACACCGATAATTGCGAAGAGAAAGAAAAACATAAAGAAACTAGTAGCTCCATTCATATTGTGCATGCCAGCCACAATAATCAAGTCAAATATGAAAACTAATAGATATAAAACTCCCACCATTTTCATCACGTACATTCCAGATTCTTCTGTTGCTGGTCCAGTATCAACCCAAGGAAATATTGCCGGACATAAATATGTTGCTGCCTACAAACATAAAATTTCATAAATAACAACCGATGTCATGTACTGTACTGTGGCTTATGTATTTAGATGTAATGTTTAAAACTGTGTATGGATTGCCTTAAAAGAGTTACCTTACTTTATTTACCATAAGCTATTAACATACATGTTTATAGTATTATTAATATATAGAGACGGCGCGTTATATTCAATTGTACGTCATGACCTCATTGACGTTTAAATGTTGTCATAACTTTATTAGAGAAACTAAAAGAGTTATAACAAGATGTATAAGATGTTTTGACGCTTGTCTCTTTAATAGGTATATCTACATTTTTACAATGTTTTATTTTATGTGATGAACTATTATCTCTCTCTCTTTCTATATATCTAATATTATTATATTATATTATATTCATCGTTTTAGTAATTTAATTAGTAATTTAATTACTAAAACGATGAATATTATCCAGGGTGAAACAATGGATCTGCATAATTTAATTACTTTTAAAGAAATAAAGGACGAATGTGGAATGGATATATACAAACAGTTCCAACCTTGCTGCGCGAAGAAAGACGAATAGCTACACTTAAAAACCGGAGAATATTTCTGATTAAATATGGTTTGAAAAAGGCAACATGAATGTTGACCGAAACGTAACATTAGATAAAAGAAAATAAAGAAGTAAATATGTGTTTTTAATTACTATTTTTAAGTACCTTTTCTAAACTGTGAATGTCCCCAAAAAGGCCGCTACACCCAAGAAATGTCGAATCTTATAATATAAAACGGCCAAGAAAATTACTAAAACAATATATATATATACCGTAGTCGACATATTTTAATTTCTGATACGAAAGTAGAAAGAGAAAAAGAGCGCGACGAAATAAACTAAAGATAAACATAAGCGAGGCTGCCATGAGAGTACACTCGACAAACGTTTGCTATGAAATGTAAGGCGTGAGAGCCCCCCGACACCATCCGACACTTCGTTGCTCTCCCACCACTGTTAGCAAGCAGGCATCGCTGCATATTATAAGGTCATCTTATGCATGGGATAGAAGTGTAAACCGAAAGTTTGACAACTACGGTATATATAATCGTTGGAGCGCTTCATGCCAAAACTAAACTGTGTAATGTAGTGTATGATAACGTGTTTATTCTCTTATGAAAAAATAACCCAGACCCCTTTAATCTCCAGGCTTGGTGTCCTTATAAGATTAGTTACTGTAGCATATATGCCGCTTCATTTCCCTTCCTTCTGATGCCATGTTTTTCTTTCGTCAGAATTGTTGCGTCCTTCCATTTGATTTGATGGACTACTTCCCAAGCGGGATTTTCAAGTTTCTTCTATGCCAACCAATCTCTTGTGTTCTTTGATTCTTACTTCTAGAAGCCTCCTGTTTTCTCCTATGTATGGACGTTCACAACCACACGGTACATTATATACACAATTTTTTGTTTAGGTTGTTGTTGCATAGCTTTGTTTTTGTTACGATCGATCAATACAATATTGTTTGTTTTAATCGCAGTTCTTATATTTATTTGTTGTCTGCTTACCAAATTTTTTCCGATAGGTCTCTTATGTCCAAATCCAGACGGTTGATCTGGATTTGGATTGGTAGGTGTTACCCTGCTTTTTTTTGACTTGGTCAATTTGTGTTCAGGATACCCGCTCAATATACTATTAGTTATAATTCTCTCTTTTTCTTTCCTATGCCGTTCTTCCGGTATATTACCCTGGCTCTATCATATAAGTACCTGGCCATTCTAACTTTGACATTATGTGCGTGGTTGGGGAAAATGTAGATATTAGGCGCTTTCCTTTTGACATAAATCTCAGATAATATCACCTCAGTTTAGTTGAGATTATATTTTGACGCGTTCCTTTTGTAATCAGCTGACTGAGACGAAGTGAGGTTGGTCAAAACCTTCCTCACTTCAAGTGAGCAGAGACACTCACATCACTTTAGCTCAGCTCAGATCTCTAGTAAAAGGAAAGCGCCTATTGTCATGTATTTGTGGGCTTTCTATACACTGAAGCTTTTTTTGTGCTATTATCAAGTTTCCGCAAGGTATCTTTGTCCCTGTTTGCGTCTCCATGATGAATTTTATGGTGTCATCTATGCTATCAATGTGATGTAGGAAACCTTCCAGTGTGTGCTTTCCGTGTGACCATATAACAAAACTGTCACCGACATATCTTAACCAAATTTTTGGTGTCTGGTGACAGGTGTTGATTGCTCTTTGTCTAATTCTTGCATGTATACATTACTAAGAATAAGAGATAAAGGTGAACCCATTGACATTCGAAATTCTTGTTGGTAAAATATCTCCCCCACCTGACAGTGTAAGCATTATACCTCCGGTTGCAATTTTAGATCTTTGATTTGAGTTACGTAATGTTCCGTGTTTTTTTATCGCTGATTGGGTGTTTTCTGATATAGGTTTTATTATATCCAGTAGGAATCCTGCTAGCGGATAGCACGGAGAGTTCCTTGAACAGACAAGGAATGTCTGGTTTATGAATTTTTGGTTGTCTGTACAAGTGGGGCTGCTTACTGTAATGTGGGTTGGGTCTATATCTGATGTTCTGGTTGGGGAAACACGTTTTCTTATACTACATTACACAGGGCCTGTACCACGCGGTATGGGGGACTTATCATTATTTATGTAATTTTTGTTGCTGGGTAATTGTACGAAACAAATTACCGTTTTATCGAGAAAGCAATTCGTTGAGTTCAGTTACCATTTAGCAACTAAATTTGAGTTTGAAAATGGAAAATTTATTCGGAAATAAAAAGAAAGCTCGAATGTAATTTAGTAAGATAATTTACTAAATGTGTAAACAATTACTGAAAATTTATGACGTAGTAATTATATTATTAAAAATTCTGTTATTAAAAACACAGTTCTTATACATTTTGTGAAGATTACTTACAATGAGCTTGCATATTTTATGTTATAACAACACTTCACAACGAATACTAATATGATAAAGTAAACAAATTGATGTCGGGTCAACCAAAGACAGTATATAACATAATATAACAAGAAAACACAACTTCTTTTCGGATCAACCAAAGGCAAACAACTTTCTTGCCGATATAAAAGTTATAGTAAACTTTTTTCGCTGTCAAAGTGACAAAACTATCCCGACTTATGGTTTTTTTTTACACATGCATTAAATTATCACCTTAAAAACACGGTTTAGTTTCGTCTTGATAAGAAACAGCCCTTTATAGGGCTACTCTGAAAACCGCAGACGTAATGTCCGCCGAAACGTCGATTGTTCAGAATCCAAACAATGGAAATAGCACAAATAACATCTCAAATTATACTCTATCGTTAAGAATTACTCTTCATGAGTCTGTTAGTGATAGTGTAACTTGTGATTAATTTGACCGATTGAGGTCGTATTCAAACAATATATCTGTTTTGGCGGGACCACGGTTCTTAGCTTTGCTAGGATCCGATAGGTAGCGCTTCGGTCAAGTTCTTAACAAATTCTATATTTATGGATCAAAATTACTCATATTAATATGTTTAGTGCCTAAAAAGAAAATTTCTGTGGTGTTGAATGCATATTTTTTATTATTATTTTATGTTATTTGTTATGGTAGTTGTAATATTCTAATTCAGATATAAATTATTTTATTACGTGGTTATTCATTATGTTGTTTTACATCTCATAACTTAGTAATTTGTTCTATTTGGTACACCACTTTGTTGTAGATATTCGTTAGTGCTCTTTGTTCAGGGATATGTAGAAGTCGACAGAAATATAAATGAAAATTAAAATTTAGCCAGCTCCTCTTATTAAGCTTATATAGGCATGCACGCTATGTGAAATGAATGATCATGAATCAGACCCATAATATTGCATTTATAGTGCCGCTTCTTGTATTTATCCGGTTTATATTTAATATGAAGCGATATATTCAAATTTTAAAAACGATGTTATTACTAGAAAAGCAAGCCAAACGTAGACTGATAAATATACTCCGACAACCATCTTACTTGTAATCTACGTCCAAGGTATCCTAAACTAGGTCCTACCGTTGCTCCTACAACACCACCTGTGCTGGTTGCACTACTTGCTCCGTGTAGTGTACCTAAGAAAGAATAATTGTAGAGAATGTACATTGAAATATTACGTTATATTACCATAAAATTTATTTTCCGTTCTGTCTGACACAAGAAACTGGTCATCTCTCATCGACAATTCTTCCTCCTGCTCATCGCCAGGAAACGTTTCATCACTGTCGGGAGAGCTGCATAGTAAAAATTAAAATGTTAATGTTTATTTATTTTCGTAATAATTTATTTACAAGTTCGAGTAGTTATCAATCATTAAATATACTATAATTACTGATTAAAGTAAATAAGGAATAAAAACCTAACTGACATATCGGCATATAATTGAATTTGACTAGCTTGAGTTTTTATTCGAATAAAGCATCATAAATTTGAATACTGGCGTATGTGGCACATGCCTAAAATTTGTCCGGGGTTCACAGATATATTATTAATCGTTTCATACTTTCAGTGATACCGGAACTAACAATACTTTATTTAAAAGAAAAATAAACTGGATACGCATTTGCCATCCTCAGTAGAAAATTTAAAAACAGTTTTAAATGTTCTAGTTACGGTATAATGTCTGAAGACAACAGTTCTACTCTTAATTTTTCATTACATAGTTGCGTCGTTGTTAGTTGTATAATTGCATTGACTGAACAGTTTGTGGTAGACCTCAAGCCTTTTGATGTGACTATATAAGTAATCTCGACTGTCCTATGCTTATTTGATTACATTTTCATTTATACATTTTGATTTACATTTTATATTTTGTCATTGTTTTCTAATTGACAACCAGTTGTCATATTGTTATTACTTTTATTTCATTGTATGCCACTACTACCCAGAAGATTTTCAATTTTTCAATACATTTGTATATTTGACAAAGAATTGTAATATATTATATATATATATATATATATATATATATATATATATATATACAGACAAAACAATTACCTATTAGGAGAAAGACTTAAGGATCATAAATATGCAAAAAATATGACAGCCTTAAAGAAACATCAGACGAAATTAAAGCATACTTTCGATTTCAACAATACTAGAATTTTAAAGAAAGAAAATAATACAAAAGCAAGATGCATTCATGAAATGATACAAATAATACGACATGAAAACACGCTAAATGATCGGTGTGAGATCGATGGTTTGTCTAAGTTCTATTACCCATTTTTCCAACAATTTGTTACTTTATTGAATACACACACTTACCTGATTTACAGTCTTCGATCATCTGCGGAGTTATACGAGTCATTTCATGTCTAATTCGTTTTTTTTCTTTTAGTTTTTTCTTATGTGACCCCCACTTCAATTATTTCTTTATAATGCAGAAAAACAAGCTTTATCAAATAAAGTAAAAAAAACCAAGCTTCATATTTAAAAAAAATATTGATGACGTCATAACTTTGACAAATTTGACGTTTTATTTTTTCGACTTATGTTAAAAGACGCGGAATAAAATAAACTGTTTGACATGTTTTTGCATTTTTTTCAAAAATGAACATTGTACGTTTTATGAATTTTGTGCGTTACTTTATCATAACCCTGTATATATATATACAGGGTGAGTCATCTAAGCGGGTAAGGCAAACTCTGTGTGCATTAGACACATAAGTATTACCTACACGTTTACCATTTAATATTTCTTATAGTTGATGTTCTTTTGTGCTTGTTGTTTATATGTGCAGGTTTTTTCATCTTTTTTTGAATGTGTTTGTGGGATATTTATTTTAAAATTTAACATTAACATCGTAGTTTTGTTTAGTATAAGTTGCAGAGATGTTATTTGGTTTTTTCAGTGTGACACAACTTAAAAATTATGTGTTAATTGAAAGAAAATATGCGAAAAAATTTAAACTCATGTTTTGTAATGCTTTGGCATGCTTTTTTAAAGCCGTAATGTTTTTTTGCATATTTGTGTCAATTTAGTCTTTCTATTATAATCTCCGCATGGAATTCCATGTGGAGATTATAATGGTGTATATATAGGTCAAACCATGCTATATTTATCAGAGAGACCGATTCAAACATGTATTCTTGTACACAATTGTATAAACAATTCAAACTCTCTAGCTAGTATAGAATTTTCTTGACATTCCTCCAATACATACAAAAATCACATCTTTAAGCTCATTTTTTCGCAGCATGTATCATGGCTTCGTATACCATAATCAAATAAAAAATATAAAGTTGGCAAAATTATATTAAAAAATGACAATAATTCAGTAATGGTAACTTTTAAAGTAATAACGCCTAAATATTTTTGATGAGTAATCCACCAAGCAATTCAGAAATGAAGAGATGTACAGACTGTTCTATTTGAAAAAATTGACTTTTAGACAAAGAAACTGTCATGTAATTTTAATCATGTTTTCTGCACATGCAATTATCAACTGAAGAAAAATGCTTTACTTTTCATTATGGAAAACATTATAAAAAATGGTTATCTAATACGTCGCTATCGAGAAATATAATTTTTCAGAGAAATGGTAGCAAGTCGAAAACTTTAAATTTTAGACCTATACTATCTCATTACTTGTGGACTAAGAATTGTATGAGGAATACAAAAATGTAATATATAGTGGTTGTTCCATTTAAAAAACTATAACAATGGTTAGCCACCTAGTTTTGGAACACTATGTATAATATAAAACATCTTTTCTCATAAAGTCACAATCAGTCTTCCCGCAAACATTTTGGGAGAATTCGATAGATTGTGCGCAGAAATAACTAAAAAGAATAGATAATTTGAATTTAAAACGTGAACTTAGTAATTTGAGAACTCTTTCCCCGTCTCTTCTGCAACAGTTAGTAATCCTATATCAACGATTCTAATGTACAGCAAAAAAAATTCAAAACATATATCGTACAAAAATAGTAGATGTGCACTTACTAAAAAATCTGAATGCAGAAATAAATGTAAATAATGTTGAAACAATACTAAATAAAAAATGAGGTGTGGCCACCACACGACTTTCTTATACGTATGAGCGTTTCAAACTATACAATTTTAAGAATTTTTTTTATACAAAACGTATTCAAAATCCTATTCTAAGTACTTTCATTCTCTTAATAAATCGTTATAGAATGCATACTTTGCAAGATATTCGAAAAAAAGTGCTACTCGCTGAGAGTAAAAGTGCTACTTGGTCCGAATTTTGAAATTTCTTGTATATAAAAAATATTGCAAATCCAACTCTAAATCCTTTTGTACTCTTAATAAATATATATAGAATGCATAATTTACGACATATTTGCAATAAATCGCTTTTCGGTAAGAGTAAAAGTGGAACTTCCGGGTCGGAATTTCGAAATTTTTTTTATACAAAACATATTTAAAATTATAATTTAAATACTTTTATACTCGTAACGTACCTGCCTAGCAAGCATGACTTGCGAGATATTCGCAAAAAACTGATTTTCGATAGGAGTAAAAGACCTACTTCCGGTTGGAATTTCGAAAAACTGTTTTAAGACAATTTGTCTAAAATTTAATTTTGAGTATATTTAAATTCTTTATAAATTTGTTTAAACTTAGTAATTGACGAAATATTTGCAAAATTCGAGTTTTTCACTGAACTAAACTACTACTTCCGGTCTACCGATTTTACTGGAAAACTAATCAGATCTCAAGAGGGAGATTATACACGTAAATACACAATTTGAAATAGATATCTAGAGCGGTTTGACCGCTAACGTGGTCACACACAGATAGACGTACAGAACACGGACTTTTTTTAAAAACCACTTTTACTTTCTTATACGTAGTATAAGTATTGTGATGATGTAAATTTTCGACCTCGAGATTTTTGCAGATGTCCACGTTTTGATGTCCCCTGTTACCAAAAAAGTGGTTTTTAAAAAATGTCTGTTTCTCTCTCTCTGTGTGTGTCTGTCTGTCTGTGTGTGTGTGACCACGATAGCGGTCAAACCGCTATAGGTATCAATTCCAAATCTTATATTTACGAATGTAATCTCCCTCTTGAGATCTGATTAGATTTTCAGTAAAATCGGCAGACCGGAAGTAGTAGTTTACTTCAGCGAAAAAAATTGAACTTTGCCAATTATTCGTCAACTACTAAGTTTAAACAAATTTGTAAGGAATTCTTATATACTCATAATTAAATTTCAGAAGAATTTATTAAAAAAGTTTTTCGAAATTCCTACCGGAAGTAGGTCTTTTACTTTTATCGACAATCAGTTTTTTCGCAAATCATGCTTTTTAGACAGGTACGTTACGAGAATAAAAGAATTTAGAACTTAATTTTCAATATCTTTTGTATAAAATTTTTTTCAAAATTCGCACCGGAAGTAACACTTTTACTCTTATCGATTAGCGATTTTTACAAATATTTCGTAAATTATGCATTCTATATATATTTGTCAAGAGTACAAAAGCATTTAGAGTTGGATTTGACATATTTTTTGTATAAATAAAATTTCAAAATTCGGACCGGAAGTAACACTTTTACTCTTATGGAATAGCGATTTTTGCTAATATTTCGTAAAATATGCATTCCATATATATTTGTCAATAGTACAAAAGTATTTAGAGTTGGATTTGAAATATTTTTTGTATAAATGAAATTTCAAAATTCGGACTGGAAGTTTTTTACTCTTAGCGAGTAGCATTTTTTTCAAATATCTCACAAAGTATGTATCCTGTAGAGATTTATTAAAAGACTGGAAGTACTTAGAATAGGATTTTGAATAATTTTTGTTTAAAATAATTTTTAAAATTGTATGATTTGAAACGCTCATACGTATAAGAAAGTCGTGTGGTGGCCACACCTCATTTTTTTGTTATCAGGGGACCTCAAAACGTGGTCATCTGCAAAAATCTCGAGGTCGAAAATTTTCGTCATCACACTACTACGTATAAGAAAGTAAAAGAGGCATACAGAGATGACTCCCTACAGATTTTGAGCTTCTTGAGTACTTCTATAGTGTATGTATATCATCAAACGAAAACTATTGTGTTGACCTTAATACAGGGTGTAGCACGTAAGATGCCTCGAACCGTAGCTCCTCTATCATACAATATACCGAAAAAAGTCTAAGAGGAAAATTGTCCATAATTACCATCGCAATTTTCCTAAAATATTTTTGGTCATCAGTGCCGTGCCGTATTCCAGTGGCGTATCAAACCTATGTTTTTTTAAATGGAACAATATATAATTTATGGCTGATTCGGAAAGCCCTTGAAGAGTACTTATTTTTCTTATGTAACGTCATACCGCTAACTTTAGCGGTTTCGCTGTTATAACGGTTTTTCTTCGTAGTTCAATCATACTTCGACATTTTTTTTGGCAGGAACTAAATTGTACCGGCGTTTGGATTTCGAATTTAGGGATAGACTAAGACCACTTCTACCTACTCTTAATTTTTTTTCAAGTGATTTAAGGAAAGAAGATAATTTTTTTTATAATGGAAAACCTGGAATTTCGATTATTCGATTATTCAACGATGTAATTATTTTATGTGCTTCCCATTTGATATTTTAGAAAAAAATGACTATTTGCAGAGCCCAATCAAAAATTATCTTATTTCCTTAAATCACTTGAAAAAAAATTAAGAGTAGGTAGAAGTGGTCTTAGTCTATCCCTAAATTCGAAATCCAAACACCGGTACAATTTAGTTCCTGCCAAAAAAAATGTCGAAGTATGGTTTAACTGTGAAGAAAAACCGTTATAACAGCGAAACCGCTAAAGTTAGCATTATGACATTACATAAGAAAAAAAAGTACTCTTCAAGGGCTTTCCGAATCAGCCATAAAATATATATTGTTCCATTTAAAAAAAAACATAGGTTTGATACGCCACTGAAATACGGCACGACACTGATGACCAAAAATATTTTAGGAAAATTGCGATTGTAATTATGGACAATTTTTCTCTTAGACTTTTTTCGATATATTGTATGATAGAGGAGTTACGGTTTGAGGCATCTTAGGTGCTACACCCTGTATACACTTTATTAACAGTTCAAGCATGCTTCTTCCTGAAGTTACAGAGGATTAGTGTGTCTACAGATCCACGAGTGGGGTGAACAATGCTAAAATATTTGAGACCATTATTTGTGACCGTTTTTACAACCATGTCAGAAGCTACTTATCACCGTCTCAATAGGATTTATGATTAAACGTTCTACAGTGATCAATTTGACAAGCTTTCTGCCATTGGGGTGTATCCGGCGCTCATACTATTTACTATATTTACTATTTACATCGCACCCGTTTGATAGGAAGCAGTTTGTTGAATGTCGCAAGATTCGATCGCTTTGCCTTCATTTACTCCCACAGCAGGAGCACCGCAGGAATCTAATCTGGGGCCTGTGTTGTTTCTTATTTTTATAAATGACATAACCAAAGGAATAGACTATGAGGCGTTTCTTCTGGATGCCGTTGGTGTGTGGTGTTGAAGGAATCACCCTTGTCTCAACTCAAACAAATATAAAATAATAAGTTACTCAGGAAGATCGATGTGATACGATTTGACTATAAGCTGAATGAGCCACCGCTTCAGCGCTGCGCCACGATAAAATGCCTGGGTGTTACCTTTGACATCAGATTATCTTTCATTGAATATGTCAGTCAGATGGTGGCTGGCACGTAGAAAATGTATGGATTAATCTACGAATTGTCGGCATTTTAACACTCGATGCATGAGTAATTTGTATTTCAACTACGTTAGATCAAAATTAGAGTATCCTTCACTAGTATTGTACCCCATTTATCATCCCACATTAAAAACATTGAAGCAGTACAGAGAACCTTTCTAAAATTCATGGTCGTTTTGGTTCTGAAAAGGTCTCCGATTATCTAGAACTGTTTATTCGTTTCAAGTTTACTTCGCTAAATGATAATTAAACTTAGTGTTAAATTCATAAATATATATTGTAACGTTTTCGGGTTCCAATAAACAACTCGTGCAATTATTTATTTAAAACAGTCTGTATATTTATGTACTTAAAATTATTTAACAATATAAAAATATAAAAACTAACGTAACACACTTAAACTACTACAATTTAATTATCACAGGTATTTATTTACTACTACTAATATGTCCGTATTTATTTATATAACAGTTCTATTTATATAAGACGGCACTACTATATTTATTTCTACGCTACCACTACGTAAGGACTTTCTTTATCCCGAACTACTCCGCCCGCAATGAATCCCGTAATGAATGTCCCTTTCTCTGTATCGGCTGCTTTTTATACCGGCACACAAGACTCTCGTAATACTCGGGAACATTCCATCTTCCTCTCGATATTTGCCAGAACATACGTCGGACATCTGTGAGATGACTCACTGCATTTACGATATCTACCAGCAGCGAGAGAGATGATTTATGGCAGTGTGTAAATAAGAGCGTTTTTATACGTTGCTCGGTCTGCCCCTTTTTTTGCGTGTGACAATTTCGTTTTTATCGCGCCGAGAGATCTGATTCTTTTATTTAATGTAAACACATTTCGTTACAATATTCATATATATATATATAAAGTTTCCAAAGTTCCAAGACATACGATTTCTCGTCAACAGAGGATGTTTTATTGTGAGGCTAATAGGACTATATTATACTATATTGTAACGAAACCAGTAGACATCCGGGCGACGACAAAAGAGGTTGTAAATCATCTCGGCGCGACTGGTAAACAGTCGTAAAGCAATAAAAAGCAATAAATCATCCGTTTGCGGCACTGAGAAGAGACAGAATGTCTATCGAATGTTCTACAAACATCGAGAGGGAAATGGAGTTTACGCGAATGCTTCCAGATGTTTCGTATGTGTATATGAGGCGGCTGGGTCACCGATGGATGAGTAATTCCGGAATAAGAAGTTCCTTAAGTAGTCGACGCGCGGAACAGACCAAAGTAGAAATAAATATAAAAAATAAATAAATAGTTCCTTAAGCGGTAGTCGAAGACTAGAAATAAATATTACCGTGTCATATAAATAGAAGTGATATAAATACGGTAGTGTTACATAAATATTAGTAATAGAAATAAACACCTGTGTTAATTTAAATTGTAGTAGTTTAAGTGTGATACATAAGTTTTACATTTTTATATTGTAATTAATTTTAAGTGTATGAATATACAGACTGTTTTAAATAAATAAATTGCACGAGTTGTTTATTGCGAACCCGAATACGTTACAATATAAATCTCCTATCTCTATATGTTGTGGAAATTATAACAGAATACGTAATGATTATGACTTATATTATTATGATGCATTGAACAGAATATCCGATCTCATACTGAATTCACGTATGGCATATGTTGTTATATGTATTGTATATTCTCTGGTTGTTGTATGTGTTTGTATTTTCTTTTTTTTTTTAAGCACTATTTTCTTTTACTTGGGTGTTGAACGTGTTAGAAATAAGAAAATAGATAAATAAATAAAAACACGTTAAAACTTAAAAAATAAACATTTTATCAATACAGAACTATTTGTCTGAACGAATAACATCCATATGGCAACAGAAATGCGTTCTACTTGCTTTCAAAATACAAAATCTATGTTGTGTAAAGTCAGCTCAGATTGTAGCGCCCTCTACTCCATTCTTAGAATGAGTAAACTATTGTTACATTCATGCATTAATGTATGAATGCATGGTTTTTATTAATATATTTTCTAACAGGGATCGTGACTGTAAATAAAATTTTAGTTTTACGTAATTTCTAGGTTAATTACGTACCTGAATTTGCATATTAGTTGCGAACTAAAAGTAGTGCATGATCACATAGAGCATAATACGTGCATATATTTGTTGCAGTATATTTATATGCAAACGATAAGTAAAAAATGAATGGGCTGAAAAGTATATTCAAGTAATTATATCTTTAATCATGATTTTGAAATACACTTTCTGTTTATTAACTATACAGTTTGACTAAAATAAAGTGCTTATCATTGGTATCTCAGTCAGACGTACGTAGAAAGTTCTTGAAAGATAAATGGGCTGTAGTAGAAAACTGAAAATTAATATTTTAAATCTTCTTTATCATCAAGCTCGTTGCAGGTAGTAACCATCAAGTAAAAGTGAGTTAGTGTAATATTCAGAATTTTAGATTAACTTACATTATGTGATTTATATGTGTTTTATAATTGGTATTTCCTCACAGACTATTTAGTATAAAGAACTAAAATTTTATCCATATATTTTGTAAAATTTTTGTTATTTTTATACATTTTTCAAATTTATATCATTATTTTTAGGTAACACTATCATTGTAACATATTATTTTACCGGAAAATCCTGCAGAAGTATAAAACAAAGTTTCGGCCGTAATAAAAGTTACTATTTGTTTATTTAAGTATATAATGTTAATAATAATAATAATAATAATAATTTATTTATTGCCCAACGGATACATAATCAATCCAATAACAGGACAAACAAAAATTGTATACATACATTTAGAAATAGAAATTATACAAAAGAAGACGTTAATACAAGTAAATTATATTAAAAAAAAGTATCACCATAAATAAGCTCAGCTGTGCGACACATAGTTGTTACAGGAGAAAAAGATAGTAAGTTGGTTCTAGGAATAGGAAGGGAGAAAGTAGGGGAAGATCGGGAAGAAATACGCGGAACAAGGAAATTTATGGAGGAAAGAATGTAAGAACTATCAATGAGACCATGCACTAGCTTCCAAATAAAACGCGCACCATGTCTTTCACGACGCGACGTCAAGGACTGCATTCCATGTCGTGCCAAAAGCGTAGCGTAATCCATTTTGCGCATAGGATAAGTGCCATCAATTTTGTATGACAAAAACTTCAGGAATCTTCTCTGAATCTTCTCAACCATTAACTGGAGGTAAGTGTAGTGTGGTGCCCAGACTGGGGAAGCATACTCAAGTTTGCTAGCAACAAAGCTAAAGAACAGAGTTTTCAGTAAACCGATATTGTTGAAATGCTTGCAGGTACGTATAACAAAACCTAAGGTTTTGGAGGTAGCAAGACATAAATTTGAAATATGTGGGATAAATGTTAGACGGCTGTCAAAAATTACACCAAGGTCTTTGAATTCGTTGACCTTAGAAAGATTGTGATCGTCAATCACATAAGTGGATGGAATAATTCTATGCTTCCTAGTAAAAGTCATGTGGCAACACTTGTCAACATTCAGAACCAGACCATTACGCATGCACCATTCGCTGATCATATTCAAATTCCCTTGCAGAAGCAATACGTCGTTCCAGGTCCTGACCGATTGATAAATTTTAATGTCATCTGCATAAGCAAGTGTAGGACATGATAATGAGGTGAGCAAATCATTAATAAAAAGAATGAATAATAAAGGTCCCAGATTGGAGCCCTGAGGGACGCCAGACTGTGGAACAAACTCGAAGGACTTGAAACCATTGTAATAAACATATGTACTTCGGTTGAGTAAATACGACTCCAAAAGTCTAAGTAATGAGGAACTCAAACCATACACAGACAATTTGGTGAGTAAAATACCATGATCTAAGGTGTCAAATGTCTTGCTAAGATCGGTATAAAGAACATACACCTGACCCTGCACATCAAGTTCACAACTTATATATTGACAAATGGTGATAAGGTTTGTAACTGTCGATCGACCACGGACAAAGCCATGTTGATCAGATGAGATGTATGATTTAGTGCCATGATATATACATGAGTAAAGAAAGGATTCATAAATCTTAGCAAGGTTAGATAAAATAGATATCGGTCTATAATTGTCAACAAGCGTTTTATCACCTTTTAAATACATGTTGAGTTTCTAGGAATACGTTTAGATTTTCCGTATATTTTTTTTTTCAAAATCTCGTAAATAGTGCATATAGATTTATCAAAGTACAGCTCACAGACTGAGACCTGCCCGATGAGATACCCCTCCCACAAGGTGCGCATCGAATCCTTATAATATTAGGATGAGCACGAGCAGCCTGGAAAAATTGTCAAGGGCTACACATATATGTATCTCTTTTCAGTATATTACAATTTCTAATGTATGCGATGATGAACAAATGTTATCATTCCTTTTTTCCGAATATTTTCTCTGTTACGCACTGACCTAAAAATCTGCGCGACTTATAGGTCGAGGCTCCTCCCATCGGCCAAGCCTCAGTCTGTGTACAAAAGTATTTAGAGCTGGAATTGGAATAATTTTTGAATAAAAGAGATTTCAAAATTCGGACTGGAAGTAACACTTTTACTCTTATCGAATAACACTTTTTTTGCAAATATCTGGCAATTATGCATGCTATAGATATTTAGGCGGAGGCATCCTGGCATGTCGTGACGCGCTCAAAGCATATCTATCGGGTCCGTCCGTTGACTATAGTTAGAGACACATTATCGTGGACTGAAGTGTCGTGATGTGATATGTCCTGTCGCCGACTGCTCGTCTTCGATAGACAGAACGCGCCATGATTCAACAGATTTAGTGTGCTCAATCGCCGACACGACACGCGTATGTCTCCGCCTTATTAGGATAACAGAAGTACTTAGTAGTAATAATTTTTGAATAAAAAGATTATATAAATTTGAACTTGAAGCGTAACCTACGAGAAAGTACAGGCCGCGAACAAGCAATCGTGACGTCACGGAAGTCGGCTGACAATTGCGAAAAGTAAAATACCCAACATAGAGACAATTCTACATTTGTGAGTAAAACTGAATATTATTTCAAGAAAAGAACTTATTATGATAAAAAACAATGAACAGGGTTTTCACGTCACCGTTGAGATACCCATAATAGACGCGTTGGCTCTTATGGAGGCCTCGCCAACAGCCCTATCTCCATGCGTTAATGTGTTTTTTATAACTACTTAACCATTAAATTTAATCAGTTTTCTCTTTGATAGATCCATGTTTTGGATGTTAATTTTGTCGTTGATTATTTTTGAATAGTTATTAAGAAATATATTGGCAAGAACATGACTATTTTTTAACAATATCGACTTCAACGTTTTGCTGCATAAAATACATTTCTCATTGATTTCTTCTACATATTTTTCCAATTTTAACATTGTCAATTCCCGTAAAATAATCCTTTGTTTACCAGTCTTTAGAAATTCAGTTTCATATTTATCTGAAATAAGCTCATTATATATCTGATACGCCTGAATAGAGTTGTTTTAGAGCACGTCTTGTTAAATTTTTCAAATATTTGCGAATATCTGCAGAGTCATTTTCACCACAGTTGGTAAAATTTATAACAAAATCTGAATTGGTAATAATGGATGTTAAACAATTGTCACAACCATTAACAAACTTAATTAGTGAATGTGCACAATATCCGGCAATATAGAACAAAGATGATAATACAGAAGCATTCACTGCAATGTCAAATGAATTATTTAATATATCTGAAGAAGAAGAGACGTTTTCAGATAATAGCAATCATTTTCATCTGTGTCATCTAGTGAAAAATCTTTCAATGAAAATGTTCCAAACTTGACGGTCTTTAACTTAAGAAGACTTAAAACTTTCAGTTTTTTTTCTGACTCTAGAATTTGTGTTACTGAAACATGAAAGTATGACCCGCTCATTTGCCTTTATTTGCCAAAACGTCCCTCTAATTTGCCGGTTTGGAACTTTCCTAACAAAACGTATTTAATTTGAAAGCATTCAAACAAATACTGGACTAAATTAATTGACGCTTTTGTCGTATGTTTCAGAGCAAAGAATGTATCAGATGTTAGTTTGCCAGTTTGTCCATTTTTTAAAATTCCAGCGTTTAAAGATTCCCAGGCGCAAAGGAAATCATAAAATTTTAACAAGAACTGAATATTTTTGTCATTTGGTTCTCTTATTGGGTCTCTGAAAGGATCACGTTGATGATATCCTGATTTGTGTGAACGTACATTTACTATTCTCCACCAATGAAGTATAGTTCTTAAAAATTCTGCTGTACCAACAGTGTTAACTTCATTATAAGGTTGATTCAGTGCCTCAATATTTTTTTCATCAAATAATCTGACAGCTAGTGGAACATTTTGTCGTTCTAGTGAAGACGGATTTTAAACCTTTTTTGACAAAGCCGGCGCCGATTTAATGGGTATCTAGTCAAACTCTTCTTGATTAACTAATTATTTTATATAAACGACACAACCATATTATAAACGACACCATCCGAAAGTTATTTATAAGTAATAAAACAACTTTCACATACAATACATTGCTAACCCACAAACTCGACACGCTAATTGAGAAACACTCTCTTTTCACTGATTTTAGAAATTATCTGCACATAAATCAGGTAAATCTGAAATTCTACACCTTTAACTTATCATTTTAACTTATTTGAACTTCTTTATGAGAGTTTTTGAAAGAAAAACTTGCGAAATCTAGTTCACGCGACTGACATGTGCGACCACGGCAAATCTAAACTGTAATGCTCGTCAGCCGGCATTCGTGACGTCAGATCACGTGACACAAGCCTTGTTCGTGGCCTCTAATATCACGGAGGTTACGCTTGAAGTAATACATTTAGTCACAGGTTTACCTTTTAAAGAAGATAAAAGCATTTAAAACTTAATTTAGAGCAACTTGTATAATTTGAAACGCACATACGTATAAGAAAGTCGTGTAGTGCCCACACATATTTTTTATAATTTTGTACGCTAAAAGTTTATGTCATTTATAAAATCACAAGGAGTTTGTTGTTTGTCATTGGCGTTTTTAACTTTGAATTTTTTATTTAAATCTGTATAACTTTGCTTTTCCTATTTCGTAATCTTCTTTCTCTATTTTCCATTAATCCCACTTTCAGTATTTGAAAGATAAGTCTTTCAACTGAACAACACTGATATTTATTGTATTGTATTGAACTAAAATTTTGTAGGAGTTTATTATATTTAATTTTTGTGAACGGTGGTTATCCAACATTTGGTATTAATTACTGCGATTTCTGTCTTTTTACAACCAAATGGAGACGGAGAAGAAAATAAATAGAAATCCGTAGGAATTATTATTGAAATGTATATAGAAAAATAATGTTTTAATACGTGGGGAGACCTAGCTGTAGAAATTATAACAATAAAACATAGCGACAGAGTCCAGAGAAAATAATATCAATTGTGTAGATAGGTTATTCCTAAAATTAATAATTACTTTCCTAATTTCTTATTGTTGTTCTAATAGAAGTACACGTAATAGTTAATGCCAATGGTGATTTTAATCTATAATCCTATTATTCACGTATATAAGCTGCTATAAATTTCACAATTACACAATTTCACATCAATAAACACTAAATCAGGCATGTGCAACTTAATCCCCGGACAGACTTATAATTCAAATTTATACGGGACAGTTTAAAGAAAAACATATAGTTTTATTTCAGGAAAATGATATTAAAAACGTTTAAACTTTGTGAAAAAGGGTTGTTGTAATAATAAATAACTCTGGATATGTTTGTATATAGTTATATTAGACATAAAATTTCATCCATTATAGATATTAATTCGTTAGCAAATGTTTCGAAATTACTATGATTTTTGTGATTTGCAAAAGTAGCAAAATACTAGGTATTTCCGTCATTAAATGATTCTCCCAGAGCCGTAATTCATTTTGGAATGCTTTATGTGTCTCTAAAGTTCATGAACTAGTTGTTCTTGGACTTGCAACATAGATTTCAATTCATTAGGATAAATTTTAATATCAAAAATAAATGCAAGATTACAAAGCCAATTTGTGTTTTACTAGCTCTTGTATAGGTTTTCTTTTTATGTCCATAAGTCATATACCTCGTCTTTCAACCCATAAAATCGTTTCAGCACCTTTCCTTTTCTTAGCCAACGCACTTCACAATAAATTGTAAGATCTCCATAATCGGATTGAAAATTTTCCAGAAACTCATGGAATTGGCGGTGGTTTAGAGCTCTTAACTTAATAAAATTTATACAAGAAACTTCGAAATTACTTCTTACTTTTTACTCTGATACGTACTAGTTTGCGTTATGTTTTGAGAGAGAGAGAAAATGCAATAGTATCAGTGAGTTATTTTTTAAAATATGTAAAAAATTATATTCAATCTTAATGTTTACAATAATAAAAGAAGATGCAACAATATCTTTGATATTTGATATTTTAGAATGTTCAGTTATAGTCCGAAAGCGGTTGGAGATACAGTTTTTTGACTCGCATACAGGTTCAATTAAAAAAGGTAGCTGAAGTCAAATTCTTTTCTTTTACATTTAAAAATCCTGTACTTTATTAAATTGTCCATTTTGTGTCACCCTTTGTATACAGTTAACAAATTCAATCCAAAAACGCATGAGAAATGCAGCAATTTTAAATTTCAAGTTCTTTCTTTTTCTATTTATATTTTAAAGCTACTAAACGATCAACCAATTGTTATGAAAAATGAGTTTCTTGTAACACATCCGTTTATACACAAAGTAAACAAACACGTATATGCACGTTAGTTTAATAGCGGGTGTCCATGAATAATATTGGTTTCGTGATTTAAATACTATCCTCCGATGCCTTCTCTCTTATGATGACCTGGATATTTCTCTGCACTCTCTCGAAGATTCAGCCTGTTAATATTTGGAAACTCGTACTGACTCAGAAATTGGTTTCTACCTCGCTGTGCTTCTGTGACGAAATTTCAACGAACTGGGACCCCGGACTATGGATTCCTTCTTGAAAATACAGCAATAACCCCTTGGAAGTACTCGTTCGGAATCAGTAAATTCGTTTCTTCCTCGTTGTGCTCCTGTGATGAAATTTCAACGAACTGGAACTCCTGACTATAGATTTTTTCTTGAAAATACAACAATAACCTCTTTGAAATACACGTTCAGAATCAGTAAATTCGCTTCTACCTCGTTGGACTCCAATGATGAAAATACACCTATAAAATAGACTGGAACTACTTCTTGGCTCTTTCAAAACTCTCGTCAAATTGAAATTTCTGACGTTAAATACAAACTCTACGTCCTTGAATATATGGTGAGAATTGTAGCATCCTAATGTTATTTTAGGTCGTAGTAATTTACCTGTTCGTTCATCTCAATTTTAGCAACTGAGATGGCCTAGATTTGTAAGCATTTAAAGTACGTCGCACTCCAAATGCCGACATTGCAAGTACCGACATACCGACGCCATTTTGATGCTACGAATCACATGTTGTGGTCGTATTCCTGAAACGAATTCCAGTCGGAATTTGTATTGCAATCGAACACTGTGCCACTGTTTGTTTTCTAATCGTCACCAGAGATTTATCCTACTGGTCATTTCCCGTCGAATGGAATATCTTGTGCCACGTTGTGAAGGTAGCAAATTTATTTAAATCACATGGATCTGCGGAAACTAGAATAGTAAGTTTTCTATATTCTATTTGAGGATCAATGTGTCAGATTTGAATTAGTAATTTAATTCATATCGTTTGGCCTTTGTGGGTCATGTTGAACTCCGATGTTGGAGGAGATCGGAGGGTAGAAGACAAGTCTGTAATTTCGTGCGTTTTGTTTCATTTCTGTTTACCTTAACGGTGTATAAATTCAATTTTATAGCAATTTATTTTTGCTTTCTTAACGGCTTTCAAAATTAATGTGTGAAACTTGAATTTTGCTTTAATAGCATTGTCCAAGTTAAAGAATCAGCAGTTTCTTTTTTAAATTAAGATTCTAACGTTGTTCAATTTAATCGCTGATAATTTATTTTTGTTAGCATAATATTGTCCAAAAATAACGACTTACGTTACTTACGTTATTTAGAAACATTGTTCCCACTTAACGATTTCTTTGAATTATTGTTCGATTTTAACCAGCAGTTGACGTGTGCCTCTATTGAATAATCTCTTGCAGAGGCAAGGGTGGTTTGTTTAATTTAGATGCATTGCGAGGGTTGTCCTCACAGCTAATTCTTGATCCAAGTAATTTGTAGTTATTTGTGTATTAAAATTTTGTATTTATATCTACCGGGGTTACCCGTAGATATCATTCCCTTTTGTAAGATTTTGTAAAGGACAAGTACTTGTTTTACCTTAAACAATGTTAATTGCAGATCAATAGATTTTGTTTTACCTTAAACAATGTTAATTGCGGATCAATAGATTTTGTTTTGCCTTAAATAGTGTTAATTGTAACTCAATGAATGTTGTTATCTTCTAGATTGTGTATAATTATACCTCAACTGATATTGGTTTCTTGAATTGTGAATATTGGTACATTTGATAATATTGAGAAACCATATACTGTTAATATTGATTCATAAACTTATGAGAAACCATACACTGTTAAAATTGGTTCATTAACTTATGATGGTTTCTTTAACTGGTGTGAAGCATAAACCGATAATATCGTTTTCTCAAATTTGCGTAATTCATTCACTATTGCCATTGTTTTTTTTTTTTTGATAAATAATAGTTGGACAACGTAATGTCATTTGTGTTTCTTTGTGTATTGTTGACTTGGTTAGAGGTTATCCTCTTGTTTAACTTTATTAAATTTGTTATGTTGACTTCTGGATGTTTGATTTAGTAACTTTGCAACCTGAGTGCTTGTAATTGACTTTGTTCTTGGGGGCAGTTTACCTTTGGATAAGGATTGATTATTACAAGAGCTGGCGCTGGGTCTCTCATCCACCTCCGTACTGTCGAAGCACACGCCCTCACGACTGAGCTAAAGGCACATTCTTTATCTCTGTATCTTGAAGGTGGTACATCACTCTCCGAAACGTAGTTTAAATTTTGTAATTGATAAGTGAAGCTAAAGTCGTTTCAGTTCTGTTGGATATAACGAGTCTACCGACGGATGAGTGTTGGTTCGCGTTGCTCTATACTTGACTGCGCTATACTTGACTGCGCTACCGGCCTGTAATTTCTAGGGCTAGTTCTCCCGTTTACAGGGCGGGCGTGGCAATACGTTATAGAATGACAGTTAATTTATATAGATTTATGTGTACATTTTTACTAGAGCCTTTCTAGTGGTACTGTAAGATAAATGTTAAAATAACAAACATTAGCAAAAAGAGTAATGAAATTAATTAAAGGCATATATCTATCTGTGTGTGTAGCTAATTTTCAATTTATTTGTATGGGATTGTCTTAATTTGCTCTCCCATATCATCAACCACAGCTTCTTTTTAAACGAACACTACTGTTTTTGCCTTTATAAAACAATTTTTATTTAAAAATCTACGTATAATAACTAAACAATATAATCAAATGATAATTAATGAGTTGATTGGGAAACTAGAAACTAGAATTTGTGCCTAACAACAAACTTCAAAATATTAAATACTGTAAAAACTACGTGAGTAAATTCAAACGTAGCTCAGGCATTAATTAATAATCACATTATATTTTGCCATTACTTGAGTAGTATTTTACCTAGAATTAAAATATGGGACTTTTATCTAGCTCCTACGCATTTCTTGATTTTCATACAGACTTTCTTATTTTCAATTCCAGGTGGTTTGGGTTTATTATGAAGAGCGTCGTTGTCAATTTTTCTTAAGTTGGATTTACTTGCACAAGAAGTAGACTTAATTAATACATTTTATACATGAAAGTTGATTCGCCAAAAGTTTAAAAATTATCAGGAATCCAAATAGTAGACAGTCGTAAACCTTATACTTGAAATTTGATAAATTACAATCAATATCTTTTGATAATTTTGTGACTATTTTCTACTTTTATTTACCACAAACACGATTTTAACATTTAAACATGATAAAGGTGTTAGAGAGTTATTCAAAAAATAATATTTATTAGTGTTCGTATAAGAACTTTAGCTTTTTGGAAACATTGTCCGCTGGCAAGTGATAATCAATTCTTTCTCTTTCCTGCACTATCCACCTTAAGTGTGGTGATCCACATGCATACATAAAAATTAATTTACATTATAGATATTTTTGATTGATTTGGATAGGACATCTTAAATATAGATATGTATAATTGTAACATATCAAAATGTCCTGTCATAGTAGTGAATAAAAGCTCTATTTTTATTACCTAATTTTATTATTTTAAATGAAGAGGAAAGTTGATTGGTTGAAAAATACGTAGATAAACCTTTACCTTCTCGTGATCCTTCGTATCATCACCCTCTGTGTAGGTTGCGATGGGATTGGAGACGGAGATGGGGCTGGTATTTGTGAACCTAGGCTAGTGTCCAATGCATGTTTCAAAGCGTCCGGATGCAGCTGATTTCCATAAAGTGTGTGCTCATTTTGTCGACTAATTTCATCTTTTGACGGTGAGCCTCTTAAAGGTGTTCGCAAGCTTTGTGGTAGCAACTCGACGAGGTTTGTAGAGTGAGGCTGATACCTTAAGATTAACACGCACGTAGAGACCAACGTGTATGCTAGAAGTGTACCTGTTATAAAAGAAAAAAGACGTTTCATATTACTTAAATTTGTAAAATTTAGAATTAATTGAAAATGCTCATGTCGTCATCAAAATAAATTATTGCAACTTAAATTGCTTATCCTGTAAATATTTGTAGATATATTTTCCAGTTTCAGTTAGATCTTATGAGAAAAGTTCTACATCTCGTTATATTGTAACTAGATATTTTAATTGTAAGTATCAAAAAATACCGACCCAATCTTAAGTAAATGAAAATACCTCGATATGTTTATCGTAATATAATTTTTTCTTGTAAATGTTAGTAACTCTAATTAACAGGAAAGTAATTAATTTCTCGTGTGTTTTGCCCTGTAGCCTTTTAATCACTGAGAAAATTAAAGTATTATTTTTTCTTCATGGAAAAGCAGGATTGATTTTTTTATGTTGTTTTCGTTTGATCATTTGCTCCGGAAAGTATTTAAAGGATATCTATCACCCAGCCAATTTGTCGCTTATTGTTTTTGTGCTTATTAAAACCGCTATGATTTTAAACATTGATTAAATGTCAAGGACCTTATGTTTTGTACGAAGAAGGGATGTAAGAAAAACTATATACAGTACATATAATTTATTTCTCTTTGTACCGTAGAATGTAGGCAAAAAGATAGCTTATAAAGCTAAATATATGGTGGATTTACATAGATATATTTATGTATGTACTGTGATGATTATTATTATGGTTAATATTCAATAATTTTGTAATTAATATAGTGAACAATCAATAGCATATTTAAATATCTTTGCTTTTTAAGTTGCTGTAGTTGACAAGTTACGCTAGCTGCTATAAACTGTATATTTTAAGTACACTTCAGAAAAAATTTGTAGTCCTCGACGATAACAAACAAAAATGATTCTTAAAATATATTTTGTGCTTGCGTATAACGAACTTGTTTATAGCGAAGGTTCATTTATAAAGCTCAAATTGGAAAAAAGTTGCAGTAACATTTCAACGAAATACAGGCCCTTTTTATATGTACGTAGAACACACACACACGCGCGCTCGAGCACACACACGCGCTCGAGCACACACACACCCTCCTATCATATCTTCAACTGACTCTACTCTAACCACTACGTTTAAATAGGGAAAGTACTAAGTATGCTACATTATTGGAAAGGTAATTTTATGCAAATTTCAGCAACGTGATTGCGTTACTTCGGATTTAGCGACCTCTAGCGAGATAGAAAACGATAACGTATTCCTAAATGTGACAAATCATTTAAAAGCTAATTTTATTAACAATATAAAATAAATTGGTTTACTCTTTTCAGGACAGGGTAAAAGTAGTAACACTGTATTCTAAAAATAATGAATATGCCAATAGAATCACTGAAATATTCAATGAACAACACCCAAACAAACATATAAATAGCAATTTTTTTTTGAAACTAATTCGTAATTACGCAAAACGGGGCCTGTACAAAATAAGAAACGCTTCGTTGAAAACCCAGTAAGTAACGAAGCGACAGAAATGGCCGTTTTAGGACAAGTTGGTGAGGTTCCAAGTCTAAGTACAAGAAAGCTTGTGGAATCATCTGGAATAAGTCAACGTACCGTCGGTCGAAGTTTGAAAAAATACAAATTCCGTGATCATTTTTTATCCTGCTAGAGGGCGCTAAAATCAAAAGCAACGCAGCCAGCAATAACGTTGATAATGTTTAATACTTAATACTGATGAAAGTTTAGATTTCAATGTGAACATGTATTGTATGTAAACATGATAAAGAACGCGAATGCGTATTATTGTTTGTGTAAATATCACTTGCATGGAAAAGCATAGTCGTGAAAAAGTCAGGGATGCATGAGTTAGCTGAAAATGTACTAAGACATTGTGACAACAAACTAGAAAAGAAAAATAGAAAATTTTGGTGGGTAATTGTTTAGAGCTTCCACATATAGAATGCTTTAAATGCATTAAGCTGGTCTCCTTAACTTTTAATAATACGGTGGAAGTATAACCAATGGATGCAAAACATTCTTTAACTCGGTTGTTTAATTGCCTTGAACACAAAGAAAATTTAAAATTTTCATTACTAGACGCCTCTAAAACTGGTTTTCAACAGAATCGGGTATTTAATGAAGATGATTCTACTATCACAATGGATTTTAAATGCTAGCAATTAATATGATGTTAAGCTTTCTCTTTTAACATGGATCATCCAAATAACATTCATAATCTATTTACCAATGAAGAAGATTAGGCAAATTTAACAATTTTCTTTACGAATTAATAAATACCGAGGCTCCATTTGACTCAGAACTTATTAGAAATCCTTTTGAAGATGATTTAAAAGTGGTCCTCGAAGATTCAGCTATGGACGCAGACGTAGCCAAACCACCAACCATTGGGAGAGTGTGTGATGCCATGAATCTTTTATCAACTTACATTTATTTCTCACATATAGAAAAAAAAACACAAAATGCATGGTTCATTTGTTACGAAATAATATTGAAAAAGTTATGCCAACAAAAAAATCAGTTTAGTTTAAAATTATAACTAATAGTCCTTACAAAGGCAAAAAATGTAGGGATTTTCCTTCGCGTACGTTCTTTGGAGTTTTAAATATGAAGAGGCTGTAGCAAACCATATCTTATCGTACATGCTTTCAGCGGATGCGACACTACGTCGTAAGTTTTGAGCACCGCGATTAGGAAACATTTCCACGCTCGATCCAAACAATGTTTGTATTGTTTGGATCGAGCGTGGAAATGTTTCCTAATCGCGGTGTTTGTAGGCAATGAGATTGTTAAAACACGAAACAATCTGCGATTCAAAAGTTTCACAAAATTAACCACGAGGAGCAAATTCGATATTGCGAAGCTTTTACCTACCTCGGCAGCAACGGAACAACATACATAACGGACGTACTTGCAATTGCAAATGTAGCTGCAGTATGAAGCCGATGCTAGGGAGTGGGGGTGGAAGAACACTAATCGTGGACTAGAATATGTCGCTACAACGGCAGATCCCGTACCAGAATTTTTACTGAAGACAATTTCGTTCAAATGCAAAACAACGTACGGAAAAATGTGCGGTTGTCACAGAGCAGGACTCAAAATGTCTCTCTTATATCTGCGACGGAGAAACGTGCGAAAATTTGGTCGCAATACGAGAGCTGCTCGATAAAGATAACATCGATGGTGACGGAAACCTACCGTCAGAACGAGTCACCACTGACCCTCCTGAGCTTTGAGACGAAGACATCGATGTTTACGAGGAAGAATCGACTTGGCAGAACCATCGGCTAAACGTTTAAAACAGGCATAATTCGAATTTCGCAGGGCTTCAAATGTGCACTTGAGAAAAAAATAAATGTTATTTAGCCTGTAACTGTTTTGTGATAATTTTCGCATATCAAAATATCTTAATCTCTAAATGTTCCATATTTGTCATAACTGAGGTTGTAAATACTAGTTGAACTATAAATACCATAAATACACGCACGAGTGGGCTTAACATTTTCTATTTAGCATAAGATATGCATGTTATCAATAACATTTCTATTCAGACAGATATTTAGATAATAGAACAAAATAAAAGCAGCTATATTAATAATTAGGGAGCGGAATGACTCATCGCCCATGGGCGTGCTATTGAAATGTTGTATGTTTAAAGAGGTTTTAATTTTATTTATATAATTGAATAACAAGTGGCTGGTGATTATAAAATACAAAATACCCTACCATTTGTTCATTTTCTCTTCTGTAAGACTTGTTCTCTTTGAATTAAGTACATCCTTGTAGATAGAAAACGTCTTTTCTACATCGCAACTGGTTATATTTACGTAATGGAAATATTCTTTTATTTCAGCGTATTTAGCATACACAATTGCCGCAATGTTATTAAACCTGGATTTCTATTAAAAACTGCGTCTAAGTCACTTGGAATTATTAATAGCCACATCTAATGTGGTTAATCCATTGAAATTTTCGACTTCGAGATTTTTGCAGATGTCCACGTTTTGAAGTCCCCTGATACCGAAAGAGATGTTTTTAAAAAATGTCTGTGTGTCACTATGTGACCACGATAACCGCTGTAGATATCAATTCCAAATTTTGTATTTACGTGTCTAATCTCCCTCTTGAGATCTGAGTAGTTTTTCAGTAAAATCGGTAGACCGGAAGTAGCAGTTTACTTCAGTGAAAAAATTAAATTTTGCCAATATTTCGCCAACTACTAAATTTAAACAAATGTATAAAGAATTCATATGTACTTGAAATTAAAATTGAGAACAATTTTATTTAAAAAGTTTTTCGAAGCTGCTACCGGAAGTAGGTCTTTTACTCCTATCGAAAATCAGTTTTTTGCGAATATTTCGCATGTCATGCTTTTTAGACAGGTACGTTACGGGTATAAAAGTATTTAAAACGTAATTTTCAATATCTTTTGCATAAAAACAATTTTAAAATTCAGACCGGAATTACCACTTTTACTCTTATCGAATAGCGATTTTTTGCGAATATGTCGTAAATTATGCATTTTATATGTATTTATCAAGAATACAAAAGTATTTAGTGCTAGATTTGCAATATTTTTTGAATATATGAAATTTCAAAATTCGGAGCGGAAGTAACACTTTTACTCTTAGGGGTATTCCTTTTTTTCGAATATCTTGCTAAGTATGCATTCTATAGCGATTTATTAAGAGAACAGAAGTACTTAGAATAGGATTTTGAATAATTTTTGTGTAAAAAAAATATAGTATAGTTTGAAACGCTCATACGTATAAGAAAGTCGTGTGGTGGTCACACCTCATTTTTTAATTTGAGATTCGATTTTCAAAATATGTCATTAGTTTAGGCAAATTTCCAAAGTGTTCCTGAAGGAATAACAACTGATTTTTTAAATTTGGGATTTGTGTTAGTTCCTTGCACTCAGAAATACTTCGAGCATCGTCATTTAAACATGTAACGAAATTTTGTAAACTATCGAAATTCTCTGCATGAAAACTATTTCTGTGTATGTTTTAGCAAAGCTAAGTGACGATATTTTACAGACTTTGCAATAAATTTCGGAATCACTGACAATTAATTTTTATCTCAGAAAAAGTAACATAAACAACGTTCTAGATCTAAATAAATGATAACTAAAAATGTACGCGTATGTTATTGAAACATACATATTATATTGCGAAATATAAGGTAAATATAATAAATTTTAAAAACTCGTCACCCTTGTACCTACGCCGATGAAGAAAGGATTTTATTCATAAAATTCCTTATTTTATGGCAGTTTTTTCTCTGGAGTAAACATATGTTACAGTTCGCCCTATGAATTAGTGCTATTCAGATATAATGTAAACAACACGCAGTTGTTTACATTATTTCTTTTCACGCTTGTGGCTCCGTGGTAGTTTAGCTCGCTCGATTCCGCTCTCTATTAATAATACAATCTTTTGCTAATTTATTTAATATTGATATCGTGTGATAACAATAATTTAATAGATTGTAGATATGTTTATAGTAAAAGATTGTTAGTTTATTTGTAAAAATTAGAATAGGTGCAGGTTAAAAAAATATGTTTGTTAACCAGCAAATAATATGCTAATTTTAAACTTTTATTGCAAGATATTCTTTTTTTTTTTTAAAGACTTATTATATGTATACTGATTAAATCTCTTATTTTCGTATTCTTTAAGGATATTAGATTAAAAGACAAAATGTTTCCACAAAAAAATACCAGAAATTGTAATTACCTATGGACATCATTTCAACTAGAATTTCCAAACGTATTAAAAGAGCTGCAGTTGCAGCTGCAAGACCGCTTATGAAAGTTGCTAAGGCTGGTGTGCCCGTGCTTGGCCATACTTGTGCAAACATCCTGCAATACGGTGACAGTACAGTATTACTTACTATATTCATGAAATTGTATTAACAAATTACTTGAATATTAGACCGTCCTGTGCCATTGCATATACAATCCTGGGCATTGGAAACATCGATCCAAACATACTGACCGTAAGGCCTGCTAGTGCTCCCACAGCGACTATGTATTTACATTTATATGCACCCACTTGCCCAAACATTTCCACTAGGGCTGAATCTCTGTCCACTTGATCGTATGGAACTGAAATTATGAATTTAAAATTAAGCTTGGTCTAACGTTTACAGTAGGTAAATAAACAGAATTAGAATTTAAAATTTTATTCAAATCTCATTCCGATTTGTGGCTGCACTCCTATAGGTAACCACTGATTTCGTATAATAAAGTTTTGAAATAAACGATTCTGTTTTACGATGACATCATTTAAATAGTTGTTTCAAAAACATATAAATACGAATTATTTGAAAACATGCATATAATAAAATGGATACCCGACTTTATCCATTTAAAAGTGTGAGTGACTTATATGTTTTCTGAAATCCACGAATGATGCGCTAATAGTTGGCTTATATTAATATGTCGAAAATCAACAGCACAGCTTTTTACAAGGCGATCCAAGCTTTTTAAATCGGTTGTAACACAATATCGGAAACAAAGATCTATTTCGAAATACGTATTCAATGGTTAGCAATAATTAATTATTTTTCTTGCCTGCACTGTCTCGATGAAGTACGATAAATTACGTACAGACATACCTTGATCTAAGTTACTTTGTAGATCTTTTTCTTGATATATTAGATTACAGGTTTTCGTTTATAGATAATACTTATTAGATTTATTTTGTCCTTGTTTTAATTTGTAAACTTGTCATTGTTTGCTATGCCATATCATTTTAAATATTCAGTGTTGTACAGTGATTTCACTAGAACAGTAATTTTATATCGACTTATAGTTGATAAACCATTAAGATATTTCGTTTTGCGTTTTTTGGATAAAAAGTGTCATGTGTTTTGTATATCACAAAACACATGACACTTTTTATCCAATTAAATCTTGTATAACATCTATAAATGGGTAAAATTGATGATTTGCATTATATGCATTCAAGATCATTTATGGTAAGCGTGTATTAGATATATTTCTAGATTCATAGAAAATATAGTTTTAAGTGATTACAAGCGAAAACTTGTTCTAAATCTAAGCACTATTTGTTTCAGATATTTTGAACATCTTAATATTTCTGACTTATACCGAAAGAGAACGTAATAGTCCTAACGAAATGAGATTAGTTTTTCATATATCTTAGTTAAAGACAAATTTTGCTTGTTCTTTTATCTATATGACCAATATGACATTATGACCAAACTGATCAATATTTTTTGTTTTCTTTTTTTTAAGAGGGATTTTTAGTTGAAACATGTCTTTGGTTTATTAACAAAATATATTAACAAACAAGTACCACAACAATTAAGGCATATATTCCATTGCTTCACCAAGCGATATAGACCGTGCTCATAGAATTCTTATGGTTGCTGATTGAAGAATTCTTTCATAGGACTTTATATTTCTGTGTCTGAATCAAAACGGGTATCTTAATTTTTTTTTGTACTCATATCACATAACATACAGTTTTACGCATTCATATGGGTGCGGGAAATTCTATTTCCCGCACTCGTGCGGGAAGTAAAAATTAAATATCAATTCAAATAATTTGTACTGCCAACTCAAAATTTTTGAATTAATGTGAACAAATTTGTAGTGTGTCATAAATGATAACGTATTTAACAGTAGCTATTATTTAAGTATTCGAACAAAAAATATTGTACAAACTTCATGCGTGAAACATTTCGCGAATTCGTGTCCATAAAGCGCTCGCCTTTCGGTCACTCATTCGCGAAATATGTTTTCCCGCATTTGGTTCGTAAATAACTATTTTAGTGGTCCAAATGTATAGAAATCGTAAGGCAATAAGTCTGCGGTATAGGCAGAATGTTCTAAAATTGTCCAGTCCTTGTGTTGTAGATTTTCTTTTGTCACGTTAGTGATATGAACCCGAGCATTTTCTGTGTTATTGTGTGATATAGCTTGTTCAAAATTTAATGGCCTTTAATATCTACCAGCAATGGTCTTTCATGGTAGACAAAAATATGACATCACTTTTCCTTAAACTTTCTTGGTGTTGGTGAATTTGAATGTATTTATTGCGTCAATGACAAGAGCATTCAAAATTATGACACCCAGTTCTGTCGGCAAAAATTATTGATAAAAAAATCTTTACCATTTTGATTGTACTCCGTGGAGCGTTACAAGGACAAATTCATTTGCAAGCGTTTTTCTCTATTAACTTTATTTTTCTATATGAGAAGTTTTTTCAAACCATAATTGTTCTTCATTATACTTTTGATCTTGTTGTGTATTTCCGTTTTCATTTCTCGACGCATGTTCTGAATTACTTCCAGGTTTTTAATATTTTTGGTTTGACTGATGCAATGTTTTCTATTAAATAATTTTTGTACAGTCAACGTTAAGACAGTATATCTAACTGTAGGTAAACAGCCAGAAGATTTCCCTGTCACAGACAACATCATAATAAGTAGTTTTGAAAATATATCTGTAGTTTATAAGTAATATTTCACTCCTCAACAAAAATCAAAATGACAGCATACATTTATAGTAGTGCGTATAACTGTATGGGAATCATAAAATTGGACAATTTAGGTATTGCGAAAAATCGAAGAAATTCTCTGTATTCATCGAAAATTGTATTTATCAGCCTTACAAGCAGATGCGGACTCAAAATTTGTCATTGCATTAAAATATTAACATAAAGTGCATTCGTAAATTGTATACAAGTAAAAAAGGAAGCATTATTTTTTTCGTTAATACGATATGAAAACATTGGTTTCAGGAAAACTCATCCCTCAGATTGACGACCTACATATCTGCTATATAGTGTCTTATTATCAGTATATCTAGGCTCTTACAAATTAATATTTTGAAAAGCAATAATGATTGAAATAGTTACAACCGATTAGAATTTTGTTTGTGTATTTGCTCCGCATAAAAAAGAACTGTCTGACTAGTGTAATAATTAATATCAACTGCATAATTTACAGGTAACTTTTAAACGTTTACTAGAACACTTTAAAAATTATCTATCAATTAATTAGCTCATATTATCCTTCGTAGAAGTATGCATATCAATTTATGTATGTACTTGTGGCGAGAGTTACCTATTAACGTTAACATCATCGAACTTGTCACATAGGCTATTAAAATTATCACTAAACTCGAGACGATCGCCAGTGGTATTGATTTCTTCGGATTTGTTGCTTCCTCGCCTGTCGTTGCGATTATGTCGAAACCTATGAATGCGTAAAAGCAGGTCGCGGCACCGGTGAATACCTAAAAACAGACAGAAGAAAAGAAAGATATAAAGAACGGCTACAGTAAAAAAATGTAAGATGTTCGCAATTTTACGACTGTCAGTTGCTCTTGATTCGAGGACTTCTCACATAAAATTATGTCATTAAATTACAACATTCTGGCTTTCAAATCACTTCGTTCTTAAAATTGAATCGATACTGTAATTTCGTACAACTTTCGTACAGCTCCTTACCTTAAGATATTTCTCATTAATTTTCCGTCGGAACAAATAAAACTTGTTTAAATGTTGGGATGATTTTGTTTTGCTCTTTCGGCTATGTCTTCGTTATAAAGTAGTTAAATTAAAACTCCTACATTTTGGAAAGATATATAAATCTACGTTATTTTAAGAAAATCAGAGTATAATAGTAGATTTATAATGAGGACGCTCAACTTTATACAAAATTTTCCATACGAGATAAAAATCAAAGGAAACCATTATCAAAAATCGTGCTCAACTTCTACATACATACTTATTTTCACAATCAATTGTCGTCAACCTAGGATAAACAGCGTTAGACGTATGGTGACACAAACATTATTTTTAATGCATTTATGCTCAATGAATTTATTATATTTAAAACTAGAAAGTAAAAGACAATATGACAAATAATTAAATGAAGTGATGGAAATCTCTTGGTGAAACATGTCGAAATATAAGTAAGTAATAACAAAAAACACACTGTGAAACAATACCAAGTGTGTTTTTTGTTATTACAGACAATATGACCATTATTGACATTTGCTGGTCTTAGAATTGATAAATATAAGACTACTACAGCTTTTGCCATTTTCGTTTTCAATTATCTAGAATCTACTTGTTTACATCATTTTTTTGGCAGGAACTAAATTGTACCGGCGTTTCGGTTTCGAATTTAGGGATAGACTAAGACCTCTTCTAACTAATCCTATTTTTTTTTTCAAGTGATTTAAGGAAAGAAGATAATTTTTGATTGGGCTTTGCAAATAGTAATTTTTTTCTAAAATATCAAATGGGAACCATATAAAATAATTACATCGTTGTATAATCGAAATTCCAAGTTTTGCATTTATAAAAAAAACAGCACATTTCATTACAAAAAAAAAAGAAAAGAAAAAAGAAGTTGTTAGGTCAATTTGTCGAAAAACGTCTTTTTTTCAAAGTCAGCTGTCATGATAAAACAATAGAAGTGCAATTGTCAATGCAATCGGAAAAATAACAATAAACTGAGAGAAGCATTATTGTTATCTGATAAACGTTGTGAAAATGCCTGGAATTCAACAAGAAATGGTTGACATGGTGTTTATTCTTGGAGAATGTTTCAAAAATTGTTTGTTGGCGTCACGGGTGTACACAGAGATATATCCTCTCAGAACGTGTCAAAATTCACGTGCGTTTACAGAGGTGTTGGATAGATTCACGTCTACTGGTACTGTTCAACGAGCAAAGAGAGTTAGAACGAAGCCAGTTTTTACCGTAGAAAACGAGTTGAAAGTTCTGGAGGCTGCTGTTGAAAATCCTCATATCGGTGTCCGCGAAATTAGTAGGAACACTGACAAGTTCCATCCATTTAAAATTCAATTGCACCATGAATTGCAATCTCAAGATTTTGAAACCAGGCAGAATTTCTGCAATTGGGAAATCAACAAAATCGACCAACATGAATCCTACCGTATGCGCGTGTTATTTTCGGATTAATCGACATTCCATAAAAATGGGGTAGTCAATCGTCACAACTGTCATTATTACATTTCATTACAAAAAAAGAAGAAAAAAGGAGTTGTTAGGTCAATTTGTCGAAAATTGGTAGACATGGTGTTTACTCAGCCTAACCTAATTGTTCAAAATGACGACCTTCCCTTTGGAGGCATAATCGCAACTTCGACTCACAGGCCCTAGACACCGCGCTTAGGACTTCCGGTGATACAACACGGAATGCCGCGCTGTAGACCTCGTTTTTGATGTTGCCCTTGAGGAAGAAGTCTAGGGGAGTGAGGTCAGGTGATCTTGGCGGCCACCTTGCTGGACCCCCACGACCAATCCATGAATCTGGAAACCTTTCGTCAAGATATTCCCGAATGGCACGACTATTATGTGCAGGAGCTCCATCGTGTTGGAAAACTATCTGTCGGCGAGCGGCTAATGGGACATTTTCCAAAAGTTCAACCAAGTCGTCACGAAGGAACCTTAAATAATTGTTGCCATTCAGGTTCCCATTGAAGAAGTAAGGACCAAGTAGGTGTTCTCCCAGTATGCCATCCCAAACATTGAGTGACCATCTTTGCTGGTGGCTTCCAATGCTCATGACGTGCGGGTTTTCATCGGCGTAATAATGACAGTTGTGACGATTGACTACGCCATTTTTATGGTATGTCGATTCGTCCGAAAATAACTCGCGCATACGGTAGGATTCATGTTGGTCGATTTTGTTGATTGCCCAATTGCAGAAATTCTGCCTGGTTTCAAAATATTGAGATTGCAATTCCTGGTGTAATTGAATTTTAAATGGATGGAACTTGTCAGTGCTCCTACTAATTTCGCGGACATTGATATGAGGATTTTCAACAGCAGCCTCCAGAACTTTCAACTCGTTTTCTACGGTAAAAACTGGCTTCGTTCTAACTCTTTTTGCTTGTTGAACAGTACCAGTAGACGTAAATCTATCCAACACCTTTGTAAACGCACGTGGATTTCGACACGTTCTGAGAGGATATCTCTCAGCGTACACCCGTGACGCCAACAAACAATTTTTGAAACATTCTCCAAGAATAAACACCATGTCAACTATTTCTTGTTGAATTCCAGGTATTTTCGCAACGTTTATCAGATACCAATAATACCTCTGTCCGTTTATTGTTATTTTTTCCGATTGCATTGGCAATTGCACTTCTATTGTTTTATCATGACAGCTGACTTTGAAAAAAGACGTTTTTCGACAAATTGACCTAAGAACTTCTTTTTTCTTTTCTTTTTGTAATGAAATGTGTTTTTTTTTTATAAATGGGAAACTTGGAAGTTCGATTATCCAACTATGTAATTATTTTATATGGTTCCTATTTGATATTTTAGAAAAAAATGACTATTTGCAAGGCCCAATCAAAAATTATCTTCTTTCCTTAAATCACTTGAAAAAAAAATTAGGAGTAGTTAGAAGAGGTCTTATTCTATTCACAAAATATACATTGTTCCATTTAAAAAAACATAGATTTGATACGCCACTGGAATACAGCACGGCACTGATGACTAAAAATATTTTAGGGAAATGGTGATTGTAGTTATGGACAATTTTTCTCTTAGACTTTTTTCGATATATTGTATGATAGAGGAGCTACGTTCCGAGGCATCTTAGGTGCTACACCCTGTACAAGTTAAAATCAGTACTAATAATAATAACATCTATTTTATAAAATAGGCTAGGATTATGTAAATTAGTAATTAATTTTGAACATAATCTGTTCAGCGTAGATTGCGCCGAAATCGTAACAATGAATTTAAAAATGTATCAGTGACTGTACAGTCTTAGCTAAATAGTTGCGTAGTTGAAACAATTGCAAAATTTACTATATGGTGCGGAACCGATCGGAGATTGAAAGTACTCGAGATTATAGAAGCCATAAGCATATCACATGGTTTAGTGATTTCGATATTGAATGATCACTGTGTACGAGAAAGGTATACGCAAGTGCGGTTCAACGTCGATTTGATGAAAACACGACCGCGTTTGGCCATGAAGAAAGTGCTGGTCCACCAAGACAATGAGCGGGTGGGCACATTCGTAGTCACCGTTGCGAAATTTCATGAACTGAGCTACGTAGTGCTTTCTTATCCACCATATTCTCCGGATTTAGCTCCCAGTTACTGCTTCCTGTTTCCAAACCTCAAGAAATGGCTCGGCGGATAGAGATTTACCCCTAACAATAAAATTATGGCTCCAAAAAATGCCTATTTTAAGAATCTCAATAATTCTTATTATTTGGAAGGGATACAAGAATTAGAGAAGCGTTGAACATAGTGTATTGAGCGCAAAGGTGACTATGTTGAGAAATAAAACGTTTCTTTTTTGCCCAAAAAATATCTGACATTCAAAAAGTCACAGGGATAATGATTTACCATCATAATCTGCTTCAAGTCAATATGAAGTATTTTATGCTAAAGAAAAATTTTGTATTTAGTATTGGTCATTCTTCTCTTGTTTTTCCCTAATTTGCATATAAATTAAAATTTATTGTGACATAGATGCTGTGTATGTTACAACTACATTGTCAAAGTTGATTGATATAGTTATTACATTGCTTAATGACGTGAACGTGAAATATTCAATGTTTCGGAATGAATGTATCAAACGCTTTAGAGCATGATAAATGTATCTCGACCTTCCTTGTATTATGCAAACATTTAATTACAAATAATGTGTCCATCGCCGCTTTGATTAATTGAACAATAAAATTAATGTCAGCTGCAAAACTTATTAATTAATTTTCCGTAATCGACGCGTCTGGATTCTTTCTAGAACATAAATCAAACGAACGCTCTGTTTCGTGTCGCAGATGACATATATATTTTGATATAAAAACCAAAAAAGATGAGTTAGTGAGAAAACTAAAACGTTACCAGACATATTAATTCATTGTACGCGTTTGTAGTTTATTAGTTTACTTATTTGTTTTAAGATTTTTAGAAGAATGGGAGAGCCTTTACGTACACAGGAGTCATATCTGAAGCATTTTAGCGCATTCCTAAAATTATATGTGTTGTCAATACTGAAAATATTAACATAATTTGTTTCATATTTAGTGCTTCATTCTGTGTTCTTTTGAACAGAAATTTAGTCTTAGCAATAGAAAATATTGGGATTCGTGTTGAATGTCATATCGATACTAGATAGTAACAGTTTGGTATAAACTTCATTTTGAATATTAACTATTCACACTAGGTAACAAATAATGTTTGAAGAACAATTACGAATATAAAAATTAAAGATATATTAAAAATTACGCTGAGCATTATTATTTCATTAAAAAAAATGCGTTATGATCAGATTACAACAAGCCCATTTCAGACTTAATTTATTTATTCAGTTATTGACGTTTGACTAATTTGATATTTATTTTATATACTCTACTACACAGATTTCAGACAAAAACGAGAATTAAAATGTTCAATCTTCCAGATAATATTGTAATTAGTTTTTGCACCATGTACATCAATCATATCAATATTTTACGGTAATACACACATATTGCACCAATATAAATTTACTAACAATTTCACATTCTAAATATTTTAAAATCTTTAATCTGTTTCATTGGTTATATCCTTGCATGATTTTCTACAAGAAGTTTCTTGCGATTCCAGAAAACCAACATTTTGAAGAGTACTATCAAACTATATCCTATTTATAATTTAGTTATATTTATTTTTGTTTTAATGACATATACAATATAATAATAATTATTATGTCTTTATTTCCAGTTGTGTTAATGACACCATAATAACACAGAATGTGATACAATTATTATAATAAAAAACAGTGAAATAAACCCAAAGAATAAGAAAAACTAACACAGCCTTCAACCTCAGGGCGAGTTCCAGACATTTTTGTCTGCTCCTGACTCCGCGACATTTATAAATACACAGTATAGTACAAACTTAAACGTAATCTACCTAAACACTAGTTTAAAACATATTCAGTTGCTCATATTATGTACGCTCGGCCATATAAAAATCTTGTGAAGTGTAGTACATACATCAATATTATCCTGCACTCCGGGTAACTCAAAACTGACTCTGAAAGAGTATGTTCCTTTACGCGGATAAAGTTTTTTTAAATTCATAATAAATATAATGGATTACATAGAAAATGTCGGCATGTCTGCTTTAGACAACCTATAATAATATACCTATCGAGATTACCTATCATTGCTTTTCCATATAATTACAATAGCCATAAGCAGAACAATTAGGCACGTTTAATGTAAAATTATTAATAAAAACTCAAGAAGTAACAAAGGTTTTTATCACGAAAATAAAGTCATTAAAAAGGCTAATTGTTGTAATTAATACTATCGAAAGTAAAAAGGGCCTACAAAACCAAACCAAAACAAAAGGAGAAGTTGCGATAATGTCGCACTCCCTGGATTTTCCAAAAGATTATGGAAACATTACCCATTCAATGAGGCTATATACTACCCCATAATCTCCAATGGAGCGCCTGTTGTTTTAAAACGCTGTTATTAATAAAAGAGCATATGACTCGGAAACAGAAAACAAAGGTGGTCTTAGCAGAGACAGATCACTCGATTGGAACGATTATTAAACGAATAGTAGAATTCCTATTTGCAGACACAAATATTCAAGTAAGTCATTATAGTACACAAGATGAATACAAATAAGGACGAAGCTAAGAGCCAAAGAGAGTAAGAGATGTTGCTTTAGTAGTCAAAATAATAGGTACATCTTATGCAGAACTCTTAAAGATTAAACAACAAATTAATCCTAGTGAAATCAGTATTGATTTTAAAGATAGTAAACGAACAAGGAATGGGGAGCTACTCCTAGCACTGAGAAAGCTTGACTTCTAAAATAAGGGATATATTTGAAACTTCTTCAAGCAGTAGCAACTCATCTGAAAACACGTGACTACATGGATTACCTTGATGAAGTGACAACAGTAGAAAACGTCGTGTGTGCGATAGCTCGCGAAATATCCATGAACCCGGAAACATTTGAAGTCAGAAACTCCAAACTATGACTAATAAACAGAAGAAACATGTCAAAAACATACATGTATGTATGTGCATATCATAATGCCTATACATTACATAACACTATTATAAAGCAATAGGAATCGTGCCAATATACAGGGTGTTCCTAAATATCATGTACATAAGGAAGGGGGTAACTATTTGGTTTATTTTGTGCCTAAAAGTTCATATAAACATAGGTCTGCAAACGCTTCGTTACCAATATACAGGGTGTTGAAATTTCAAGAATTTTTCACTTTTTACTGTATAGCTCCTGCAGTTTTTTTACGATTTCTAATGTCAATTGTCAAATTAATAAACTTAAGTGATTATCTGAATAAAGCCAGAGCCTGCTAGACCATTTTAAAAAAATTAATTTTCTCTGGCGAATTACAGAAAATTGTTTTCTATTTTTTTTCTCGATAACGGTCAGAGATAAGAAAAAAATATAAGAGATCACAAAGTTTCTAAACAAGACAGAAAATTTATTGCGTATTTTAGAATCTAGCAGTGGCGCATCGCAAAAAAGTTCAGGGTGAGAAAAGAGGGCATGACCCCGAAAAAATTATTACCCTGTAGATTTACATAATCATTTGGCATGGCTAATGATGCAGGCCTTATAGCGTAACCTACCTTCCAAATTTGAACAAAATATCTCAAAAACTGCAGGAGCTATACAGTAAAAAGTGAAAAATTCTTGAAATTTCAACACCCTGGTTATTGGTAACGAAGCGTTTGCAGACCTATGTTTATATGAAATTTTAGGCACAAAATAAACCAAATAGTTACCCCCTTCCTTATGTACATGATATTTAGGAACAGCCTGTATATGTTCTACCTTGTTATGTAGACGAATTAAAAAAACTGGTGAAACTAATCACAGGATTTTCAATACGTGTGCTAACTTTGTTTTCTTTATGTTTTCTATCTCGATTCTTCATTTCAAAGGACGGTATTAAATTTTGCGGAAACTACTTCTAAAGAAGAAAAGCTTCAAATAGATCTATTTGAAAGACGCTCCGGGTTGTCTTCTATACTGCAAAAACGTAATTCTTACATAAAATTTCGAAGCATAAAGACTAGTTAACCTTTACTATCGGCTCCCCACTGTCGTAATCGATTTTTTTACGGTTTTACTTAGTTCAAATGAAAATTAAGCTAAAAATATAATTCTTGGTAGTGCGGTATTGCACGATTTAACTTTATGTATGTGTATACATAATGTATGTAACGGGCGTTCTGGAAATTTCAAAATCAAGCAGATTATCGACAAAAAAATGTATGTCGTAACTTAAATCTGTATGTTGTCTCTTAATAATTGTAATTGATAGAGTTTAATATCAAATAGTGCTGTACATTTTTGAATTTAAAATGGAATTTAATAGTATACATAAAGCGTTTCTGGTTAAATTGTACATTCGAAATGACAAAAGACTCCATTCTAAATTGTTTAGTAGAATTTTCAGAAACATTTTCCAACCTTATTCTTGATTATAATACATACTGACAGCGTTAGACGACAAGAGGGTATTGGGCAACCAAAAGTCCGCACAGAAGAAGTCACTCATATATAACGACTAATGCCCCAGAAACTTTAAACTTTACTTTCTGTCATAAAATTTTAAAAGATTAACAATTATTTCCATATCATATAACTAGTTTGCAAAACATATTCGATAATGATTATCGGCGATGACTAGTATTTTGTTAAAGATTATCAAACAATTTTGATGATAAACTGTTAGACAATTTTTTCTTTTAAAAGAGGCGTAGCTTCATGTTAATGGATATGCTAACTTTCACACTGTATATTATTATATACAGTGTAAAATATAGAGTCCAATAATTTTTATGTTGAAAGATTGTGTTTGGTGCGCTGTAAGCAAAAGACGGATTATTTGTACAATATTTTTTAATGGTACCTTGACTACGATATTGACAAGAAATGCCCGTGGTTTTCTTTAACTAGCTTCGAGATGATAAACTAGCGTTGGGTTACTTGATAGAAGATGGGGTTAGAATTTGCGTTAAGGCCGAAATAAGGAATTTGGAAATCGTTTAATTAGTTTCAATATGGAATGCGTTTCCTTCAAAATCTTACGAAATTACGCTGTGTGATTTATTTGTATGACCTTTTTAAAAAAAAAATAGTAAGTACCAGTAAAAGCTTGTATATATTCACAAGAAAGAATTATAGATAAATTTATTCATGAATTTATAAATATCTTGGATTGAGTTGGTCTTTACTTGATGTAAATCCATTTTCAATGTGAAAATAAAACAAACAAATGTTTAAGATTTACACTGTATTTAATAATAACGACAGCTGTTTCGCTTCACTGTAGCTTCGTCAGGTTAACATATATAATAATAACTATCTACATACACTTGACTCTTATATATAGAGTGTGGATATTAGGAATTCTAAGAACTGATATGTAAAGAACAATTTCTTGTCTAAAAGTGTCGGGTCTATACAAAAAGTACGTGGAACTAAATCTATTGCAAACAGATGTTATGTGTGAAATTAGGTAAACTGTATTACTAACTAAATATATTTAACAATGGTGATGAGTTTTACTATCTACATACACTTGACTCTACACACACTACACACACTATATATAAGAGTCAAGTGTATGTAGATAGTAAAACTCATCACCATTGTTAAATATATTTAGTTAGTAATACAGTTTACCTAATTTCACACATAACATCTGTTTGCAATAGATTTAGTTCCACGTACTTTTTGTATAGACCCGACACTTTTAGACAAGAAATTGTTCTTTACATATCAGTTCTTAGAATTCCTAATATCCACACACTATATATAAGAGTCAAGTGTATGTAGTGCGCTGTTATCCTTAACTAGCGTTGTTAGATAAAACTTATCCAACAAGATACTGAAGCTTTGAATATGTATCTTTTTAAAATTTCAACAAAAAAATATAAATCTCCGGCTTTTATATCTAATTATCAATTAATTATGCTCAGTCGGTTTCTACGATTTTTTAAGATTAGCAAGCATGAATATAAAAACTTTATTCTCAGGTATTTAGAGTTCTTAAAAATATGAAAGTTACTTTAACATTATTTCAACAAAAACTAAATTATATTCTTGTAAAATGTTCTGTTAAGCTCGTTTTACATCTATCAATAAATTGAACTTAAAATTGAACTAGAAATTGAACTTAAAATTCAAGGTAACAAAATTGAACTAGAAATTCAAGGTCACCAAGTTGACAGTAAAGCGTTTTACACTTGTCAATTATAAATAACTTTCTGAACGTCAAAGTGACAAATAGATACCGATGTGTCATTCCATAAAAATATTTGGGTGAGCTTAGTTGTATATTTGTAAATAATGGAACATTCTTTTCCAAATAAATATCGAATAAAACGTATATCAATGGAAAGCTAACAGTCTTCAAAATCAAAAAAGGTAGTGTTTATTTGCATAAAATGAGGGCGATCGTCTGAACTCTTATTGTGAGGTTATGGTATACCATGATTTGGAGACGCCAAATACATAGTTTCAGTTATTCTTTGTCTGGATATACACGTAATTCTAAATAAATAAATATATATAAATCTAATAATCTTGTATTTATTTGATATTTGTTGGTCGTCTTTGGCAACTGGAGAACTAAAAATTATGTTTAAGTACGTATGTTGTATGCCCCTTCATTTAGCATTAGTGTAAGTATTTTTGATTTAGGAAAAGAAATTCATACTGATGTAAAGCAAAATATGTTATTTTTTTAGATTATAATGGTGTATTAATTGATTGCTTTTAACAAAACTGCAAATATTCAACTATATTGTAATAAACTGAAGTATACCGTAGTCATATTTTAATTTCGGTTTACGCTTCAATACCATGCAGAAGATGACTTTAGAATATGCAGCGATGCCTGCTTGCTAACAGTGGTGGGAGAGCAACGTAGTGTCGATGTCGGGGGACTCTCACGCGAGTGTACTGTCTTGGCAGCCTCGCTTATGTTTATCTTTAGTTTGTTTCGTCGCGCTCTTTTCCTCTTTCGACTTTCCTATCAGAAATTAAAGTATGACGACTACGGTATAAGCATAACTAATACAGAAATACATATGTCTGTCTTATAATTACTTTAATGCACTTAGCACAAGAGAAATACAATACTATATGTAAACAATATGCTACTGTTATATACTTTATTTTTTATTTAAGTAAACTACAAAATATTTTACAGGCAGTTTTTTTTTTGAATATACCTATTATGATTACGATTTATGTTTATAACTTGTACAATAACTTCCTGGTCAAGTGTTAGAGGATTGCCCAACACCTCTAACATGCCTTAAGAAATATGTTTATGTGCCATCTAAAGCATGACAAAAATTCAGATAAAAATTTCTAGATATCAAACCTGTGACATATAGATCGATAAAATGGCTTAATAGCCAAGATCTACAGTATTTTCTTTAATGTTGCACAGTACTGTAAATAATACGGGTAAAGTAAAGGTGGAGGGTTGTTAGAACATGGTTGTTAAAAAAAAAGAGGCAATATAAACCCAATCAATGAGGGCTTTATGAAAGACAACAATTTAAAAAATTTTACGATGAATAGATTTAGAATACTTTTAATTTTAGCACCTAATTATAAAATTGACATTAATATTTTATATTTCAATTTAAATTGAAAAATGTTTTTGACAATTTATTCTTAATTTAACCAGCTCAACATGCTGGGATACCTTGACGTAATGATTGATAATTTTCACAACCTGAGTGAAATATATTTTCTAGGTTTTGTTTTGCAAAATGAGGCAGTAGTACTTCAATGGCCTAGCTCAACACATAGTCCTAACATATTTATTAGTTGTGCATTTAAAATGGAATGTACAATAATTACATGTTATTAGGTAAGATGTACCCAAGTTTTTATTTGAATGTGTATGTCTAGGAAATAGTGTCTGTAATTTAAGAAGGTACAATCTTCCATCGCTACTAATCCCTGTAGGATTACACCTCAACAATATACTGAGTCCCATATTAGAATTAGCGTTATTATAGAAAATACATTCAGTAATGGCTTATGGAATATAATGTGTAATAACAAATGTGCTTGCACGTATAATTGCCACTACGGTGTTACCCAACATTTGCTGAAATATGCAAGATCCTAAACCACCATGTCAAAGAATCCAAACCAATTAGATTACATTATTCAGCAAGGCTGTATCCAAATATTTTTTGTTGAACAGTAATATTTCTTATAAACACAACTATCAATTGATAAGATGAACAAGTTTGACTGTAAATAATTGTTATATGTTATTTACATTTCAACGAAAACTACACACAAATACCTTTAAAAGTTACTAGAAAATGCAACATTAACAATTAACTTATTAGAAACTCATAAAGCGTCAGTCATTTAAGCCTTTAATATGTAGCCCATGTACAACAGGATTTTCTATGTCACAAAAAATTAACTACCACTTTATTAAGGACTACTTTTAATGAGATGTGGTGCAATCGGGTATTAAAGACTAAAGCTTACTTTATGTTGAGGTACACCTAAATACAGAAAGATCAAAATGACTTTCTACCCTGCCTCATTAATATATAACACACTTTAAGCATGTGCAGCATTATTAGACTAATATTCTAAATTTATCGGTACATATGATTATACATTACATTGGATTTCTTCTTGCATGATAACAGCAATTCATACTGCCAGACACGAGACAAATCAGTTTTATTTTATTTGTCTTCAAAAGATGCCGGTTTTGAATGTCACTAATAAAAGAAATGTGCAAGAAAAGTGAAAGCGTTAAGTTGGAGATTCTTACTTATAGACATTTCTCAAACCAATTAGTAGAAAAGGCAGAACATACTTAGTACGTCACATGTTTGAAGCAGGATAAGACAATCTTTTGAATATCTTTGTATAAGCACAGCAAAATGTCACCTTTCTTAAATATCATAGTATGCCTTACTTTTCGTTTACATTCATGATAAAATATCCTATTTTTTAATAACATTTACAATAGTATTAAAGTTTATTTTCTGAGTTATTGGTTTCTTATTTCTTCATATATTAAACTTAGAATCCTTAGTTTTATATTATACACACTTTTGGGTTTTTCACTCGCCATAACTCTGATGATACCATTCTACAAGTACAATTCAACAAACACCATAAATAATATTATTACTAATACATTCTACCTAAAAGCTTGCAAATGGTCAGGTTCTACATTTTTTTCATTGTTAAGAGCAGCTCCTGCACTCACTAATTAATAATTCATTATTGTCCTGCAGCACATGACGTTTCTTACTTTTAGCACTTGTAGATGGGGTTTTTGTAAAAGGAGAAGACACCTCTGATCTAGTTTCCTCTGGGATATTCTATGAATACCAATCTTCTACAGGACCATCATACAGTAATTCCAAATTCTATAAAAAGAAGAACTTCTAGAAAATTTATATCTTCTTGAGCTTCCACTTTTTCTAATAGGTGCAGAATTGCTGAGAAATGCTAACACACTGAAACACCACCAACTTGGAACATATATCGCATCACTTCCGACACTACTTCACTCTTATTTTTTTCATGAAAATATTGCGTTCTTAGCTTATTATTATTTTTATTCACATCAGTCAGTGTGATAGTAGTACTATTTAATAATCTGTACAACAAACAATTCCATATATAGATAAATAGATATTTCATGAAATAGATTCCATTCGGCACCATCCTACATTTATTCGACTTACTGAATTTTACCTGTACCTATAATTCGTCTGCAATATTTTTAAAAGAGTCTAGTCTTGCATTTTGTTTCTGTACAATGATGTACTTACCATGTACAACTTAGTATGTTGCTCATATAAAGATATCAGATCTTTGGTGCATTTCTTTCAAAGATAAATGGCATATTTATTTTTATAAATGTAGTAGTAGTAAAAGAAAATAAATATCTAGATGGATATTCGTCTCAATACAAAAATACAACAAACAGTAATAATTAATAACAATAATATAACCATATATAAATAATAAAAATAATAGAACATTCACAGAGTTCTCTGACATAACCATAAAATCTGCACAGAATGACCAAACACAATAACCTCATTATCAAAATTCTCTACAAAAGTTAAAAGTTACTAAAAAATTGAAGATAAATTGAAGAAAAATAGAACATGTTCTATTTCATCAATTTCAACTTCTTTAAATTGAACTTGGAAATCACATATATAAACGCTATGGGTAGCTCCTTAAAATCGAACTAGAAATTGAACTTAAAATTGAACTAGAAATTGAACTTAAAATTGAACTAGAAATTGACAGATGTAAAACCCAAATTGCCGTTAATTTTGCATGTACTCCGCCAAGTTCTAGAAATTGAACTTAAAATTGATAGATGTAAAACGAGCTTGACTTGATACAATTCAAGTAAAATAAACAATAAAAAAAATCACATAGCATTATATGTATTTTATTCAATTGGCGACAATAATCAAATTATCTCGTATTCACTCCAAAAAAATGGATATTATAAATTTTAATACAAACCAAAACACAGATTCTCAAAAGCAATGAAAATTATAATCTAATTGTCAAAATAATTAATCTGTCAAATATCAAACTGACATTGTAAGAAATTTGTATTGACATTTTTATTTCATTTAAGCAATAAGGATTAATTTTATATTCTTGAATTGGAACATTTACTTTACACTAAGAAATATTAAATTTCAAAACTTTGACACATACAATCAGAATAATAGATATAAACAAAATCAATTATCATATGATAATTTCTAACTCTAAACTAGAATTAAATTAAAAGGTCTGTTTAAACTTTTAAAATTAATAAGACTTGCACATATAAATGTATATTTGTGAGTTTTACTTTCCTTATTAAATTCACAAGCAGGTACGGTCCTTCTTCAGTGATTCTTGGTTAAATATAACAACCACAACATTCATCCGTTGTACCCATATGTTTGATTCACAACAGCACAAATACTGCAGTAACTCCTAAGTAGATGTAGTAATGACAGCATTCATCCGTCAGTCTTGTAACATTGTACATCAGCATTCTCTTCTAAAAAAAATGACGTATTCATGGATTATTTTCCAAACTTCACGTTCAATTCCAATATCTTCGTAAATTCTTTCCCGTGCTTTTGGTAATGACTGTATTCATCTGTCAGACTTGTAGTATTGTACACTTGTATTCTCTTCTAAAAATGACTTATTTCTTGATTTGTATAACAAACTTCACGTTTAATTCTAATATCTTCGTAAATTCTTTTCCGTGATTATAGTAATATTAGCATTCTATTCTTTACTATTAAATTCTTCTTTCTATTTAATATTTCTTTTCTCATAAAATTTTTCATTCACTTTTCAAAAATTCATAAATCAATAATCTTCTTTTTTTTTCGTAACTATGCTCTCATTAAAATTACAACATAGTTGATTTTTTTCGTATCATATATGAAAAATAATATTTCTAACGCAATACCATACAATTGAATTTGAGAACTGTTAAATTTAGATTATCTTAAATGTGATGTATTTTAAACAATGCAGTAGATAGTTATTATTGTATATGTTAACCTGACGAAGCTACAGTGTAGCGAAACAGCTGTCGTTATTATTAAATACAGTGTAAATCTTAAACATTTGTTTGTTTTATTTTCAAATTTATAAATAGTCCTGCATTGCAAAATAAATTTGGTGGCATTAGGAGGAGGTGAGTAATATATTTGGAGGGAAGTGTTGGACAATTTCAACATTTTTTATATTTTTATCGTAGTTATCAGGTTTGTTAATTTAAAGATATATTGAAAGACTATACTAACAATTAATCTGTTTCAAAATTATTGTCAGCCACTTCTACAATAGTTGATCAATGTTAGTACTAAACTAGTACTATAAATAGAGACTCTCATTATAAGATGAATAAAACTTTTTCATGTACAACTATTTCCAATTCTGCAGTATTATTTATTATGTTATAATTTCTCCCACAGTAAGGTAGCTCATGAATAAAAATAAAATACGAAAAAGCTTAATTATAATTTGCAAATTACTGATTTATGTTAATTAATATAGCATTTCAAGTAATACTGCATTAGCAAAGATAAAAAATTATCTTTTGACACTAAACTATTAAAATGGTAAATAAATATGTCATTCTATCGCGGACTTATTCTAGACGTGACTCCATAAATTATCTTGATTCGAAATTTTTCTGAATACTTGTTATATGGATACTACTAGTCGATGTTATCTTAAGAGATAACCAATTGGTGAAAATGATCATCATAATGAGGGCATTTATTTGTCAATAATTTGTACCAAAAGGTTCTGAATTACAGAGTACAAAGTACAGAAATATTTTTATGGAGAATGGAAATATCCTGAAATAATAATAAAAATAAAACACTGATTTTAAAGTTTCAAAATTTAGTTATAGTAAACCACTACAACGTTGTTTCATCAGGCGGATGAAGTCGCTGTGCGACGAAATAACGTTGTAGTGGTTTTATATAATTAAAATTTTGAAACTTTGAAATCAGTGTTTTATTCCTATTATTACTTGTCATTGAGTTTCAACAAATGTGTCCCTCTTCAATTAATTTTTTGGAAATATCTTTTTGTAATCTGGGATACAATTCTATTTAATCTTCTGTACGTTGATGTAAACGTTCTTCCCGCTAATAACTCTGACCACCATTTCCAAGTCTTATGAACAAATTCCAACGAAAACCATGGAAAATAAACAATTACAGTGAAAATTACATTTCATAGTGACGTTGATAACTATGAAAGTTACTAATATAGCAATTGATCATTTCATAAATTAAATTAACGTCAACGTATTTATATCAGTGGATTCAAGTGATAATTTTGAGCATTAAATCACTTCTTTCAATAAGTACCCTTATTGATGGCTCGTTAAATTATCCGTTAGCAAATGGTACACACATATTAGGGATATTTCAGTTTTGTGGAAACTCACAAAGTGAAATGATATCGAATCACCAATAGCAGATTTCATTTGCCTGTCCTTCACTAACAAGATGAACGCAATAAATTTCTTTGTTTACAGGACTATACTACAAAAAGAAACTTAAACAGTGTTTCCAAAGAACAAAGGCTTCGGTTTATCTTTCACTACGAACATTTATTCAAAACTTTAATATGAAACGGGAAGTTGAGTTAAATCGCAAATCTGGTATATAAGACATGAAATTGAAAGTTTATAATAGGAAAGATGGTCAAATGAAACTTTTAGTTTTAGTTTGTTGGATATAAAGGTCATATAGCACATAATTAGATTTAATAAAGCTATATTTTTATTCATAAGAATAGAAATTACTGTAATAAGTTGTAAACCAGTAGACTATTACACTAGAGAAAGAACTACGTTAAATAACCAAACAATGTCTTACAAATAGAAGCGTTTATATAAGGATATTAAGGCTTTATTGAAATAAATAACATGTTTCAGTGACTATCCGTCTTTGGTTATTATTTTTAGGTTGAACTAATAATATATATTAGTTGCCTGGTGAATTAAATAAATTTAACGTTTAATTTAAATAAAAGCAAGTAGTTACATTTACTAAAACTATCTGATTAAAATAAACGTTTGAACATTCGTCACATTAATAAACAATAGTGTTAAAGTAGTCAACAGAACACGTTAAATGAAATAAGGAGGGCAAATTCAGCGCACTTTTGAATTTCCCTTATGCATAAAAATGACGTTTCTTCTAGAATAAATGTAGAAATATCATCTTTTATTTATTTATTTGATTTTATTTATTTAGAATTACGCAATTTTATAACATATATTAATTTGTCTATGTTCCTTTTACGACAAAACTTTTCCACCTCGACATTTTTGCAGATGCCCACGTTTTGAAGTCCCCTGATACCGAAAGAGGGGTTTTAAAAAAACGTCTCTCTCTCTCTCTGTGTGTGTGTCAGTGTGCGTGTGATCACGATAGCAGTCAAACGGCTATAGTTATCAATTCCAAATTTTGTATTTACGAGTATAATCTCTCACTTGAGATCTGATTGGATTTTCAGTAAAATCGGTAGACTGGAAGTAGTAGTTTATTTCAGTGAAAAAATCGAATTTTGCCTATATTTTGTCAATTACTAAGTTTAAACGAATTTATAAAAAATTCATTCAAATTCAAATTTTATTATGAAAGTTTTTCGAAATTCCTACCGAAAATAGAGCTTCTACTCTTATCGAAAATAAGTTTTTTGCCAATATTTCACAAGTCATGGTTTTTGACAGGTACGTTAGGAGTTTAAAACTATTTAGAGTTGGAATATTTTTTGTATAAATGAAATTTCAAAACTCTGATCGGAAGTAGCACTTTTACTATTATCGAGTAGCACTTTTTTCGAATATCTTGCAAAGTATGCATTCTATAGAGATTTATTAAGAGAATAGAAGTACTTAGAATAGGATTTTGAATAATTTTTGTATAAAAGGATTCTTAGAATTTGGGCTTGAAGTAAAACACTTACTCACAAGTTTATTTTTCTAAGAAGATTAAGGTATTTATAACAACTTATGTAGAATTTGAAACGCTCATAAATATAAGAAAGTCGTGTGGTGGCCACATCTCATTATTTCATGTTAAGCTGATGACATTAATACGTGTAGAATTAAATAAATGATATATTAATATGAAACTGCTAAAGAAATCAAGTATGTAGATACGTGCTTTATTCTAATATAGGTTAGACAAAAACACACAGTTACATATATTAGAGTTCAAATTAAGAAAATGCCTAGCGTAAATAATTAATCAGCCTCTTATTTGAGCACATTAATTTCGTGTATTGGGAATGTTTAAAAAAGTATGGAAAGCACGTTCAGTAAAGAAATAAAAAACGTATTTTATTTTGTATTTCATATGTGTGAACTATAATATTTGGCTGGCAGAAGTGACACTTACAGTACGAATTAAGTACCCTATGTTGGAAAGAAAAATACTGCATTTAACAAACCAATTACAGCTACAGGCAAGTTAGTTAACAAGTATATACATTTACAGTATATACTGATTGTGATGACTAGAACGCAATAAACGTATTAGGTATAAGTTTTACTTTATTTTTCACTTTTCTTTATTGAACTTATTTTGTAGATGAAATAAGTTTATAGTTGTTGAAAACAAATTCAGAACCGTATTCCGAAGTATTACTTCATTGGAAAGCAATATACGATTTGAGAAAATCATATATACTCAAAAACAGTGGCAGAGTATAGAGATGATTGACCAAAATTAAGAATTAATGATTCTGAAATTACTGTAAGCTTTAAACACTATTATTTAGATACACTTTTTTAAAATTGACTTCAATACACAGTAAGTTTGTAAGGCTTTATTAAAATCCTGGAGGAATATAGCTCTTAATTTAAGAGATCAGAAAAAATCATCAGATTTTGTAAATTTATTAAATTTCAAGTTCTAATAAAATTTACATTGTTATTTCGAGAATATTTATGTTGGTGTTTCACATTGCGACATGTCCATGTTCAAAAAAACAATGACAATAAAATATTATTATTATATTTATTATACATTCGTTGCTATTCTATCAGAAATTGGTGTTTTTTTTCCAGATTTACAAATATTAATTCAGTATAATCTAATATAATCTAATAGCAAACCGTTTGCTACCAAAAGCTCGTCGTTGACCCAGATACGAACACCATAGGAGGAAGTTATGTGGTCATTGAAATAAATATATTTTACGTACTGCATGCACAACATCCTCTGGAATATGAAAAAAGATAGTTATTTTTTCAAAAAACGCATTTTGCAATACAGGGTTTTCCGATTGCTTTTCACCATTTCTCAATTGTATTTCACTATTTATCAAATCACATTCACGTTTGTCAAATACCTTTCACCTTTTATCAAGTAGTTTCCCCATTTGTCAAAATAAATTCCCGATATGTCAATTGAAAGTCACTGTCAGTCACTGTAGTACTAGTTAAGTATGCAGAACCGCGAAAGAAGACAGAATAGTAAAATTAGCAACGAAGTTCGCGGCTTAATTATTAATGCCATGCATCGCGGATTATCTTCTGTTGATGTAGGGAGACAGTTCAATGTTAAACCAAATACGATTAGAAAGATTTATGGGAAAAATTTACGAACTGGGCAAATCAACAAACAATCGGCTGGCCACAGAAGGCAAGTATTAACTCCACAGCAAAAAGAAATTATTTGTGACTGGATTGACGAAGACTGTACTTTAACACTTAGCTCAATAAAACAGAAATGCTTGAACCAGTGGCCAGGCATACAAATTTCTATATCAACTGTTAACAGGGCATTGAAAGAATTTCATTATTCTATGAAAAGGGTGACGTGCGTGTCAGAAAGAAGGAACACCCCGGAAGTGATTCAAAGCCGCTTTAACTTTGCAATACAATACAATAGGATCATGCATGAACGAGAAAAGATATTTTTCATTGATGAATTTGGAGTACAAGTTTTCTCTAGAGTATCGTCCGGCAGATCAGTTAGAAATACGCCAGCACATGTTACAAAAGCGCAAGTAAGAGGTCGAAATCACTCTATTGCTGCCGCAATGAATTGCAATTCTTTGTACTTATTTCAAATACAAGATGTACCATACAATGTCAATCATTTTTCTGAATATTTGATAACTTTAATTAATCACTTGCATAATGATGATATAATCGGGGCATATTTTCTAATGGATAACGTATCGTTTCATAGAAGTGTTGAAATTGTAAACCTCAGAAAATCATGGCCATCACTGCGTATTTATTCCTCCGTACAGTCCATTTCTAAATCCAATAGAGGAGTTATTTAGTCAATGGAAGAACTACATTAGAAGATCAGCGCCAAGAAATGAGGATGAATTGTACGAGTCTGTTCACACATCATCCACACATATTAGCCCTGCGAATTGCCTTAATTACGTACAACACATGGAAACGTACCTCGCAGACTGTTTACAAAGTAGAGAAATTCGCTCCTAATTTTTATTACATAAAATCATTTATATATTTTCATATCCTGTGTTATGTATTTTGTGTTAAATATATGCTTAAGTAAACCTATGTACTGTTTCATTAATTATGGGAAAGTCAATTGATATAAAGTGAAAGTGTTTTGATAAAAGGGAAAGACATTTGATAAATAACTGACAGATGTGAAACTCAATTGATAAATGATGAAACATAATTGAGAAATGGTGAAAAGCAATCGGAAAACCCTGTAAGTCAAAATATGTATGACGTGTCGTGAATTAAAGCATTAGTAATTCACTTCAAAATTGGGTTTTATGAGGCTATGTCGCTTCAAAACTGTTGTCCAGTTTTTGGACCAGTTCAAGACACGGAATGATGAATTATTATTTTAAAAATGTGTGAAGCATTTCATTTTGATGAACATTTTTATACATATATAGTGAGTGAAAGATTTATAAAGCGTTGTGTTAATCTGATAGATTTATCATGATAGAGTTTGTACTGACTATATTAGCTACATATTATTTTGCTATATTTTCTTACACTTTTGTATCTATTTATGTGTTTTGTGACTATACCATTATGTGTATGTTTCGGTGATTATTTGAGGTAAGCGTCCGAATTAACAGTTTTTTGTATCTTTTTACTTTCTTATACGTAGTATAAGGAAGTATTGTGATGATGAAAATTTTCGACCTCGAGATTTTTGCAGATGTCCACGTTTTGAATTCCCCTGATATCGAAAAAGTGGTTTTTAAAAAATGTATGTCTCTCTCTCTGTGTGTGTGACCACGATAGCGGTCAAACCGCTATAGGTAGCAATTCCAAATTTCATATTTACGAATATAATCTCCCTCTTGAGAGCTGATTAGATTTTCAGTAAAATCGGCTGACCGGAAGCAGTAGTTTACTTCGGTGAAAAAATCGAATTTTGCCAATTATTCGTCAACTACTAACTTTAAACAAATTTGTAAAGAATTCATATATACTGAAAATGAAATTTGAGAAGAATTTTATTAAAAAAGTTTTTCGAAATTCCTACCGGAAGTAGGTCTTTACTCTTATCGAAAATCAGTTTTTTGTGAACATTTCGCAAGGCATGCTTTTTAGACAGGTACATTACGAGTATAAAAGTATTTAAATTATTATTCTAAATATCTTTTGTATAAAACAGATTTCAAAATTCGGACCGGAAGTACCACTTTTACTCTTACTGAATAGCGATTTTTTGCAAATATGTCGTAAATTATGCATTCTATATATATTTATTAAGAGTACAAATGTATTTAGAGTTGGATTTGCAATATTTTTTGTATACATGAAATTTCAAAATTCGGACCGGAAGTAGCACTTTTACTCTTAGCGAGTAGCACTTTTTTTCGAATATCTTGCAAAGTATGCATTCCATAGCGATTTATTAAGAGAATGAAAGTACTTAGAATAGGATTTTGAATAAGTTTTGTATAAAAAAATTCTTAAAATTGTATAATTTGAAGCGCTCGTACGTATAAGAAAGTCGTGTGGTGGTCACACCTAATTTTTGGTAATAGTGTAGTTTCAAAGCTACCCATTAGCTCCTAAATGAAAAAAATACTCTCGAGTCTGCAAACATTACTACCCTTTTATTTGCTGATCATAATGCCTTTTTTATAGTGTGTTAGGTATCAATATTGTAAAAATCAATTTAATAGGTACCAACCCATTAAAGAAATATAATCGGCAAATATGAATATACTATCGCCTCTAACCTTTATTGGCTAAATATATAAGCGAGGACAACCGGACAACCACATGTACTTATTAAACTAATAAAATTATTTAGTCGGTAGAACTTTATACTGAACTCACAGTAACACATCCATTATGTTAGTTTGCGAAATTTAAGACGTAAATATAACATCAAATTGAAGTTACAATAATCATTCTGTATAGTTAATTTAACAAACGCATCTATTTCACGTAACGTAAGTTTGCTTTAACAAAAGAAAGTAATATGCGTTGTATGTATAAGGAAGTATTGTGATGAAAATTTTCGACTACGAGATTTTGGCAATCTCCACGTTTTGAAGTCCCCAGATACCGAAAAAGTGGTTTTTAATAATTTATCACTCTCACCCCCCTCTCTCTCTCCCTCCCACTCTCTCGCTCTGTGTGTCTGTGTGCGTGTGCGCGTGCGTGCGTGCGTGCGTGCGTGCGTGCGTGCGTGCGTGCGTGCGTGAGTGCGTGCTCGCATGCGTGCTGCGTGCGTGCGAGCGTGCGTGCGCGTGTGTGTGCGAGCGTGCGTGCGTACGTGCTTGTGTGTGTGTGATAGCGGTCAAACGGCTCTAGACATCAATTCCACGTTTAATATTTACAAGTATAATCTCCCTTTTGAGACCCGATTAGATTTTCAGTAAATCGGTAGACCAGAAGTAGTTGTTTACTTCAGTGAAAACATCAAATTTTGCCAATATTTCGTCAACTACTAAGTTTAAACAAATTTATAAAGAATTCAAATGTACTCAAAATTAAATTTGAGAAAAATTTTATTAAAAAAGTCTTTCGAAATTGAAGTACGCCTTTTACTCTTATCGTAAATCAGTTTTTTGCGAATATCTGGCAAGTCATGCTTTATTGGCTGGTACATTACGAGTATAAAAGTAGTTAGAACTTAATTTTCAAGATTTTTTTTATGAAAAATCTTGCAAAGTATGCATTCTATAGAGATTTATGAAGAGAATAGAATTTTGAATAATTTTTGTATAAAAGGATTCTTAAAATTTGGACTTGAAGTAACACACTTACTCACAGGTCTATTTTTCTAAGAAGATAACTTTATTTCAAATAATTTAGAACAACTTTTGTATAATTTAAAACGCTTATAGGTATAAGAAAATCGTGTGGTGGCCACACCCCATATCATTAGCTTAGAACACAAAACACGTTTTCTTATGTTCAATCTATTTTGTTAAAGTAATAAATAGTTTTTTGACTATATTTAACCTAAACGCGTGTGTTGACTGTTTGATTTTTGGTTAAATAACACCTCTCTTTTTCTATGTGTACTACTTACGATAATAGGTTTTCGTAACAGTGATAGTATTAGTTCCTTAAATGGCGAATTGAAAGGCATTGTGTATATAACATATTTAATACTGATTCTTTTACAGTGTTCTTACCACCTCTGATGGTGACAATGTACTGTGGTGAATATTTTTTTATACTGTTATTTAAGGTTTGCTTCGTTTTTGTCTTATACGTACATCTAACATGATTTTTCCTGAATCTTGCATTATGGAAGAAACCCTTACGTTAAGGGTTGGACTGGTGTATCTTCCTACGCATATGTGGAGGAAATCCTTCATGATGAGATCAAACCTTTGCAAGGATTGCAGAAAAGTTACCCTTACTGTATTATATTAAAAAAATTAAATGATTTTATTACAATTAAAGTAATTTATTGCTAGTCATATAATCCACTTTATTAGGGCTCTCTTTCTGATACAGTTATACTATTCACTATACTTAATACTGCTTAAAAAATATCAATTTGAATATTTCCTATAAAGTTTTGATATATTATGAAGAATCCAAGAAATAAGGTTAGAACTTTTGTGAAACGAGATTGCGGTATTTAATTTCAAATCCTGGTGAATAACTACAATGAATAATTGCAAACACAAATTGATAAATCCGATGTAAAATATTCATATTTTCATTTTCGTATACTTCAATTTATATTATAATTTTTTCTAGAGGAAAATAATTATTTATTATTTTATTATATGTAGGTATCTACATGAATTACCAGTGCTTCTTTTAATCTTTATTTTCTTCTATTTATTTATAAGTATTAATATATTTTCATATATAAGTTTGATTTGTGTTCTGTAATACCGTTTAGAACAATAACCATATAATTTACTTTTTATAACACATATTTCATTATTATAAGTAAACCATATTATAAATAATTTGTTTTGCAAGACTGGAGAATAATAAAAAAAATTACTGATATTATGATTGTTTGGACTTGTATATCAGTTGCACACCATTTAATAAATTGAGTAAATTTCAAACTGCCTTTGGTGTATAAAAGTAACATTATTAAACAGAATTTCAAAATCTTACCTAATGTTGTCATGGCTTATTATATGGTTTTCATAAGAAAACATAATAAGTTTATGTTGTATTTTGCAAGTGTCAAATGTTAAGTTATCTACAAATAAGTTATTACTCAGAATACCTAGTTGGTAATGTAGGTTTATTTTTTTGTAATTTGTGTTTAATATTAAAGGTTCGTTATAATAATTTTTGGTTATATGATATATATTTATCTGCATTATTTTCCTAAACTAATCTTTTTTATTAATTTTCTTGTTAAAAACTTTTAATTAGAATCCGTATACATAAAATAGTCACCCCTGTTTTTAGGTCGTAACTTTACCTAAAGTAATTTATCCAAAAAAATAATCAAAACTTTTAATCACAAGTGCAAGTTATTGAATTTAAGCTATATTAATGAGTATTTCCTTTTTAATTGGCTACGAGAACAGCAATGTACTTCTTCTTGATTGAACTAAATAAATTATGAAAGCAGGTTTTCTTTCAATAAATCGTCTATTGTATATGAATAATAAATGAACGCCAAATTTATTGTCTAGGGTAAACGACGCTATTATAAGCCAGCAATTAGTAGAGAAATATTTATGAATATTCTCAACAAAAATGCTTAATTTTTTAGAAGGCGCATATCACGAAAAATTTTTATTATTGTTAAAAATACGAATAATATTTATTCGATAAATTTAAGTTCTTGTAACAAAGGTAAAATTAGACATCGGAGTGCAATGATTGAAGTAAATTAATAGTTATGAGGGATTTTCTCTAGTGTGTTCAGACACTGATAGTTACAAATCATTGCTGTTATTTATTGAGAACGTGTGTTCACAAGGATCAAGCAACTCACCCCGGACCAGCCGTATGGAAGGAATCCCTGATGCTTTGACCAATTATCACTATCGACATAAAACAATCCCGCTGACATAACGAAAACCCATACAGCTAAGTTGATGGCGTTTAGTATATTATTAAATATTAAGGATTTTTTCACACCAGCGGCTAGGAGTAACATCATCAACAGTGTTATCACGAACGCTAAAAAATCTGGTGGACTACCTGAAATAAAATACGAATTATATTAAATTGATCTATTTCAAAATACTTTTTGTTGATTCTTAATCGAAAAAATAATAGAAGCAACTTTAACATTTTCTTAATTTGTAATTACATCATAATATGGCTCTTGTGGCGTAAAGATATGCGCCAAAAATTATTAAGCCATTAGATATATCATGAATGTAAAATGTTTTTAAACACAAATTCATACGCAACTAAGTTAAATATTAATGGCAAAAATAATATACAATTGGCCAAAAATAAAAAGTCATAACTATTATGTACAGTTATGTAGGAAAGCATACAATTTGTCATTCTTGAAATTTGAGGTCACTGAAATTCAAACTTTATTTTTTTATTTCATGGAATGAAACATTCTGAAAAACTATTGAATATTATAAAAATGTTTTTCTCCTGTACGATTCGTCCTGTGTTTTGCTATTAAGCCAAGGAGGCGATGCATGATATTAAGCCATGGAGGAGATGCATGCGAATCTTATTGAACTATCTCTCTTGAACTATATCAAGCCGCAAACGACAAATATCATTTGTACATGATAGGTGTGTTGTTTCATGAAATGAGATATTTTTTCTCTATCATAGAAATATCGGAGAGTTCCATTCTTCCTATTAACTGTTTTGGGAGAATTTTATAAATTTTCTTTTTTTAATATTCCACTGGAAGCAAATAGTTTTGGTAATGCTGGTATGGGCACCACATTACACAAACCTAAACCTAAGGTTTATATTTCAGGACATATGAAACAACTTGCGTACCAAGAAGAAATAACTATTATTGGAGATGATACAGCATGTTGCCATAACAATAATAATAATAATAAATCATTTATTAATTAATACTTAACACAGTGCAGCAAATTAAAGTAAAATAAATATCTCAAGACAAACTATAAAATATAAGTTATTTAAAGCAGTTAATAAAATCCTGTATATTTAAAAACGTTGTCCGTCAATTTTATTTTAAAAACTTGCAATATGCTTCATTTGACGAAACATTAATTGATAAGTTCCAACCCACAAAGACCAGGATTTTTTGAAAGGAAGTCGTTATATGTGCAGGAAGTAAAATATGATTACAGTTGAGGCTGTTACATTTGTGCGGTAAACTAAAATCAAAATTGCTGTGATATTTATGTACATAACAAAAGACCTCAAAAACGTACATGTCATAAAATGTATTTATTGGTCTTAACAGCTACACTAGTCGCCCTGTCGCAGATTAAAAATAGTTCTATCTCCCTTCTGTAAGATAAAAAGCGGGAAAGTCACTATGCATGCCCGAATGCAATACATTTTCTGTAACGTATTTTTGAATAAATGAATTGATACGTCGGCCAAAAAGTGATCACGCATATTTAAAATGTGAAAATAATTATTACAACTTCTTTTAATTTAATTCTGTTCAGGAAAATTGCAGTTACATATGCTTCTTTTAAGCCCATTTTCCTTTGGAATTGAGCAACATACTTTTGTGTAATGCAAAATGAGACTGCATTGCAACAAGTTTTGTAAATTTTGAAAGTGATGTTTTGTGTTATTGAAGTTGAAACAAGGGTATAATCGAACTACAAAATGAGGTTTAAATTTTCTTACATGTAACAAAAACGCATTCATAGGTGTAACAATAAAATTAAGTTGTATATCATACTCCACAGTGCAAATATACAATGAGTCATTAGTTTAAAAGGTTGTTGGGTAATTTTTGTTTATTATTATTATATATATTTCTAAAAAGTTTAATGAATACACTTTTTATTTTGCAATACAACTGTTTTTTTTTCAATCAATAACCTGTCAATATGAAAACAAAGGCAATCAAGTTCTTACATTGAAATGAAAATGTTGACTGTTAAAATCATAATATGCAACTATAGAGAAGACGCGATATATTCAATTGTACGTCAATGATGACGTTTACATGTTGTCATAACTGTACTAGAGAAACTAAAATAGTTAGTTTGTTAAATTAAATTTGAAGGCTTTTATTTCATTAGTTTAAATAGAAAATGTATAAATTGATCGTAATATACGCGTTCATGGCAAATATACACAGAATTTTTGGTTGAATATTAAATTTCTCACTTATAATTTTAATAGAGTAAGGCCGTTCGTTCACCGATAAAATCAAAACGAAGCAATCAATCGTTTACAACCAAGCAACCAGTCGCGCCGGAGACCAACACATTAAAAACTGTACAAGTTTCTTCACCGCGACGACAACGACTACTACTGGTCGCCAAGTATTTAGTTGCGTATGATGATTCGACCGACACAGCTATTCTTTATTAAGTTTATTAAGTTCAATTTCTTGTGCTAGTTTTTAGTTTTTAACGCAATAACATGCCGTGATCGCTATCAAAAGCTAAAGAAAGTGCAAACATAAGGTTTGTGCAGGAGATTGAAAAATACCCGTGTCTACAGTGTGTCCGGGAAATGTGGGAAATCTCTTGGATACAGATAGAACTTGAACAAATAAGATGACAAGTTCCTACAAAAAAATTTCGTACAGACCCCTCCTGCGGAGATATGCGTCCCTGAATGACGCCGCTGGAAATCGGATTTTATTGAATTCCTTTTAATGTAATTAATATAAATATAAACGCAATGGTGTCTCCGGAGGCACCTTAACGGAATTATTGAAAAACTTCATAAGAGGGTTCAACACGGACTCCGTGAAGTCTGATACACTCGCGGGCACGATGAGTTAAGGACTGTTGTACCCGCAACAATAACCCAGCCGTGTTCCTTATCACATCACAATGAAACGTAATTCTCTGTAGAAGTTTCTCCCTAGTGTCGACCGGAGTGGAATACACCATTTTTTTTGAGGTGTCCCCACAGGTAAAAATCCAACGGCGTTCAGTCAGGAGATTGAGGAGGCCAGGCAATTGGTCCTCCTCTACCTATCCAACGGTTTGGGTAGACGTTATTCAGGTGCTACCGCACACGAACGATGAAATGAGATGGTGCCCCATCGTGCATGAAGTACATGTTTCGGCGGGTTTCAAGTGGTAAGTGCAATATTAATTCTCGAAAAGCGTTCTGAAGGAACTCCATATGAAGTTGTCCATTCAATCGTTCTGGCAAAACCAATGGTCCAATCAAAAAATTGTCAATGATTCCTGCCCAAAGTGAAAGTGATTGGAACTGATGTTGATAATGCGAAACAATAGTGGCATCAGGATTTTCATCAGCCCATACATGCGTATTGTGTAAATTGGTGATACCATTTTTGGTAAACCTTACTTCATCCGTGAAAAGAATAATACTCATGAAGTTAACATTATTACGTTGCTGATCCCAGTTGGCGATCTGCATTCTAGGAGGAAAATTTTCAGGAATCAGTTCATGTATTTTTTTGCAAATGATATGGATATAACAGCTGTTCATGAAGAAGTTCATGTAGTATTGTTCTCGATGTATTAAACTGTCCTGATAATTGTCGAGTGCTCGTACGGTTCTTCTCACACCAGCATCAGTACTACTTTTTCCAAAATTTCCTAAAATTATGAAGATAGTCAATAATATGTATTGTCTTATTAACTGGAATCGCCTACCATTCTCCCTTAGACGTTGGTCAACACGTTGAAATGTCTTTCGTAGAGCACGATTAGTAAATCTTTCGTGATATAATCTTCTGGCTTCTAAAGCATTGCAAGACGCAAGACCATACATCAGATGCATATTTGCATACTCAATAAACGTATATTCATGCTTTGAATAAATTCAATGCGTCAACGATGTGATGACAAGTTCTAAAATGCCCGATATTTTATTTATTTCGTACCATAGTAACGTTTGCAACAGCAATAGGTTTTTTGGTGCTTATAAAAAACTAAAACGCACAATTTTGCAAACTTTTTCTCGTAAACAGTTCATTCTAATGACAATAAGCAAGAGTACCTTTTTTAAAATCTATGGTTCAAGCTATCCAGTATAATATTTTTAAAGTCTCCTACTGTCGCGAATCAACACTCTGTATAGTAGTAGAATTATTACAGCGGTAACCTAACTCCTGATTTGTGCGGATTCAGCGGGGTAATGACGTACTTGGCGTTACCGAGGTAATAAAAGAAGCATATTCCGAACAGAATATAATTCATAAGTGATCTTCCGATAGGAGGATCACTTGTGATCCTTCGTAGTCATTCTTATTGTTGTCATCTAGTGGTTATTAGTATTTAATAAATAAGTGTGTTACAAGTAGTATTTTATTCAGACAACTGAATCTCCTCGCCTCCTTAAGAGAAGCCAGGCCTGGAGAATTAAAGGTAGGTATCTTTTGCATTTTGATATTTTTATAAGTATAAGCGAGTGCTCGACCCTGAGCAACCCCTCGTCACGAGTTTAGACCTGCGATATTAACGTTAACGCCCACCGTGACATTGTGGTGAAGGCGCGTTAATATCCTCACCGTGACAATACATACATATATATCATAATACAGGGTATTCAAAATTTAGGCATTAAGTTGTTAATATTAGCCCGCCCCTGGTAAACTACAAAAGCTAAATATGTTTCAAGGACACTATTTTAAGAGGCCCTTACTAGTGTCCATCACACTAAATTATTATTAAATTATATTAATTACTTTAACAGAAATTCAATAAAAACCGATTTGCAGCGGCGTCATTCAGGGACGCATATCTCCGTAGGAGGGGCCTGTAGGAAAATCTTTTATAGGAACTTGTCATCTTATTTGTTCATGTTCTATCTGCATCCAAGAGATGTCCCACATTTTCCCGGACATCCTGTAGATAAGTACACGTTAGAAAATTATGCCAACAATTCTTTCAAGTTCACGAACACCCTATTTACTCATTCTGTAAGTTAGTTTAAACTTAACCTGATCTTTGAACTTACTTGTAGCATTTCTTGCACCCCTTTCTTTGCGCCATTAAGAATAGGTACCTAGTAATGACATACTCACTGGACGACGAAATCCTTCAAACTGGTTTCCTCGGTGGACGAAGAACTAAGTCACCCGCGACTGGTTGCCTACAACCGCTCGCCACATATTGGTTTTCTCGGTGGACGAACGGCATAATAGTTCAATTCGGTGTTGGCAGATAAATCATATCCGATAAAAATTTGTGTGTTGTGTATATTTTTTCTGTAACTTTTTGTATTTATTTTTCTTTGATATAAATTGTATAAAAACAGTTCTTCTTAGAATAGTACGTCCTGTTTATTATGTATTTGCGTCTTTTGAATATAATACCGAAAAGTGTTTGTCAGTGACATCTGATGTCACTGACAGAAATAAAAATAGATCCGGCAACATAAATAAAACGAGTCGTCATGGATCTAGTATGACGTACAATGGAATGTATCACGTTTCCTCTATACAGGTTGTGTAATGCAACACTTGATATAGCAACTCCAAAATACATCAGAATTGCAACGTCGTGTACTGCATCCCCGCTCTCTGTACATTAAGCGGTGAAGCATCGACTAGCAATATAACAGTTATCTCAACCCTCTCCCGTCTTTCGTCGCGCGACCAGTACGGTCACAGAATACGACGTTCTAATGTTTACTTGGTAATATCAAGTGTTTCTTACACAAGCTGTTTATAAGTCAGATAACAATTTGTTTTGTGAACTACATCAGATACAGATTGAATATGATTAGGGAGATAATCTGATTTATTCGAGGGTAATACCATAAGAGTTTGTGTTTATCCGGACAAACTTTCATTTTGAACGAAAGCTTTGTTGCTTGGTAACTGACGAGAACAAATAACATGCGACACCGAAGGTGGAGCTGTTTTACCTTTTGTTATTTGTTCGAGTCGTGTTACCCTTAAGCAACAAAGTTTGAGTTTTGTCAAAATGAAAGTTTGTTCCGGAAATAAACACAAACTCGAATGGTATTTGGTAAGACAATTTAATGAATCATTTAATTAATATTAATAAACCGAAATATTTTTATTTAACATTCCTTTGAATACATATACAAAAGAAAGAGAAAAATATAAATGTTTATGTATGAAATTTATTTGAACGATACTGTCAGAATTGAATTTTCGTTGCCATGGAAAATCAACATGCAGTTTATTCGCTAGCAAACATGCAGTTTATCCGATAGCAAACTAACACAGCGTGTATTAAAATGTCATGTTTTTGACAGATGAATTAAATTGTCTAAATAAAAGACTTCTGTTTAATCTGTATTTTGTGCTGATTTAATAATAATGTTGTATTTTTGTGCTTCCTTAATTCAAACGATCAGATTATCTGAAGTAGTTTTTTTTAGTATTACAAAGATATATTAAAAAATATACTGTTCAAAGTTGTGAATAAAGAAGGCACAGCTTGAATGACTAGTAAACAAAAACACTGCTATGAAATAAGACAAGTATTGAATGACATTTTATTTCTTAAAAATGTTCACAAGAAAATTAAACTGGCATTCTCTTCTTACTCATTTATTTCTACATTTTTTCTTTATATGTTTGCATTCAAATTTGTTGAAATTTCTTAAGCCGGTCAAAACTCTTAGATTGAGGTGGTTTATTTTTATTATTTCATCTTAACACCGTTGGGAGAAATAACTTTTGACATTATTTCAAAATTTGACATGTTAAACAGTTTCACTTTATAACACTAAGGCATTCCAGACTCTATTATTTCTTCTTCATTTGTGAAATGAAAAATGTCTCCAAAAAATTTATAATATCTGCAGCAAACATATTAACATATTACAAGAGTGTTTTCTTTCGTTCTTCACTATTAAATTCTTAGACACAGTGAATTAAAAGCTGGACCAATATTTTACATCTTCAGGTATTGTAATCCACACTCTTATGATAATTTTTAGAATCCACATAGCCTGTTATAATGAACCTAACATAGTTCATATTCAAAATAATACTGTATTCTATTTGCTTCACTATACTCAAAGCATTAGCGTGTGGATATATATTTACATTAAACTAATCACAATATTACATCTTAAATATAAATATTGTGCTATATAAAACAATCCTCTAATAGAAATATTTATTAATGAGTGAGTTATACTGAAGGGTTGTGTGTTCTTCCACAACAGTGCGGATGGCCTATTTTTACGGACACTGAGCTTCGAAAACGATTTGTGATTCTGTAAGGGTCAACATTAAGCTTTAAATTAAATTGTTTTCAATTTGATTATTGGATATTCATAAACACACAATTCTACGAAGTCTTTCCATTCTCCTTGTCTACTCCGTTGGCCATTACGAACATAGGTTATTCTTTGAAAGAAAAGGATATTGCTAAACTGAAGTTCTTGAATGTAAGTATGCTTTTATAGTTTGACAAATACATAATTACAACCAGTCTTATAATAATGACAATGAAATATGGAAAATAATAAATATGGTAGCTAACTTAAATTTAAACCCAAAATGATGACAAAATTAAATGTAGTGACTTCCCTAAAACGCTAACTTAACGAAAAGTGGAAATATATTTGATGTTAAGCCTACGGAAAATAGAATAAGATCATGTCAATCAATTTCGATCGAAGGTTATTAAATAAAATATATAAAAAAATAATTTAGTAACTTTATTTATAGTATTCAATTTGTAAATGGCTTATATATATATATATATTCTGAGCATTAATTAATTAGTTTAATTTTTTGTTCTAAAATTGTGGATGGGAATTTGTTACAGCATCGAATCGTCAAATTTAGTTCGTACTTTGGCCGTGTCGGTTACCACAACGATTCAGCTGTACCAAGCTTATGCACTAATATTAAATGGCCATCAAAATTAATTGCTTTATACAATTCTATTAGCATATTTAGACAGGAAAAACTGTGGTCAATGGAAGAGTATACATTGATTATAAAATTAAATATAGCAATATCCGTCGATTTATCTGGGAAATGTCATGCTGACTTTCGGAAATAAGTTTAAAATGAAGAAAATAATTCATATCTTTTATTTATAATAAATTCATACTCTCTAATGAAGACGAGTATAGTATACTTATGGCATGGTCAACTCAAAAGATATGAATAATTTGAAAAGCATTGAATAAAGGCTATCGGATTCTAACAGATATGAATATGATTATTCGACACTGCATGAATGGATAAAATGACAAGAACGAAGTAACAACTATAAGCAGAAAGATACTGGTACCAAGACAGCGTCTACAAAATGAATTAAAAGTTGAAATAGAGTTATTGGTAGATACTGCAAATCTAGGATATTGTACCAGGATTGATATTTATATCGCTATTCGTTTCTTCGAACAACATGCTCTTGCTTCTGAAAATACTGAAGTTGATAAAGAATTAATTAAGCTTAATATTCAAACAATTTCATGTGGTTAAGCTCTAAGTATCAAAGAAAGTAGAAAGAATGCAAAAGCTATTTACAAAAACTACGTCAAAAGGATATTCTTGGTACAGTAATTCATCCAGTGTAAATAAATTACTCTAACATGGTGCAGAATAATTTAATCTGCTGGTTTTCCAATTTCATATTTCAGAAACGGTATTTGAAGCAAGAAATAGATATCGGGAGATATGTAAGACTATCTGAATCTTCTATCTATCACACATAAATAAAGTTGCTCGCCTACATAATATAAAACGAACTGATAATAAAGTAAACATTTGCTATTAGAATCGTATCTACTTGACGAACCTACCGAATTTTTGGTTGAAAATGAATCTTAGTACGAAAGGGAATAGGTACGATAGTTGCAAATCATGTATATGTGTGGGAAAGGGTACATTTTCTTTTCTTGTTCTGTTTAACACATTATTTTAAGTAAGTACTTTTCAATTCTTTAAAAATAAAGCATTAAAGTCTTTTAATTACTCAACTAAGGGCCGGTATTATAAACACAAAATAAATCTACGAATAACAATTCAATGAATAAATATAATGGCTCATTAAAGTTTATTTCAGTATTATAAAGAGATTGTCCAAGTAAATTAACTATTCAAAGATTAGCCTATATGTATGATGTAGTTTCAAACTTCGACCGTTAGTTACGAGATGGAAGCACATTAATTCTGAGGTTCGGGGTATGGTTGCGGCATGATTTGAGGAGGTTATGTGTTTAAACGTAAATACGGTAAATACAGTATCAAATTCTTGTTCTTGAAGATGTCTTGTATCGAAGAAAAAAAAAGGGAAGGTGTAAAAATTATACAGAAAGGAAGAAATACACATTACTGGATATAGTAGAAACTTTCCTGCATGTAATTGAAAACAAAAAAACCGATAACATTAATGTACATAAGAAGAAGGAAGCTTGGGACGCTGTAGCTACCAAGTTTAATGCTATTGCAGAAACAGGAGTGAGAACGGGGGCGCAATTGAAATTGTTATATGAATCAATGAAAAAGAAAGTAAAAAAAGATAAAGCTGATGACAAGGTATGTTAAGATGTAATACAAATTTCAAAATATGTTGTAAACATAGTTTAGGTGGAATTGTATAAGACAGGAGGAGGGAACTTTTCAAGTAACGTAGATAGAGTTGGGATGAAGCTATTGGAAATTAATAATGCGACAGTTACTGAATTAACCAATTCATATGACAGTTCAGCTCCTTTTGGTATGTATTCAAAAGAAGTTATGTTGATTGCAGAAATTCTTAACATTCACTACAAATAGTGAAATATTCTGAAATACTTTTTAAATGCCAGATAGTAATAATGATGGTGGTGATAATAATAACAACGAAATAGATTTAGGGCAGTCAACCGTAAGCATTTTACATTGCATTCTATATTGTACAAACACTACACTGATTTTTTAGGAAACAAATTTAGTATTAACTGAGTATGTAGTGAATACTCCGGCATCTACACAGCTGGTGGGTCATGACCGCAGTTGTATTTCTGAGGAATCAAGAAACACATCGGGCAAATCTAGAGGATCGAGGAAAAGAGCTCATGAACAGACACGTACGCATTCATTGGAAAAAGAAGAAATAAAATTGAATATTTTAAAAACAAGGTACGAGAAGGAAAATATTGAAAAGGATATCCTGTTGTTGAAAAAAAAGAATTAGAGTTAGTAATACGAGAGAAAGAAATGAAATTAGAAGCAATGAAGGATAAATGAATACACGTTATAATTGAAGTTAAGAATTTTTGTTTTATTTTATATACAGTAAAAATTTTTCAAGTAAATATATTATTTATAACAGCATTTCTAACCGCATTAAATTCTTGCTGATTGTTCTCATCCACATTAACGATTGCTTGTTCCATTAATTGGTGATTTTCAATATTAAAATTGTCACCTTGTTCGATACATATATTATGTAATACACATGTGGCTACAATTACAGCCATTGATTTATCCAGAGAAATCCTTAGCCCATTAGATAAGCAAGCAAAACGTCGTTTTAATATTCCAAAAGTTCGTTCAATAGTATTTCGAGTTTGGATATGTGCAGAATTATATCTACGTTCAGCTGGAGTTTGTGGGTGCAGAAGTGGTGTTAAAAGGTATCTTCGACAAGGATAAGCTGAATCCCCTAGTAAGTAGCAGTTTCTAAATTCATTATTTTCAAACCTTGCCCGAACTAGAGAATTATTAAAGATGTAGCTATCATGGCTGGATCCAGGATGCCTTGCAACAACGTCCCTTATTTTTAAACGTGCATCGCATATTACCTGCACATTCACCGAAAACCAACCTTTTCTGTTTCTAAATAATTCACCATTATCCCCTCCCGGTGACTGAATTCTTACATGTGTGCAATCAATCGCACCACACACATTTGGAAAGCCTCTTATATTAAAAAATCTCTGACATTCTTCATTTATGTTATCCTCTGTAGTTGGCATATTAATGTATCTCTCTCTCAGTAAAGCTATCCATGTGTCACTTTGTGGACAATTCTTCCTGCTGTAGCTTTCGTGATGTTACAGTGATCGCCTATAACATTTTGAAAAGACCCCGTTGCATAAAAACGCAGGGCAATTAGCAGCTGATTTTTAGCTGAGATAGACATGTTTCTATTTGTATGCGGTTTTAAATATTCTTCGATTTGATGGAGAACATACAGAAATGATTGCTTGGACAAACGAAATCTGCTTTTAAATTCTTCGTTGGAATATAACTCGAACTGATCCACTCTGTTCCGAAATATCCTTGGCATCCGTTGTCGCTGCCTTTCATTCTCATCACTAGAATCCGAGTCTGAGGTGGTAGAGATTGACTCTGGTGACGCCACCGATGACACCGACGAGATTGATTCTACATCAGACATTTTACAATTATTGGCTATAACGTTGTGTCTACACTCGCACGTTTTAACTGGTTTTAACACTATTTTGAAAGAAACAAATAACGTCAATTTAATTCATAATCGACGAATAAAATTTAATACCTCGATTTTCGACCTTGTAAATTACTTGCTAGATTTACTTCGCTAGTTTCCTTATTTGGTCTTTATAATACTGAAATCTGTCGAATAAATTACATTAGTAGCTTACTAAATAAAATCTACAGAATATTTTCGTTTATAATACCGGCCCTAAGGGAATTAAGACATATGTTGTTATAACACTTTACCTCAGAATTACATCAACTTTGACTTATCGAGATTTCTTGGTGAGAATAAGTAACTCTGTATATATTGTACTAAAAAACACTCGCCCTCCCCTTATAGTCATTACAGAGTGAGATTATTTTCCTTAAATATAAAAAAATGATTTCATATCATTACGTGCGAGTAATAAATCATACGAATGTTAATACTGAAATCTTACCACCAATTAGTTTGCCTACGTTGCTGCTTATTGTTTCTGAGATCGCACCGTTCGCCAACGCATCAAAGCAGGCGCTGAGGGCGCAAGCACACGCACTCGTGCCTATCAGGTATTCGAGGATCATATTCCATCCTATCACAAAGGCTATGAACTCTCCCACTGTCACATAAGAGTACATGTATGCCGATCCGGTGGTATGAGGCACGCGAACTCCGAATTCCGCATAACATGCACCTGAAAATGAAAGCTAAAGTGAAAAAAGGAGTTATTCACAGCAGTACAAATATTAGCAACTTTTATATGAAAGAGAAAAGCTAAATCCACGAGAATCTTATAACAGGAAATAAATATAGCTATCGTGAATGGAGGAATTAACTATTTAAAAGTCAGATTGTATATTATTTACTCTATGTTGTATGCTACTATAATACCAAAAAGTACAATAGCTTAGAATCAACGTATGAATAAAATGCACAGAAACACTTGAATTAAAACAACGTGTTTCAATTTCCAAAAATTGTATTAATAAAAATACGACATGTTTCGGTCACACAGTGGCTTTATCAAGCATGTAATACTAACTAAACTTAGGCGCTAGTTGAATTTATAATATTTATTGACATTGGTAAAGGTGGTTTGTTGAATAACTTTAAAAGTGCGGAAATAGATACGTCTCCTTGATTATTTAATAAGAAGTTTGTGTTTTTGAATTTGTTTATTTATAAAACTTCTAAATTATTTAAAAGGACATTTTTATTTTGTGTATGCAATATTTTAAAATTGTCGTCGAAATCGTGTCCACCTTTTAACAAATGTTTTGCTTAATAAGAGTTTGTTTTGTTATTCTGGAAGGACCTCCTGTGTTCTTTAATTCCAGTATTAAAAGACCAGCTTGTTTGGCCTATATAGAATTTTTAACAACTCCCACAGTTCAACTCATAGACTCCTGATTTTTCACTTTTTTCCTTATTCCTTTATTATTTTTCATGATCTTACCTATGTACGTTGTTATTGGTTTTAAATGAAATATTTATGTTTAGTTTCCGTTTTAACATTATACTAATTATTCCCTTTAAAAACGGGCCTAGATAAGTCAAGGATCTGTATATCTTTTGTTCTTTGTTTTGTGTAGGGAAAGTAGAGTTTACAGCCTGTTTTAATTGTTTCTTCCTTAATATATTATCTATATATTATTGGGATAAAATTGTTAGTCACCGATTTGTTTAATTAAATTAAATTCGGTCTTGAAATTTTTCGTGTTTAAGGGTATAGTTATTAGTCTATATATCACATATCATTTGAAGGTTTCACATACACCACAACAAAATGGTGTAGCAGAACGAATGAATCGTACTGTAACAGTAAAACACGTAGTATGATAGCTTCTGCACATTTAGAGAACACTTTTTGGGGTGAAGCAGTTTTGACTGAATTTTTTTTTAAACTAATTTGTCACCTACAAAAGCTCTAAATATTAACAAGACACCATATCAATTGTGGAATAATAAGAAACCAACATTAAATCACTTAAAAGAGTTTGGTTCAACAACATACATACATAATAAAACAAAAACAAATAAATTTGATAAAAAATCTATAAAAGGTATATTAGTTGGATATGAACTAAATGAATATAAAATATGGAATGTTGATATAACTAAATTTTTCACAGCATGGAATGTCATTTTTGACGAAATCACATTCCAAGCAACCCGTCCACAAAACCAGATACTAGTAGTACTACAGCTGATAAATCTGGAACAAAACTAGATACTAGTAGTACTTCAGCTGATAAATCTACCAGATACTAGTAGTACTATAGCTGATAAATCTGGAACAAAACCAGACACTAGTAGTATTTCAGCTGATAAATCTGGCACAAAACCAGATGAAACTATTCCTAAACCCGATAAATCTGGGATAGAAACAGAAAAAGCTACTGAAAGTGCAGATACTTTTGAGTCACAAAATACTAAAATTAGAAGAAGTGGAAGAATTCAAAACATCCTGCACATTGCTATAATGAAAATCAATATGATGACATTTACGCAAGTCTCATATTATTTTCAAATGTACTCACTCATCTTCCTACAACAAATTATGAAATTGAAACAAGGGAAGACAGAAAACAGTGAGAAAAGCGATACAGGATGAAATTCAATCACTTACATTAAATAAAACATGGTCATTAGGAAAAAGGCCAGTAAATAAAATATTATTGATAATAAATGGATTTTTACAACTAAATCTGATGAACATGGTAATATAGTCAAATAGAAAGCTCGGTTGATAGCAGCCAGCAATATCTATCAGACTATAAAGAAACTTTTGCCCCAGTAACAAAGATTGAAATTGTTAGATTTTTCTCAGCTTTTGCTAATCAATCTAAATTGTTAGTTCATCATATGGATGTAAAAATTGCATTTTTAAACGGTAGGTATATTATATGAGGAAATTTATATGAAAGTACCTGAAAGAATAGAACCAAAAAAAATGACGAAGTGTGTAAACTACATAAGTCATTATATGGTTTAAAACAATCTTCAAAGTGCTGGTTGACCGTTTTGACAAAATGCTAAAAAAGTGAATTTAAAAAAAAAACGTAGATCATTGTTTATACTATTTGGATAAGGGAAATGTAAAAAATATTACATATATTATATTATATGTAGATGATGTGTTGATAGCAACACAAAATGTAAATCCTATGAAAAGCTTTAAACGTTATCTTAAGCAACAATTTTCAGTGGTAGATTTATAAGAAGCAAATATATTAAAAGCTTTAAACGTTATCTTAAGCAACAATTTTCAGTGGTAGATTTATAAGAAGCAAATATATTATTAGGAATAAAAATTACGAGAACTGAAACAAAAATAAGCTTAGATCAACGTTTATATTTAAAAAGATTCTAAATAAATTTAATATGTTAGAGTGTAATCCAGTAGATACATCTCTTGCAACTAAATTAAATTATGATGCATTAAACACAGATATTCATTTTGGTGCACACTGTAAAAATTTAATTGGATGTTGGATGTTATACACACGTCCAGATCTTTATGTTTCTATAAATATATTAAGCCGTTACCAAAAAAAAATAATAATGTGGAACTTTGGAAATCTCTTAAAAGGGTATAAGATATATAAAGGATACAATTAATCTCAAGTTAATATATGAAAGAGGTAAATATAATGATATCATTATTGGCTATACAGATGCAGATTGAAGAACTGATGAAAATGAAAGAAAGAGTACAGAGAGGGTAGTTTTTCCTTGGTGTAATATTACATGGAATACACGAAATTAAAATACCGTAGTAGCATCCTCCACTGAAGCTGACTATTATGGCTCTTTTTGAAAGCGTGGGAAAGGCTATGAAGTTAAAATCTCTTTTAAATAGCATAAATATAAAATTTGATACCCCAATTTCCATTTTTGAAAATAATAACAAAAGCTTTAGTATAGCTAATGATCCAGTCCATCATAAAAGAACAAAGTACATTGATATAAAATTTCATTTTATTAGAGAACAAATTGAACGCAATGTAATAATTCTGTAATAATTCTTAAATATATTCCATCAGCAGAGCAAATTGCAAACGCGTTCACAAAAGAACTGCCAACAACAAAGTTCAAGGAACTAAGAGAAAAAATGCAATTGCAATGAATAATACTATCTATATAAATATATATCAATATCTACGAATCATGTTTATGTATCTATTTTATTAAAAAAAAAAGAGGTGTGGCCACCACACGACTTTCTTATACGTATGAGCGTTTCAAACTGTACAATTTTAAGAATTTTTTTAATATAAAACTTATTCAAAATCCTATTCTAAGTACTTTCATTCTCTTAATAAATCGCTATAGAATGCATACTTCGCAAGATTTCAAAAAAGTGCTCCTCGCTAAGAGTAAAAGTGCTACTTCCGGTCCGAATTTTGCAAATATAGTTTTAAATACTTTTGTACTCTTGATAAATATATATAGAATGCATAACTTACGACATATTTGCAAAAAATCGCTATTCGATAAGAGTAAAAGTGGTACTTCCGGTCTGAATTTTAAAATTTTTTTTATACAAAAGATATTTAAAAGTACGTTCTAAATACTTTTATACTCGTAATGTACCTGCCGAAAAAGCATGACTTGCGAGATATTCGCAAAAAACTGATTTTCGATATGGGTAAAAGACCTACTTCCGGTAGGAATTTCGAAAAACTTTGTTAATAAAATTTTTCTCAAATTTAATTTTGAGTACATTTGAATTCTTTATAAATTTGTTTAAACTTAGTAATTGACGAAATATTTGCAAAATTCGATTTTTTCACTGAAGTAAACCACTACTTTCGGGTTGCCAATTTTGCTCAAAATCTAATCAGTTCTCAAGAGGGAGATTATATTCGTAAATACAAAATTTGGAATTGATATCTACAGCGGTTTGACCGCTATCGTGGTCACACACACAGAGACAGACACACACACACACAGAGAGAGAGAGACACAGACATTTTTTAATAACCATTTTTTTGGTATCAGGGGACCTCAAAACGTGGACATCTGCAAAAATCTCGAGGTCGAAAATTTTCATCATCACAATACTTCCTTATACTACGTATAAGAAAGTAAAAAATGAGGTGTGGCCACCACACGACTTTCTTATACGTATGAGCGTTTCAAACTATACAATTTTAAGAATTTTTTTATACAAAACTTATTCAAAATCCTATTCTAGGTACTTTCATTCGCTTAATAAATCGCTATAGAATGCATACTTTGCAAGACATTATCAAAAAAATGAGGTGTGGCCACCACACGACTTTCTTATACGTATGAGCGTTTCAAATAATAGAATTTTAAGAATTTTTTTATACAAAAATTATTCAAAATCCTATTCTAAGTACTTCTATTCTCTTAATAAATCTCTATAGAATGCATACTTTGCAAGATATTATCAAAAAAGTGCTACTCACTAAGAGTAAAAGTGCTACTTCCGGTCCGAATTTTGAAATTTCATATATACAAAAAATATTGCAAATTCAGTTCTAAATACTTTTGTACTCTTGATAAATATATGTAGAATGCATAACTTACGACATATTTGCAAAAAATCGTTATCCGATAAGAGTAAAAGTGGTACTTCCGGTCTGAATTTTGAAATTTCTTTTATACAAAAGATATTGAAAATTATGTTTTAAATACTTTTAAACCCGTAACGTACTTGTCTAAAAAGCATGACTTGCGAAATATTCGCAAAAAACTGATTTTCGATAAGAGTAAAAGACCTACTTCCGGTAGGAATTTCGAAAAACTTTTTAAATAAAATTATTTTCAATTTCAATTTTAAGTATATATGAATTCTTTATAAATTTGTTTAAACTTAATAGTTGACGAAATATTGTCAAAATTCGAATTTTTCGCTGAAGTAAACTGCTACTTCCGGTCTACCGATTTTACTGAAAAACTAATCAGATCTCAAGAGGGAGATTATACACGTAAATAGAAAATTTGGAATTGATATCTACAGCGGTTTGACCGCCATCGTGGTCACGCACACACACACAGAGACACACACACACAGACACACAGACACACCCACACACACACACACACACAGAGAGAGAGAGAGAGAGAGAGAGAGAGAGAGAGAGAGAGAGAGAGAGACAGACATTTTAAAAAACCACTTTTTTGGTATCAGGGGACTTCAAAACGTGGACATCTGCAAAAATCTCGAGGCCGAAAATTTTCATCATCACAATACTTCCTTATACTACGTATAAGAAAGTAAAAGGAACGAACACCATAGGCCATTGTTTATTTTTTTGGGTGGTGGTGTTAGAAATGCATCATGGACATTTACTATACAAAAATATAAATCACAAATATATGTGTGGTTTGTGATGATTACATTCGAGAATTGTGTGTATATGTTATACTCATTAAAATGCCAGCACTCTATTATGTATCAGTATCATTACTATTCCATCCCACCTTATTATTTTGCCTTCGATTCTACAGCGTATCTCTTTTCCACTGACTTGTAGCCATATCCTTTTCGCTAACTATTCGAGGCTGAAAAAACATTCTTTTAATTCATCATAATCATATGAAAATGAAAAAAAAACATTTAAAAAAATGTTGGTTTCATATAATCATTAATTATAATTTATACACTGGGCTTTGTCCAATTGAACATTAGCCAATACGGGAATTCAATTCAGAGGGTAAATATTAAATGTGTGTTTTATCTCGGCGTAGCCAGCATACATTGATGCCATTTAAAACAAGAATTGTGTTCCCAACAGATGTATAAACGCAATGTGAACCATTGATTTTTGAGGTGCACGTACACACACTCGACCACACATACACTCTACTGAAATCCAAGTTCCGAAAGGGGCAGTGAATCAAAATTATCCGGGGTACACGCCTCTGCCGTAACGAGGGCGTTGGTGTTGAATTTCCATTGAAGTTTAAATACCTTGGTTCGTTCAAAGCGTGCTTGAATGCAAAACGTTTCTGAGCTCATCCTCCGCAATTAAATTAATACGAAACGCTTGTTTTCCGACACCCATATCACTTTCGATTAAATGTAGAGTAATCTGACACTTAAAATCAGTAAAGAAACATTCTTTTCAATGTTATACATACAATGGAAACGTTAATAATAAATATGGAATTGTAATCTAAGTCTTTAACATAGGAGTGGATTTATTTTACTTATTTTGTTTCTATGTCTAAAGCTGCTGTAATTTGTAATATTCAAAAAACTATTGTATTTCGACGCGCTTCTGCAAAATTTGTAGCAACATATAATATTTAAACTCGTAATTATTTCAGTCACGTAATATACAGGGTATACCACGACGAGATTTCATTAGAACAATATTGAAAACTAATAAGAGTTGAGTTTTGAAATTTCGCAAATATTAGTTTCGCCTTAAGCTCTTTCGATTTAAAATAGTTTTGAATTTTTGCTTCTTCCGGTTACACCGGAAATGGATATCAACTTCCTTATTTTAAATGGAATACCACATTTTTTATGATTGATTCGTATTTCCAACTTAATTTTAAGGGTAGTTTGTCTGATAAACTTTGCCTCTAAACTTAGCCATTTTTGAAGTATATATTTCAATTTTTGTAAAAAAATTGACAGCAGCAGACTATTACTCATAACAACATTCCCAATAATTGAATGCATGCACATATTTAAAATTTGAGGTAATCATTTTGGAAAGTATACTGCTTCAAATGCGGTATTATAAACTTTTCAAAATAATACAGAGTGATCAGAAAACCATGTTAAACATTTTATCCAGAAAATATCAATATCTTGTAATTTTTAAATGGCAAGCTACATTTTTTTCAACTTCATTGGATTGCACGTTCAAAATTAAGGTCAGTATGTATTTACTTCCCTATAACTAAACGTTTTAGTTTCAGAGATATTTTGGAAAATGTATCAATTCCTATAAAGTTTTATTTTGTATAATCAATTAGGCTATGGAAATTCATGTGAATAAATAAAAACAAGTTGAAATCATATTACCTGTCATCAGTAGGGTATTTACTAGTGCTATTCGGCGTTTTAGTTGTCTTCCGTTTCTGAATACTTGAATAATAATAATAATGTCGCGATCTCGATTTAATAACGAAGATTTTTAAATATAATAATAACATATGGTGAATGTAATAGAGTAATCGAGAGGACATGTCGTGTTTATGCAGAGAAATATCCAAATCGGTCAAGACCTACAAAGAGTATCTTACACAATCTTTTAAAAAACTGCTTTTCCTTCGTATCATTCTTGCCCAAAACAACCAAAAGAAAACCTGTTGTTGATAGTAAAATGTGGAGGTAACAGCATTTGCTTACTTTACAACACATCCTAGTAATTCTGTAATGGATGCAGAAGCTGAAGTAGGTGCATCCAGAATGAGCATACATCGAATTTTGAAAAAGAACAAGTGGCATGCTTACAAATTTCAACCTGTTCAACATATTAATGAAGCTGATTTTGTAACAAGAGCGCAGCATTGTGAGTGGTTTTTAATGAAATCACAAGAAGACGACGATTTCACAAAAAATCTTATATGGACAGATGAAGCAAAGTTTTGTAGAAATGGAATATCTAATCGACACAATAGTCATTTTTGGTCCGAAGATAATCCTCGACTTGTTAGGCAACGACGTTTCCAAGAATATTGGAGTTTTAATGCATTTTGTGCTATTAAATATGACAAAATATTTGTTTTGCATTTTTATCAAGAAAATTTAAATAGTGAGCGGTTTATAGACATCTTAAGAAACGTCATAAATTTAAATTTAAATACACTGACCGCAGAAGAAGCTCGTAGTGTATGGTTTCAAATGGATGGTGCACCAGCACATAGTACCAGAGCTGTTGGAGAAGTATTAGACAATATATTTTATGATAGGTGGATCGGAAATAAAGGACCTTATAGGTTTCCACCGCGATCACCCGATGTAATGCCACTAGATTAGTTTATTTGGGGCTATGTTAAAGATAAAGTATACAGTATACCTCCTACCACCAAAGAAGATATGATGGCCAGAGTGCGAGGCGCGTTCAATAATCTAGACGGTACCATGATTCAGCGTGACACGCGTACGAATATTTTAAAAAGAGTAAGAAAGTGTTTAGAAAGAGGTGGTGATGTTTTTGAAAACTTTATTTAAGATTATTAGAAACTATTATTAAGACTACTTCTTTTCGATATTATGTAGTTTTCATTTAAATGTTTTAGGACATTATTAAATGATGCCTTGTTTTGTTTTTATTTATTTACATGAGTTTCCATAGCCTAACTGATTATACAAAATAAAACTTTAAAGGAATTAGTACATTTTCCAAAATAACTCTGAAACTAAAACGTTCAGTTATAGGGAAGTAAATATATACTGCCCCTAATTTTGAACGTGCAATCCAACGAAGTTGAAAAAATTTTGGTTGCTATTTAAAAATAACAAGATATTAATATTTTCTGGATGAAATGTTTAACATGGTTTTCTGATCACCCTGTATTATTTTGAAAAGTTTGTAATACCGCATTTGAAGCAGTATACTTTCCAAAATGATTACCTAAAATTTTAAATATGTGCATACATTCAATTATTGGAAATGTTGTTATGAGTAATAGTCTGCAGCTGTCAATTTTTTTACAAAAATTGAAATACTTCAAAAATGGCTAACTTTAGAGGCAAAGCTTATTAGACAAACTATCCTTCAAATTAAATTGGAAATACGAATCAATCATAAAAAATGGGGTATTCCATTTATAATAAGGAAGTTCATATCCATTTCCGGTGTAATCGGAAAAAGCAAAAATTCAAAACTATTTTAAATCGAAAGAGCTTAAGGCGAAACTAATATTTGCGAAATTTCAAAACTCAACTCTTATTAGTTTTCTATATTGTTCTAATGAAATCTAATGAAAATGGGTTTAAAAACATATACGTAAATATTTATGTTGTTCAAAATCTCATACTAACATTATATACAATCAGATAGACTGCTACCTAACATTAGAAAAACGAATAAATAAAAGAAATACAAACTTATTTTCATATATTAACAGAAAATTACACAAGCAAAATATTTACAGTATAGAGAACCTAGAGACTAACTACTCAGAAAAATCAAGAAGCTTCTTTCTCATTACTTTACCATAAACTAAATTTTATTTATTATACGTAGTATAATAAATAAAATGTTGTCTTTGTTTTGATTGTTTTACACTGTATATTTATCTATAAATTTATGATGTATGGATTCTCTTATAGTCATTTCTATACATATAGGAGTATCACTTTTACTATAATGTATATGAAATGTATATGTTCCAGTGAATAAAATTCTGTTTTATGAGAAAGTAAAGAAAATATGGGTGGTATTATTATAAACTGAATAACACCTGTTACATAAGTTTTGGAATTTCTATAACTCTTATTATTTAAACTCTAAAAAGCATCAATAAAGGACAATATTATAACACAAATTAACGAACCTTTGACTTTAACACTTATATATTATATTGCCGCTAGGGGGCCCTCTATCTTCAGTTACACAAAGTTTTCTTCATAGATCTGGCATCAATGTTTGGCTGGCTTCTAAATCAAATTCTCTAAGTTTTTGAAATACCCTCTGCCGTAATTGTTACTCATTTCGAGCTTCCCATTTACATTTTTAACCAATAAGGCTCAAAAAGTTTTATTTGGCCTTGCCTGTGGGACTTTTGGAGGACTGTCTATTCTAGGAACATATGGTATTACTTGAGCTTCTAACCAGTTGAGGGTTCTTCTAGCATAAGGCGCAATGCAAGGTCAGGCCAAAATATATAATTGTCATTAAAGTGATGTAACATTAATGAAATTCATTAGACAGTTGTGGATATATAATACAGCGTCCATTGCTTGCCTTCTTACACGCCCTACATAAGGTTTAGATACGTATTCCTAATTCAGATATGGGCACCAGACCAAAACTTTATCAGAAAAAAATGCATTTTCTTTAAATTTTGTATTATATAATTATTTCTCGTCGTCCATGATTATTATTTCGGTTATTAGCAAAATGTATAAGTCGTAAAGCTCGATAACAACGAGGAATTATGGCCAACTGTGTAGCGCTATATTTGGTACATGCCTTACGTTTTCTTTACTTTAAACCATTTCGTGCTAAATATCGAGAAATTGTAGCGTTTCAGACGTTAAAACCAGAACTTATGTAGCAGGTGTTACTTGCTTTTACTTCAAGTAACCGGCCCATTGTGTAGCGTTTACATCAAGTAAATACTAAAAATTATAGAGTTTACTTCGCATTACTCTTGGAGCAAGACCAAAGTAAGTACTACGAGGAATTACTTCATATTTCGCGTTGTTTACCTTTGTATATACAAGTAAATGCTATAGTACGTACTAATGCTTTTTAGTATTTCCGCCATCGAGAAATAACAACGAACAGTGTTTCTTAGGGGATGAAGGATATGGTATCGCTCCGTGGATATTTTCATCTTATAAAAATCTTTCGACTCCATCTCAAAGAGCGTATAATAAGGTGCATTGTAACAATCGCGTTCAAATTGAATGCTGCTTTGAACAGTTGAAAAAAGGTTTTCCAATACTTCATCATACTCTGCGATTGAAAACTGAGCGATTGTGTACCTTTATAGTAGCAGGATTCATTCACAATGTTGCTAAATATTTGTAGGATCCCTACGAAGATTTTGACGTAATTCATGATATTTCACTTATTTGCAAGCTGACGGCGCGCCATGGATCCGTCGTGCGAGTAAGCAACATTGGGATGCTGTTGCTTAACAGCTAAAATGTAAACTGAAACAGTAATACTTCATTTAAAAACAAAATATTTATTTCTACATTCATTTCTCTTAGGTAGGTAACACATTACACGAGTTGTTTTGAATACTCCTTCGTTTTTATGGCAGCACTTTCTCGAGCTCAAGCGGCCTGAATTTGATGAATTGGGAATGTTCTTTGCAGTTGCTGCAAACAATATCCTTAAAACTCTTCTGGTTGACTTTAGATTTGCGATTCATTAATAAAATTATAAAAAACCAACTACATTCATTCTACAATTCCAAAAATAGAAACACCAAAAATAAACCGAATTACGGCATTAAAAAAACATACTATACAAACTAAACATACATTCAATTATGATAAAACAAACATACTAACAACAGAAACTAAAAGCAAAGCAAGAATATTTTTGGAAAGCATAAAAATTAGGAAAAATAAAAATTCAATTAACGACAGAACATCATTATTTTAAAATAAAACATAAAACACATACAGTTAGAAATAAATACACACGATTGAAGTTGTACACAATATACATTTTGATAGATATAAAAATGAAAATAACAATTACCACTAATATAAGTGAAATGAAAAATTGAAATTTGGAAAGAAAAGGTGCTATTTTTTTAAAATGTTTTTAACAAAAAGTTTTCATGACAACCTGAACGTTGGTGATGTCCACTTTAAATTGTAAGTGTTTTATTATTTACCCTCTAATTTTTAAAGTAATTGACAATATTATATTCTAGATAAAAACATTATATATTTTTTGAAAAAGGCATGAAAAAAAAAGAGTCGAATCGTCAAATATAATAAAACATTTTATAATGTAATAAGTGCTTTAATTTTCAAAAATGCCGAAAAATACTAAGAAGCAAAATATAATTATATATAGGTGACAGACTCCCATTTGTAGCTTCAGCTAGAAGATCCTCAATTTTGAAGACAACAACTAACAACTTTCTTGTTATTTAATGTATCCGCGTTTTTTTCTTTTTTTTTATTTATCTTTCCTGGGTCTCGGATTGCACGCAGGTTGGCATTAGTCTTCCTCGTGGCGACGTTAGTTGTGCACAACTTCACTCGTGTGTATTTATTCTAACTATATGTGTTCTATGTTTTATTTTAAAATAATGATGTATATATATAGATGACAAATTATCTGTTTCTGTTGTTAGTATTTTTGTTCTATCATAATTGAATGTATGTTTAGTTTGTATAGGATGTTTTTTTAATGTTGTACTATTGTTTGCAAATTTATGTCCATTTAGTCTATCTTTAAGATGTTGGATACTTTGTCCTATATAAACGACTTCGCAGTCATTACACGGAATTTCATACACAGTATGGGTTCTCTTAATTTCTATGTTTTGTCTTTTAGTTTTGTGTAAAAAGGGGTAAGGGTGTTGTAATTTGTATGTGCGATTCTTATTTTAAATGGAAGTAGAATATTTTTTAAATTTTCTGATAGATTATTAATATATGGTATTGGTACATATTTATAGTTGATAAATAATCCACATTTCCACAAATCAAAGAAGATTTCAAATTTGATTTGCCGAAAAATACTAAGAAGCAAAATTAAATTATATATATTTTTTTGGAGATGTAAGCTATACGGAAGACTATCAGGTGACAGACTACCATTTGTAGCTTCAGCTAGAAGATCCTCAATTTTGAAGACAACAACCAACACCTTTCTTGTTATTTAATGTATCCGCGTTATTTCCTTATTTATCTTTCATGATTCTCGGATTGCACACAGGTTGGCATTAGTCTTCCTCGTGGCGACGTTAGTTGTCTTCAAAATTGAGGATCTTCTAGCTGAAGCTACAAATGGGAGTCTATCACCTGATAGTCTTCCGTATAGCTTACATCTCCAAGCTTATCCCACCTTATTCCTTGGCTACACCGTACTGATGACGACCAATAGTCAGAAACACGTGTCTACGGTTGCTCTACAGCGGAATTTATCTGTTATTATTCTCTTTCTTGTTCTTTTCTTAGCCGTTTGATAATAGTATATTAAAATACAAGTTTCATAAGACACGATTTTTGCGCACGCGTTCAAGTTTAGAAAACGAGCCGCTAGGCGAGTTTTCTAAAGAACAAGTGCGCAAAATGTCTTATGAAACGTGTATTTTATACTATTTTTTCTATTTCGGTTATTAAAAGTTCAAAAAAGCTTAAAATAAGAGACATGTTTTGTTTATAATATTTTAGAAATTTTGCTTTTTTGAAGTTGGTTACTCTGCTTTTTAAGTAGAACGTTTTAAATATTTGAATATCGGTGGTGCTATATGTAATTGTGTTTAAAATTCAGACTGATTTATACAATTAATTATTTCAAATTATCAACAAAAAGGACGAAATAAATAACTGTACGCCCCCAGAGATTCGCAAAATAGCAGAAGACAATTTTTTGTCCACAAACTCTCTACATATTTATCAAAACAAACTTTTATAACAGTTGTACTATTCAACATGGTAAGTAAATGTCAATAGTAGCATCCGAAAACTTATCATCCAACTCTGCTTAACAATTTATATTGCTAATTAGTAAGTGAAATGTTAGCATGTGTGCTTTTTATTCTTTGTACAATTTTATTGCACATTTTTGTTACTTTAAAGGCTTATATTTTGACATTTAAATACGATTTGGTTCCATTTTCTTTTGTTACCAACTTCAAAAAAATAAAATTAGCGTGCGATAAAGTAATACTTTATGCAACCAAAACGGGTGTCGTAAAGTGAACTTTATAGCACCGGAATAGAAAAAACAATTTTTCTTTCGTGGTTTAGCGGTTGTAAAATGAACTCAAAGACAAAATAAGAAATTAAATCGTTTCATAATATAGATTTTATCCTTTTCAATCAATGTAACATAAACTAACTAATTAAATATTAAAACTTCAATAACTATTAATAAAACTGTAACATATATCTGACAAATATTTTTTTGACAAATATATGGTACTATTATATATTTGCCGCCAATATATTTGTCAGACCCGAAACAGGGACTGACAACGATTACTGTATGTAGCTGATCGGGTTTGTGTAGACGGTTAAATAAATATATACAGGGTGAGTCATTAGTAGCCGCTTTTTCGATTGCTCTTTTGTGTTTTAAATAAAAGAAGAAACAATTAGTTGAAGATCCACGGTTGCTTGTGGCGCATGTTGTAAAAATACTTGAAACTCTAGCGCACTTCCGGTTTTACCGGAAATGCACGGAACTTAATTTTTTTAAATAACTCACCCTATATATTTTTGGATTTTCTTGTACTGCTTTAAATTGTCTGTTCGACTGCTTTTTCTTTTCCAAATTGAGCCAATAGTTTTTGAGTTATTAATTTTTTTTGAAAATATTTGACCAAAACACGTGTTCAGAAAAAAAACATTTTCACATTGTTTTTAAAAGCAAAAACATTAACTTTGGTGGTGCTTGTAGCTAAGAAAATTCTGCGTCATTTGGTAAAGTTGCACTCGACAATACCTCAAAAAATTTTGGGTTTTCAAAGCATACTTCCTGATATTTTCACATACCAAAAACTACAAATTAGGAAAATTTTGATATTTATGCCAACAAGCGTTGTTGGCATAAGCCAATTTTCTTCTTAAGTGATGAGGATAAATGTTAGCCAAGGTAGTGGAGATTTTGTTGTGCCCGTAATAATTCGAAGTGTACAATTTAACTAAATATCTACTTTATCAACATGCATGCTATTCATCCAAACTGCGCTACAATATTCAGCAGCAGAATACACGCAATACAAGGGCGGACGTACGTAAAATGTCTGCATGAGCTCCCCAACCAGGTTCTGTAAGATATTATTTATTGTTTTAATCTTCATACGCAATTTATCAATATGTTGTTTATATTTTAATGATGTATCCAAAGTAAGTCCTAGGTATGTTGGATTAAAATAATGTCTTCGAACAGTATCATTACAAAATATCTCAAATTTGTTGTTTTTCGTTATTCTTAAGATACAAGCTTAATTACAGAACCAAAATTGCCAATATCGACATATTCATGATAAGCCCACTTCTTTTCAAATATCCTCCTTAAAACACTGCTGAAGCAGCCCATATTCAGTTTTATTGTTAATATTACTGACCAATTAATTTCTACCAATGCTGCGTCACTTAAGTCTGACTATTTTTCCATTGAAATTTAAAAAAATTCCTTGAGAATTGTGTACATTATAGCATAGCACTGTTTTGGTAAGACCACAACATTAACTGATTTTTTTTTGTGAAAAACCAAGATGCTGGTAGACGCCGTAAGTTCCAAAATACATTATGGTAAACATTAAATGAAATGATAGTTGCAGTATTAGAAAAATTAAGTAGAAAAAGCAAGTTTGAAAAAGATACAATATAAATATCAAATATATCAAATGTCAATACCTGAGTAATAAATCAAGAGTTAACTGGGCTCGGTATAATCCTATCTTATTATATTTTTTAGCACGTGGTTTCAAAGGTGCTCGCGATTACCAAATGGTTTATAACGTTTTGGATATATGGCGCCAGATAGAGGATGGAATTTTTAGGTTAGCAGAATGAGCAAAAATGTTACGGCAGCGATAGCGAAAGCCACTTGGCTATGTATTTAACAACGAATAATAAGTCAAACAAAAATGAGCTAAGCAAAGAATGAATGTACCAAAAGTTGTTAAAAAAATTCAATTCTGGTAAGATAAAATTATCCAAGATAAAAGCTGGAAATAAAACCATATATTTACATAGCAGCCAAAAGATGCTGCAACTCATCGTGGTACACATACAGGTCGTCAAAATTAAATGATCATCAACTCATGTCACCAAAACTGAACCGAAATTTATTGAGGGAGCACTGAAATCATACAATAATCAACAAATTAAAAATACCAAATTTACAGAGTGTGCTTGCAGAATGCAATAATCCCCCAATATCTTACTGGAGACTAATTAATTGCAGAATATACCAAAAAGTAGAAAAAAAGCATAACAACTTAGTAGATCGCATGACAAAAACCATAGTTCGAAGAACAGAATTGCAAACATTTGTTATATGCAGATTATTGTGAACTGAAGCGCGTAAAAATTCATTATTAATTAAATAAGTAGTCAAGGTCAGCAAAGTTTTTTGGTGTAACAAACTATATAGCATCTGCTGGTATTTGACAAAAGTTAATAAACGGAACACTAATATGTACTACAGTGCCTGACAGAATTAATGCCTCCCCCATAAAACACGTAAATATCAAAACTACTTACCTTGTTTTCGTCTGGCAACCCGTATCGGTATTTTTCAGTTATGCGAAAAAGGAGTATAATATACTCATTGTAATCTTTGAATGTAAATATGACAAGTTTCAATATCTGCAAGTATATGAAAAACTATTTTAGAATTTTTCGCGAATAGTGGATATGTGGGTTGATATAAATAGATAATAAACACATAATGAATTTTAATTATTCTTATTTCAACGTTTCAGTATTATAGTTGTGTTATTTATTATAGCTATAATAATCATTGTCATTCTTGTTAATTAGCAGGCTTTTTAAAATTAAAAAATGTAACAAATTGTCACTGTTTTGTTCGATACAAATTATGAAAAAAAAAAAATATAAAATTATACCCAAGCAGCAAAATCACAATTTTGGAGAAGGATAAAAATATATATTTGCTAATATAAAACAAGTGTGCATATAGTGATTTTGCTACTAGGGTAGAAACGTTTTTAATGTATGCAGTGAATACATACAAGTGTCAAATTAAGAAAGTATGTGCGATAAAAACTCAAATATTACAATAAAATGAAAAATGTATTTAAAAGAACGAGAACACAAGAAACAGTTCTAATAATAACGCACTAAAGAAATACAACTAATAAATAATATATTCTAAAAAAATAAGAGTGAAACAAATAAATTCCAAAAATGATTAAGTAAACCACTTCAAAAAATTCATCATATAAATAAATAAGAAAACAAAATAAATCTGGCTTCCACGGTCTTTCTTCGTATTCTTTTCTTAGTTTCCGAACTGCATGGCTTCGTCTATCGACGTTTCGTCACTAATACTATGGAACTATCTGCTTTGGGAAGGTTTATATAGGGCACAGTCACTGTGTAGCAGCAGATGCAGTAGTAACAAAAGAAGACCCTGAAGATGTCCTATACGATTCATGACAGAACGTCGGTAGATTAAGCCATAACGACACGGTCCAGTCCGGAAACCAAGAAGAGAATAAGAAAACTAATATTTTGTGTAGTAACCATTACCGGTTATACAATCTCTTAGTCTGGCGGGCAATGAATTTACTACTTTTTCACAATATTGACTACCACGTAATTCTTCCCACACGTTGCATACATTTCGACTTAAATGTTCTACAGTGCGAATATTATCTATTATTCTTTCGGACCAGTTACGAATTACGAACTATTAGCGCCCACAGATTTTCAATAACATTGAGATCAGGTGATTTAGGTGACCACGGAATTAATATTACTTCGGGATTATTGTCTATCCAATTGCGTACTGGTTTCGATGTATGAACATACGAATTATCGTGAACGAGATAGATTGGATCATCTGGAAATAATGTACGCACACTGGGCAAAAATATGTCTTCGAGAATATCTCTGTAATCTTCACCAGTTAATCGTCCTGTGATTGGGACAATTTCTCCAGGACCACTTGCGCACATCCATCCCCAAAAGCCGAAACTTATTCTGCCACTTCTTCTGGTAGCTTGGACATGTTGCCGATCATACTTAGTATTGTTTGGCCGCCAAAGCACTCTTATTGAATCGTCAGAAGTATGCCTTTTCGTCCGCGAAAATAACATTTTCACAGTTTCTATTAATATTTTCATTGGCGTAATTTTGGCGAGCAGCAGCATGTTGTTCTGTAATCTCAACTTCTCTTGCAGGTTTTCTGCAATGTATTCCGTTTTTGTGTAACGCTCTAATGATCGTCCTTGACGAACATTCTAGTTGTAGCAGTTCCTTTATTTTAGTTGAGGTGGTAAATGGATTTGCAGTGCAAAACTCTCTTATGTTATTATTCTCTTCCTCACTTAATATACAGTGTCTACCTGTGTACGGCAAATTTACCAGAGGTTGTTCTACTTCATTACCATTGTCTTGTCTCGAAATCCATCGTTGTACTTGTTTCGACTACAATCAATATTATAAGAACATTTAGAACATTATGTATATTACATTATATATATGTTAAGAAGTATGTTTTCCCTTTCATAGCGCACGTTTGACAAAAAATGATTATCCATAGTAAATATCCCGTTAATACAGGAACGTGCAGATAAATGAAAAGAAAAACATTTGTGATATAAAAAAGAACCTGAGAAAAAGTAATTGATTGTAACCGTGATTACGAATCGAATTGAAATTATATTTGCTCACTATTGTATAATAGACTCTGAAAACTTAGCAGTTTTTAAGTGACCATTGAAAATTCAGAAACAGATAATTAGAAATATATTTTAAGAAATTACTTTATGTCAGATATATATAGCCAATGTCTTAAAATGAATTTGGAATTTATGAAAGTTAGTACCTACTTACAGATAGTCCAACTTCCTCCGCTATTTCCCGTTTCGTTTTTTATAGCTCTCTCATTGCTATTATCTTTCCTCTTATTTCCAGGGTAGAGTCTTGTTGATGCTGTCTTCGAGGCATTATTATCAATTTTTCTTAAGCACTTGCAACAGTAACAAAATCAGAACCACAGTTGAAGTATAGAAACAATAACAAACACTTCTCTGTCTGTTTATTTGATTATTTTCATTCAATTTCTTTTTTAAAACAGATCAGTGACAGTTCATATGAATAGTAGTGCTATTTAGGAGCTGCGTGTTGTTTACATTATTTTTTTGCTCCGTCGTAATTTAAACCTGGGACGTCCAGTGTATAGTTTTTATAATGTATCTATTCAATTACTGTACATATAGGCATATATCATTTATTTGCACTTATCTTGGAGTTATTGAAACTTGTTTACTTTTACTTGTATTTATTTACAATGCGTATATTATACTTCTTTTTCACATAACTGAAAAAGACGTTGCCCGGCAGAAAGAAGGTAGGTAGTTTTGATATTTACGTGTTTAATGGGGGGACATTAATTCTGTCAGGCACTGTACATATAACCATTCTTTCGCTTTAATGATACAGTGTGCTTGTCTGAAGTTTATCGGTTGTGTAGCTCATTGTTAAAGAAGGATACATTTTAGTGGATGTTTAAAGATTCTCCAATATCAGTGAATTTAAAATCGCGACCTATAATAAAAAGCTAGATGCACGAAGATCGGTAACCTTCTCGCTTTTCTTAGCTTTTTGGAATTAAACAGTTTCTCTCGCTTATGTCAAAAAGGCTAATAGTCCAGTCGAATTAAATTAAGTTCTATTCTGGAATATGGTTTTGTCGCCGATTTTTTTATAGGTACATTAGACCCCCACGAACATACCCTGAAAAATACCAAAAGTTTAAGGTCCAGGTTTGGCCGTGAGAAATTGTTAAACAATTGAAAAGTGACATTTTCCGGTTAAACTTTTTTCCTGTAGGTTAAATGTGGAAACTGTCCGTACAAAAGTTATTCACCCCATCATTCTCTAAAAAACAAGCCATTGCACGATCGATTATCATTATTTGTTTAGCTGCAAAATGCATAAAACCATGGAAATTTTGATTTTTTATTTTTTGCATTCAATCAATGAATAATCAACGTATGGCTTTGAACCTCATGGTGCAGGCAATATAAAATGTCCCCCAGAGAACAGTCCAAAGTTCACTCACCTGTGTTGTATAGTTGAGCTACAATAAGCGACAAGCCAAAATTCCTAAATTAGCTGCTCCTTCCTTGCATATTGTCGCACATGGTTCAAAAAAATCATGGTTTTAATTCATTGAGAGTACTTTCCGAAAATGGAAAAAAAAAATTTTTTCTCAAAAATTGCCATTTTCTTGGAGGTTCGAAATTATTTGCTTATAAACAAATGAAATATCTCCGACAATTGACATATTATCGTAAATATTATGGTAGATTCTGCTTCCTTTCTCTTCAACGAGTAATTTGAGACTAACTTTATACGAATGTCTTGATTAGAACTGGAGATAACAACGTTCTAGTTTTATTACGTTTATTATCGTTCTGGTGGATATTTAAGAAAAAAAAATATCAAATTTCTCTCAATACCTCAACGAATCGCCGTGAATTTTTTCAGATCTGTAGGCGCACTCTATGTAAGTCAAAGAAATTAATGAAGTTCGGCGCGCGCTGGCGGTGGGAAAAATTGCGGCCGGGGGGCGTGGTGGGGTAAGCCAGAAGCTCCGCGCGCCCCCCGCCCCGAGCCCTACTCGCCGGTTATTTAACAAATATATAACTCCGGGCGGCGCGCGGAGCCTCTGGCTTACCCCACCACGCCCCCCGGACGCAATTTTTTCCACCGCCAGCGCGCGCCGAACTTCATTAATTTCTTTGACTTAGATAGAGTTCTCCTACAGATCTGAAAAAAATCACGGCGAATCCTTGAAGCATTGAGAGAAATTTGATATATTTTTTTTCTTAACTATCCACCAGAACGATAATAAACATAATAAAACTAGAACGTTGTTATCTCCAGTTCTAATCAAGATATTCGTATAAAGCTAGTCTCAAATTACTCGTTGAAGAGAAAGGAAGCAGAATCTACCATAATATTTACGATAATATGTCAATTGTCGGGGATATTTCATTTGTTTATAAGCAAATAATTTCGAACCTCCAAAAAATGGCAATTTTTGAGAAAAATTTTTTTTTTCCATTTTCGGAAAGTACTCTCAATGAATTAAAACCATGATTTTTTTGAACCATGTGCGACAATATGCAAGGAAGGGGCAGCTAATTTAGGAATTTTGGCTTGTCGCTTATTGTAGCTCAACTATACAACACAGGTGAGTGAACTTTGTTTGCACGGTTCTCTGGGGGATATTTTATATTGCCTGCACCATGAGGTTCAAAGTCATACGTTGATTATTCATAGATTGAATGCAAAAAATAAAAAATCAAAATTGCCATGGTTTTATGCATTTTGCAGCTAAATAAATAATGATAATCGATCGTGCAATGGATTGTTTTTTAGAGAATGATGGGGCGAATAACTTTTGTACGGACAGTTTTCACATTTAACCTACTGGAAAAAGTTTAACCGGAAAATGTCACTTTTCAATTGTTTAACAATTTCTCACGGCCAAACCCGGACCTTAAACTTTTGGCATTTTTCAGGGTATGTTCGTGGGGGTCTAATGTACCTATAAAAAAATCGGCGACAAAACCATATTCCAGAATAGAACTTACTTGATTTCATGTCTAATTCGACTGGACTATAAGTAAGAAAGCCCTTACACGTATTACATTCAAGCTATATCAGATGGATTTAGTAGCTTTTGACAATTATAAAAGTATAGAATTTCATAAGTGGATTTCATCCCTATAAAAATGTTCTCTTCTTTTATTTTAAAAGGACGAGGACATTAATCTCTTCACTAATTCATCCAAATCCTTACGAATCCATAAGAAACCTTCAAATTATTATTTGCGTAAAATTTAATTGATGATAAGACGAGATATGTTAAACGTTGATTTATTTCCAGCATTGTATTATGGTACATAATTACATTCATTTGTAATTACTCACATTAATAATTGTCACGAGAGGATAATTCCACTCGATTCATATTCGCATACATATTACGGCTCTTGATTTCGTGAATAACTCAACAGTAAGTTCCTCGTATAGAAACTGATAATAGCAATAAATGTGCTACGAACCCTTACTACATTTGTCTTCATCATACTCATACTTCTAGAAGCTTCAGACGAAAATGTTTATGTGTTAAGGTAAGTTATAATAAACTACACACAGAAATTATTAAGTTCAGTAACATAAATTACGTTGTGTAACTCATCAACTTCAATTAAATACCAAATAATAATTATAATATAAAAGAAAAATTTTAAGTATAATTATTCTCGAGCAGTTGATAAATAGACTTTTAGTCAGTTTTAAATTACTTCGTATAAGAAAATTCATCCTCAATGTAGAAAACAAAATGAAAATTAGTGAATAATAGATTAGCCAATGTTAAGGGTAATAATTATACACACATTATTTTTCCTAGCAACATTTTAAAATTGTTTGAAATATTTGCAATTCAAAGACGATTAATTAAGATTTTATTTTATGGAGAGGTATAAAATTATTTAATATTTTTTTGTGATAGAAAATTGCAATGTTTTCCGTAAATAGTATATTATTTACTTGACTTTTTTTATTTTTTCACATTTTTAACCGTTAATTACTATTTTGTGTGTTTGTGTGATTAAATGTTAAAACAATTATAATTAAAGAAAGTAATTTTGTGATGACATGATCTGTGCGTCTAAATTGTGAGTCTGTCAGATCGTTATCTCACCCAGTAGTTATAATCTGGAGGAATTCTTCATCCTTCAGGCCTAGGCAGTAAGAATTTATATAGAACAATTGCAAGGCCTTAACTTTAAATTCACTATGTTAGTTCAAATGTTCTTTTTTTGTAAATTTTATTCTTTGATAATCATTTGTATATAGTTATGTTTGAGCTATAAAATAAAGAAAAGCATTATTATGAGTTGCTAAATGCTAATAATGCAAGTTTTAATGAACAGGAGTTTCAAGAACTTTATAATCAAGAAACGTGCATAGATATACAATACTTTTTTTGGAAATATTTCTTTTAATTTCATAACTTTTATTCAAGCATACATGCATAGGTTTCTCATTAATTTTATTAATTCTATATCTGTTGCTGTTTACGTGATGCCATACATACCATCTCAAATTTAAGAATGTTTAGATGAGACTGATATCTAGCATACCAAACAATATTGTTGATAGTAAGAGGCTTTCAGTATTACTTCTGACGTGAGAATATCAGGTATTGTAAAAAAAATATATGAGTGTATGTATAATATCAATCATTTTATAAAATACACTACAAATGAATATACTTAATGAGCAAGATAGTATTTTATATTGGAATACCATAATATTATTTATATATACAGGCTGTACCACTTAAAACTCCCAGGTCAAATGTCTTGGAAACGGATAAAGATATTTGAATTTTGTAAAAAATAGTTACTAAAGAATGTGATTGACTCTAGTTTGCTCACACAATTGTGTTTTATTATATGAAGATACAGGTGGCGCTGCGATGAAAAGAATTATTTTGATCGCCACAATCTTCATTTGTTTCTTATTTGAAAGAGTATTAAAATTAATGTAAATTTTATTATTTGTGTTAGTTTCCAAAATTTAACGGTTTTATAGATATTCGTGTTTAAAGAAAGTAAAAGTAAATTTAACGTTTTGTCTTTATTTTGTTTAAATACTTAAAAGGATCAAATATAACTAACAAAGATGTTCAAAATTGTTGCCTTCTTGATTGCTACATAACGTATATCGCCTTATTAGTTCTCTTCCGCAAGCATTTAACAATGTATTTCTACTAATTTTTTGAACACTTGCATAATTTTTTTTATAAAGGTCGCCCATATCTGTTATGGATTCCTTGTAAACTTCAGCTTTCAAGTAAGCCCACAAGAAACAAATCTAACGGGGTTAGATCTGACGAACGAGCCGGCCACCTAAGGACTCCATTAGTACCAATCCAACGACGTGGGAACGTTTGATTAAAATTGTCAGTAACTATGTTGACATTATTAGCAGTTTGATGTAACCACATTTATTTCGCAGCTCCATAATATCTTCCAAAAGTAGTGGCAACTCATTTTGCAGGAAATGTAAGTAGCGCACACCAGTTAATGTTTCATGATAAAAGTGGAGGCTAAAGATATATCCGTTTAAAATTCTACACCAAACGTTAACGCCAAAAACTGTTTGATTTCTTGTTTGCCTTATCCACCTAGGATTATCTTCTGACCAATATCAAGCATTATATTTAAGTACCATTGTTGTGAAAACAACATTCGTCACTCCACATGATCTGATTCATAAAGTTGTTGTTTTCCGCTAACATTACAGTGCTAATGTCAAAATATTTCCTAAATAATCAAAGCAAGCATACATACATATAACACAGACATGAATGCTTTTCTGCTTACATACCTATGGGTGCCTATGAAGTGGAATTTATAAAAAGGAACTACAAACTATAAAATTTAAATTGTGAAGTAACTATAATAGCAAGAATTGTGAATATGTTTACTGCTATTTTTCCCTACAAATTAATTATTTAAACAAAATAAAGACAAAACTTTAAAATAACTCTTTACTTTCTTTAAACACGAATATCTATGAAACCGTTAAATTTTGGAAACTAACACAAATAATAAAATTTACATTAATTTTAATACTCTTTCAAATAAAAAACAAATGATGATTGTGGCGATCAAAGAAATTCTTTTCATCGCAGCCCCATCTATATCTTCACATAATAAAACACAATTGTGAGAGCAAACTATAGTCGATCACATTCTTTAGTAACTACTTTTTACAAAATTCAAATATCTTTATCCGTTTCCGAGATATTTGACCTGGGAGTTTTAAGTGGTACACCCTGTATATAAAAAAAACAATAACATCCTTAAATTGATTAAAATTATATTATATTTACAAAAACAGTTTATCTGAATTGCGTGCACATAAAACTGTTTATGTTTTAAATCGTATTGAATTTATTCGATATGCCTGCAACGTATTTCACATTCTAAATTGCCTTATATTCTTCCATGCTTTCACTCTTTGTTCTCAATTTATACTTGTCCCAATTCGTATACCAATAAAGCGGAGGATTTCGAGTTTGAAAAGGACTCCACACTATTCAATAACAAACTTATCCAGTCGAAATTACACATTTTATATTAAAGAGGAAGCTACAATGGCTGTTGGGGAAATTTATATACTTCAAAATTGAAGACAACAAACTGGTAATTTACCAGACGAAATATTAACCGGTCTGGAAGTGCGTTTGTATAATTTTAATAATTTATTTCAAATGAGTCTTGATAATTAAATTTTTCTCGAAAAATGTAAAAATAGAGGTTTTTAAAGAGTTAAGAAGAAGGAAGAGTAATATTTATAACTGTAAGTTTTGTCCATAAGGAGAGATATGTTTTACATCACTTTCATAAAGTGCCAGAACAATATAATTTTATATGTATATTGTAACGAAACGTGTTTACATTAAATAAAAGAAACAGATCTCTCGGCGCGATAAAAACGAAATTGTCACACGCAAAAAAAAAGGGGCAGACCGAGCAACGTATAAAAACGCTCTTATTTACACACTGCCATAAATCATCTCTCGCTGCTGGTAAATATCGTAAATGCAGTGAGTCATCTCACAGATGTGCGACGTAAGCAAGAAAAAGTCTAGATTTCCACTGGTATATTGCAGAATTTACTGGTACTGTTCGAGAACATTTTATGCAAGTGTATATAAGGCGAGTGGGTCACCGGGATACATTCATTACGGGATTCATGGCGGAAAAGTAATTGCGGAGTAATTCGGTAGTCTCGAGTGGTGGAAACGAATAGTGGTAGCCGAATAAATAAATATAGTAGTGCCGTCTTATATAAATAGAACTGTTATATAAATAAATACGGACAGAGATATAAATAATAGTAGTAGTAAATAAATACCTGTGATAATTAAATTGTAGTAGTTTAAGTGTGTTAAGTTAGTTTTATGTTTTTATATTGTTATATAATTTTAAGTATATAAATATACAGACTGTTTTTAAATAAATAATTGCACGAGTTGTTTATTGGAACCCGAAAACGTTACAATTGGTGTTAGAAGTGGGATAAACACAAGTGCAAATAAATAAATAAATAAATAAATGGCTACCAAACGTTTGGAAGAATTAAAGGTCTCCGAGTTGAGGGCAGAATTGGAAGAAAGGGACGCAGATGCGTCTGGAAAAAAAACAATTCTCCAGGACCGGCTTCGTGACATTTTAATTAATGAAGGTGAGGATCCCGAGAAATATTTGTTTCAAGTACAGCCTGATCTAAGCTTAATAGCGGAAGAAATTGATAAACAATTTGAGACTCTAAAAGATAAAATTGAAAATAATTTAAAACAATTCGAGACTCTAAAAGATAAAATTGAAAATAATTTAAAACAATTCGAGACTCTAAAAGATGCAGTTGCAGAACAATTCGAGAGTAATATGAAGACTCTGGAAGAAATTGGAAGTAATTCGGAAGCTTTAAATAATAAAATTGCAAATGATTCAGAAGCTTTGAAGGATGAAATTGCAAATAATTCAAAGGCTTTGGGAAATGAGGTTGCAAATGATTCAAAAGCTTTGAAAGATGAAATTGCAAATAATTCAAAAGCTTTAAGAAATGAAATTGCAAGTAATTCAAAACAACTCGAGACTATTTTCAAGGAAGACATTCAAAAGAATTCATCGAATGGGAGGCAGGAATTTTCTGAGGCCATCGAAGCCATGGAACAGAAAGTTGAGGAGCGCGTGTTCGGAATGGGGGACGAGTTTGGGGTTCAGCTTCAGTTGCCAGCGATGAACGACTGCGGTCCCCATGATATCTCAAGCGGAAGCCTGGAGATTGCCCGAACAGCGAAGGTAAAGGTAAAACCTCCCACCTTCGATGGAAAGACGTCATGGATGTCGTACCGGAAACAATTCGAAGCCGCTGCAGGAGCAAATGGGTGGACGTCCCCGAAGAAAGCTACTGGTCTGATTGTGTCATTAAGAGGACAGGCCAGTGATGTTCTGCAGACCGTACTTCCGGAAGGGTGTCAAGACTACCTTAAATTGATCAAGCGTCTTGAGATGAAGTATGGGCATGCGCACCTGGGACAGGTAGTCCGACGATTGGTGAATAAGGTGCAACCTAAGAGAAGAACGCTCCGATGTTGGAATTGGAAATGGAGATGGAAATGGAGATGGAAATGGGCCATGCGCATAGTAAATGCGCGAAGAAGCCCAAGAAAACCATAGCGGAGCAGCGAAGAATGAAACGGGTCGAAGAGAAGAGGCAATCGTCGACCCAGTATCGTGGAGCCTCAAAATAAATAGCGCGAAGTGCATCTGTGCAACACCAAAACGCTGATGCTGTTGCAAGAAGACCACGTCCAGGAGGCTGCAAGCATAGCAACCGCCTAGAAGAAAAATCGGCCAACACATTCGGAACAATCGTGGTTGACGATCCGTGGCATCCTGACAATTTGCGGATTGGTCAAGAAGCTGACGAAGACCTTGGTTCATTGATGGTTTGGAAGGGAATTGGTCGCGGACCGGCTTGGCAAGAAGTGGCTCCTCGTTCACAGGGACTGGAATCCTACTGGGCTTAATGGGACTCTCTGAAGGTAGAGGATGATCTACTCAAGTGTGTTGTGGAGAACCCAAATGGAGAAGACTGCGTCAGTGGATCCTGGCGAAGGTTGAAGGATGTCCACGAGCGAGTACGCCATCACACTCAGGATGCCAGCGACAGGACGAAGAATCGTTACCACGTGCAAGCCGAGAGAGGACCTTGTTTGGTTGTAAAATACTCAACGTCGCCGATGCCTGTCCCCAAAGCTCCAACAATACTGGGAGGGACCATACGAAATACTAGAGCAAATAGATGACGTCGTTTATCGCATGAGACTAACACCCCATAGTGAGCCAGAGATGGTGTGTTTCAACCAGTTGCCCCATACCATGGACGTGACGGCGGTGAAGTGGCGGATGTGCGACAAATTGCTGGAAAACCTAGAGAGCCAGCTTATGGGAATCCCTTGTCGATTTACGAGGACGTGCACTCGAGCAGGATGTGGGGAGGCTGGCAATTCCGAGGCTGGGCTGCGGATTAGACCGTTTGGTATGGAAAATCGCAGGAAACATGCTGGAGGTGGTGTTTCGGCGTGCTGGTATGGAAATGGTCGTGTGCGGCTGTCGGCCCGATCAGCCCGTTGTGCAGCCTGGGACGGTGGATTGCCATTGCCACAAGACGGCTGGGTGCACCCGTGGGTCCCGGTGTGGATTTCGTCATCCGCCGGCGTCAAGAACATGGAATAGTGTGTTTCGGGACGAAACGCAGTTTTTAAGAAGGGGGCAATGTAACGAAACGTGTTTACATTAAATAAAAGAATCAGATCTCTCGGCGCGATAAAAACGAAATTGTCACACGCAAAAAAAAAGGGGCAGACCGAGCAACGTATAAAAACGCTCTTATTTACACACTGCCATAAATCATCTCTCTCGCTGCTGGTAAATATCGTAAATGCAGTGAGTCATCTCACAGATGTGCGACGTAAGCAAGAAAAAGTCTAGATTTCCACTGGTATATTGCAGAATTTACTGGTACTGTTCGAGAACATTTTATGCAAGTGTATATGAGGCGAGTGGGTCACCGGGATACATTCATTACGGGATTCATGGCGGAAAAGTAATCGCGGAGTAATTCGGTAGTCTCGAGTGGTGGAAACGAATAGTGGTAGCCGAATAAATAAATATAGTAGTGCCGTCTTATATAAATAGAACTGTTATATAAATAAATACGGACAGAGATATAAATAATAGTAGTAGTAAATAAATACCTGTGATAATTAAATTGTAGTAGTTTAAGTGTGTTAAGTTAGTTTTATGTTTTTATATTGTTATATAATTTTAAGTATATAAATATACAGACTGTTTTTAAATAAATAATTGCACGAGTTGTTTCTTGGAACCCGAAAACGTTACAATATGTATATACATATATGTTGTATATTGTACATATTTTTGCTTAATAAACCCAGCAGCAAAATAGGCAAGTATTGTAATTTATTTTGTATTCTAATGCTAGTGACGAGAATATTCTAGATTAAACAAAGTGATTTATTTAATATGTAAAAATAGAAGCCCCTAACTCTAAGTAATTCAAATGTTCTAATTCTTTTTGGATACTTATATGTATCTTGTTTTATATTTATTACGACATGAATATAATGTAATTGTGTCTTAATAAAAGAAATTATTCAAGAAATAGTTTAGTGGTGTTTATGAGTCAAAGCGAAACCAAGAGTCCGATGAAAAGTCCCTATTAAAATAGAACTTGAAATGATTATTTTGAGTAATTTGTGTTAGACTTTCATACAAAAAAAATAATACCAGTATAAACATTTTATATAGTTCCCGAAATATATCTATGTAAATGTTTCAAATATAGAAAAAAAAAGATTAGCCCCCTCCAGTAGTTGATATATTACTGTACCCTTATTTAACATACACTTTTGCTTCGTTTGTCCTTTATATTTTTTTTAGGTACACATAACGTAAAAGTATAAAGAAACTAAATTTATATTTCCTTCTCCTTTTTCTTTTTAAAATTTTCTTCCTGTCTGTTAAGGGGCCCACACACTGCGTTTTTGTTCGACAGTTTTGTTCGACGAACAAGTCTGTTCGAACAAAAACGACGACAGTCAGTTGCCCACAGACTACAGTTTTGTTCGGCAGTTTAATAATATCAAGGCAATATATATGTGTGCAGTGGCGGCGGCATTAGTCATAAAATCAAAAGAGAAAAAAAAGAAACGGGCAAAATGGGCGAAGAAAGGAATTGCAATACCATTACAAAGGATTATAAGATCAGGGTGATAAACAGTTTGGATTTTCCGAAAGTTATTAATAGATGTTTACAAAATCTCTAATGTGGGGAATAATTACCTTCGGAGAATTGTGTTATAGGTGCAGTAATTTAAATCTTGTAAAATATTTGTATGCTTTAAATTACATTATTTGAATACAATAAGTTCGTGTACAGATCTTGAAATTACGTAGAAAAAAATTGAAATGGTAAAGATTTTACAGTTATAATAACACGACTTAAATAAATATGAATATATAATACTACATAGAACTACACCACTGCAAAAAAATCGTCGTCTTTTAAAACTGTTTACCCCACACACTTCAGATTTGTTCGACGGTTTTGTTCGACGGACATAAACAGGCCGAACCAGATTATTTTCAGCAGACTTGTACGCCAACATCAATGACGGTTTTCGACCCACACACTTCGGTTTTGCGACGTTTTTGTTCGAACAGACTTGTTCGTCGAACAAATCTGTGGAACAAAAACGCAGTGTGTGGGCCCCTTTATAGTTACCGTGTTAACACATAACATACAGGGTTAGTTAAAAGAATGGAGACGGCGATTTATTGTCGTTAATATTCATTTTAGAGAATTATGTTCAATATAAAAGTTTGTTAGGATATTTTCATCTACATTTGAGAATATTTGATTTCTTCAATTGTTTTTTAGTTACGCCTGTCCGCGCAGTTTTTTTTAAATGAGAACTAGTGAATTTTACTCTACCATTCGATAGAGAATTTTTTTCTCTTTACAATAATATTTTTGTTTTTTTAAATTCATTTTAATAACTTTTACAAGAAAAATTAAACAAATTAATAACAAAGTAAATTAAAGTAAGTGTTCAAATTGTCGTCCATTAGTAATTTGACAATGACCCAATCGATTTACAAAACCCCGAACAGAGTTCTGTAAAAAATCTCGGGGAATTTCTTGTATCGTACTGGTAATTCGGATTTGTAAATCTTCGACGTTATCGGGCTTATTTTCGTAAACTTTGTTTTTTACGTATCCCCAAAGAAAAAAATCTAAAGGACTTAAATCTGGCGAACGGGCTGGCCATTCAATGGTTCCTCGTCTTCCAATCCATCTGTGGGGAAAAACGTTGTCCAGATATTGACGAACATTTACACCATAATGTGGTGGGGCGCCATCTTGCTGGAACCAGATACTGTCATTGGGCAGGTGTTCATTGTTTTCATGTGGATAGAGCGTAGCACAAGCAGGTATTATTTCATTTTGCAATAACTGCAAATACAGACCCGAAGTTAAATTGCCATTGATGAAAAAGGAACCGATAATATGACCGCCAAGAATGCCAACCCAAACATTAACCTTTTGGGGGTACTGCGTATGGTGCTCCAAAAACCAAAAGGGATTTTCCGATGACCAGTATCTGCAGTTATGTCTGTTTACTTCACCGGTAAGGCAAAAAGTAGCTTCGTCAGAGAAAAGAATATTGTTGACAAAATTTTCATTATTATTGCAAATATTTAACATTTCTTCAGAAAATTGTAATCTCCTATCAAAATCATCTTCCGTTAACTCGTGTACAAGGTGTACCTTACAAGGTTTATACTTTTCACTTTTTAAAAATGACACGATCGATGACTGCGAAATATTGAAATTGGCCGCTAATTGATTGGTTGATAAATGAGGATCTTCAGATACAGCCAATAAAATATCCAGTTTGTTATCATCGCTTTTTGCTGTTCTAGGTCTACCACTCCTTGGCAAATCTTTAACGCTACCAGTTTGTTCAAAGCGTCTTAAAGTTTTACCAGCAACGGATTTAGAAATTGGATTTCTATTTGGATGCGTATCATTAAATAAATTACAAACGTCTTGTAAACTTCTGCGTCTATCTCCGTAACCCAACATCATAAGTATTTCAATTCGTTCATGTTCACTTAAACTCGCCATTGTTAATATTAACAGCAACAAATTGCACAAATGAATTATTTCTGTCAAAGATTTGACGTACACAATAACCACTGATAAAATTATGTCGCTCAAGTTTGTTTATCGCATCGCTTCTGTCTATCTGCGATGTACCGAACATCTCTGAAACACTTGAACCGGCCTTTTCTTATAAAAAAGTTATTAAAATGTATTTTAAAAAAACAAAAATATTATTGTAAAGAGAAAAAAATTCTCTATCGAATGATAGAGTAAAATTTACTAGTTCCCATTTAAAAAAACTGCGCGGACAGGCGTAATTAAAAAACAATTGAAGAAAAAAAAAATCAAATATTCTCAAATGTAGATCAAAATATCCTAACAAACTTTTATATTGAACATAATTCTCTAAAATGAATATTAACGACAATAAATCGCCGTCTCCATACTTTTAACTAACCCTGTATATTAGAATCATGTTTGCAACCGATATGCAACAATAAATTAAAATGGCGTCAAATATGATATATTGTAAAATTTACTTGTCAAGCAATATAACCTGCAAAAGCCATTTCAGGGTGTTATAAGTTATAATAATATACAGACAACTTTTTTATAATTATAAATCATCCACACAAGACAAATTTTATCAACAGTGCTTGCCTAATAACAACTGCCTATTAAGTAAAATACTGGAATAGAAAAGTAGTATATAATAACATTTACTAATGATATAAAATATGTATATAACTTTTATGTATGTACTGGTATTTTGGTAGTGGAAACTATATGCCCATATACATTAATTTAGTTTACTTTATTTGTTTTTAAATTGTACCGGTTGATGTCACTTTTTAATGGTACTCGTTTTCTGTAATTTGTACTTTAGCCGGGTAGGTTACTGAATCGATTCTTCTATATAATATTATATAATATATATACAAGCTGTTTGATGAAAAATATTCGCTTATCAAAACATTTCATTTCGCGGTTGCATTTGCATGTGGGAAACTGACTTTCATACACAAGTGGCGGAAAGAAAACATGCATTAAAGAAGTAAATCATTATTACAGTAATAAAGTATGATTGTGGAAATGTCCATTTCAACTAAATTTTGTGTATTACAACTTGTAAATTTCATAAAATTAATTAAAAACTATAAAAGAAAGTCAATGCTATCTATTACATACCTATATTATTAATTCCTGATTCTCAATATTCTTAACCTAAAAGATAATGTATGTTTTGTACGTGTTTACAATCTTCATTATGTATCATAATAAATATTATGCTATAATAATAATATTGTGTCAATTTCTACCTTATAGTATAATGTAATAAACGGAGCAAATTAATAAATAAAGTAACTAAGGAAAAGGTAAATGCAACATCAAATTTATTAATTGATATCTATCTTAATCAGTTTCATATTGACTTTAGTAAAAATAGCATCGTATTTGTAACTATACCTGCAACAAGAAAATTTGTGATAAGTAAAAATGACTGGATTTCGTGACTTCTTAAATACAAAAATATACGGTTGAAAGTTGCACAGAATCAAATCCGCTTTTTTTTTAAAATTTATCGCAATGGTAAATGTGTAAATATATCTATAGGAATAACCGCAGTAAGGAAAATTCCATCAAAGATTGCCAAATTTTTAAAATTAAAGTTTCCATATCCATAAATTTTGTATATGTAGCTTTGTGCTTTTCTTTCGATTTAGCTGGTGGCAAATTAATTATTACTCTGTTTGCAACATCCCGACACAACATTGGATCACGTTGTGACAAGTTGAAATAAAAGTTAAAAATCTTGCACTCCAACCTCAATCATTTTTTTTTCTTTTTTGAGGAATGTATGATTTATGGTTTTTCAACTCTGCGTATACAGTTTGATTTGATACGTCAATATTACAGGCAATCTCTAGATTTAAAATATGGAGATTATTCGGCACATTGAGAAGAACTGTACTTCAACTATGTTCAAAAACAGTCGGCTTTTTTGCTTTGCACTAGAGGTAATTTGATGGGGTTTCGGAATTTCCCTGTTTAGGTAGCAGTCATCATAAAGAAAGGCGACTTGATTTTATTACATTCGCGTTTACTTCAAATATATAGGTGATAAATTGATTGTTACTCAGATTGTAGTATTGTCATTTAACATGTAATATTACTTTAAAAACGGCGAGCCGCGAGTGAGTGTTTCTTACTTTCGTTGGTTATTAAGTTTAATTAAGATATATTAATCTGGCTGTAGTTGTTAGCGCCATCTGTCTATGTACTTACGTTGCTCTTCCGCTGTTCTGTTGTCTCTTTCCGAGATCAGAGTTGTCGCTGCTGGTGTTTTTAATTTCACTGTGTAATTAGTCTAAATTTAATTGTCTTTCTAGACCTGTATATGAAGTCTTTTTTGTTTTTTTTATATTCCTTCCTCTTCCTTAATTAATTAGTATTTTTAACTAATTTATTTTGTATTTCAAATTGCCTCCCGTTTCTTTTCGATGCTTTCCGTTGCCGTTAAATAGATATCTCGAGCATTTTATCTTTCTTTCCGTAGGTATGTACAACATGATCTCGACCTAGAAACTTGAAAGTGCAGACAATTTTTAGTTTGATGATTATGACAGTTAATTTGCTTTCGTATTTATATCATAATAATAGGTCGCTCCTGTATAATCAATTTTTATCCTGTAGAAGAGTTTTTTTTTGGTAGAATTAAGGTGTTTTCTTGGAAGAAACATGTTACAATTTTTTCCCAACCTCCTTTGATTTTTTTCTTGGTATGTATGATCAGTTTCTTTTTTGTGGTGGAACTAGTCAAATTTTCGTATTCTAATTTTTGTTTCCTCCGATCTGTCTTGTAGCAATTAGTGTTAGTTATAAGAATACGCTGTAGTTTCGCGAGCCAGCGAACGAGAAAAATCGACCGAATTTTAGTGTTCCTTACAACCTAATTGAACAGCCATTTTCGACACGTGCCAATGTGGTGGGCAGGGACGCGCCGTCCATATGGGCAAGGTCGTGCAGCGCACAACGGCGCCAAGGCCTTAAAGGCGCCTACGGCCACTTGTGATAAGTTAAATTTTAAAAATATTAAAACCATTTATTGAAAGTTTACAACAACTCAACAAATTTACATAAAACAATTGTTACAATTATTTTAGCATTGAGAGCAATAATTTTATTGTTACTTGAAAGAGGGTACTTGATATTTGCATCTACACTGTTTTTTGTATAAATTTAACTTAATTAATATTATTTAATAATTAAAAACGTTGAAAGGGGTATCTTAAGCATTTTAATAGAAGCTAATAATCATACTGTAATAATTTTATTAAATGAATACAGACTTTTTTCGGCTTCATTCAAGAACCATTGCATATATAACAAGTGCGCCGTGTATTAGTAGGTATTATGTATATGGTCGAATATGGTCGATATCGAGCTTACAGAATCTGGCTGCAGGTTTAAACTTGCAAAATTTTGGGTGTATTTAAACGCTTTCGCAGTCGGTGCAGGTTTATTAACTTATCGTTGTCGTAGGCGCGTGAGCCGTATGAGCGTACCAAATATATGTATGTAGTGAGTCCTGATTTGATAATATAGTGATTGTGAAAAATAATTAAAAAATGAGGTAAGTGATTAAGTGAATTCAGCTTTATATAGTAATAATAATTATAATAATGATTTATTCAACTTTAAAAAACTTACATAGTTTTAACTATATATTCAGTTTACCCAATTTCTATAAATATTTAACTTAACGAAATTTGGCATTACAGTAATTACAAAATTTAATATTTCGAATTTTTTTAACAACTTTTTATATAAAACAAATAAAACTTTGTGTTTCCTAATTCTTAGTGATTTTATTTAGATGGCCAGAGAAGAAAAAAAGAAATTATCTGGTTATCAAAACTTGCTTAACAAGCGAAAACGGGAGGAAGACTTGGAGAAGAGCGATTTAAAAATTACCAATTTTTTTCGGAAGCTCACACATTTTCAAGACAGTACTTCTACTGATAACAGTGGTTTTCCATTTCCATCAACATCAAAGTTGCCATCAGAATTAGAGAAGCAAGCCAATGAGGATGAGGATCTGATAGATACGTTTCAGTCGGTACCATCATGTTCGAGTAAGCAAGACGAATTATCCGAAGACGCGTATTCGCCCCTCTCTAACGATCCAGGTCTTTGGCCGAGTATATTATCTCCAACCCAGGTGCAAGGACTAGTCGAAAAAGGTCCTATGTATTATCGAAATAAAACTATGTATCCTAAGGACAAAAATGGACGTAAGTTTTCTGATATATAATAAATGTCCATTTGTAAAGTTGTAAAATGAAGCAAAACAAAAAACAATGATGGATCCTCTTTATTCTTTACAAAAGTTTTAATTTACTCTACGGTACTAGTTTCGACATTATGTCATCATCAGCCGAGAATCTAAACAAAAATTAACCGTTACAAAATTTACCACGAATAAGTATGTATAAAAATATCAAATGCAAAAATTACACGTGTATGATACTCACAGTCAAATGTTTTTCAAATTATCTCTTATCATAAGTTAATGTATGCAGATACAACTATGGGTTTAACATGATCTTTCGAAAATACTTGATAGGTGGTTTTCATATTAAAATAGGATGATGATAGATAAAATTACACGTAAAATATTAAAAACACAAGTCACGTGACATGGTGGACAATGCACAATATAACATGAAGCAAATAAAATACCATACAAGGTCATGCACGCTGTTGATAAAACATAACAATAAATAAGTTACTATCAAATAACAACAAACTAGAAATCGCATAAGTCAGCTTAAAAATGTAAAAGACGGCAATCCAGGCAACCAAAGATGCAGGACAACAATTTTTGGTGTTATTATATAGTTTCTAAAAATGAAAAGAGTGGTTTGTCATGTGTATATACTTGATCATTTAATAAATTGTATCGATGTTTGTGTCTTTCAATCTCTAATGTTTCTAACAAGTTAAGTTTTAAGCCTTTAGATTGTCTATGTAAAATTGAAATATTTTGAAAGTCAATATTATGTCCAGTTTCAAGTCGATGTTTGAAAACATTTGAAGTTAATTGATTTTTGTGTTCATACAATCTGTTACATAATTGTCGTCCAGTTTGCCCTATATAAATAGAGTTACACTGAATACATTTCAAAGAATAAACACCACTTTCCTCTAGGATGTTTTGTTTGGGTTTTACATTACTTAAAATGTTATATAGTTGAGTATCTGTTTTGAATGAAAGTTTAATGTCAAATTTGTTAAATATTGGTTTTAATCCAATAGTGATAAGGTTATATGGTAGAGACTTATATTGTATATTAAGTGAAATATTGTTATTTTTATTATAAAGAGGGTCTTGTTTTAGAATGATATGTTTTATCAGTTTATTAATTGTGTGAATAGGGAATTTAAAATTTGTAGCTAATTCATAAATATAATTAATTTCTTTAATTTTTGAAGTATGGTCTAATGGATATGTTATCGCTCTGTGTATATAATATTGAAAAGCAGACATTTTTTGTGATATACAATGATATGAGTTGTATGGGATTACAGTTGTAATAGATGATGGTTTCCTATAAATGTCTATGGCAGTGGTTCCCAAACTTATTTTGCCTACTGCCCACTTTGAGAATAAATTATTTTTTAGCGCCCCCATTTTTTCACCTACTCAAAAACCACTATAACTTCAAATTAAATTAATTATTGTGAGCTATATTAGCGGAGATTAAACATTCATTCTAAACGAGACTTTTACTATGGGTTATAGTAAAAGTCTCGTTTAGAATGAATGAGTTAACTTGAGACCTGAGCGTAGTAGGTAGTACACAACGGCGCTCAGGTCTCAAGTTAACTTTTACGGGCTACACCTGCCAATGAGAATGATTATTGAAACGCAACTTTATAGTATTCAGACAAAGTATCTTTTATTCAAAATTCAAAATAAAACAAACATAATCGATTCTAATATAAAAACTAATGTGAAGGATGAATCTGATGCTGTTTAATAAGTTTGTTGATATCAGGTTCCAATTTACTCAAGAACAGCCGCAAGTCACCACGTTCGGTAACATGCAAACGATTTCTCTTTTTAGTAAGCAGCGTTGCTACAGCACTAAATCCACGTTCACACAAATATGACGATGGGAATGCTATCAAGAATCGTTGAATGATTGACCACAATCCAGGGTACAATTGCGGGATCGGTTTTTGTAGCCAAAATTCTTGGTAGCCATTTTTGAACTTGATTTTTATTTCCTCGTTCGTTGTCAATTCTATAAGTTCTTCTTCCAGATGTGGTGATATTGCTGTGTTGACATTTGAAAACGGATCCAACACCCAGTCTGGTATTTCCAAGTTCAAAATATCCTGGTATCGTTCGGTGAAGTCAATGTGGAGCTTTTCCAAATGTTGGCAGTAGGCAAACAAGTCGTCGTTACTGCAGGATACTGATAAATTCGGAAAATTATGAAACTCACGTCTGCCCATATTCTTTTTGTGTAGAAGCAGTTTGGCTGCGAAAGCAGCAACGACATTTTTTGTTTTAATTAAATTTAGTTCATCGCCTTGCAGTTGGAGATTCATGTTGTTGAACAATTTATACAGGTCTGTCATGTAAGCTATATCATTTTTTGATGTAATGAGCTTGTTGCGCAATTCTGTATCTTTAGTTTCCAAAAACTCTATCACAGAGTCAAACAGGTTGTAAAATCGAGTCAGACAATTGCCTCTTGATAGCCAACGAACTTCGGTATGAAACAACAAACGGTTGAAATCTTCGTCATTAGTAACACAAAGCTGATGAAATAATCTATCATTCAAAGAGCAGTTACGGATTTTATTGACTGCTTTGATGACATATTGCAGTGATTGAAATAGTCGTTCACTTAAATTTCTAGCAACCAAATGTTGTCTATGAATAACGCAATGTACAGCAAGGACATCTGGAATTTTATTTTTTACGTACGCTATGAAGCCTTTATGGCACCCTGTCATAGCCGGAGCGCCATCCGTAGCAACTGATATAATATTTTTCAAGGGAATCTCTTTCTCATCACAAAACTTTTCCAATGTATTGAATATGGTTTCGCCTTTTGTATCGGTCTCTAAATTTCTAGCAAACAATAGTTCTTCACATATTTTCTCATCTTTAATAAACCTCACGTAAGACAGCAACAATGCTTCATTAGTTGGTAAAGTGGACTCATCGAGCTGAATTGAGAATTGACTAGTCCTCAGATGATTGCACAATGATTCTTCTATGTTTCCGGCCATTTCATCAATTCGTCTTTGCACAGAATTATTACTCAAAGGAATTTTTCCGATAATATCTGCGGCCGGTTTATGAAGCACAGTAGTTATTACTTCCTTTATTGCTGGCAAAATTAACACTTCTCCGATGTTGTGTGGTTTGCCTTTTTGAGCAATTAACAAAGAGATGTTGTACGAAGCTCGAAGTCCGTCGTCATCTTGCTTAGCAGCCGCCGAAAAGAGTTTTGCTACACTTGGCCGAGTATTATGCTTCTTCTCTAGGTCTTGAAAATATGCTACATTCTTGTCTTTCTTATCTGGATGCATTTTATTCAAATGATCTTGAAGTCTTGAAGGCTTCATTGCTTCATTCGAAAATGTTTTTAGGCATAGAAGGCACAAAGGCGACGATGGGTTTGTAGGATTTTCAATGAATCCGAATTTAATATATTCCGCACAGTATTGCCGTCTCTTCTTTTTTACTTCCGACATTGTTTTGTTTTGAGAAATACGTAAGTATAAGTGTTGAACTTAAGTACTGCTTATCTATTACGCGCGAAACCGCAAATGAAAATAAAATAAATATTACGTTGTTTATATAGGATTGCATAAGCAGCACGCACCGACAGGAATAAGACAAACATGCATAAACTCGTTTATCTCATTCGACGCTCAATCGTACTCAACAAGTAAGAACAAGTATTCTATGAACCAGCCGATTGATACAGTTGCCTTTTTATTTGTTTGTTTGTGTCTCTTTTCGTTTCGAAACGGAGCGACCGATTGATATGTTTTTTATTTTATTTATTCAATAAAACAGGACAGATATATGAACTACTCGGAGAGAAATATCGAACCGAGTTGGTTTGAGCAATCTCTTAATTAATATTAGTTGATGTTCACAAGCTGTAGTCGAGAGTAGGGATGGGACATCGGTGGGTAAACATCGATATCAAACATTGATGTTAACATCGTTGATCAACATCGATGGTTGCAAAATATCGACTACCAAACATCGATGTTTTTAAACATCGATAATTATATTTATAGATTTATTTTTTGGCAGTTTAACAAAAACTTTATTATAACTTAATTAATTTACGTCCTTAACAAAATGATATAAAAGATATCACTATTCAAAAAAAATAATAAAAGAAATATATACATTTATAATATGTAGTTAACTTTAGAAACTACTCAAAAAAACTATATAAAAAAACAATATTATGCAATTACGCATGAAACAACCACATGACTTAAATCGTCTGATACTTAAAAAATATATACATTTACGTGTATCAAAGCTTTTTAAGAGAACGATTTTTATTTGGGATTTTATAGTCTTGCATTTTTTTTTGACTACGCTGGCAAATACCGAGTTACATATGGATATGGTTTTATATTTCTGATGTGTCATCTTGCATTTAATACGTGTATCGTCGTGTATGATTGTACGCACTAGGGAATTTCCCGAAGAAGTATACATCGGTAATGTCTATCTCCCTTCTTTTTCTATGAAAATACGTTTACCTCCTTCACTTATTCTGCATGCATACATAATTTAACTTTTATTCTGCACATTAAAAGTACTATAAATTTATGTATTTAATTATATATTATTTAAATATTTATACTGAGTAATATTTAAAAGAGCCTAAAATGAAATATTCGAATTTATATGATATAGCACTGTGTAATTTAAATACTTCTTTTATTCGTAGACAATTTTACATCCTCGTAGCCTGTATGTGAGCTGTTAATTTGGAAACATTTTTGTATTTGTCAACAGAGGACGCTGTTTTATTTTGTGATTAGTGCAAATACATTTTGTCAAGCTTAAAAGTTCGATGTTCACTATATTTCTTCTAACATCGATAGTTTATCGATAAATCTAAATTGCAAACATCGATGCAAAAACATCGAACATCGATCCTAAAATATCGATGTTCAATGAACATCGATGTTTATCGCCCATCCCTAGTCGAGAGTCGAGAGCTCAGTCGGTGTCTAAGAGTCCTCCTAGATTCTAGATGAAATTACAAATCGCCCCCTAAGCCTTTACACAACGCCCCCATTTTTTTCTGGGTCTCTTACCGCCCCCCTTTAGACCTGCAGCGCCCACAAGGGGGCGTTATCGCCCACTTTGGGAACCTATGGTCTATGGTAATGTTATTATTACACTTCGTAAGGGTGATATCGAGAAAATTTAATTTTTCTTCTTTTTCTATTTCAAGTGTAAATTTCAAGTTATTATGTAAATTGTTTAGGTAACTGTGAAAATTGTGGAGTTCATCTATAGTACCCGACCACATGCAAAAAACATCATCTACATATCTTAACCATTTTATTATCTTATTGTGAAAAGGGTTATTAGAGTTAATTATATTAGTAGTTTCTATATCGTTCAAATACAAATCCGCAAGTAGTCCTGAAAGTGGCATGCCCATTGGTAATCCGTCATTGACTTTATAAAATTGATCATTAAATTTGCAATAGTTTTGATTTACTATAAGTTCTAAGATTGAAGTTAAATCATTTATTTTAGATATATCTGTGTATTTCTGGGTAAAGATATTTTTAACTATTTCTAATGTATGATTTATAGGGACATTGGAATATAAATTTACTATATCAAAGAAAACCATTATAAAATCTGTATTTAAAGGTGTATTTGTAATGTTATTCATGAATTGTTGAGTATTGTTAACAGAGCAGGTTGATGTAAAGTTTATTTCTTTAAAGACTTCTAACATAATTTTTGATAAATGGATAGCAGGAGAAGAATAATATGCAGTGATAGGTCTAATCCATCATTGTTTTTTGTTTTGCTTCATTTTACAACTTTACAAATGGACATTTATTATTTAAAGAAAGATATATCCTTGTCTTCTGTCCTGGATTTTCAAAGAATCTACGCAAGGATTGATATTTACTATAACCATATTTACTTTGTTGATGTATGCATTAGAGAAAAGTTAACCCCAACTTTTGTCAAGATTAAATGTAATAAACTAACAACTAAACAGAGGGAACATATTCAACACAAGCTACTCATTAAAGAAAAACGAAAACACCATTCTACCATTGCTAGGCTATATGATAGACTGACTTTGTTACACAGAAACCTTAGAGAGATGTTTCATTATTTGGAGATAGAAGAAATTATATTGGATGCCAAAGAACGTGCATTTTCAATCAAACAAGATGATCTTTTACGTAAGAACAACAAGCTAAGGTCGCTGAGGAAAAACAAAAAATGTCAGAACACACACATGAATTCGAACTCCATTAACAGAACAGTCACAGGAACCGATCCTTCTACTCCTACAGAAGGCATATCAATATTACGACATCATGGGGACAACAATGAACAACCGATACAACAATTTGTAAACCTCACAAACATTGTTTTTGAAAGGGAAGAGATCGATTTGCTTAACAATGGACACAAATATGCCCTTCACCCAACGAAAATATCTCATCCTTTAAATTCAATCGATATACAATGTGCGATTGAGAGGCATCCCGAGAAAAATAGGATACGAAATGAAGTCATTCCAACATTAAGAAATAAAGAAAAGCGAAATCACAGCATATCACTTAAATCTAGGGAGGAATGGAGAATTATTAAAAAGATCAAATCTAAGTTGGAGGTGCAAGACGCAATTTATGTAAAGGCAGACAAAGGCGCTGGCACGGTTGTCATGTATCGTAAGTCATATATAGATAAAACTTTAGAATTCATTTCCAATAACAATTACACTCTTTTACAAAAGAATCCTTTAAAACTTGTAATTAGCAATACGAAGTCAATTATTAACCAGTGTAAAGGTACACTCCTAGAGTATTCACCACACTCCAATACATTTATACCAATGAACCCAAAAATTCCAACTTTATATGCCCTACCTAAATTACATAAAATAGATATACCGATTAGACCTATCACTGCATATTATTCTTCTCCTGCTATCCATTTATCAAAAATTATGTTAGAAGTCTTTAAAGAAAGAAACTTTACATCAACCTGCTCTGTTAACAATACTCAACAATTCATGAATAACATTACAAATACACCTTTAAATACAGATTTTATAATGGTTTCCTTTGATATAGTAAATTTATATTCCAATGTCCCTATAAATCATACATTAGAAATAGTTAAAAATATCTTTACCCAGAAATACACAGATATATCTAAAATAAATGATTTAACTTCAATCTTAGAACTTATAGTAAATCAAAACTATTGCAAATTTAATGATCAATTTTATAAAGTCAATGACGGATTACCAATGGGCATGCCACTTTCAGGACTACTTGCGGATTTGTATTTGAACGATATAGAAACTACTAATATAATTAACTCTAATAACCCTTTTCACAATAAGATAATAAAATGGTTAAGATATGTAGATGATGTTTTTTGCATGTGGTCGGGTACTATAGATGAACTCCACAATTTTCACAGTTACCTAAACAATTTACATAATAACTTGAAATTTACACTTGAAATAGAAAAAGAAGAAAAATTAAATTTTCTCGATATCACCCTTACGAAGTGTAATAATAACATTACCATAGACATTTATAGGAAACCATCATCTATTACAACTGTAATCCCATACAACTCATATCATTGTATATCACAAAAAATGTCTGCTTTTCAATATTATATACACAGAGCGATAACATATCCATTAGACCATACTTCAAAAATTAAAGAAATTAATTATATTTATGAATTAGCTACAAATTTTAAATTCCCTATTCACACAATTAATAAACTGATAAAACATATCATTCTAAAACAAGACCCTCTTTATAATAAAAATAACAATATTTCACATAATATACAATATAAGTCTCTACCATATAACTTTATCACTATTGGATTAAAACCAATATTTAACAAATTTGACATTAAACTTTCATTCAAAACAGATACTCAACTATATAACATTTTAAGTAATGTAAAACCCAAACAAAACATTCTAGAGGAAAGTGGTGTTTATTCTTTGAAGTGTATTCAGTGTAACTCTATTTATATAGGGCAAACTGGACGACAATTATGTAACAGATTGTATGAACACAAAAGAGAGAGAACACAAAAATCAATTAACTTCAAATGTTTTCAAACATCGACTTGAAACTGGACATAATATTGACTTTCAAAATATTTCAATTTTACATAGACAATCTAAAGGCTTAAAACTTAACTTGTTAGAAACATTAGAGATTGAAAGACACAAACATCGTTACAATTTATTAAATGATCAAGTATATACACATGACAAGCCACTCTTTTCATTTTTAGAAACTATATAATAACACCAAAAATTTTTTTCCTGCATCTTTGGTTGCCTGGATTGCCGTCTTTTACATTTTTAAGCTGACTTATGCGATTTCTAGTTTGTTGTTATTTGATAGTAACTTATTTATTGTTATGTTTTATCAACAGCGTGCATGACCTTGTATGGTATTTTATTTGCTTCATGTTATATTGTGCATTGTCCACCATGTCACGTGACTTGTGTTTTTAATATTTTACGTGTAATTTTATCTATCATCATCCTATTTTAATATGAAAACCACCTATCAAGTATTTTCGAAAGATCATGTTAAACCCATAGTTGTATCTGCATACATTAACTTATGATAAGAGATAATTTGAAAAACATTTGACTGTGAGTATCATACACGTGTAATTTTTGCATTTGATATTTTTATACATACTTATTCGTGGTAAATTTTGTAACGGTTAATTTTTGTTTAGATTCTCGGCTGATGATGACATAATGTCGAAACTAGTACCGTAGAGTAAATTAAAACTTTTGTAAAGAATAAAGAGGATCCATCATTGTTTTTTGTTTTGCTTCATTTCTGATATATATTTTACTCGAATTTTGTCAAATGGTGAAAAGGTTCAGCGAGATTGGTTACTATATTCTATTAAGAAAAATGTAGTGTTCTGTTTTTGTTGTAAAATATTCAGTGACACCAATAATCCATTGACTAAAAATACTAAATTATGATTAAGTAACCAAGACGGTTTCAATGATTGGCATCACTTAAGCGAACATTTGCGAACATTCACGAAAAAAGTAAATCTCACTTTCAAAATTTACGTTCTTGGTAAGATTTATTAGAAAGATTAAAAACTAATCGAACCGTATTCCGAAATGCAAAATTTATTAAAATGTGAAACTAAACACTGGCGCAGTGTCATTGAAAGAATAATTTATACAATTCAATTTTTGGCTGAACAAAACTTGGCTTTTCGTGGTTCTAATAATAAATTATTTCAAAGAAATACCTAATGAAAATTTTTTGAAATGTATAGAAATGATAGCAAAATTTGACCCAGTGATGTCTGTACATATTAATAGATCTCAAAGAAATATGCCATTTTATCTTGGAGATAAAATTCAAAACGAAACGATTAAATTAATATGTGATAATATAAGAAACAAAATTTTAAATGAAGTTAAAAAAGCCAAGTATTTTTCTATATTACTTGATTGTACTCCCGATGTGAGCCACCAAGAGTAAATTTCTGTGTGCATAAGATACGTTAATTTAAAAAACAATGAATTTAGTGTCGAAGAACGTTTTTTAACATTCCGTCCTGTAAATGATACAACAGGTGAAGGTTTGACCAACTTTTTACTGAAAACTTTAGAAAATTAATGTTTAGATATTTATAACATACGCGGACAAGGATACGACAATGATGCGAATATGAAGGGTAAACATCAAGGTGTACAAAAAAGAATTTTAGACATTAATTCACGAGCAATATTTGAACCTTGCTCTAATCACAGTTTAAACCTTGTCATAAACGACGCTGTGAAATCCAATATGTTTAGTATAAATTTTTTCTCAACTGTTCAAGAGATATATAATTTCTTTTCTGCTTCAACCAATCGGTGGTCTGTTTTGAAAAGTAACATTTCAAACTTAACGTTAAAACCTTTATCAGAAACCAGATGGTCTAGCAGAATTGATGCAGTAACCCCTCTAAGATTCCAGTTAGGCGAAATTTACGATGCTTTTTATGAAGTTTTGTCTGGAAATAATTTTGATAACACTACAAAATATCTGGCTATTTCTATAGTTAAAAAAATTAAAAATTATGAGTTTCTATGTATGTTAGTGTTATGGTACAAAATACTAAGTAAAGTTAATGTTGTTACCAAGATCCTGCAAACTAAAAAATTCCATATTTCACAGGCTTGCGAAAGTTTGAACAACCTAAATACCTTTTTAAAGGAATATCGACCAGATAAAGGCTTCAGTGACTTGCTCGTAGACGCCAAAGAATTAGCATCTTGCTTGGAAGTAGATGCGATATTCAAATGTTCAGAAATTTTAAGGCCACGAAAAATAAAAAAACAATTTTCCTACGAAAGTGAAGATCAGCCAATTGGAAACCAAGAATTAAAATTCAAAGTCAATTGTTTTTTTGGAATGCTAGACATTACTCTTTCATCTGTAAATGAAAGATTTGAACTGCTATCCTCTCATTCTGATGTTTTCAAATTTTTGTGGAATATTGAGGATTTTGGCAAGTATTCTGACCAAGAACAATTTAATTTTTGTAAAAAACTTCAAGAAGCTTTAACTGACAAACATCGAAACGAAAAAGATATAGACGGAACAGAACTTTTACATGAACTGCAATTTCTGCAAAATTGCGACAAAAATGTGACGTCTGTAGTAGAAACACTCCATTACATTACAATAAATAACTTAACCCACTCATTCCCAAACATTACAATTGCATTACGTATATTGTTAACTATACCAATTTCTGTAGCTACAGCCGAAAGATCATTTTCTAAATTAAAGTTAATTAAGGATTACTTACGATCTAGAATGGGCCAGGAGCGGCTAGAAAATCTTGCTATCATTTCTATAGAGTCTGACTTTTTAAAGCAGCTGAATATTGAAAATCTTATTAATGAATTTGCCAAAAGTAAAGCTAGAAAAGTCCAATTTCTATAAGACATTTCCGTTGTTTACCTTCACGTTTATCTATTTAAAAACACGGGCACTCTAAAAATATTTTATTTGACCTTTTGTTTTTTAATAATTTGGAATACTGTTTTTTATTTTGTTACTGTTGTTTCAGTGTGCAATAAAAATTTTAATAATATTTTTTTTGTATTGTTTGCCTCAAATAAAAAATACCTACCAGTACTAACAAGTCTAAAGAGTTCGTCATAAATTTCAATGTTGAACTGTGGGAGGGTGGCTGGTAATTTTGGCTCAATACATATAGGGTAAAGGCGCCTATCAGTATTTCGCACGACGGCGCCGAAGATAATTGGCGTGTTCCTGGTGGTGGGCATATCCTGTTTTATCTGTGTTGACGTTTGACAGCTGTTGACCTTGTGTGTGTACAGTAACCGATGTTTGAGATACTTTGATCTAATTTATGTTATGTGCGATTCATCAGAAGTGGGATAAACATTGACGTACTTTAAAGTTCGTGTAATGTCAATTGTGGAAAATAATTTGTAAATTTAACTTAGGGTTTGCTAAGTTCTTAATTGGGAGTTTTAAGTTAATTTATTGGACTTATTTATGGGAAATGCGAATTAAAAATTTCCTAATGTACATTTCGATTATGTTGTGTAATTTTTGACAATTATTGTTTAATATTTACTGAAGATTGAATTTTATGTGTTAGTTTATCACGCTTACGTTAAATTAGATTCAATTAATTGAAATAGTTTTAAATTCAGAATATATTGGGATGGGAACGATTAAAGTATTCTTACTTCGTAAACGTTTAACTTTTCTAATTTCTACACTCTTTATTAATCAATTAGTAATTCATAATGTAATTCTCTAACCTCCTCTAGCATTTTCATGCGCATATATAACCTCTTAATTAATTAGATTAAATTTTTTTAAATAATTTGATAATTTTTATAAATTTTCATTTGTGTCTTGTATTTTCTTGGTAACTCATTTGGTTTTTTTTTTGATAGAGTTTCTGATAATTAAACTTGTCCCAGCTTAACTCGTCTTATGGTTTGACTTGTCAATGAACTTGTTGTTTGTTTCTTTTAATGACTGTCTGTAAATGTCTGTAAATTACTTGCCTATTATAAATTATCTTAATTGCCAGCTGATTAAGATGAACTTATTTGAAGCCTATTATTTGAATTTGGAATGTGACGTCCTCTCCTTTTGTCCATCACTTGTTTAGTAATTAAATCCACGCCTTCTGCACTAGAGCCGGAGGCAAATAGGTCTTCAGCTTTTTCCAACAAGAGATCGGGGGAAGTTTACAGGTAAGGCATTGCTTGTGTGTGCAAGCCTATGTAGTTATATTAGGTTACCTAGCCAAAAGGTGCTAGACTTTAGTTTGAGCTGTTCGGACGACGTAGACCGCTACATAAGCTATAGGGTGATTTCGTAGATAATATTTGCGTGGTAGTGCTATACTAGTGCCCTCTCATAATTTAATAAGATGGGGTGTAGTAATGGGGGGGGGAGACACACACAGGGAGGGGGAAGATAGAGAGAGGGGGAGAGAGAAAGTGGGCGGGGAGAGGGGGAGATACTTTCTTAAAAACTACTTTATCTGTATGAAGGAACTTTATTTTTGGACGTCGAAAATTTTTATCATAACAATACTTATAAGAAACTAGAATAAATTGAAGTTTTCTGTTAAAAAAAAAGTTGACTATATTAGATATTCAAGATAGTCCTGATAAAACCAATATTAATACCATTAAAATTATTTCTTCATTTTTTAAATTTTTTAGAGTCCAATAGTAACTCATTTGCGAACTTGAATTTTTATGAAATAGCTTGCATACAACTTATTATTTTTTGTATTATCTTGGTTCATTGTTTGCACTCAAAATGTGCCATTTCTTATTACACAGAAAGTAGCTTTTTGTAGTGGTAAGCGCCGATAAATATTGTAACGAAACCAGCAGACATCCGAGCGACAATAAAAAGAGGTTGTAAATCATGTCGACGCGACTGGTAAACATTATAAAGCAATAAATCATCCATTTGCGTTGTACTGCAAAGAGACAGTATGTCTGGCGAATGTTCTACAAACATCGAGAGGGAGATGGAGTTTACGCGAATGCTTCGAGATGTTTCGTATGTGTATATAAGGCGGCTGGGTCACCGATGGATGAATAATTCCGGAATAAGAAGTTCGCGGAACAGACCAAAGTAGAAATAAATATAAGAAATAAATAAATGGTTCTTTAAGTGGTAGCCAAAGAAAAGACATAAATATTAGAGTGTTATATAAATAGAAGTGATATAAATACGGTGCAGTCTTTATTATAGTGCAAAAAGATATAAATACTACAGACATATAAATAGTACTAGTAAATAAATACATGTGTTAATTCATTTATAGTAGTTTAAGTGTGATACAGTAGTTTTATATTTTTATATTGTAATTAATTTTAAGTGTATGAATATACAGACTGTTTTAAATAAATAAATTGCATGAGTTGTTTATTGCGAACCCGAAAACGTTAAAATTGGCGTTAGGTGTGGGGTAAACAATATAAGTGCAAATAAATAAATAAATAAATAAATGGCTACCAAACGATTGGAAGAATTAAAGGTCTCCGAGTTAAGGGCAGAATTAGATGAAAGGGACGCAGATACGTCTGGAAAAAAAACAATTCTCCAGGATCGGCTTCGTGACCTTTTAATAAATGAAGGTGAGGATCCCGAGAAATATTTGTTTCAAGTACAGGCTGATTCAAACTTAATTTTGGAGACTCTAAAAAGAATTACAAATAATTTTGAAGCTTTAATAGATGAAATTGCAAATAATTCAAAAGTTTTGAAAGATGAAATTGCAAATAATTCAAAAGCTTTAATAAATGAAATTGCAAGTAATTCAAAACAACTCGAGGAAGACATTCAAAGGAATTCATCGAGTGGGAGACGGGAGTTTTCTGAGGCCATCGAAGCCGTAGAACAGAAAGTTGAGGAGCGCGTGTTCGGAATGGGGGACGAGTTTGGGGTTCAGTTTCAGTTGCCAGCGATGAACGACTGCGGTCCCCATGACGCCTCAAGTGGAAGCCTGGAGATCTCCCGAACAGCAAAGGCAAAGGTAAAACCTCCCACCTTCGATGGGAAGACGTCATGGATGACGTACCGGAAACAATTCGAAGCCGCTGCAGGAGCAAATGGGTGGACGTCCCCGGAGAAAGCTACTGCCCTGATTGTGTCGTTAAGAGGAGAGGCCAGTGACATTCTGCAGACCTTACGTCCGGAAGAGTGTCAAGACTACCTTAAATTAATCAAGCGTCTTGAGATGAAGTATGGGCATGCACACCTGGAACAGGTAGTCCGACGATTAGTGAATAAGGTGCAACCTAAGAGAAGAACGCTCCGATGCTGGAATTGGAAATGGAAATGGGCCATGTGCATAGTAAATGTGGGAAGGAGCCCAAGAAAACCATAGCGGAGCAGCAAAAACTGAAACGAGTCGATGAGAAGAGGCAGTCGTCGACCCAGTATCGTAGAGCCTCAAAATCAATAGCGCGAATTGCATCTCAGCAACACCAAAACGCCGATGCTGTTGCAAGGAGACCACGTCCAGAAGACTGCAAGCATAGTAACCGACTAGAAAAAAAATCGGCCAACACATTCAGAACTACCGTGGTTGACGATCAGTGGCATCCTGACAATTTGCGGATCGATCAAGAAGCTGATGAAGACTGACTTTGGTTCATTGATGGTTTGGAAAGGTACTGGTCGCGGATCGGCTTGTCAAGAAGTGGCTCCTCGTTCACAGGGACTGGAATCCTGCTGGGCTCAATGGGACTCTCTGAAGGTGGAGAATGGCCTATGCAAGCGTGTTGAGGAGAACCCAAATGGAGAAGACTACGTCAGCGGACTTAGGCGAAGGTTGGAGGAAGCCCACGAGCGAGTACGCCATCACACTTAGGATACCAGCGACAGGACGAAGAATCGTTACGACGTGCAAGCCGAGAGAGGTGGTTATCGAGAAGGGGACCTTGTTTGGTTATATAATCCTCAACGCCGCCGAGGCCTGCCCCCAAAGCTCCAACAATACTGGGAGGGACCATGCGAAAAACTAGAGCGAATAGATGACGTGGTTTGCCGCATAAGACTAACATCCCATAGTGAGCCAGGGGTAGTGCGTTTCAACCAATTGGCCCCATACCATGGACGTGACAGCGGTGAAGTGGCGGATGTGTAACAAATTACCGGAAAACCTAGAGAGCCAATTTATGGGAATCCCTTGTCGATTCACGAGGACGAGCACTCGAGCAAAATATAAGGAGGCTGGCAATTCCGAAACTGGGCTGCGGATTAGACCGTTTGGAATGAAGAACCGTAAGAAACATGCTGGAGGCAGTGTTTCGGTATACTGGTATGGAAATAGTCGTGTGCGGCTGTCGGCCCAGTCAGCCCGTTATGCAACCCAAGACGGTGGATTGCCATTTCTACAAGACAGCTTGGTGCACCCGTGGGTCTCAATGTAGATTCCGTCATCCGCCAACGACAAGAACATGGAATAGTGTGTTTCGGGACGAAACGCAGTTTTTAAGAAGGGGGCAATGTAACGAAACCAGCAGACATCCGAGCGACAATAAAAAGAGGTTGTAAATCATGTCGACGCGACTGGTAAACATTATAAAGCAATAAATCATCCATTTGCGTTTTACTGCAAAGAGACAGTATGTCTGGCGAATGTTCTACAAACATCGAGAGGGAGATGGAGTTTACGCGAATGCTTCGAGATGTTTCGTATGTGTATATAAGGCGGCTGGGTCACCGATGGATGAATAATTCCGGAATAAGAAGTTCGCGGAACAGACCAAAGTAGAAATAAATATAAGAAATAAATAAATGGTTCTTTAAGTGGTAGCCGAAGAAAAGACATAAATATTAGAGCGTTATATAAATAGAAGTGATATAAATACGGTGCAGTCTTTATTATAGTGCAAAAAGATATAAATACTACAGACATATAAATAGTACTAGTAAATAAATACATGTGTTAATTCATTTATAGTAGTTTAAGTGTGATACAGTAGTTTTATATTTTTATATTGTAATTAATTTTAAGTGTATGAATATACAGACTGTTTTAAATAAATAAATTGCACGAGTTGTTTATTGCGAACCCGAAAACGTTACAATATTGATATGTTATGATAGGTTTGAATGTGATAATTTACTTGTTTTGAGAACAGTGTATTTAATCGACTGCCTTTCGTTTTCAGAATCTAACACATCTATGACTTACAGTCAATTAGCAGAGATTGTATTACTACGCTATTGATATTGTCAACTTGGAAATATATTAACAAGTATTTCAATTTTAAAATATGCAGAGTTGAAATTATTTATGTATATTTTATGACATCAACTATTGACTATATGTCAACATTGGCGCACATATTTTAATTGATTTGCAATTATCTCGCAGCAAAGTGTAAAGAAAACATAAAGTAAATTTAATATTCTTATTCACGTACCAGAAAATATGCTGGCGATTGCTGCAATAATAAAACTAAATACCACTCCCGGTCCAGCGTAATTTCTGGCGACCATTCCAGACACTAAATACATTCCTGTTCCTACACAACTACCAACTCCTAGAGAAGCTAAATCCAGCGTCGTTAAACATTTCTGGAACAAAAATAATCTCATTTAGAAATGTCAGTAAGCAGCACATTTTAAATTTTGAATGTAAGAAATGATTTGTTTTCAAATAAGAAAAAGGTACCTAACAACTATGCAATAAATAAATATTTCTGGTATATCGGTAATCAAAATCAAATAAAATAGTATTTTTTAAATATCAAATTACGCCTGAAGCTAACATATAAATAAATGTTAAAAATATTTTTATTTTAATAACCAGAGTAATAAGAATAGAAAATATTATTAGTAACAGTTGATTTATTTATTATAATATGAACAGTTGTCGTTAATAGTTTGTACTATTAATTAGGTACATATAGCTAATATTTAAAGGTGATTTTCACACAAAACAATTCTGATATACACTGAAAGAAGTATTTATACTAATATAATAATAATGTGGCCCCTATATTTACCGGTTCAATTTTAATTTCTCTGAGGCTGGAAATAAAATTAATTCTTATATATTGTACGATCATTATGTAGCTGATTCCGATATCGTTTAATTATGTGTTACGAGTAGTAGATCTTCGTAATGCCTCATTCAATCTCCATTCCCAACCAAATAAGTGTAATGTTGTTTATTACAATATATCTGTTTAATTGGTCTCCAAACTTTACTTGAACTCCATTTAAATTTCTCTGCACATTTGTTAGCAATATTGATTTTCTGGAATTTTGATGTTCTTTGCCTTTTCTTTATTATTATCATTTTCTTGTAATTTCGTGTTGTAATTTTTTTGCCAGCTGTCGGCGTCTTTATTTAAGTGATACTGTAACATATCTACTACATTTATTAATAAAAGCTCACTAAAATATATTTATATTATATATATTTATATTTATATTTTTAATATCCATGAAATGGGCTTCATTCAAAAGATAATTTTATGGCATTAATGTTTGAATATGATTTTGGGCATGTGGCCGCCGCGCCTGGTGCGTACATGGCGTAATCTGGAGGTCCAATTTTCACACACTCTTCGGAGTAAATGAGGCTATATTTCGGCAATAACGCATCCAATGTTGACTTTCAAGTGTTCAATGGTCTAATGGCGTCAAGTAATCAATCAATCACTGAACAAAATTTTTTAAATGAAATTGTGGATCAATAGCAATGTTTCCTTCGGCCCATTCACCAAATGTACGACATGAACGATGATCGTGTGGTTTCACTTTTTGTACAAGTTGAATCTTGGAAGCACGTAGACTAATATCATTACCCAAAATTTTCTATTAAATTGTTGGACACAAGTTTAATTGTTCAGCAGAATGACGAATTGACACATATGGATTAGCATCAACACTACGCTGCACAGCATCAGTCTATTGTTGTGTGCGCACTGTACGACGTCTTCGGGATGCGTATTATCGGCTAAAGTGAACGTTTTGCGAAAAAAATCCATAGTTCTTCGAATTAATCGATCGATTGACAATTATCAGCACCATAAAACGCACGTAATGCCCGATAAGTTTTTCGAATTGAACAATGTTTTTCAAAATAAATTTGAACAATTCGTAAATGTTTCTCCGGCGTACGTCTAGAACGTTCACAAATACAACAAAAAGAAACTTACAAATGTTACAGGCAAGTAATAAAAGGTAGATATTTATTTTTAAATTGTGTTTTTTCTTATAATCGTTATAACATTTAGCACAAAATTTAAATCAGTACATATTTTTAAAATCGGTATATCTAGCCAATTTATTATGGCATATATTGGACATTCCCTGTTTATGTATTTACCTTACAAATTTAATTAGAAATAACAATTATATAAATTAATATATCTTTGACTTGAAACTAAAATTGTCTAAGTTGTAATGAAAATATACTCAAAATATTAACATATACACTTACATGCCATATTATGAAATATGCCACTCTCTGTCATAAGCAAAGAAGAGCACATAAAATAAACACTAATTTGATACATGTCATTAATAAATACTAAACTAACTAATCGTCCATAATTAGATCATTAGCGTCTAAAGTACACTCACAGTGCTATATTGTATAATAGCTACACATGCCTAAAATATTTTACTTACGTAAAAAAGACAACTTATGTCTTTTTTATTACAAGTTATTAATTTTCAATTTTACAAATTAATTATAGTAATATATAATAAATTTATCAGGAAAGAATAGTAGATTCTACAGACATTCTTGTTCATTATCACTGTTTCTACTGTCTTCAGATTATGAATGTTTATAATAAATGGTATTACTTCTTCTCTGCCAAGCAACAATTCTCGGCCCATCATTTTCTGATTTCACTGTTAGGTGTGTCTAAGAGTATTCGCCTAAATTTCAGGTGTCATCTTTTCTAGGGTCTGATTCCACATCTTAACTGCATTCTTCCCCACAACCCTGTTCTCCAATGTGCTTATTATAATATATTTTGGGCATTCCCCATGGTAGTTGTACAATTGTATGCGCCTAATATAATCTATTTCACCATGCTAATCAGGATTACTAGTATTTGAAAAAAATATTAAGGAGGCACCGTCAATAAAACCATTACATCTATCTGCATAAATTACTATGAACCTGAAAGCAAAGCAAAATTTGTATTACTTAACACGTGTCAATTTTAATGAAGAGCATTACCTCTTGCCGTGAACTGTGAACACTCTTATGACTACCATCTTGCCATGATCTGGTTACAGTATTATTGTCAAAAATCCATGTCTCATCCAAATAGACATATTCCAGTGGACTTTCAGATTGTAAATTATTCATATATTTTCTAAGAAAATTAGCTCGAGGAAGAGCAACATGTGTTTGTTCCATTAATCTTCTCTTCTTATATTTCAAATCAATATCTGCTAGTACTCTACCAAAAGATCCAACAGAGCCATCGAAGATATGATGCTCCACTAGCAGTGATAATAATGAAGCTCATATAAAGTGTTCTAAAATAACACAATTAACATTATAATATTCTTTTTATTTTTATTCATTTAATGAAGAAGAAATTGTAGAGGACTAGATGGTATTGTCGCAACTATATGATATAATGATTGGATCAAGATAACTAATTAAGTAATTGGACTAAATAAGGAGAGAGTGTAAGCATTGTATGCTATTGTGCAGGAAAAATCAAGGCTATAAGCCATAAGTATCATTTGGGTATATGGCAGGCTGACAAATTTATATTTCTGGGTTATGCTGACATACTGAACCGTTAGAGCACGAAAATTGTATGTGACCCAATCGTAAGTGTGATGCCATCATCTGTGTGCCGACCAGAACTGACCTACGCCAACGTCGATGTATCCACCTGTCCTACTGTGAGTATTGTTCAACGAAATCACAAAAATTCCAGCTACTGCGGGATGAATACCTGACAAAAGTTAAGGCATTTAGAGAGAAGTGAAACGTTTTATTTTCCACTTGGACAAAACGTGGTATGAGAGCCATGATACTATAAAAAAAGGTTGGGATGATGATTCGGGAACGTGCTCCTACTTCAGGGAAAAAATAATTATTGCACATGCGGGATCTGTGGATGGCTGGGTTGGTGTCTGCAAAGAACATAAAGTCGTCGTCCTTGGATTATCATGAAGATATAAGTTTCTTGTTTGAAGAGTGGTCCATGAATAAGCCACTACCGTCTTCACCTACAAAAAGTGTCATTGTTACGGATACTGCCAGTTATCACTCACGACATGTTATATAAATACCTAATGGGTCAAGTACAAAATTTGAAATATCAAAATTTTTAGGGGAGCATGATCTTTATTTTGAATGCGATTATTCGAAGAAACAATTCCTGGAAGTCTTGCATACGAAAATGTTTCAAAAGCAATATTTTATTGATAATGCTGCAGTTGCTGCAGATCACACAGTACTACGTAGCTCCATATTACTGTATCTTCAATCCTACTGAGTTGCTTTGGAGTTCAGTAAAGCAACACATTATTATTATTTATCTGTATCGTATTTTGCCGTTAGGCATCGAGGCGACCTGCTCTGCAGAATTTTCTCCATCCTGTCCTATCTTTAGTTATTTTTTGAGCATTTTTCCAGGTACTTCCCCGGTTCGCCAGCAGCTGCGCTATCCCTGATTCCATACTTTTCTTGGTCTACCTCTGTTTCTCCTCTTGTTCCACCCGGCCTTCCATATTTCTTTTACAGGGTTCGTGTTACTCATTCGTGTAAGGTGTCCAAACCAACTAAGTTGTTTTTCCTGGATTTTTTCTATTACTGATGTTAATCCTAGTTTTTCTCGTAACTTCTCATTTCTGATTCTATCCAGTCTGGTAACACCAACTTTTCTCCTTAAAATCCTCATTTTTGTCGCTGTTATTCTTGATTTCAGCCTCTTAGTCAATACCTATGACTCGCTGCCGTAGCATAGTGTCGGAAGAAATATTGTTTTGTAAATCTTTGTCTTTGTTTCCCTGCTGAACTTTCTCCTACTTAAAAATATATAACCCAGTGCATGATATAAACAGTTACAATTTTGATTCTATTATTCACATCTGCCTCTATATCTCCTTTGTGGTTGATTATGGTTCCAACGTATTTTAAGTTTTCTGTCACCTTTATTATATAACCATCTATTGTTATATTTGTTTCTTCTTCATCATTGGAGACTGCCAATACTTCCGTTTTTCCTTTATTGATATTCATTCCAAAGTTCTTTAAAGTTTCGTGCCATATATCTATATTTCTTTGCTGGACATTTTTATTAGGAGCTGCAATTATCAAGTCGTCGGCATACAAGAATTTCTTGGCTATTATAGGTTGAAGGTTTCTGGACCCTACATAAATACCCTTTGTTAGGCTATTGGCACTTCTTTCAATATCGTCCATAACAGTTATAAAGAGAAGGGGACTCAGAACTCCGCCCTGTCTCACTCCTTTAAGTGTGATAAAGCTTCTTGAATATCCTCTTTCAGTTCTTATTATGTTGCTCGTGTTGGTGTATATACTTTTGACTGCCTTTAGTAGTTCTTTTTTAATCCCTCTCTTCTCCAGAGATGACCATATCCTATGCCTCGGAAGTATATCGAATGCTTTTTCTAGATCAATTGCACATAGATACATTCTGCCGTTACTACCTCCTTCTGTCCGAAATTAGCCTTAAACAGAATATGCAGTCCTTCGTGCTCCTGCCCGGCCTGAAACCTGCCTGATTTTCTTGGAGGGTTGAGTCTAAGTTTGCTCTTAGTCGTTTCTCTATTATTCTTTCGTATATCTTTCGAGCTACTGATAACAATGAGATAGCTCTGTAATTGGAACATGTCGTATTGTCACCTTTTTTGTGTAAGGGGATGATAATTGCTATTTTCCAGTCCTCGGGGGTTGTTTTCTTTTCCCATGCCAAGTTTATTATTCTAAGTAGTAACCGTGTAGCTTTAACTCCCATGTATTTCAGCATTTCTGGCTTTAAATTGTCAATTCCGGCTGCTTTTCCTGGTTTAAGCTTTTCCACTGCTTCTGTGATCTCGCTCAGTTGTATGTTTGTTGTTGTCTCTTCAGCTTCTTCAGGCGAGAAATCCTCTGCGTCGACCTCTCCCACTGTTTCGGCTTCAAACAAATCGCAAAAATATTCATACTATCTATCCCATATATCCTGTTCTGCGGTTATAATTTGTCCTTCTTTACTTCTTATATATTGGAGGTGTGTTCCAGCTGACTTACGCAAGGTTTTCAATGTTCTACATAGCAGTTTGGAATTTCCCTTTCCTTGATCTTCCATGTTCGTTCCAAAGTCTGTCTAGGATTTTTGTTGTGCTACTTTAATCAATACTTTAACTTGTGTTCTTTTCTTCCTGTATTCTTCATCGTCAGTATTGTTACCAGTTTCTAGATATTTTTCCAGCATCTTTTCTTTTCTTTTACTGCACTCTTAATTTCTTCACTTTCTGTTTTTACCGTATCTTGCACTTCCGCATACCTTCTTTGCTGCGTTCACAAGTGTGCTTTTAAGAATTGTCCACAGCCCTTCCATACTTTCTATCTCCAAACGTCCGTAAAGCAACACATGCGTCGCAAAAATACCGTTCGCACATTTAGCGAATCAACAATAAATACGATTCAAGAAGCTATATTACTAATAACAGCAGATACTTGGAAAAATTGTGTACAACGTGTAATATGTATAGAAGACGAGTTTTTACAGTACGCAAACCTTATACCGAAATTTACAATACATGTAGATGACGATGATATTAGTGATTCTGATGACTGAAACAGTATTCAAGTTATAAATTAAGGATAATGTATATAAGATGAGTACTTAGAGCCGATAAGATACAATTCCTTGCAGGAATTTAGTATTATAGTATTTGATTTGATTTTTGTGCTAAACATACATTTCCCTAAAAATGATATAAAAAATAAATATATTATACAATCCAATATCATTGTTCTTATAATAGACTTTTAGTATAATAATCTTTGTGAACCAATTGTGCTCGAAAGAAATTAGAAAGGTTGGGTTAATTTCCTTTATGAAGATCGAGTGCTATTTAAAATAATGTAATAATATAATGAAATCGGTATATCTATGGATAGACTATAATAAAAAGTTGATAGTTACCAACTACCGTATACTTAAAAGATGTGTTAAAAACAATTTTTGCCTTCCATTGAAATGGAATGGTAAATATTTTTCAGGTAATAATCCTACCATCTTATTTTTCTATTGATTAAAATGGAATTATACTTGTCAGTACTATGAAGACGCGTGAAATGACGAGATGTCTAATGGAATTAAATGAAGTTTTATTCATTTCGTACTACAGAATAAAATTATTCAAAAGTAAATTTAATAGATAACCGAAAATTCAATAAACTCAATTGGCTGTTTTAAGGTAATAGCTGATGTAAAAAGAATTCCACAAATTGAAGTAATAGCACAGATACGTTATTTACAGTTGTCCGAGTATGGTTTCGAATGTGTTTAAATACAAATTATTTCAATTGAACTGTGAAAAGCAATTCGCCACAACTGGTACGAAATGAACTCAATTAGTGGCACGAAATGCGGCTTTCTATTGTATTGATCAACGGGCGGCACGACACACGATAATCTGTTTTGAAATATTAAATAAAACTGTACAAATCAGGAATTCATAAAAATCAAATTGTTAAATACGAAATTTAAATGAAAAAAGCATACTGTTTTCATTCACAAATAACTTCTATGATATATAATTAGGTTTCCATGGTACCAAACTTCGCAAAATATATTAAGTATTTTCAAAGCGGCGTTATTTAAACCTCCCATCTTTTCAAAATACATATATAGTTTGAACATTCAACATTTTCTGCTGACACTTAAAAAAATATTAACGATCCAGTAAATATGTTTGTTTCTATTAAATGAGTGTCATTTCCTTAATTATTCTAATTAGTAGTTCGGTTTTTATGCCTTGAAAAGACTTAAAAACATCAACTGAAAATTAGGCAAATTACAATAAAGAAGAAAATCATTAATTCTGGCGTTTTATATCATTAGAACTGAAGAATTCTTAGAATTCAATTACTATTATCAATTTCGTTTTTGGTTGCATATTTTCCATTCATTATCTATAAACTCTCTCGATGAAAAACATTGAGTTTTCAAAGTATCATTTCAATAATTTATTGGTTTAGACATATCTCGAGAATTGATCAGAGTTACATGGCAGTTATAAAAAGGATTCGTCACTAAATCTTTATTTAATCGACTCCTATAATTATGGACGCTTCTTGAAGTCCCATCGATGCTCGAAAATAGAGAAAACATTCATAATTTCAAGTTCCTTTTTTATTTTAATAGAAACCTCTATGTATTACCTATATATACATAATGATACTATGTGTTTGAAAAACGATAAACTGAGTTGACTGAAACTATGACAACATATTTCACCAACTGGTGGAATTAAAAGTTTTACTCGCAAAATTTCTATTTTCGTTTCTTATAAACAGAATTAAAAAATTCTTTCCTATTTATTTTCTGAAGTTACCAGATGTTCTTCTGTTGTGGTACTTTTTTGAAAAGTAGTGTCTTTTTTTTAAATGTTATCGCGTATTAACTGACGAATTTTTCTAAAGCGATCTCTAGGTATTCTGAAGCATTATCTAACAAATTCATTAGTTATGTATGGTATTACGGAACAGCAATTACCTAATTAATTTTTCTGCTAACTAAAGCCTGTTATTTACAGTTGACAACCCTATTGCTTTACAATTTAAAAATATATAAGCTTATACAGGTAATCCATAAATAATTGTTCAAAATGTTCAAATTTGGATTTTACATTTAGAATAATTTTTTATTAAGAGTAATTATTCGTTAAAGTTAATAGTTATTTATGATGAGTTAAAAAGTGATATTTACTGCTGTCTTTTAATTGCCTATAATTCAAGAGTGTCATGACAGAACACAAAATTATTTGGTATTGCATACCTACACACAAGGTGTGCCAAGTGATATTTATATTCGAATTTAATATTTCTTACAGAATCATATTAAGCGCTTCGACAGCTACTTTTGTTTGCTCAGTATGTCTATACCTATCTTCAATATTCTAGAAGATTTTCAAACGTATTCTAAAATCTTATTCATGACGCATAAAAACGATCTTCGTGTTAGTTATATTCGTTAATATTATTAGTTGTAATTTGCACTGCGTGTTCGCAAAGGTGTAAAATGAAGGAATTTTAAATACAAAATGCTTATTTATTTTAAATGAACCGCCCAATATTTTACATAGAAGCCTCTCCTATACCTATAAGTATTTAAACTTGATTTAGACTACATTTTTATAAAAAAAAATCGTTAATAAGTTGCTTCTCAATTGACAAGCATGATTTTAAAAATGAGCTTAGAGATACGATTTTTGTTGTATTGGGGTAATAACAAAAAATGGATATATCTTATTTACAATACAGAGATATAATTCAAAGAATATGTAGAATATGGCACAATAAACAAATTTTAAAAACAAATAAATTAATAAGTTAATTTTAGTAGGTGTAGATACGGGAACTATTAGAATGGATGAGTAATTAGTGTAACAGAAATTATAAAATGACAACAAATATGAACATTAAAATAGTTATAAATTAAAAGTGTTCAAATTCACTTTTAATAATTTTTCAACATGCTGCCGAAATGATAAATGGACATTAATAAGGCAATGAGTACTTATATTTCTAATATTTGTCGAATATGTTCCCTCATAACAATAACTTTTTTTTGTAGCTACAGGTATACTGTATATATGCTCTTTTACCGATACCTATAAAAAGAAACTAATTTTGTGATGTCTGAAGACCCAGCGGGCTAGTCAATAGGGCCTCCACGGGCCAGCCACTTCGTGTCATTTAATTAAAATATGTTCTGTCTCTTGCATAGAATGTGGGGATTCGCCTTCTTGTTGTATCTATCATCTCTTCGTAAATTTAGCGAACCATTTTCCAAAGATTCCACTAAACTGCTTGATAGAAAATACTTATGAACTTCTTTTTCGAAAAATGAACTTAGAGATATGATTTTTGTTAATGGAGTAATGAAAAAAAACAATAATAAAACCAACCAAATTAAGAACTTGATTTTAGTAGGTGTAGAAATAGCAACAGTAACGTGAATGGATAAGTAATTAGTGAAATAGAAATTATGAAATGACAATAGATATGAACATTAAAATAGGTAAAAATTACAAGTGTTCCAATTCACTAAACGTTTTTGAACATGCTTCCGAAATAATAAATCGACCTTAATAAAGCGTCGTTTACTTTCGAGTACATCGAATTCTTTATAAATTTGTTTAAACTTAGAAACAGCGGTAAAATTTGATTTTCTCACTCAAGTAAACTTCCGGTCTACCAATTTTTGTAAACGCGCCTTTGTCTTTCCACAACTGCGGCGTTTTTCCAATGTGATTTTCGGTCGCAAATAGGTATGCAAGTTCTCTCGTCTCCCTTGTAGTTAATCCGTAATTCATATTAGCAGCAGACAAGAGATAATTAACTAGAAGGATTTCCTGTTTATTTGAAAATAATTGATTTGAAGCAAAATTTGGCTGATATATAGTTTCGTCGCCTTCATTTCTGTATTTTTGTGCATATCTCTTCAGTGTCATTTGGTCTACGTTGTATTTTTTTGCCGTTGTTCGTAGCGGTTGGTTTTCTAAAGCATATTCCATGACAGCCCGTTTTAGTCTCTCAGGAGATCTTGGCGTACGGTCTGTTTTCTTAATATATTTAAAAGGCATTTTAACTAAAACCAAAAAGAAATAATTTAGATTTAGCATGAAAACATTAATGTTGCGAATTTTTATCTGACGACAAAAATATACATCTCCATTAAGGGAGAATTGATACTGTATCAAACCTCCCATGTAATACCTGTATCAATGCTCCTTTGAGACAACTTTTTGTTTCAAGTATTTTTCAGAGTGAAAACATAACCTAAAATTATTCAACATGCAGGATTCATAACCTTATTCAGCCTAATTAACCCATCTAATAACTATTAAATATACTGAAACATTTATCATGTGAGAGACACTGACTTACCAAGAAATATTACAATATTTTGGAACAAAAAACATAAAAATAACTTAGCGATGCAAAATACGTGCGTGGCTGCGTAAGTTGACAGCAACCATAGACAAATTAACCCTACGGGAGACGAGTCAATCCGAAGTGTAAAATCGGAAACAAGTAGACACGCAGCGCCCTCCCAGTCAGCAGTAAGAAACAACAGGAAATGTGACGGGAAATTAATTTACCCAGTAATGTAATGTTTGGGAAGCAAAATTTCGGTCAAGTTTCAGTGTAAAACGGGCCCAATTCAATATAGCTGTGGCCCGTTTTACACTGAAATATGACCGAAATTTTGTTCTCCCAACTTTAATAAAAATGTTAATGAAAAATAAAAGAATTGTGTGCAATAGGTACAATTATTTATTAAGTTAAAAAATGTCACTAAAACAAAAAATATAAAAACGAAACAATACAGTCAAATGCAAAATACTTTGAAAAGAACACAATAAGTGAAATCACAAATTAACAAACGTAAAGCAATATTCCAACATATAAAAAACCATTAAGCATAAAATAAATAACACTTAAATGTACTTGAATAGACCTACAAAAAAAAGACAAACAAGAGTATAACAATATAAAATAATAATATAAATGTTGAAACAGAACAAAGAACTTCAAAAAATACATTATAACTAAAATCACATTTTCTTTGGTGTAAGTAAATAAATGTTTATACATATGTTGAAAAACAAAAAACAGGCATTCCTATGAAAAATATGCTTATAAAATAAAAACGAAAATGTATCATTGGTCTCACATCCAAACGTTGTAACAATGAAGTATGTGAACTTAAATTAAGGGAGACTCGACATTTGAATTATTATTGTAACGTGTTTTAGCGAAAATAGCTTAACTTACAAGTATGGTTCGTTTCAAAAGATTTACAAATATCACAAAAAAAAAAACTATTTATGTAATATTCGTCTCAATTTATTATTTGCACAATGTTTACGATTTTCTGCTTGAAAATGTAGCGTTTTCTCCTTTAAAAACTTTTTTATAAATAACGAGATAGCCAAATCTAGTAATTCTGATTCAATTTCAGAAGAATGTTCATTACAGGAAAACCACGTAAAGTCAAGGCGTCTCTTCAAAGTGATTTTTGTCTTTTACAAATATTTGATGATTCTCCACATTGTTGCATAACATTATATATTAAGTCATGGGCACGAGCAATATAAGTGACTAGATAGGTTTGAACATACTTAAGTCTTTTGGTCTCATCGTTTTCTTTGAAAGTCGTAAATACGTGGTGTGGCTCTAAATTTTCACAAAGAAGTGCTTTTTGACAGCAGTCACATTGTAAACGTTTAATTTTTTTAACAAAATAACCAGATACATACGTTAAACCCTGCATCTCCAAAATATCAGGCGTATCCTGCACATGTGATTCACATACGTTTAATACTTCGTTGTCGTCGTCATTTATCAATGGATTTAATCCGTCATATCTGCCATCCAAAAATTCTCCTAAATTGTCCAAAATTACTAAATCGTCTTTTTCACAATTTTGATCTCGTCCGAATGAACCAACAAGATTGTTCAAAACACTTGTCTTGAGAGCACTGATGAACTGATAGCAACTAGGGTAACTATTTGCTCCTCCATGCTGTCGTACAACTGCAAACAAGTTCTCTAAACAATCTTGGTTAACAGCACGTGTACGTAAATAACGAAAACCTTCTCTCTTACATATTTTCCAGAGTTCACTAAAAGCCCGAATGTTATTAATCCACCCATTTTGAAATTTCATGTTTACAGGAACAATTTTTCCAGTTTGTGGACATTCAAACTTCCACGATGCAATTTTGCTAATCATGTCGTTCCAAAAAGTGGCATGATGTGAATTACTGTGAATGGCGCACTTCAAGTGATTACCTCTAGTCTGAACTGGTGCATTACTGTTCATACTGTCGAACATATCATTCATATCTTTAATGAAAAGTTCAGTATGTATAGCTTCGTTAGGTATTGTACCAGGACTTACAGCAATCGCTGCCTCTATGGCCCCTGACATGGTGTGGCTCAATGTTTTGGAAGCTACAGCGACTTTCATTTTTAATGCACGATTTTTTGGATTATTAATGTGGAGGTAGCATTCTTTAATTTTGTGTAACATACGAATATATCGTTTACTGCTATCGACTTTATATGCGTCAATAATGTGTTGCCATTTTGCCACATAGTTACTTCCGTTACTGCGATAATGAATGTTATATTTGGCAAGAGCATTTCTGGTATTTTTCAACAGATGTGGTGTATCAAAGAATGTAATAATTTTTTTACCAGTAACAAAAAAATATGGACCTTTTCGTTCATCAGAACACGTTTCCCTTTGCAATTGTTTAATTGCCGAGACATTGCTAGACCCCTGATCACACACCGTACAAACAACGTTGAATTCTCGCTTTAATAGTTCGTCAACCAATTCGACTATGATTTTTTTCAAATATATTGCTTTTATGGAATTCTTTACGAAATAAAAAGCTATCGGCTGTTTCCAGTTGCTATATAAACCTTGTAACATAAAAACTAAAGAATTTGTAGCCATTTCTTTTGTTTTACCAAAAGACCCCAAGTCTTCAAATCCTACAATAGAATCTGAGGCAGCACAGTATGTTAAATCTGTTGATAACGCAATCTCGTCAAAACTAAGGGTGCAGAAACTATGTAGCCTAGGTTTTCGACGAATACTTTTTGATAGCTTGTCAAGTAAGTCTCTATTTATTTCAGTATGAAACGGAATGTTTTTCAAAACTTTTTGCAAAGTTGTTTTTGATGGCAGTTTCAAAAGTTTTGATAAAAATTTATAACAACGAGGACCCCTTTTATACACAGCTAACGCAAAAGCCTTGTCAGCGGGTGTCCAATTAGGTTTCTTTTTTTTTGAGTTAACAATCTGAGATTTAATAAATTTAACCCCGGCTTTGCTTAAACTCGCTTCCAAATCTTGAAAATCTGAGGTCCTGGAAAAATGTGCCAGGGCTTTAACTTCATTTTTAGTCCTAGACAATAAATTTTTCAATTTACATATTTGCACCTTTTGTTTTCTACTAAACAAATATTTTTTTTTCTTTCTGGGGGTCAAATCTGTCAAGCGTTTACAACGAATGTCTTCCAAAATTGAATACCGTTTTTGTTTTGGTTCAGTTCCGGATTTTGATGGTGAATGTGGCTTTTTTCGGGTAGTGACATTTTCTGTTTCAGAATCATTGGGTGCTGGATGATCAAAGGATGGTTTAATCACAATGTTTTGTAAAATATTGATTTTTTTGACATTATTTTTACTTTGATTGTGATCAACAATTGTTGGAACGGCAAATTTGCTTAAACGATTTTTTCGAGAGTTAGTAAAATATTTTTCTTCAAAGTGATCTTGACAAATCAGCCTCCCTTTCAAACAATCGATTTTAACATTTGTGGTAATCCCATTAACACTAATAGCATCCAACCACGCTTTGCTTTTTTCATATGGAGCATGTGGAAATTTAAAAAAGTGAATTTTACGTTTGGGTTCTTTTGTGTTTTTGTGGTTCGGGTAAGTAGACACAATACATGAATATTTTTGTGTTTTCAAAGTCATCATCACAAAGACACTGAAACAATTACCGGACAATCCAAAGGAGACGGGCTTCTCATTTTCGAAGGCATCAGCGGCCGGGGTGAGTTCACATGTGTTGTTAGCCGACTGTAACTGAACTGTCCGCTGTCAACTTTTCACATTATTTGCTCATAATATGGCTCATTTGGTTGTCCTGTTACGAATCTGAAATTACAAATTGTCGGTCACGTTTCTATCCTGCGTTTCTATAGTAAGTTTGAAGTGGCTATTTGAACTTCTACGAACACACGTAAAGAAATACAAACCTACTTTAATTTTACACGATTTTCAAATATCACGTTGGGTCCTGTCAGGTTAAGCCAGTTTTTTTCGTACGCACACGTAAAAGAAAGCACTCCACTTCTACTTTGTACTCTTTTGAAATGTTAGGTTAGGTTTGTCAGGTTTTTTTACATACAAATTCCAAGTTTTCCGACAATTTCTTTCATCATTTTCTTACAATACATGCTAATACAGAGGTACTTACGACAAATTACGCAAATTGGAGGTGTGATGTACCTACGTCTCGTCAGTCTCGTCTCTCGTCACATTCATAGATTGAATCATCGATGAATATAAAATTTTTAGTATTTTAGTTCACCAAAATGATATTTTCTTACGAACGCGCATGCATGTTGCGTTGGAGGTCGCTAGTGTGCCAAGTTTCTCTCTCGCGCGTATGTATTAACTCGTCTCCCGTAGGGTTAATTTGTCTATGCAGCAACACTAGCAAATGCCGTTAGGGATATATTACGGCTGACTACAGCGCCTACTTGTTTTCCATGGCGCGAATTTTGTAAGTGTATCAATCCTCCCAGTGTATCAACCATCCCCACCCTCCCCTACTACATATACAAGCCAAGAGTAAGAAATTAAATTTATTAGAAAGCCTAGAAATAAGTAAATTAAACAAATTAAACCTTATTTTAAACGATCAACTAGAAGTGAATAATTCATCGTTGTTAAATTTAAATATTTAAAATCAACTTAATAATTCTTATAGTTATATATATATATATATTTAAAAATTGTTTAATTTTATAATATCAGTAAACAATCAGTTTTCAAAAATTTTTAATATTTTTAATCATATTGTTATGTATATATATATATATATTAAATATTACATTAAATATATAAGTTACTCCCGCTCTTAACGTAATGTCACAAACTCCCCCCTCTTCATTTAGGAAAAGACATAAATATGAACGTTTACAAATATTTTGTATTATAATATTCATTACCCGATGAAACAATTGTAGTGAAGTGAATAAAACTGTTTTGAACTCAATTTGAATTTATTTCAATTTTTTACTTGTAAATTATGGAGTTTCAACACGTATCTCCGTTTTCGATCGATTATAGGCTTATTACTACACGTTAAGAAGGATACAAGCGGAAATAAGGAAATCGGAATAGAAATAGATAGGGGAAGTTGCGCCACGGTGAGTCACCCACAGACACACACAAGTGACATATTGGTCCAAGGTTGGAACCAACACAACAACAAAAAAAAAGAAATGGGGACTAATGGCTAAATAAAATACGTTAAATCAAGGAGTTTAAAGTCTACACCAGCCTAGCGCGGACTAGAGCACTGAAGGTGAACACCAAACATAATGAATATAATATTCATAAACGGTACTTTAACAAAACAATAATTCTACCAACAGGAAGGAAAGTAACAAATTCCGAAATATACAATTCCTTCCAAAAATAAATGTAACAATTTGTAAACTGATAAATAATGCTGTATTAATAAATTTTATTTTTGAATACATGAAAACAGTGATCTTAAAAAAATCATTTTTAAAGAATTACTTTTAAAAAGGTTGTACATCGATAGTTTTCTTACATTTTATCGTAGTTCTAAATCTTATGAGTAGAAATCCGGTATTTTTTTTCTCTTTTCATAATTGAATAAGACTTTAATTCTTTTATTGGTTTTAACCTCGGTGCTGTCTTGGTGCTAGTTCTGTACGTTTAATGTCTTTTTAAATGTATGTTTATTTTTCTTTATATAAAGTTAAGTTTTTCTAGTATGTTCTTTTATGATATGTAGGGGAACCCGGGGCGGAATAGGGTACCAAGTTGAAATTTTTTTTTAAAAATAAGAAAGGCTTTATAATGACAGCTGAAATACATTTTATGAAGTCACTGTAGTGTTGTTAACATTATTGCACAATTAATTTGCAGCTCATTTACTGTATACCCGTTATTGTTAGCTATCGTGTAGATTCTATTTAGTTCTAATTCAAAGTTAGTTTTATTCATCGGTACATTAATTAATCTATGTATCATTGACTCATACGCTGATAACTTCTGTGACCAGGGGTGAAAAGAACTTTTATGTATAGTAGTATCTGTGTGCGTAGGTTTGTGAAAAATTGCAAATTCATGCCTGCCTTTATTATTCGAAATCGTTAAATCTAAAAAATTAATGGATTTATCCTTTTCTATTTCTGTTGTAAATTTTATATTAGGGTGTATGGTGTTAATGTGGTCTTGAAACGCTTTTAACTGCCTAACTATACCTTTAAACCAGACTAATATGTCATCAACATAACGGTACCAATAAACACAATTGTTAAATAAGGGGTGCTTACTTATTTGTGTTTCGATATAGTTCATAAATATTTCTGCCATTAGCGGACTCAAAAATATATTAGAAATGATAAAGATAAAACGGATAAAAGGTTGAAATCGGGGGTCTATATGTTGACTTGTGAGTGTGATAAGGTATATGTGGGTCAGACAGGCCGTACTTTTGAACAAAGGACCGGGGAACATGAAAAAAGTTATATGGGTAAAAAAACGGACTCTACTTTCGCAACGCATTGCATAGATGAAGAACACGAATTCAATAGAGATATTAAAGTTTGACATATACAAGACAAAGGACAGAAACTTAATTTATTAGAAACCTTAGAAATTAATAGATATAGTAAATTAGGTCGTACTTTAAACGATCAGACTCAGTTCAATTATTCCCCGTTGTTACAATGCTATAGTTTATAGAATACCCCCACTCATATTCCATACTTTTGTGACACTATATATTATGTTGTAATAATTTTGTATATTCAGTTACTCATCACCTGATGAAGCCAAAGTTTGGCGAAACAATATTGTAGTGATATTATTAAATAATTTTTGAAACTAAGTTTACGTTTTTATTTATTCAGTTAAATATGGAGTTTCAACATGTATCAGCCTCATCAATTAACTACTTATTGATTTATTATAGTAAGTAAACCGCAGACGCCAGTCCGAAAGCATTTGTTCACGTTGATCCGTTTGAAATGCGTCAGACAATTGAAAATTTCTCTGATTGAATAATGCATGTCATTCGCTCCTCAAATGCAAGGAATGCGAATGCAACTGAAATTGATGTCAAACCCCATACATTCTTAAACCAAATTGTGACTGAAAAATTGGCTGCTCGTGTTACGTCAAAATCAAAATAACTGTCAATGGAATGGAGACATTTAAAATCACACGAGAAAGTAAAGTTCAAGCAAACAATTTCATACCGAAATATAACGTATAGACAAGTTATTTTGCTAATAGACGTATTGTCTCGAAGTAACGCTGTTAATCCTTTGGACCCATTTGAATTAATATTATTTCTCCTCGATAACATATTTATTGTGTCCTAGTGGAATATTATAGCAGGAATCGATCAAATTTGGGATATCACATTTTACACCATTATTATTTAATTAGTATAAGACACTACAACATACAGTGTCTTATTGTAATTTATAAATCATTTATATTAGAAAGTTGTCGTCACTGACATATATTGTGTCTTTAAATAAATTATCGTGCATTCAAAAACAAAAATCGTTGAAAGTTCAGGAAAGGATTTGTTTTGTTTCAAGACAATGTTTGTTCAAATGTTACTCAACGAACCCAAATCTGATATGACTTTGTACAACTTTTTCATCCTTGCTATAGGTCTGGTGTACCGCCCAGTGATTATCATTTCTTTATGTGCTTAGAAAAATACTTTGGCAACCAGCTGTACCACGATGATAACGACTTCAAAACGGTCATGCTGAAGTAGTTAGAAAATCAAGAGGCAGAGATCTATGAGGAGAAATACAGAAAATATAGGTAAAAATTTTGTTAAAAACGAGATTACAGTAGGTATAGGCTGTCGTGTCAAGATAAAGGTAGTAAAAGAATGTCCTTCTTTATTAATTTGACAGGGTATATGTTTAAAAACTCGCCTTCTATCAATATTTTAAATTAATGTATATGATTGGAGTTATTCGTGTAAAATCTGCTAAATAGCCATGCTGCTTTGAGCGTGCTATAACATCAGAGCATATTCGTATCTATTCTTATAAATTATATTAGACCACCTAATTCTTCAGATAATGGAATAGTGGCATATTATTCGCTTATTTTGAACTTTTCACTAATAATTCAAAATAATATTGCACACATTCATGTATATTGCAAAAAAAGTTGTTTATCACTGAGTTGTAATGTACACAGTCAAGTTAAATCTTTGATCGCTTTCATTTTAAAACATTCATATCCCAGTTATGCCGTGAACTATAAATCGAACCAAACTGTGATTCTTTACAAATGCATTTGCTTTTCAGAAGTCAGAATTTGCTATACACGCTCAGATCAAAATAGTATTCAAGGTATCTAGCAAAAATCATTATCAACTGCTTTGGTATAAATCATCTAGTTAAATAAAGTAAATCTGTGGCTTCTTTTATTTCTTCTGTTAAATGAGGTGATATGTATGCGTGTGAAAAGATACGACTTTACTCAAAATTCGCCGAGTATGTCATTCATTGGGTAGGCCCAGTTGCAAAGAACATTATGGAATTTTATCCAGTCACGATAAGCAATTGTTCGTCTTCATTTTCAAAGAAGTACTTCTCAAGAATGCTCCCAGCCTTAAAAGCACACCAAGGAGTGATACTTTGAGAATAGGTTTGCGTTTCAAAATTGTCTTAGATTTTTAACGTTCTGTTACTCATTCAGATAAAATTGGACTTCATCGCTGAAAGTAATTTTGTTGCACAAATCTTTGTTTTGAAACATAGGATTGGAATACTTACGAATTCCAATTGAACAATAATATTAATTATTTACCTTGTTCAAGTCTCATAAAATATCGTAGTCGTCCAGAGTCATATTATTCCTCGTGTATTATTTCGAGTACGACCTAATTTCTGAGAATAATGTCGAATTCAATATTCACAAATCGCGTTAATATTTTTAGTTTGATAAGTTCTCGTTTTGTGATAGATCTATGGATCGAAATAATAAAATTCAATGAGATGTATTTATTACAGAATACGCATTTACATAATAAATTTTAATGATATAAACAAATTACCCGATTGTGTTTCTCTAGATAACTAAACCTGTACCAGTGGACCAAGATTACTAAAATACATAGGTTGTCTGCTAACCGATTGGAGAGGGTGGGGATGGGACGTCACAGGGTTTGCCAGGATCAGCTGTATTGTTAACTTCAGCGGGCGTGATCGTTGGCAATTTTTGTACGTGAGATTTGGACTACCGGTGCTGTACATGAAGGACAATAATTCTGTAATTCGTAATCATTATTCTGTAGTTAACGTAAGATTGAAGGCTAAAATAATGTTGAATATATATACCTCCAAATTCATTTTTGTTTCTGTAGATGCCAGGTGGAGTCATTTGCAGTGTTGCTATATACAAGAGCAATTCAAAAAAAGCAAAGGCAGCGGGAGAAAATCTGATGTTCTTCAGGTTTCCAACGGACATAGAAATTAGAAAGGAGTGGATTCAAAAGTGCCACCGTCAAGAGAATTGGAACAGTAATAACAAAAGAATTTGTCGCTCAAGGGTTTATTCAACTACATGAAGGACGATTATGATATTAAATATCTCCTGACACATCGATTGAATCAAGATTGCTTGGAATTTTTTTTTCACAAGTATCACAATAAATGAGTAAAGAAACAGGTATTGATTTCCTTTTAACTTTAATTAAGAATACGTTGAGGGCTTCATGATCATCCGTCTCCTCTGAATGCTTTGTATTGGGCGAGGGTGCTCCTACTTGGTAAAAATCCAGGACTTGTCCAGAGACATTCGAATGTGGATACATCACCAGGGCTTGATGATGTTAATTTCTTGACCGCAAGTGCTATGAAGCTGGCTAAGCTTGAAAATTTATCAATACCAGAGACCCCACAAGTGCCTCTAGATATTTCAGACAATATATCTACATCCAGCAGCTCTACTTCAATATCATTGGAGACGCAAGAGTCCGAGGAAGATGCTATTATGTATATAGCTGGATACCTTGGCAGAAAGCACAGGGAAGAGTTTCCACATCTGGGCCAGTACAGTTACAAAGCGGAAGAAGCAAACTTCCACAATTACAGCATTCCATCATGGATTCAGAATCTTTCTTTTGGTGGCACTGAACCCTTAAATGATTGATCAACACAAGTCTCAAGAATGGAAAAATACTTCCAAAAATTACACAAGGGTAATTTCCATACTCTATTGTACAAAATACCACCCGCTAGGTAGCGAAGAAAGTGCCGGAAGTTCCAGAGAAACTGGTAAGGTCATTTTCCAAACAGAGAGTGTTCATTCGAATTAAATTTATCAATTTAAGAAGGGACGAAGCCAAAATTGGGGAAAAGAAAAATTGCTAAACACAGTAGACAAATAAAAAAGAAAATTAAGAAAATTATTACTTAACTATGTAAATACTTGCTATTAATGCAAAATATTTGATAAAATAAAATATTTTTAACACTGGGTTTGTTGTCATTTGTATTTCTTGTAAGCCATAAAAACATAAACTAAGAGTTTATATTAAAAGAGTTAATATGAGAGAAAACAGAATTAAATATGCCTTTGTAATTCTTGAGTTGTATAGAGCAATATTCTTTCATAATTTTTTTTTGTAATAAGGTGGTCAGTTGTACCTCGATGGGTTAGCACTTCGACAAAGATATATTTTATCCCGATCATTAATTGCATTGTAAAATAAATCTGGTTACCAGGCAGTGTATGTACATTAATTTTAGTGACTACATTTTCAAAAAATAATCGGAGTTCAGCTGCAAAACGCAGTGTGGCTTATTCTTTAGCTATGACTGCATATACATTTAAATAGGCATACCGAGTGATGTAGTTCCCGCGCTTAAATACTGGCCGCTTATTGGTTAAAAGTTACCAGACAACCTATTTACTTTAGTAATCTTGCCAGTGGACTATATATTTAATAGATGAGAGAGAGTATTTTATGGTAAATAAATAAATTGCTTAACAGTTTGTCTCTACATAATTAAACTTGTTGTAACAGACTACATATTGCCGAGACAATACACATTTCTATTTAATTTAATTTACTGAAACACTTACTGCTAGTTTTTGCTTTCTGTCGTCCCCTATGTGAGGTCTTGTGGCTTGTTCTTGGAAGTTCTCCACATTTTTCGTCCGAATCAATTTGCTAAAAAGAACCAAACCATCCCTCTTGAGTGTTTCACGATCTAAAGTCCACATGCCCAGCTTCATCCTGCCAAGTAAAAGATATATACTCCGTTAGTTTCATAAGTACAAATTAAAATACTTTTCTGAATTCTGTGCATTATTATTTCTTTTTATCAAATTGATACACAAAATTATACATACGTTATTTTATTTTATTGTATTTATTTATCGTTATTTGTACTGAAAAGTATTTCAAATTAAGACATGTTAAATTTATTCTTTATTAAATGTTTACACCATCAGCGGCAAACTCTTTTTTTGTTAATAAAATTGTTATGAATCCGAACAAATATACCTATATATTTTGTACAGGGTGAGTCATTAGTAGCCGCTTCTTCGATTGCTCTTTTGTGTTTTAAATAGAAGAAAAAACAATTAGTGGAAGATCCATGGTTGCTTGTGGCGCATATTGTAAAAATACAATTCGGTTTCACCGAAAATGCACGGAACTTAATTTTTTTAAATAACTCATCCTATATATTTTTGGATTTTCTTATACTGCTTTAAATTGTATATTCGACTGTTTTTTCTTTTTCAAAATTGAGCCAATAGTTTTTGAGTTATTAATTTTTTTTTAAAATATTTCACCAAAACACGTCTGCAGAAAAAAATCATTTTCACATTGTTTTTAAAAGCAAAAACATTAACTTTGGTGATGCTTGTAGCCCAGAAAATTCTGCAATATTTAGTAAAGCTGCACTAGACAATATCTCAAAAAACTTTGTTTTTTCAAAGCCTACTTCCTGAAATTTTCACATACCAAAAATTTATTTTTCTTAAATGGAACACCCAGTATTTTATTGAGGCATTTTATTCCTTTTTTTATTCTCTTTCATTTTTGTTAACAATATCCTATACCTATCTTTTGTAATTTCTGAGATAATCACTATAGCGGCCAATTAAAGAACTACGAGCGCTGTTGTTCTATGCACCAAAATATTTGTTCAACCAATGGAAGGCAGGGATGGCGCCCGACTTCTTTAGTCAACTGTCAAAAAAGTAAATGTTATATCCAACTATCCCAAAAGTAATAATTTTATAGAATGAATTTTTTTAATTCCGGCAATGTCCAGTTGCAATATTTCATTTTTGACACTGTTGGTTAACATCGAAATAAAATAAAGGTTATGTTTACTGACATATTTGAAGATGTCTTCAAAAATTTTGAAAATCCGTCCGTAGATAGCGAAGATACTCTTCTCCATTAACATTTTCATCAAAGAGATAAGGTCCAATTATGTAACTACCCACTATTCCTCCCCACAGTTTTAATGACCAACGATTTGAAAGTTTACAGGTGTGATAAAGTGGGGGATCTTATGTCTTACAAGAACGGAAATTGTGACGATGAACGTATTCACTTTAATAGAAGGTGGCTTCGTTGGTAAACAACAAAAAATTGAGAAAGCCAGGATAATTTTTCTGCTGCCAATTGACAAAAAGGTAAGCGATTCTGAAAATTTCTTTCATCTAACCCTGTGTATAAATATGCTATTTCCTAATTATTCTGGATTCTTAAATTTGACTTACATCTAACTGACGACTAATTTTCGTAGTACTTGTATGGGGGGATGTCGACTACACTCGCAAGTACCATAAACGTCCTATCCTCACCAATTATTGGTTTTCCGCTCTTTCTTTCATATTCAATGCTTTCTGTTCACTCAAACCGTCCACATTATATTTTCGAAGGTTTCTAGCTTCGGTTGACTTCTACCAGGGATTGCTGTTTGTGATTCATCCAAAACGTCAATCATATCTATTAGCTCTTCATAAGAATAATTGATTTGGATGATAACTAATACCGATGCTTTTATAAGTTTGAAATAAATGTATACCGACTTTCTTCAACAGTTGACTCAGGCAGTCAGTCGCATTCCAGCCTTTATTGGACGAATATTTGGGTGCATAGAACAGCGCCCGTAGTTCTTTAATTGACCGCTAATTGCTCCTATAGTGATTATCTCAAAAATTACAAAAGATAGGTATAGGACATTGTTAACAAAAATGAAAGAGAATAAAAAAAGGAATAAAATGACTTAATAAAATACTGGGTGTTCCATTTAAAAAAAATAAGTTTTGGTATGAGAAAATTTCAGGAAGTAGGCTTTGAAAAAACAAAGTTTTTCGAGGTACGTTTGAGTGCAACTTTACCAAATGATGCAGAATTTTCTTTGCTACAAGCACCACCAAACTTAATGTTTTTGCTTTTAAAAACAATGTGAAAATGATTTTTTTCTGAACAAGTGTTTTGGTCAAATATTTTCAAGAAAAATTAATAACTCAAAAACTATTGGCTCAATTTTGAAAAAGAAAAAACAGTCGAACAGGCAATTTAAACCAGTACAAGAATATCTAAAAATATATAGGGTGAGTCATTTAAAAAAAATAAGTGCCATGCATTTCCGGTGAAACCGGAAGTGCGTCAGAGCTTAAAGTATTTTTACAATATGCGCCAGAAGCAACCATCGATCTTCCACTAATTGTTTTTTCTTTTTTTTTAAACACAAAAGAGCAATCGAAGAAGCGCCTACTAATGACTCACCCTGTATATTATATTAAATAGCAGTAAATTTTAGTATTTAGATAGATAGTTATCCTATTATTAAATAGCAACATGGATATTAACTGTATAACTGTCAGCACTTAAAACTTAAGTAAGATGTTAAATTTAAATGTATAGATAACAATTGAGTACTATATGTTAGCTATAAATTTACAAAGGGTTCTTAGGAAATGAGATGCTATTGTGACAATGAACAAATCTAACAAAAATGTTTCAATATGCGAAGGTACGACTTTCTATTACTACCTAGCTACGAGGTAGGCGTCATAAATTCTCATCCTGATATACAAAAAAGAAACTTGGAACGATATAAGAAGTTTTATTTTTCAATTTAATAATTCAATATAAAAATTGAAAATAATCTGAAGTTTTTCCGTCAAAATGTTCTATAACAGCTGCTTGCAACTCACTGTCGTCAATAAAACTACGTCCCCTAAGGTCTTTTTTTAAATTAGAAAACAAAAAAAATCACAAGGAGCCATATCCGGACTATACGATAGATGTTCCAATTCTTGAAAGCCGCATTTGCGGATGACAGCTTGTGAAATGGCGGGAGTACGAACTGGAGCATTCTCGTGCAATAATCGCACACCTTTTGGCAATTTTTCAAGACATTTTGCACGAATACTGTCCCTTAATTTATGCAATAAATACGCATAATATGTGCCGTTCACACTTGTATTGGGCTCTTTAAAGTCAATTAGCAAAATGCCCTCACAATCCCAGAATATTGTGGCCATCATCGTTTTCGTTGATTGAACGACTTTCGCCTTTCTGGGACGAGGTTCATCAGGTCGCTGCCAATTCATGGACTCCTTTTTCGATAGAGAATCGTAAAAGAGAACCATTGTTCATTCCCTATCACAATGGACTCCAAAATCGGTTTTGGGTCGTCTCCATACATGTTTAAAAACGACTGCGCACATTCTGCTCGACGTTCACGTTGGAGAGCAGAAAGCAGTCGCGGTACCCATCTTGCACTAATTTTATTCATACCCAAATGGTCATAGAAAATTCGGCGAACGCTTGTTCCGGAAATGTTTGTTATCACTGCTAATTTCTTCACTTTCAAACGGCGATCTTCTAGCACTAAATGTTCAATAATTGAAATTTGTTGAGGCGTTATCACTTCAATTGGTCGACCCAACCGATCAGCAACTTCCAGGGATTCTTGTCCGATACGGAAACATTTCGCCCACTTTTTTACAGTTGAATACGAAGGAGATAAATCACCGTAAACGCCGTCTAAACGTTGTTTAATGTGGTAAGGTGTATGCCTGTTTTTTGTAAAAAAAATAATGACAGCGCGGTACTCAATTTTCGTTGCTTCAGACATTTTCGTGCGGTAGTCACGTTGGTTGGCTGGTTACTAAAAACTACTAGGCTTCGAACAGTCATATTTATAGTGTACATCTCGCGTATGTGCATGCATGACGTGACTAAATTTGAACACGTTTAAATCTGTATAAGCCTGTCAGGCCGAGAATTTATGGCGCCTACCTCGTATGAAGGGTTTAGAGTAATATTTTATTTTTGAACATATGATCCATTAATTCCAAAATTTTTCCAATAATGTCTTTAAAAATGTCCCTACTGTCTCTTTCAGGTATTCGTTTGAAAAAAAAATGGCGTTTCCTCAAGTGCTTTTTTATTCAGGAGTATAATGCTAATTACCCAGTGCTAAATCGGGGCTGTAGGTTGAATATTCCATGTGTACAAAATTGTACTCGTCGATTATTTTACGGGTGTTTCTTTTGATGCCGTTTTCAACTGTCTGATTGTTGTCTTATAGACTTCTCCTGTTATTGTAAACTTTTATCATGTATTCCATCATAGCTGTGAGCTTCCCTAATGTATTCTGTGTTCTTGTCTCTTTCGGCGGAGGAGATACGTATTGAACACACTGGACATGTTCTTGTTTTATCAGTGCACTTTAGTCATAACATCCACGCTTCTTCACGCACTATAAGTTTTGTAAATATCTGTTGGTCGTTAACCAGAGTCTCCAAATTTTCTAAGTAAGTAATTATGACATCCTAATACTAATACTAATTACTTCTAAGTTTTCGAATACCCACAGTGAAGATTTTTGAGGTTTTAAAGTAAAACTGGACAAGTAAAATTCTGTCTTATTAAAGGCGCTTCCGCAGAGGTGTCGACTAACTGCTGTGAGGTAGGACGTAAGAGATTGGCGCCATTTGCGCTAATGTAAATTCCGCCATTGTAAAGTGTTCGTTCAAGTGAAACAAACAGCAGAAATGTTTCTTTTTCTTATTATTTTTTGCTTTAAATTGAATGCAATGGGTTAGTTAAGGTTTTGATGGGATTATTTTCTTATAATTAAAATGATTTACTTCTACATTTGACCCTCGAAGTTGGCAAAATTTACAACATCGTAACACGTTTCAGAAACTATATTTTAAAAGCCAATTCCTGTCGAGCATGAATCGAGCCTTTGTTTATATATCTTCTAAATTTCGTTTTGATATTGATATTGAACGAGACTTTCTAAAGTCTAGAATTTGCATTAGCCCATATGGCACCTTTACGTTCTACCTCACAGCAGTTAGTCGGTACCCCTGCGCCAGTCCCCATAACTCAAAACCATTTTTCGAAAATAGCAAATAGTCATACAAGTATTTAATAATTAAGCTAAATGCCATAATATCAATAAACCTACTACTATAGCTATTTCACCTAAAAAGTATTACACTTATAAGCCCCATTACTCTGCAAATGCAAATTTCTAAGAAACTAACTTTTCGATTGAGCTTTTGAAAATTGCGCACTATAACTTTCTTGTAGGATAAAAATCCACATAATATATTTAACTAAGGCAATTTATGAAAATATTTTTTTTCCTAATTAAGCATTAGTGCATTGTTCCAAATTTAAAACTTATCAATAATTTTTAATAGTAGTAATCTTAGATCTTATGATAATATATTTGTAAAAAGTTATTTACAAATTAACATTGAAGTATGATTATTCAGAAAATAATTTCTCTAAACATTAATTTCTCGATCTATAACTAATACTGTTATATATAAATTAAAACAAATGTATAAGAGACAGATATTTTGTAGAAACACACTTGATTTAATTGTGATTTTACGTGATTTTATCCCAACAAGAATACTTATATATAATAGCAGGATTACTGACCCAAGGTATAAGAAACTTAACGATTGTTTTACTACAGTAAAGAGCCGTAACATGTATGTAATATGCTCTTTAATAAATTTCTTGAAGTACGTGTCCGTGACTCCATATCTAAAAAATCTTGTTTTATTATATATATAGTGTCGTATTTCCCAAATCAGTTTAATAGTTCATTGTTGCAAGATATTTAAACGTTCATAAATACAATAGTAGACAGCGCTAACGATCGTAAATCCTGTATAGTGCTCATTTTTTTATATCGTTTTAGAAATCCATTTAAGCGATTCACAGTAACTGGTACTATAATGGGATACTTCTTAATGTGTGCTGGAAATGGATATCAGTTTCTAGGGGATTTATAAGGTTAAATGCAGCTAATTACTAATCTTGGTATTTCCGATGTAAATGTTATACTAAGCAGATTCTAGAGCAACTCGTGAAAATTAAGGATATTTGATTTATAGTACATTTCTGAACAATTATCCGAACTTGTTGCCTTTTTTTGCAAGACTCGGAGTGAAATTGTAGGGAGACTATAAAATATTACATTTTTAGTGTAGACAAGTACAAAAATAAGATATTAGATATTGACTCTTTTCGTCATTTCCAATGTCTAGAATTTATAATATAGGTCACTCAAGACACATCAGCAACAATTTATTTTTATCTTCCATATTCTAATCGACCTATGGCCGTCCAAGCATCTATCTGTTTCATATTGTAATGTGATTACAAATCTTCGCAAGTAATAACAGAAGTAATCTTTTTTTGCACTACTTTTTATTGTTATTTACACAGAATATACTTTAATTTTTTAAAAGTGACAGATGCAAAAACTTTATTCCTTCCTTTATTTGTTCCTAAAGTACCATATATGAGACCAATTTAGACTATTTTTTTTAATTTACGTTAATGACATGTCATATTGAAATTTAAGTTCTTAGCTTATGGAATCGCATTTTCTATTTTTAGGAAATATTGATTATTAAATAAATTCCGTTACATTCGCTCATGCAAGAACTGTCTCCAGCTGATTTCTTGGAAAAGTCATAAAGCGATCTAATTCATGAGTATGAGGTATGCGAGTATATACGTCATACGCATATTTCAGGTTTACGATCTCTAACGGGCGAGGCTCATTTCACACGATTAAGGAAATTATAATGTCAAAGAACGGTTCCGAGAGAAAAGAACATCTCATATCGATGCATTGGCAACCAGTTTAAAATATCTTGGAGTCAAGTTTGACGGCAGGCTAACTTATTCGCCAAAAGAGCGAGCCAGTCTGTAGCCACTACTAGTCCGGTGCAGTTCTCTATCTCCAAAATCATAATTAAGAATATACAAGCAATTCATCAAACCTATCATAACATATGCAGCAAATATCTGGCCTTTCCTACACGCATTCACTCTAAATTTTAGATACCACCTTAGGAATGGTACTCAGAGCGCCATGGTATATGTGTGTGTGGATGCGTGTTCGCGTGTGTAGGTGTGCGAGTGTGAGCTATTAATTCTAAATTTTATATTGCATCCATTCTATAGGGATTTATTAAGAGAACAGAAATACTTAGAATAAAATTTTGAATAAATTTTGTATAAAAAAATTCGGAATTCGGACCTGAAGTAACATACTAACGTCATGATAATGGGAGAAAACGTGAATTTCTTTAAGAGCGGCGTTTACCAACAAATAGAAACTTATGCAACTTATATTACTCACGGGACGGCTAGACGCAAGCGGGCGTGAGTAGGTGGAGCTAGATGATATTCGGTTTGGATAACTTACTTCGTAATTTGATTTTTCATACGATTTGCATGGTTACTTCTTTGTTTTGTTGATGTTTTATAATAAGCTAATTTTCAATTGCCCATAACTGTTATATTATTATACACTCGAATATTATAGGTATAATATGGCATTTCTTTTTAATTACAAACTGTCACTCAGATTTAAGTATGGAATAGCCGACCGATTCCGATAGATTTGCGTCTTTGCTAGGACCGGTAGAGATACCGTAAAGTGGGGATAGACGACGCCATAGCTTCGAAAAACATTGTGTGAAATGTGTGTGACAATGTTTACTATTTAAGGTTTTTTATCTTCAAATATAATTATATAAATTTGATTTTTTTTCTATCGTTCATCAAATCTGCAGCTGGCAAGTAGAGGTTCTTTTACTTTCTTATACGTAGTATAAGGAAGTATTGTGATGATGAAAATTTTCGACCTCGAGATTTTTGCAGATGTCCACGTTTTGAGGTCCCCTGATACCAAAAAAGTGGTTTTTAAAAAATGTCTCTGTGTCTTCTCTCTCTCTCTCTCTCTCTCTCTCTCTCTCTCTCTCTCTCTCTCTCTCTCTCTCTCTCTCTCTCTCTCTCTGTGTGTGTGTGACCACGATAGCGGTCAAACCGCTGTAGATATCAATTCCAACTTTTGTATTTACGAATATAATCTCCCTCTTGAGAACTGATTAGATTTTGAGCAAAATCGCCAGACCGGAAGTAGTAGTTTACTTCAATGAAAAAATCGAATTTTGCAAATATTTCGTCAATTACTAAGTTTAAACAAATTTATAAAGGATTCAAATGTACTCAAAATTAAATTTGAGAAAAATTGTATTAATAAAGTTTTTTGAAATTCCTACCGGAAGTAGGTCTTTTACTCTTATCGAAAATCAGTTTTTTTCGAATATCTCGCAAGTTATGCTTTCTAGGCAGGTACATTACGAGTATAAAAGTACTTAGAATGTACTTTTAAATATCTCTTGTATAAAAAAAATTTCATAATTCAGACCGGAAGTACCACTTTTACTCTTATCGAATAGCGATTTTTTGCAAATATGTCGTAAATTATGCATTCTATATATATTTATGAAGAGTACAAAAGTATTTAGAGTTTGATTTGGAATATTTTTTGTATAAATGAAATTTCAAAATTCGGACCGGAAGTAACACTTTCATACGTATAAGAAAGTCGTGTGGTGGCCACACCTAATTTTTTTACTTTCTTATACGTAGTATAAGGAAGTATTGTGATGATGAAAATTTTCGACCTCGAGATTTTTGCAGATGTCCTCGTTTTGAAGTCCCCTGATACCGAAAAAGTGGTTTTTAAAAAATGACTGTGTCTCTGTGTGTCTCTGTGTGGGTGTGTGACCACGATATCGGTCATACCGCTGTAGATATCAATTCCAAATTTTGCATTTACGTGTATAATCTCACTCTTGAGATCTGATTAGTATTTCAGTAAAATCGGTAGACCGGAAGTAGCAGTTTACTTCAGCGAAAAAATCGAATTTTGCCAATATTTCGTCAACTACTAAGTTTAAACAAATTTATAAAGAATTCATATATACTTAAAATTTAAATTGAGAATAATTTTATTTAAAAAGTTTTTCGAAATTCCTACCGGAAGTAGGTCTTTTACTCTTATCGAAAATCAGTTTTTTGCGAATATTTCGCAAGTCATGCTTTTTAGACAAGTACGTTACGGATATAAAAGTATTTAAAACATAATTTTCAATATCCTTTGTATAAAAAAAATTTCAAAATTCAGACCGGAAGTACCACTTTTACTCTTATCGAATAGCGATTTTTTCCAAATATGTTGTAAGTTATGCATTCTATATATATTTATCATGAGTACAAAGTATTTAAAATTGGATTCGCAATATTTTTTGTATATATGAAATTTTAAAATTCGGACCGGAAGTAGCACTTTTACTCTTAGCGAGGAGCACTTTTTTGATAATATATTGCAAAGTATGCATTCTATAGAGATTTATTAAGAGAATAGAAGTACTTAGAATAGGATTTTGAATAATTTTTGTAAAAAAAATTCTTAAAATTATATAATTTGAAACGCTCATACGTATAAGAAAGTCGTGTGGTGGCCACACCTCATTTTTTCTTTTGTGTACCAGCCTTAGTTAGTAAATAGTTAGTCAAATGTTTGCATTTTTGTGGTTATTTCTAAAACACATAACTTTTTTAAGAAAGTAAATTAGTACAGAAACTGGCCTTAACATTATAAATTTATGCCTTTTGCAACACTAATCCAAATTTGAGATCTAAAATTACAAAATAAAGTTAAAAAACGCAAAACGGTGATGCCTTAGTTTTCGATAGATAAACGCCCCTCTTAAGTAAGTAATTAATAAATATTTCTTTCAGTGTTATGAAATTGTAAATTCAAGTAATATTTATTTTCCTTAAATATGTTTATTAAAACCCATGCAATTTAATAAATATTTAGAATCGATATTCTAATAGTACCAAACAATAACTGTACCAACAGAGAATTAAAGCAATAAATATGCAAATTGATAAATGAAAGCTCTTGAAAAGGCTTTAAATTCTAAATATCGCAATATAACTACGTATTTCTTCTTATTCATCTTCTTCTAGAATCGGGAACTTTGTTTTTTTAACTAAATGTCTAATAAAATCAGTAGAAATTTACATCTCACATAATGACATATCATTTTATTGAAAAAAATAAAGTAGAACGTATTAGTACACAAAACTTAAGATGGGCGTTTACCAACAAATAGAAACTTATGCAACTTAAATTACTCGCGGGACGGGTAGACGCAAGGGGTTGTGAGTAAGTGAAGCTACACGATATTCGGTTTCGTTCATAGCGCTTCGGTTGTATTCATAGATTAAGGAATACTATAGATGGAAAACATATGTATAAAGAATGAGTACTTACGGAACGATTGATGTTGTTGATGTTTTATAATAAGCCAATTTTCGCTTGCCCATAACTGTTATATTATTATACACTCGAATATTATAGGTATGTATGACATTTAAATGCCAGTGATAGTTTGTAATTAAACTGGCATTTCTTCCGATAAATTTTCGTCTTCGCTTGGACCGGTAGAGATACCGTAAAGTGGGGATAGACGACGCGCTAAATCTTGTGTATGACAAGGTTTACTGTTTAATGTTTTTTATCTTTAAAAATAAGTACATAAATTTGATTTTTCCTTTATATCGTACATCAAATGTGCAGCTAGCGCGTAGAGGTCGTTTTTTTCTCTTTTGTGTACATGCCTTAGTTAGTAGACATTAATCAAATTCATGCATTTTTGTGGTTATTTCTGAGACACATAACGTTTTTAAGAACATAATTTAGTACAAAAACGGACCTTGACATTATAAATTGTTGCCTTTTCGATAGGTAAACGCCCCTCTTAATCTAATTTAGTTTGCAACTTAAATTTTAACGATCAGTAAAGATCTCTTTGTTACACACTGTTAAGTTGTCAAGTTATAATTTTTTTTTAAAGTTCTGCAAATATAACTCCTCTTTCAAATACTCTCAGTTAGAGCAAATGATATCCTGCCCTTAATTTGAAATTAGGCCCTTGAATAAATTAATATAAAATTAAGATAATGCAATATGTTTGAAAATGACACAATAAGATAACTGAATATTCACAATAGAAGAATAAAGTTCAAATAAATATTCAATTCACTTCTCAATTGTATGAGTTAGGGTTTCAATTAGTTCTAGAAATTGAATTTCGATCTCCTTTTTGTGTTTTCTTATCCCATTCGATCGGGGTTGGTTTGTCCCTAAATTTACATTCAATTAGAAAGCAGCCATTGCTGTGAAACGTTTATTCACCAACATTGCACGAGAATTGAAAATAAAAGCGCGAAAATAGTTTTCGTTAAATCGAAAATGCGCTTCTAATTTCAAACTGACAACTCATTTCTTATTAAGGTTAGAATTACTTACGAACCATTTAACTTTGTGAATGTTGAGGATCCTCACGAATTAATAGTTCTCGATTTTTTTGAAGGAATTCGAAAAAAAAGTATTGAACTGAAAGAGGTAGGGACGTAAATAAATGATTCTCTTTAGTAATTAAAAGGTTTTCTGAAGTTATTTAGAAATTTGCTTGAAATTTTAATTAATATATATTACATTTAGTTTTGGAATATCACTTTCTTACTGAATGCACAAATATATATTTAAACAGTTTTAATATTTTCTGCAGTATTTTTAATTTACCTTCACTGCATTATTTGTGTAATTTACGGCTTATAAAGACACCTCATTTCATTTTAATTGAATGTGGAGCTTTCTATTATTTGTTTTACTGCATCTATGACGTCTACAATCGATTTTTTCTGTACAAGCCCATTATGATAAACTTTTTGTTTATTATAGATAATAGTATTTTGTAGGCGTGGTTTATTTGTGTAATTCCCCTGTAATTTTTTCATAATATTTTATCGACCTTTAGGATGCTTATTCAATTGTACCCTTTTCCCATTCTCTATGTATCTTTTTGGAAGTCAATGTTGTATCTACTACTTCTTTCTTTCTTTTTTAAGTTATATTTTTCATATTTTATCAGCAGTTAATGTATAGTTTTAATTCGCTTATTATAGGACATAATTTAGAAAAAGCCATAGGTACGCCTTTTTCTGAATTATGTCCTTGCTCATTGTTCTTTATGTACTAATTATCGTGCAATTGCTATGAAATAAACTATTTCTATGGTGAAGCAAAACAAAAAACAATGATGGATCCTCTTTATTCTTTACAAAAGTTTTAAAATTTACTCTAGGGGACTAGTTTCGACATTATGTCATCATCAGCCTAGAATAGTCAAATGTTTTTCAAAGTATCTCTACATTTAACATTTGACATTTGACTATTCTAGGCTGATGATGACATAATGTCGAAACTAGTCCCCTAGAGTAAATTTTAAAACTTTTGTAAAGAATAAAGAGGATCCATCATTGTTTTTTGTTTTGCTTCATTTACAACTTTACAAATGGACATTTATTATTTAAAGAAAGATATTTCTATGGTATTTGTCTTTAATAGAATTGTAAAATTTACGGAAGAAACACGCTATCAAACGAATTTCAAAATGATTTTACAAAACATGGGTCAACAACACGTGCTATATTTTAATTGCTTGAGGTAATTCATGGTTTGAATGGGAGGAACGTAAAGATTGGTATATTTATAGATCTATGACGGGCCTTTGATACTGTACACCATGAGGTTCCATTGATGAAGTTGCAGGGGGCGGAATTCCTTGTAGCACTTTATGAATAGATACAATCCTACCCATCAGATAGAAAACAATGCGTACTATCACACTACCAAGATGGTAGGGAAATAAAATCTGCATGGAAGAATATGTTATATGGAGTCCCCAAGGCCCCATACTGGCACTTTCCTCTTCTTGCTCTAGCTTGGACAGTAACTAGCTTGATGGTTTTATTTGCGCATTATTTACTATTATATAGTAACCTGACTGATGCAATAGGTGATGTGAAGACAGACTTAATGACTGACCCCAAAAGACTAATTTAGTGGTTTTTAGTAATAGTATATCAGTTTGTGTAGTACGACATAATGATTAATCACTTACTTCAAACAGAGAAACTCCTTCCTGGGCTTTCGTGTAACTTCCGCATTACCATGGGCGGCACATTTGCACTATATCTCAGCGAATTTGCCTGTTTGCATTTGTCATACTGAGAGATTCGTTTAATTTATTACTGTTGAGTATTTTCCTACGAATAATTTAATGTTTTTACTAATATATCTGGCTGAAATTTGGCATTTCACGATAGAGAAAACACTAGCCATTATTGCTGAACACTGTAGACATAAATGAGTGGTTTGAGCTTAATAATTTATATTATTAATATAATATACACTTCCTTATTTATGTCATACTGAAGAAAAGTAATGAGTTAGAAGCATGTGTTTATGGCTGCTTTATACATAATAGTTTACATTTGCACGTTTGAGTTACAGGTTAAATACCTGCCATTATATAATTAAATTTATATTTTTATTTTCCTTAATTCTATAATTTTCATTATTAAATTCGTTCATTTCTTCTAAATAACAGTCGGTGTCCAGACGACTTTTACTTGTTAATTTTAATTTACGTTAAGTTATATAGCCGCCACCATCTATTGGTTAGCTGCACATTTCCTTGAATAGTTTTAAGTAGACTTACCCGCTGGAGCCAGCTTTACAACTCTTGGTGGATCATTTCATTCAATATTTATTGCCTATCTGTAATTTTTGATTTTTGATATTTACACAGTTGGCTTCCGTTTTTTCTTGTATAAAAATTACCTATTTTTGTATAACATCTCTATGTGCTTTCCGTTTTTTTATTTACAGTTAATTGTCCGTTTCAATGTAGGGGAACTGTTGGTATAGTGCCGGCGCACAGTGTTCAAAATGACGGAATTCGTGATCGAAATTGATAACGTTATGAAAGTAGATTAAAAATTGTATTTGTTGAATTATTTTATGCTGTACAAATATGTATAAACAATGGATAACGACTCATCGATTTCAACCACTTAGGGGATAAAATAAGTACTTAAGGATATCACGATCTGAACGATCGTTACTTTCTGTGATATTTAGCACATAAATATTTGTTTATTAATAATTAACTACTATATTCAGTTATAACAAGCCAGAGGGATGTTAGAGGTGTAAGAGGGATTGGATGGTTAACGTTTTCTAGCTAGTAGTCAGTTGTTTTATTGCAAGTCTATAATATAGAAACTATTTCTGATATACACATAGCCAAGACAAGACAGAGACAAAACAAATATAGATTAATCATCCGAATCTTCACTTGTGTCTTCCATTTTGCATTCTTGGGCATACTCTAGCTAAAAATAAAAAGATGGATTATTGTAGTTCTTGCTTTTTCTGTCCAATTAATTCCGATGACGTGATGAGTATTATTAAAAATCTAAAAAATAAATCATCAAGGGACATCTTTGGTTTAAGTACGCAATTATTAAAGAGCGTTGCTGTTGAGGTTGCTGCCCCATTGGCATGTATAGTGAATATATGTTTGGAACAGGGGATTTTTCCTGACGAATTAAAAATAGCCAAAGTTGTGCCCCTGCATAAGAAAGGTGCAAAAGACAGTGTCAAAAACTATAGACCTATTTCAGTGTTACCTGTAATTTCAAAAGTGTTTGAAACTGTTATCAAAGAAAAGTTGGTGTCTTTCTTTGAAAAACATCGAGTGTTTTCAGATGTGCAACACGGATATCGTTCGGGGAAGTCAACAGTGACGGCGATGATTGAAATGGTGGAAGCAATCTTAGAAGCCAGGGACAAACGAGAAACAGCTGAGATGACTCTATACGATCTGAGTAAGGCGTTTGATAGCGTTTCTCATGAGATTCTTTTGCGAAAACTTGCCTATTATGGGGTAAGGGGCAATACTCACAAACTAATGGAGTCGTATCTTAATAATAGGCGACAAATGGTATGGTGGCAGGGAAACCATTCTAAAATTAATTCAATTACACATGGTGTTCCACAGGGCTCTATTTTAGGGCCCATATTATTCATAATTTATATGAATGATTTAGAGAACAATATCGTTGTTAACTGTATGTGCCTTTACGCAGACGACACGTCTATATTAGTAAAGGGATGTTTGAATGACTTAAAGCCTAAAATGGAAACTAGTACGCAGTCTGTAGTATGTTGGTTTAATGCAAATAAATTAAAATTAAATAAGGACAAAACGCAAAGTATCACTTTTAATGGAATATCCAAAGTAAATAAGCAAGAAGTCGATTTTCTGGGATTACGTGTGGACGATGGACTTACTTGGTGCAGTCATGTAACGGAACTCTGTAAAAAACTAAGTCAAGCTATTTACTCTATAAGAACAATAAGAAATGTGTCAACCTACCGGGCTGCGAGAAGTGCGTATTATGCGAATTTTCATAGTGTAGCATCGTATGGTGTCATTGTGTGGGGCGCTTCATCTGCCGCTGAACGAGTTCAAGTTCTGCAGAAAAAATGAGGTGTGGCCACCACACGACTTTCTTATACGTATGAAAGTGTTACTTCCGGTCCGAATTTTGAAATTTCATTTATACAAAAAATATTCCAAATCTAACTCTAAATACTTTTGTACTCTTCATAAATATATATAGAATGCATAATTTACGACATATTCGCAAAAAATCGCTATTCGATAGGAGTAAAAGTGGTACTTCCGGTCTGAATTTTGAAATTTTTTTTATATAAAAGATATTGAAAATTATGTTTTAAATACTTTTATACTCGTAACGTACTTGTCTTAAAAGCATGACTTGCGAGATATTCGCAAAAAACTGATTTTCGATAAGAGTAAAAGACCTACTTCCGGTAGGAATTTCGAAAAACTTCTTTAAGATAATTTGTTCCAAACTTAATTCTAAGTACATCTGAATTCTTTATTAATTTGTTTAAACTTAGTAATTGACGAAATATTTGCAATTTTCGATTTCTTCACTGAAGTAAACTACTACTTCCGGTCTGCCGATTTTGCTCAAAATCTAATCAGTTCTCAAGAGGCAGATTACACACGTAAATACAAAATTTCGAATTGATATCTACAGCGGTTTGACCGCTATCGTGGTCACACACACACACACAGACACACACACACACACACAGACACACAGACATTTTTTAAAAACCACTTTTTTGGTATCAGGGGACCTCAAAACGTGGACATCTGCAAAAATCTCGAGGTCGAAAATTTTCATCATCACAATACTTCCTTATACTACGTATAAGAAAGTAAAAAATGAGGTGTGGCCACCACACGACTTTCTTATACGTATGAAAGTGTTACTTCCGGTCCGAATTTTGAAATTTCATTTATACAAAAAATATTCCAAATCCAACTCTAAATACTTTTGTACTCTTCATAAATATATATAGAATGCATAATTTACGACATATTTGCAAAAAATCGCTATTCGATAAGAGTAAAAATGGTACTTCCGGTCTGAATTTTGAAATTTTTTTTATACAAAAGATATTTAAAAGTACATTCTAAATACTTTTATACTCGTAATGTACCTGCCTAGAAAGCATGACTTGCGAGATATTCGCAAAAAACTGATTTTCGATAAGAATAAAAGACCTACTTCCGGTAGGAATTTCGAAAAACTTTATTAATACAATTTTTCTCAAATTTAATTTTGAGTACATTTGAATCCTTTATAAATTTGTTTAAACTTAGTAATTGACGACATATTTGCAAAATTCGATTTTTTCACTGAAGTAAACTACTACTTCCGGTCTGGCGATTTTGCTCAAAATCTAATCAGTTCTCAAGAGGGAGATTATATTCGTAAATACAAAAGTTGGAATTGATATCTACAGCGGTTTGACCGCTATCGTGGTCACACACACACACACACACACACACACACACACACACACACACAGACACACACACACACAGACACACAGACATTTTTTAAAAACCACTTTTTTGGTATCAGGGGACCTCAAAACGTGGACATCTGCAAAAATCTCGAGGTCGAAAATTTTCATCATCACAATACTTCCTTATACTACGTATAAGAAAGTAAAAGCGATACGTACTCTCTGTGGCCTACAATATAGGGACTTTTGCCGGGAAGTGTTTAAAACGGAAAATATACTTACCATAACCAATGTGTATATACTCGCCTGTGTGAAATTTGTCCATTCTAATCAGTCGCGTTTCACAAGAAATGAAGAACTACACAATTACGATACAAGAAACAAGTGTTCTCTAGCAATTCCGCACCATAGAGTGAGTGTCGCTCAGAAAGGGGTGGATTACTGGGGAGTGAAGTTATACAACCACCTTCCAGGGACAATCAAAGATATGTCAAAGAGAAAATTCAGCAAGGCTGTGAGGAGACTTTTAACAAAACAAACTTTTTATGATATCAGTGAGAACCTCGACTCTAACTTGGTAGACTGACTCTTTTTTATTGCGTATTATGTTTGCTTGTGTATCTACAACAGTCGGTTATATATTTCCCTTTCTGTATTTCTTTTATTTGTATGTAACGATGTGTATTATTTGTGACTTTTATTGACATGTCATGTAATTTTATTGATGACAATAAATACTACTACTACTACTCGTACTCCTTAAGTTAAAGTTTGTCTTCGTCTGTAAGGTCATGCAACAGAATCATGCTCTGAATTGATATGAAATCAGAAGAGGATCTGAGCTCAATAGGAGCCTCACTGATTTTAACGGGGTTGAGTTTTTGCGTATGTCTGTCACGGTACGTCCATATTTTTTCTCTCTCGGGCTTCTTCTGATAATTCGCCGATAGGCAATAGAACTGCCTTACTAATTGCAGCACCATGAATAAGAAATTAATGTACTGTAGGTACCATGTAGTACCAATTGTACAAAGATACATATAATTCTGCAGTGGCCTTACAATATTCATCAAACTTGTCAATATTAATAGAATATATACTATTTAAAACACGCAAAATGACACCACTTTGTAAGATATTGCGGGAAAACGATAATCTCGTGTAATTCTCGAGCGAATTAGTTGTGATTTCATTCCCATCTCTTTGAAAATGTTCTGTGAGATAGTCAAAAACACGAATTTTCTTCACAGAAAAATCTTGACCGGATACTTCCATCATTTTTTGATACAAAACGCCGAAAATGCACCAAAAACACCAAAATCACTAAGTAAACACTAATTGAAGAAACTATGATGCAAAATTAAAAAGTTTTCTGAGGACATCAAGAAAATAATAAACTATACTTACGACTGCACTTCATAACTTCTAATAAAAGACGTACGACACTCATCGCACATTTATATACATTAGGTTTTCTTTCGCACATCTCCGCAGGTAAAATAAAAACTTTCTTAATTACCTACACTATAATCTCTCATTTCATGAAAATTTCATGAACTAGCAAGAGTAACAAACGTTAACCCTCATTAAAAATTCATACATAGCTCTTAAAGGATTATAGGCAGCCGATATTACCTGAAAATTAAAAAAGGAACAGCTTCCTAGAAAGTAATGATGACCTTTGAATCTTTAAAATAAGTACGTTCACTTGTAATAATTACTTCTAAATCGACCAAGATACCCGGCTCAGGTAATAACAAAGCTTAAGTTTCGGGTAATAAAATATTCCCAATAAAAATATTGTTAATTTTTCAGTATCTGATAATTAATATCTCTGGTTCTGACAAAGATAAAAGAGATTTTCTTGGTGAAAAGTGCTATGATGACGCGTGCAAATACATAAATTAGAGCACTATCAAAAATTTTAAACTTTTTTAATTACGATCACGTTTTTGACGATTTTGAACTCTGTGTGACGTTTGTGGCACCTACTGCGGCTACCTTCTACCTTGGTTTTTGGGCAAATAATAATAAATATATTTCAGCAAATTAATTTATGTTATTAGCGGTAAACATAGGGTTCGTTTGTGATAGATTAGTTTCTAGAGCTCTTTTTGGACTTTTGTGTATCGAGATCAGGATTAGTTGAAGCCTATTATCTCCATTTAGACTTTCCATTGTCGGATAAATTAAAAGCACATGTTTTGGCCCTGCCTTATTGAGCACTGTGAACCAATTTTGCTAATTACTAATCTCTATCTGGGTTTATTTTTTGAAATTATCCCTGGAGGACAGGTACTTTATGTTTTTTCAATATTAATAAGTACAGTTTCTTATAAAATGAACATCACCATGTGTGTGACTTTTACATTAATATATATTAATTACCCCTGGTAATAGTTTTCTTTTTCTTCTTTTTTTAAAGGAACAAGTGCAACTTAATGAAATATACAAAGTAACTATTGCACCGTAATTTGCCCCTTGATAAGTGCTTATTAATTGGTGCTGTATGGAGCACCAATACTAATGCCTATTAATTAATGTTGGATGAAGCACCTGCATCACGGTTTACTAAGTAGATCACCCGGGATTTGTGCTTACTGAAGTACCTTTATCTCGAGTGGCAGTACTTTTCCTTTTTGTGGAATTTTTTTTCGTGGAACTATATTGCACCGAAGCGCTTAGATTAGAACGCCTGGAGTCGAGCTGTTTGTTTTCTTCGCCATTTACTTACAGCTAAGTTTTAGAATACGTTCTTAAATTTCTGTTCAATTAAATATAATTATACTTTGTCAGAATAATTAGTGTTAATATACCAACCTTATCATTTTCCTCTATTTTGTTACTCATTTAACACTTAAGTCGGTATTGTTGACATGTGGTGAAGTTTGATGTCGTCCCTGATAGATCAAGATTCTGTTAATGGAACTAAATGAATGGTAGTGGCAGGTCTGCGACCTATCCTAGTTTAGTAATTTTTTTACTCATTGGCTAAGTTTTGCAAAAGAAACCATATTAAGTTTGCTTTTTCTTTACTTTCAACCAGTTTAGCATGTTTACACTCTTTATTTTTGGTAAAAGTTTATGAGGTTGGATTTTTGATTTCTTTCTCATATTATATTCAAGTAAATTTCCTACAATAATAGAAAAAAATTGAATAGTGCATTAAATTCCTAGCATTGATTCCAGTTATATCAAGTGGTACGTTGCAAAACTTATCACAAAACTATACAAGCCGCAATTGCAATCAATTGAATCCTATTACATTAAGATTTATTCAGAACTAGCTGGCTCAATAGATGTTGCTCTGCCCTTTCCCGCAGGTGGCGCGATGAGATTGTTTTGGTTAAAATTATAAATAATTTGACCACAGCGCCACCTATCGGGTCAAAATTTTGTGATTTTCTTTTGTAGCACAAAACCAGCCATTGTGAATATGAGTCATTTTGGTTGTTTAAATATAGAATTGACTACAGAGCCACGTATCATATCTTAGCATAACTAAGAACTGTCGTCTCGACCGATTCGTTGGATAAATTGCAAAACAATCCAAAAGTAGAAACAAATGTAATTTTATTTTAATTTAGGATAGAATGCCTTTATCCAGATTTTTCTCCAGGTCTTCCCGATTTTTTTTCAATTGAAATCATTCAATTGTGTTATTTCTATCCCGGGAGCATAACGACTAAATATATCGTTCCTGTTGTCAGTTATGATCGAGAGCGCATACAAAAATTATGATTTTTGTAGTTTGTCCGACTTTTCTGACTTTCGTTTGTAATTGTCCCGATTCTTTTGTTGAAAACTTTTCCAGGACCATAACAAATAAACCAAAAAAAAATACGCCCATAATCTTTCCTATCGTAAGTTATGATCTTGAGTTCATACAAGAACCCTATAGAAAAAAATGAGGTGTGGCCACCACACGACTTCCTTATACGTATGAAAGTGTTACTTCCGGTACGAATTTTGAAATTTCATTTATACAAAAAGTATTCCAAATCCAACTCTAAATACTTTTGTACTCTTCATAAATGTATATAGAATGCATAATTTACGACATATTTGCAAAAAATTGTTATTCGGTAAGAGTAAAAGTGGTACTTCCGGTCCGAATTTTGAAATTTTTTTTATATAAAAGATATTGGAAATTAAGTTCTAAATACTTATGAATTCTTTATAAATTAGTCTAAACTTAGTAATTGACGAAATATTTGCAAGTTTCGATTTTTTCACTGAAGTAAACTACTACTTCCGGTCTGCCGATTTTGCTCAAAATCTAATCAGTTCTCAAGAGGGAGATTATATTCGTAAATACAAAATTTGGAATTGATATGTCCAGCGGTTTGACCGCTATCGTGGTCACACACACACACAGAGAGACACACACACAGACACACACAGAGACAGACACAGACATTTTTTTAAAAACCACTTTTTCGGTATCAGGGGACTTCAAAACGTGGACATCTGCAAAAATCTCGAGGTCGAAAATTTTCATCATCACAATACTTCCTTATACTACGTATAAGAAAGTAAAAGAACTTTTTCCAGAATTTTTCAATTTTCCGCGTAAATTTTCTAATTTTTCTTTCTCTACAAAGCTTAGTCGGACTTTTACAAACATTTAAAAAATTAGCCAAATCGGTCCAGCCGTTCTCAAGTGGTGCGCTTACCAACGAACAGCATTTCTATTTATATGGATAATATGGTATTATATAATTAAGTTATATTGGGCAATGTTTGCATTGGAAGATATTACAGTCATGATGGAAGTAGTAATGTCTACAATACAACTTCAAAGTTTGTCTAACACACAAACTTAAAAATACTGCTATTTTTTTTCTTCGTTGAGAATGCCGACCAGAATAGCAGGTTTATCAATCTGTTGATTTCTTCGTTAACCCTTCATTAGGCGCGCATGGGTCTGTCAGACCCATAGCTGTTTATTTTGTTTATTCTTTAAAAACTATAAGAGTTAGAAATTTTTCGTTCCATGACATCTTCAACTGATATTTTAAGAATCGTTTGCCTAAATATTACGAAGGTCATTAATTTTATTATATGGTAAATACTAAGAATAATGCGGCAGGTACCTGGCAAGGGTCCACTGGACCCGGGCGACCAACGACGTCTCAGTTATTTGAAATACTTTGCTCGAACATTTCGGTGTCATTCGTGCGCTTTACTGTATTCTGGTTTATTGTTCGTGTCGTTGAGTGAATTTTATAATTGAATTTATAAAAATGAGCAAAAAGTGTTACAACCTTGATAACGCCGCAGACGTAGAAGAGCTAAACCATTTAGTTTTTGAAGAAATCGATGAAAGTAGAACTACACCGATTGAAAATTTCGACGAATCAGATGAATCGGAAACTGAAGATCACGTTGAAACAAGAGATACTGATTCTGACACGGATCACGAAATCGACGATCAAGATGAAAATGAAGGCGATGAAAATCAAGAAGCCACTTATTACATTGGTAAGTAAACGTAATAAATTTTTTGAGAACGGTCTGCTTCTGCATGTTATTTTTTTTTGTAGCTAAAGATGGTACACAGTGGAAAAAAACACCTTGGAAATTGACGCAGACACGGCCACACAATATTTTGATAAAATTGCCTGGAGTTGTAAGTGAGAACGCGAAAAATGCAAAAACAGAATTGGACTGCTGGAAACTATTTTTTGACAACAACATACTTAGTATTATCGTTGAAAATACAAATAGGTATATAGATGGCATCAGAGAAAAGTTCGATCGAGAGAGAAATTGTCGACAAACAGATATTGTGGAAATTCAAGGGTTTATAGGACTGCTCTACTTGGCGGGAGTTTTTCGAGGTGGCCATCAAAATATTGGTGATTTTTGGGCCACTGATGGGCTAGGAATCGATATATTCAGGATGGCTATGTCGGAAAAAAGATTTCGATTTCTTATAAGAAGCATAAGACTGGACGATAGGTCTACAAGACTAGAGAGGATCAAGACGGACAAATTAGCAGCGGTGCGCGAAATATTTACATTGTTTTTACAAAACTGTAAAGCACTTTATTACTTAGGGCAAAATGTAACAATTGATGAAATGTTGCCAGCATTTCGTGGGCGCTGTAGTTTTCGGCAATATATTCCTTCAAAACCTACTAAATATGGAATAAAAATTTTTTGCCTTTGTGATGCAAAACTTTTTTAAACAGCAAATATGGAAATATATTGCGGGCAACAACCGCAAGGACCTTATAGGAAGGAAAATACTGCAGAAGCAATTGTAATGAGACTTTCTGAGCCAATTTACGAAAGTGGACGAAATATTACAGCAGACAATTGGTTTACAAGTTTGAGGCTTGTGAAAGCTCTTGAGAAAAAGAAAATATCCTATGTCTGAACTATTCGGAAGAATAGAAGAGAATTACCACACAATTTTATTTCAGCGAAAAACAGGACCCAATATGATAGTTTGTTTGGATATTCAAAAAATGAGACACTGGTATCATATGTGCCAAAAAAAAAAACAAAACAGTCGTTTTATTGTCAAGCTTGCATACATCAAGCAGTGAGGTAGCAGATGATACAGAAAAAAAACCGGAAATTATTAGCTTTTATAATGATACCAAATCGGCAGTCGATGTAGTGGATAAACTTTGTGCAACATACAATGTGGCTCGCTCTACCAGAAGATGGCCTATGGTTATTTTTTATCATTTGCTAAATGTGGCCGGAATAAACGCAAGAATAATTCTTTCAGGAAATGGGCATGAACATGTTTCTCGACGCGAGTATCTAAAGACGTTGGCTTTAGGCTTACTCAACGAACAGTTGAGAAGGAGGTCACAACTGCGAAATTTGCCCAATGAGTTAAAAATCCAACTGTCAAGTTATAAACCAACTTCACAAGTTGAAGAAATGCCAGGACCAAGTCGTGGTACAAGTAAAAGAAAACGATGTGAACCTTGCTACAAGCAAACCAGAAAAGATGCGAAAACACAGTATAAGTGCCAAAAGTGTAATGTTTTTATATGTTTGGGTCGACATGCAAAAACAGTCTGTCAGAAGTGCCTTGAAGATAAACCTTCCGAAGAAACAGCAAGTGAGTCGGAATAGAGGTGTAAAAATTGTCCTATGCCAATTTATTTTCAAAAATAAATAAAAAGTATAAAGTCTTCTGATTGTTTTTTATTTGTTTCAGAACTAAGCGACATACATCAAGATTTCACAAAAAAAATTAAACTTTGTTTTTGAAGAATTTTATAAAGTAAACACTCTAAAGTAAAATTGACACATTAAAATATTAACTGTAAAAGTTACATGCAGCATTTTATTAAAAAAAACGAAAAAACAGCCCTTTCAATTGATATGGGTCTGATAGACCCAGCGCGACTAACGACGTCTCATAAATAGGCGCGCCTAATGAAGGGTTAAGAATACTATGACTGATTATAAATTTATTCTTATTTGAATATGTATACAAATAAAGAAATACGAAATCACAATTCGCAGAAACGAAAGCTACTTTCTGGACAAAATACATTTTCTTATGTAAACTTTGTTTCTCATTTAACAGAATAACTGAAAATATTCCATTTGGATGGAATGCAGCTAATTTATTTCTATCCAACATTTTAAGTTTATTCAAACTCAATTAATATCTCACTAGACATGGGGTAACTTATTCCTCGTTACGTATTAATTAAGTTGGAGGAGCTTTTAAATTATGATTTTAGAGCCACAAACGTTTGTTTATTAAATGAAGTATAATGCCATTATATCCACAAGGTACATATTTTATTTACAGCTGTGTTCAGTATCATTGGACAGCTTTCAGTATGTTTATAGTAAATATATATAATAATCTATTAGTTCTGGAGGATTTATATACAATTTAATTTTCTCTCTTCGCTATTATACATACGCTATAAAAACTTCTGCTCAATTTTAGGCAAATTAATTATACGCCGGAAATTACGGACAAAATAGCGATTTGTTGAAGGAAACAAAACTTTAAACTGTATTTTTTGAGGACTTACGATAGTTTTATAAATCTAATGTCTAGTCCAGTACAAGAATCGTATACTTTATAGGCGACAAACTTGTTTAGTGGTTCTTGAAGACTGTGCGAGTTTTGCAGAAGACATGTAAAGTCACTGAAAGCTTTCGAATGTTATTCAATTTACGAAAGGTTATGTGCTATGACGTAAATAAATTGGATGAAAGTAAGTTGCTGTAATAGTTGGAATAATGATTAGATAATATTAGTATGATTTCTGTACGAAAACTTCGGGTAGATTAGCTTAGCCTATATCTTCGATAAATTATGTGACACGAATTAAGTTACTCCAGCCCATTTCAATGTGTAATATTAATAGAACCTGTCAACCGGACAAAAGAGCCCCAGTATTAATTCTAACATAAGCCAACTCATGACTTTTCTAATTTTGTAATGGTGTGTTTTTAAAATTGTAAAATAAGCCATATTTTTAATAGATGTTTTGTTTATAATATGCTCTGTACATATATTTACAAGTTTTAATTGGAATCATAGTTACATTGAAAATAATATATCAAATTTTTACAATGTCAAAAAATGTTTTGGTCAAGAATTGAGCAAATGTAAGTAATTTTTTACAAAGCTAATGTTATTTAACTTATTAATATGTCATTCTTAATTAAAGATCTGATACAGATCTTAATCAAGACCGAAACGTCAGAAGCTTAAAGTTTTCTTGGTAATTTTCTAAATCCTAACACAGTGGGTAGTAAATTACATTTTTTCATATACAGGGTGAGTTGTCTCTACGGGGAAGACCGATTGTGACTTTGTAAGAAAAGATATTTCCGGTTTTATTCCTAAGATAACCACTCATTAGGAGCACCTTCTAAATTTATTTTGTATTATACAGATTGTTCCATAACTTTGTGGCTGACCATAGTTATACTCTATATTTAGGTTCATTTTTCAATTACTTACAAAATTTTGCACCAAAAATGTATGACATTATTATGTTAAAAGTGACGATTACAGAGCTATTGTCGTTTTTTGATATAATTTTGCAATCTTTATGTTTCTTATTTTAATACCGTATTTTTTTTGTATTGGAGGATGGAAATTATTTATTAGCACAAAGAGTTTACTATCAACGTTACCCTGACATAAGATGCCCCAGAACAGATGTATTTAGAAGAGTAATGGATACTTTCATTACTACAGTTAGTATTTATAATTCAAAAACACGGAAACCGAAATATGTGGTAAATGGTGGAAATGAATTACAAATTCTTATGGAAACAACAGAAAATCCACGTGTCGTTACTCATGAAATAAATCGTTTACTGAATATTAAACAAACCATCGTTGCAAGGACCTTAAAATGAAATAAATATCATTCGAAATGAATACAATTAAATAAAGAGTTACGCACTCATCATTTTAAAACTAGAAGAATGTTCTGCCAATGGGCAATGACTAAAATGAATGCCTAGGCAATTCTTTCTGATAGTGTGTTATTGGCGGATGAAGCTGGGTTCCATACTAACGGAATAGTTAACAAAAGAAATGTCCATTACTGTTCAAATAAAAACCCTTACTTCACAAATATATATATCATCAGCCTAGGATGAGCATAAATGTATGGGGAGAATGCCCACATGATATGCTATAGACACGAAATGTTTTAAATGAAAAGTTTCCAGGGAAGTGGCTGCTAGCCCTATTTACTAACCTGCTGGGTGTTCGGCATCACTAAGTTATTCTCTTTTTATAGGGATCCGTAAAATAGCAATTATACAGTATACCTGTAACCACAAAAAAAAAATATTTAGAAGTATAAGTACTCAACGCCTTACTAATGTCGATATATAAGATTTAAACGCTTTTAAAAGTGAGTTTGAATACTTCTATTGTTTATATATTTTAATGTTCTCATTTATTGTTATTTTATAATTTCTGTTCCACTAATTAAGATAAGATATATCCATTTTTATGTCATTACTCCAATACATGTAAAAATCATATCCCTCAGCTGATTTTTAGAAAAATTCTCTATAGAAATCATGTTTGTCAACGGAGAAGCAACTTTTTAAATGTCATTCATTCAAAAAAGGATCATCATGCAAATGAAACAGAACGACACGTATAAAGTTAATGCGGAAAAATATAGTGAATGCTCTCAAAATCTTTCCTTAGATTCTGTATTATAGACATGATTTCGTTTTGCCCGTACGACAACGATCTGTCTTGACCGAATAACAATATTGCATATGTGTTTACTTCTTTATGACAGCGCAAGCAATTTATTGTTTTTATTATTATAAGACTTCTAGCCAAATTATGATGGTGAAAAATATAAGGTGTGTTAATTATTACTTATTCTAAACAGGAAAATATACTCCGTAATAATAATTTCTTTGTCTTTTACTCTTCTTGATACACGATTACGTGGGTCCAGAAAGTATCAATTTGTTAAAGCTTTTGAAAATTGATATAAGATTTCAAGGCGAAAAAGATCGTGGAAACGTTGGTTTGTGTTAAGGACATTGCTGAGAAAGCAGTTAAATTGAGGGAAAAATATAAACGACTACTAACTGAAAATGAAGAACAAAAACAATTTATTTTACAATACGTAATGGAGCACAGGAAGCCGTTTCCCAATTGCACTAAAAAGACATTGAGAAGCAAATACTCTGAATAATTTGTTCATTAGCACATGTATTAAAGTCCGTACAAAAAATTATTTTCTTAAATATGTTAACCACTTACTTTTTATAACCTAAAGGGAAATATAACAAAATTGGGTGCATTTGCTTCACCTAAAAAAAAAAAAAAAAATAATTCGGTAAAAATGGGTACGTAAACTTGTAGCCAAAAAGACGTTAAGTTGGGTGTTAGTTGGAATGGTAAATGTATAAGGCCACATCGGCATGGGTTAACGTCCTCGAATTTGGCTGAAATTTATTGAGGGATGTTTTTAGGTCCTATTGAAAAAAATTAGAGGGTATGCGTTTCATATTTCAAACTTTTCAAAGTTTTGGGCTATCCTAGAATATATCATATAGTTTTCGAAGATCATCGCTGGTGCGTGCCCATATAACTGTTTTAGGAAAACACATGCGCGGAATTATTAGTTAATACTTCAATATGCTTGGAGGCAGTATAATAATAAACTCCCAAGAATCGGTCATATGAATTACTCCACTCGCCTTTGGATATTACAGTAAGTTTCAAATTTCCTCTGAACAACAAATTAAACGAGCTCCCTGGGAAGAGATTGCTGCGTGTATACGATTTTCCTATTGGGTAATAATAATAATAATAATAATAATAATAGACATTTATTCTCCAACAAGTATTTACAAATTTTGTATAATGTAGTATTTTCACTTATTTCCACTTAGTTTGCAGTAAGGAGAATCCTCAGGACAGTTTCAGAAAGCGGCACCCAAGGGTACCACACTGATTTTCAAACTTCCCGGAATAATGAGTCACATTAATTTTATAGCTTGCCTATACTAACTAAATCTAACTTAAACTAACTCTGTGAAATGATATCTAAAAATTAAGAAAGTGAATAAAGACAGTGAGAAATTAATTATACAAATGCAAAGCAAGTAATAGGTAATATATGAACTTATAGTAGCTAGTGGTACTCAAATTTAAATTTATATGTAAAAGTAAAAACAGGAATTCAAATAAAGAATTAATAGTTGTCCATCTGCACATGCACAAGAGACCCCGCCAATGCAAACAGATCACTGATCACTAGGCCGAAACCTGCTGGCGAAAGAGCATCGAATGCAGCTGCCTTCTGAAACGTGGCTAACTTAAATTTTTCAAGTCATTCGGCAATGAGTTGTAAAGTTTATAAATGTTGAAAGTGAATCCCCTCTCGTACATCGCAGTTCTATGAGCAGGAGGTGCAATAGCATATGTAAAATGGCGTAAATCACGACTATGTATGTTTTTCCGAAACTTTATGCGTTTATATAAATATCGCGGCATTCCAGTCAACAATATGCTGTGATATAGCATTCCCGACTGCAGAACTCGCCTGTTGTACATGTTTAACCATCGCAATGACTCAAACTGACCAAAAACATGCTCGAACTTTCTCAAGCCTGTAATGTACCGAGTACACGAATTCTGGACACGTTGGATTCTAGCAGCCGTAGCCCTATCAATGCACGAGCCAAGGAGAGTGGAACAGTGATTAAATTGGGACAAAACAAGGGAACCACACAACATCCTCTTAGTGTCAGCCCTTAAACATGCTCTATGTGGATATATAAGTCTCAGATTAGTGTAGGTCCTCCTAATACATTGCGATACATGATTCCTAAATCTCAGAGATGGATCCAAAATGACACCCAAATTCCCGCTTCTCTCCACCACATTGATATCGGTGTTGTCGATCCTACAAGTTAAGTTACCTAGAATGTCACTGTAATGACCTTTATTACCAAATATTAAAGCAGCTGATTTATTTGAATTAACATAGAGGGAATGCTTAGTGGAGAAGTCATGTAGTTGAGCAAGATCATCATTGATTCGATCATTTGCTAAGCGAATTTCAGATGGAGGAAAGGAGAAATAAATTTGCGTATCATCAGCATACATGTGAATACTGCAATGCTTTAACACTTTATTGAAATCGGAGGTATAAATTGTAAACAGTAGGGGACCCATTATACTGCTCTTGATTCTTGAATATTAAAAATATTTCAAAATATCTAGTATTATAATGGTGCAGCAATGGGTTATTGAACGTTTTCGATGTGTAGTGACATGAATTTGCAGTTACCGCGGTTAAGCTTCACCAAACAATAAGTAATTAAATCACTGTTTGCAAACACTGAGGATTATTCCACAATATTGATTAAGTATGTTAAATTGCATATTGTAAGCAAATACAACAAAGCTGCAATAATACTACAGTTACGAGTTTTTGATCAAAGAAAAAAAATAATATGTTTAAGAAATAAATTAAAAAGCAATTTTTATTTGTAAATTTGTCGTAGATTGAAATCTATGGCAGAGTATTTTGCTTTGTAAGTGTTTCTGCATTTCGACTCCTTCAAATACATTCGCAATTCGATTTCCGAATGTCATAAAAGTCTGATATACATTTTAGTTAAATATATTCACACATGAAAGAAAGCACAATTGATCATGTTGAAAAAAAAATTGTATTTATTGTCTGATTTGATAGACATATAAACAATTAGATATTACTATGTATTGTGTTAAAAAGTAATTGTTCTTCCGACATTTTTTTTAATTAAGTTTCCAAAAATCAAACAGAATATTTCTTGATTTAATGATTTAATGTAACAACAAGCATGTTTTTCAGCTGACGTGGGTATGGTACAACCACAGAACAACGATCAATGAGAAGCGACGAAGACCTGTCCCGATTTCTTTGGTGTCTGAGCGATCTTGATTGTCTACTCGACATTGCCACACACCCTTAATATTTCTTGTGTGTCATGTAAATATATTATATTTTCACAAATATATATGCTGAGTTTTATATTTGTTTAATTTAAATATTAGTAGGTAATAGTAGTCGGGCAATATTCTAAACGTGTTACAATTATTGATTTGTATAGCGTCAGCTTTATCTGTGTTATCATATTTTGCCAATTTGAGTTATGCTATTTACTTTTTTAAACATTTCATTTTTTGTATACTTTGTGTTTTTTAAGTTAAATGTTGAGGTATAATTATTCCTAAATATGTTATAGTATTTACTTTTTAAATAATTATTATATATTTTTACATTAATATTGTCTAAATTAACGGTGTTGAACTTATGCGTACTAACTATAATTATAAATTTACATTTTCTTATATTTATACTGAAACTATTGGCAAACATTAATTTATATCATACAGACAAGTTTTCATTCACACAAAAAACCACATCTTTTAAGTGACTTCCAGTAACATAACATCAAATTGTAAGTAAACAATTATTTACTGTTTTTGGTCCTAACCATAAACAACATACCATTGGTATTACACCTTGCTTACAATGATAAATAAATAACAGTTTTATATAATATACTTTGTCATACAATCATTGAAGTGCCCAGCATTAATGTAACCGGGGTATATTTTTTACATTTGAGAATAGTTTTTATTGTCATATTTTGTATTTTTCGTTATACTGACTTTTTACAAGTGTTTAATTTAAGTAGTGGTGCCGGGCAATATTCTAAAAGCGTTGCAATTATCGATTTGTATAGTCAGCTTTATCTGTGTTGACATATTTTAACCTCTTCAAGTACCATACCTTTTTTTATACATTGTAGTTAGTATATATTTTATGTTTTTTAAGTTAAATATTGGTCTATAACTATTCATAAATATTTTATACTCTTTTTACATTACTGTTGTTTAAACTAACGGCGTTTATGATTTATTAATTTTAAAACAAACTATCACTAGTACCATTTCCCGGAATAATGTAAATAAATTACATTTCGACTAACTCACTAGAAGTCATTATTAACAACATTGTAACATAAGCAACAACGCACATGCTTGTGGTTAATCTATTTTACTACATTCTCGAAAATGCAATGATTTCATAGTATATTATATTTGTCATGCAATTACATAATAAAATTATAGAATTATCTCTCGTTTAAAATACAGAGATACATAGGTTTCTCGATATATTAAAGACACATTTTTCATTGCTGGAATTCACAATAAAAATGACTAGAAAGAATAACTTCAATCTTTTCGTATGAAAGCATTTGGTCAATATACTAGAAATGTATGGTTTCCAAGTACAAGCAAGTTATGGCATAAATATTATAGAACAATAATTTTTAGAATTTGTATGGAGAATTTAGGTGCGAATTACGGTACAAACTAGCCGAAGGATAATGAAATATAGTCCATTCGGGCTTTAATCACGTAATAAACAGTGAAATGTAATTTGAGTATCATTCAGTTTAGTATAAATAAATTTAAAAAGGTACCATAAATGTGAAATATGTTTTCGCTATACATGTAATGCTATGGATAGAATTTTATACAATTAATGTAAATACTTGATAGTATTTTAATAAACACAATATGGGAAAATAGTCAAATAATATTTAAAATATAAATGGAAATTTTATGTAAACCAATGTTCAGCTTTTCATTAATTATTTGTAAATTATTGACAATTATATTTTTCTGTCCAATCCACAAAATAGTCGGGCCACCCAGCGAACGAAGTGATCACGTGCATTTGTCGTTGTATTTAGAACGTCAGGGTGATGGTAATACCACGGGCAAACACCGGGTGCAAGTAAACGGTTATGGTATACAACGGGCTTTCAACAACGATACTTTTACAGCACCATTCAACAATCACGTTCATTCGGTGACCCGACTATAGTACCGTTAATTAGCAGCTGCACCATAACGGAGCTATGCGTACAGATCTTTTAACGTTTTAAATTATACAACGTATGCTAGTTTTTGTAGTAATATAAGACTCAACTTTTTGTGTAAGTATATAAATTATTAACTACATATTTGTATAACCATTAATTTAAAATTATCGCCAACGGCTTTCTGTTATTTGAATTATTATTAACAACAACATTGTTAACCAAAATTATAATTACATAATATATGTAAGCACTATTTAAAGGAATACATCAGAAATAGGTTTCATCCCATCTATTTTCTCATTTGACATGGTAGGAAATCTTATCTTACATAAGTACGTACAACTTCAGATCAGAGGTAACATAGTTAGTCACGTGCTCTACACCTAGAATTGAGGGAAATTTTGCAACACGAAAAGCATCTATCAGAACATAGTTCAAATGTAAATCCGAAATGTTGGGAAGAGCTCTTGCCTGAGGATTATTATCCTTTCCTCGGTAACATTGATTTTTCAACTAAGACGTTCAACTGCTTCGATGTACTTTCAACCCTGTTTCGTAGTTTTTTCTTTAACAAAAGCGGAATTGTTAGACCCGGGAGATTTCTCTGGTTATTTTAGGCGACAAGGATAATTGACTTTTTCCTTAGATGTGTATCGGGGAAGTCTCATAGTCCTCGTTTCTCTTATATAATACAGAGACGAATGTAATATACCGGGTGAGTCATCTCCGCGGGTAAGGCAGATAGTGACTTTATGAGAAAATATACTAGAAACGCTTTTCTTCCTATGATAGCCACTTATTAGGAGCACCTTTTAAAAATATTTTGTATTATGCAGATGGTGGTACATAGTGGCTGACCATAGTTATACTTTTTTAAAGGGAACATCATATATATTATTACACTTTTGTATTCTCCGTATAATTCTTAGTCTAAACGTTATAAGATAGTGTATGCCTAAAATCTATTGTTTTCGACTTATTACTATTTTTCTAAAAAAGTCAATGTTTTTATAAAATTATATTTTTTGAAAATGACCGATTAGGTGGGCACAATTTTTGGTAGAGTTGTTCATAATATTAGGTCATAATACAAGCATATTTTATTTTCTTGCAATTGCTAACTGAATTTCCAGTAAAGTGGATTATATTTAAATGACTAACTTTTGTCTAAAAGTGTTTTCTTTTTCAAATGGATCATCCTATATATCGGTTCATTTTTGAATTGCTTACTAAATTTCGCACCAAAAACATGTAAGACGTTATTGTTTTAAAAGCTTTGGCAACTTTATGTTTTTTATTTTAATACGGTACTTTTGCACTGAAGGAATATTAAAGAAATTATTTATTAGCCCAAAGAGTCCGCCAGCAAGGTTACCGTAAGATTAGATGTCCCAGAACATATGCCTTTAGAAGAGTAATTGGTACTTTCCTTACCTACTACTGGTAGTAAAGGAAACCTAAATATGTAGTAAATGATGAATATCAATAAGAACCCTTATGGCAATACGTAACAGAACATCCACACATCTGTACGCATGAAATAAGTCATTTGCTGGATATTAGCCAAACCATCGTAGCAAGGACCTTAAAAGGAAATAAATATCATTCGTGATGAATATATTATAATATTGAGTTACGCACCCATCATTTTAAAACTAGAAGAGTGTTGCTCGGGCAATAACTAAAATGAATATCCGAACAACTCTTCTTGTGTTATTTTCGGATGAAGCTGGTTTCCATGGTAACAAAGTAGTTAACAAAAGAAATTTTCATTACTATTCAAATGAAAACCCTTACTTCACTAATAAGCATCAGCATAGGTGGAGCGTAAATATATGGGGAGGCATTCTTGGTGATTGGATGATATAGGCTCGAATTTCTTTGAAAGTAGTATTAACCGAGAAGCTTATGGGTAATTTCTATCAAGCAATTTACGAAGAGATGTAGATCCAACAACACGGTGAATCCCCACATTCTGTGCTACAGACACGAAATATTTTAAATGAAATGTTTTCAAAGAAGTGGCTATCCCATGGAGGCCTTATTGGCTAGCCTGCTGGGTTTTCGGACATCACAAAATTAGTTTCCTTTTATAGGGATCGGTAAAAAAGTAAATATGCAGTATCCATATAGCTACAAGAGAAGTTATGAAGGAACAAACATATTCGACAAATATTTAGAAACATAAGTCCTCAACCTCCGACCAATCCACATTATTTTTTAACTAACGGCATGAATATTGTATATGATCTCTGTCAAATATTTTTCCAATTATCTGGAGCTGCTGCTGATAATGTCAAACAAAAATTTGAAGCAGTTCTAAGTAACAATCTCGGAATTCATACGAAACGCTGAATTGTTGACATATTTTCTGATAAGAAGTGGATTTTTCTGAACCAGGGATTAATGTGCCGGCACTAAAAAACTTTATGTACTTTAGATATACCCCTATTACAACGATAGATGCTGAACGTTCGTTTTCAATGTATAAATGTATTTACGGTGACAGACAATTATTACCACCTGATCATATAAAACAATTAATGGTTATTTGCTCTCATTTGAACTCGCAAAGCAAACAGTGAATATTCAGCATGTGTAATATATTTTATAAACATTGCAATATTACTTCTGGATGTACATTTGCTATTTCTTGGTAAGTACTTGTTTCTCTATAAGTATTTTGATGCGAGTGTGAAAAATATCAAATCGGGATTCATGCTGCCATCAATGCGTTCCTGAAATTGACTTCGTGTAAACCTGATTTCTGAGTCCTATATATAATATGAAGAATGGTTATTTCACGTAGTCTTACTTTATTGAAATAGACATTCGAAGATCTATTACATGTATGTATTTGTAGCAGCATGTTACGTTCATCGAAATTATTATAAATTTCAAATTTGCGTGACTGCACAGATGCATGATGACATTCAAAGTCTAATTGAAATGAAAAATGTACTATTTTACATTTAAGAAAATATCTCGGACCTATTTTATTTTACTTGAAATAAATAATTAAATAATAATTATTATATCTTTTATTCACTTTGATTGATGATTTTTATAGTTATATAAAATATATTGAAGTGTGTGTGTAGCTGATATACGTATTAATAACAGCTAGTATAAACACAATTGTTGTCATAGCCGGCTTATAAGAAATATCAGTTACAAAATCTAGAAAAAATATTTCCCATAAACAATAACTCTTTCATTTCTTTTTAAATCCTGTCCCAATTTTGGTGATTAGATGCATTAGTGTTAGATTTTCATGATTCGTTCATTACAATTGATATTTGTTTACATCACATTGGTGTTTTTTAATATTTATATTAATGTACTAGATTACTATAGTTTATTATTTCTATTTAGAAATAATCTAGATCTGTCAATTACTGCCAATTCTGTCGATTACTACACTGTCACTGTCACTAAATAAACTCATACAATCAAAAGATATTTATATTTTAATATGCTTGACAACTTTAATAACATTCGTATTAGATATACCATAACAATATGTCACTGAAGCTCTATTTAATACATTTTATTGAAATTCTGCTCGGCTTAAATTTGTAATACGTTGATAAATGGTTTTTGTTTCGTGGACAGTTTCTCGGCAAAGAAAACAATTATACCTTCATTGATGAAGCTATTGTTTTTATTGAATATGTGCTAAATACAGAAACATAGAATTGTAGCTATATCACGAAAAGATTCTTACGAAAAGCATGTGAAATTTATTAGAATACTCGAAATTAAATGAACAACTTTTGTGCAATTTGCAAAAATTAGTAATTTCATTTTCTGGGAAATTGTTATTAAATGCGTTTCCCTGCCAATGGTAAACGCTCTGATTTGATTATAACGGGTCGGTTAGTAAGTTTTCGTGATAAAATCCGTCGGTGGTGGAAAATTTTGCTAAATGTATTTCAGTAACGGAACATTTTAGCTCGCGCGATATATCTTTCAGACCAATAAAAACCACACATTAATGGAATTGCTCGAAGATAATTATAGAAAGACAAATGAAGGTTAATTTTAAAAGAAGCTGGCAAGGTATCGTATTTTCATCCTCTTATTTGAAAGAAAATTTATTAATTAGAAAAGATAAATTATGACGTGAAAGAATGAGAAAACGTGAATTCATTTCAATTAAATATAAATTTTAAATTTCTAATTATAATGGAAATATTCATCTATTTAACATAATAGAAAATACGAAATATATAGAAAGCAAATAGCTATTTTGGCAATGAAAGATGCATGATACTTATTTGTCCGTAACTAAGTTTCATCCAATGCGTCTTACTGATAATTTATAAATATTAAAAAACCCGTGTTTTTAAATTGTTGTAGCTTATTTTTTTGTTTCTGTTTGTGTTCTTTATTTAAACTATATTACATGAATTAACTGATATATCCCAATTTTCCTTCCATTATTTCCTTGCAGAATTATAGAATTCTATTTTTTTTATTAGAACATGCGACTCGTAAGTTTTACTTAATTCTTTTTTTTAAAGATTCCTATTTTTATTTATTATCTGAAGGATTGCCCTTGGCATCGAATCTTTTTTCACACTTCCTTGGATATATCTTATTCATTTGATATGTCAACTAGTATTAATTCTATACATTTCAGTCAGAAATGTCATTGTTTTCTACCAATAACAAAATGCACCGAAAAATGTAAAAATAAACAGCTTGCTATGAAACATCAGACCACACGTAACTTCGTTCAAAGTCAATATTATTGACTAATTCATGTATAAAACGGAATGGACAGAAAAACCCAAGAAGACGACCCAAGCAACGAAAAAGGACAATGATTTTTGGAACATGGAACGTACAAGGAATGAGTCGAAAAGTAAACGAAATAGTCCACGAAATCAGCCGAGTGAAAGTAGACCTCGCGGTACTATCAGAGACAAAGAAAAAAGGAAAAGGATCTGAAAACCTCGGGCAATACGACCATTTCTATAGCGGAGTCCCAAAGGAAAAACATGCACAACAAGGAGTGTCCATTTTGGTCAACAAAAAATTTAGAAGATTTATTACCAACTGGGAAGCTATTAACGAACGGCTGATAAAAATGAATATAACAATTAAAGGAGTTAGACTGACGATTTTTGGAATATATGCAATAAACTATGACGCCAACGTAACAGAAAAAGACAAGTTCTTCGAACAAATTTACAACGAAATATCAACAGTCAGTACATTTAGAGAAATTTTTATATTGGGCGACATAAACAGCAGAACAGGTAAAAAGTTAAATGATGACGGTGGGTCGATTCGGAGAAGAGATTGTGAACGACAATGGAAACCGACTAATTACGGTATGCGAGCAACTAGACTTAAAAATTCAAAATGGCGTTTTCCAACACAGGGAAATAGACAAATACACCTGGACCAAACCTTCCCAAAATCTCAAATCAGTAATTGACTATCTTATTACTAAACAAAAGACAAAAATAAAAATCCAAGACGTCAGAGTAAAACGCGGACTAACATGCGGAAGTGATCACTATTTTCTGGAAGTCAAAATTCTCTTACCTTGTCAGGGCCAAAACCTTCACCAGCAGCTGGAGAACACAGGGTTAGAAGAAATGGATCACTGTAGATACGACCTAATAAGCCTAGAGCATGACAGCGTAAAAACCCTATATAAAAAACGACTTAACGAAAAGCTCAATGCACGTTCAGGCGAAAACCCAAATGAAGAGTATGATTGCATTACTTCAAGCATTCATCAAGTCGCAAAAGAAGCACTAGGTTTAGTGGAAGAAAAATCGAAGAGGACAAAACCATATTGGTGGGATGATGAGATTGGAAGAAAAGTAGAGGAAAAAAGAAAACTCTATCACATTTACTTATTTCAAAAAACAGAGAATGCAAGACAAAATTACAAGAGCGCACAATTAAAGGTAAGAAGAATGATTAGTGACAAGAAAAATTTAGTATGGACGCAAAAGTGCCAGAAAATATATTCTTATTTAGGAGGTCGAAGAAGTACCGAAAGTTGGAAGACGATAAAATCAATTAGAAAAGAAACGACCAGAGATATAATTTCGGCAATATCAGACAAAGAATGGGATGCACACTTTAAAAAACTTTTAACGGAAGAAAGAGTGGAATTCCAAAAAGAAGAAATAAATGATGCCTTTAGAACGACAGGATCTCCAATACCGTTAACACTTCCTGAAGTTAAAACCGTATACACATCCTTAAAAAGCGGAAAATCTGCCGGACCCGGAAATATCTCGGCCCAACTTATTAAATAAGGAACAATTGTACTGTTTGTGAGACTACGAAAACTTTTCCAAAAATATCTAAACGGAACCAAAGTCCCAAACGAGTGGAAAACATCATATATAACCACGATTCACAAAAAAGGAAGGAAAGATATGTGCGACAATTATAGAGGCATATCTGTGACTAGTACGCTGAGCAGAGTCTACGGCAAAATACTATGGAAAAAAATGGAAAATGAGTACAAAGACATGGAGGCAGAAGGACAGGCCGGATTCAGGGCAGGTAGATCGACTGTAGATCATCTGTTCTGTACAACTCAAGTTATCGAAAAGAAAATGGGCTATGGACAAGAGTTGCATTTACTATACGTAGACTTACAAAAAGCATACGACAGCGTACCACTTAATTTACTTTGGAAGACTTTGGAGAATACAAACATAAGCGTTCAGTTAATTAAAGCAATTAATGAGTTGTACGACAATAGCGAAGCAAAAGTCAAAATAAAACAAAGACTGACAAAAGGGTTCCAAGTGAATAAAGGTCTTAAACAAGGTTGCTGTATTTCGCCAACGCTCTTCAAGATTTATTTAGAACAAGTCCTTAAAGTATGGAAAAGAAAATGCCAAAAACATGGGAATTCCATTAAATGACACTATTTTATACACCTTGTGTTTCGCCGACGATCAAATTGTAGTGGCCCAGGAGTATGACGACTTGGAATATATGACTCGGAAACTGATAGAAGAATACAGAAAGTGGGGTTTGGAGGTCAATATAAAAAAGACAGAGTATATGTGCATTGGTGAAATAAAACAAGATCTAGTACTAAATACGGGACAGCGAATTAAGTCTTGTGACGAGTACAAATACTTGGGGCTAAAAATAACAGCGGACGGAACACTAGACAGAGCTATAAAAAACCGAAATGTACAAGGAAGAAAAGCGATAACTTTAATAAATGGAATACTCTGGGACCAGAGTACATCGAAACAGAACAAAAAGCTCATATATAACACCATAGTAAAGAGTATTGTTACGTACAGTTCAGAGGTCTGGTCAATCAAGGACAGAACAGAGAAAATGCTGTCCGCTACGGAAATGGATTATTGGAGAAGAGCAGCGGGAAGATCAAGAAGAGAACGAGTTACAAATCAACGAATAAGAGAAATTATGACAGTGGGTGAACGCACGATAGTGGACGAGATAAGAACAAAGCAACTGGTATGGTACGGGCATGTGCAGAGAATGGAGAACGAAAGACTACCTAAACAAGTAATACAAAGGAATCCAAATGGGCGAAGAAAACGAGGAAGACCACGGAGGAGCTGGAGAGAAGGAATAGACAGCGAAATGAGGTTTAGGGGTCTGGATGACGAGTTGTGGGCGAATAGAAACGAGTGGAGATTGGAAATCGGTAGACGACGGACGTTGTAAAACCGAGTTATAAAAAAAATGTATAAAAAGATTAATTCAACTTTCTTATACGATATATTTTAAATTAAAAAATGAGGTGTGGCCACCACACGACTTTCTTATACGTATGAAAGTGTTACTTCAGGTCCGAATTTTGAAATTTCATTTATACAAAAAATATTCCAAATCCACCTCTAAATACTTTTGTACTCTTCATAAATATATATAGAATGCATAATTTACGACATATTTGCATTAAATCGCTATTCGATAAGAGTAAAGGTGGTACTTCCGGTCTGAATTTTGAAATCTTTTTTATACAAAAGATATTTAAAAGTATGTTCTAAATACTTTTATACTGGTAATGTACCTGCCTAGAAAGCATGACTTGCGAGATATTCGCAAAAAACTGATTTTCGATAAGAGTAAAAGGCCTACTTCCGGTAGGAATTTCGAAAAACTTTATCAAAACAATTTTTCTTAAATTTAATTTTGAGTACATTTGAATTCTTTATAAATTTGTTTAAACTTAGTAATTGACGAAATATTTGCAAAATTCGATTTTTTCACTGAAGTAAACTACTACTTCCGGTCTGCCGATTTTGCTCAAAATCTAATCAGTTCTCAAGAGGGAGATTATATTCGTAAATACAAAATTTGGAATTGATATCTACAGCGGTTTGACCGCTATCGTGGTCACACACACACAGAGAGACACACACAGACACACAGACATTTTTTAAAAACCACTTTTTTGGTATCAGGAGACCTCAAAACGTGGACATCTGCAAAAATCTCGAGGTCGAAAATTTTCATCATCACAATACTTCCTTATACTACGTATAAGAAAGTAAAAACGTTTTTGATGATTTCAGCAGTATTTGAATTAACAAATAAATTAAGGCAAGATACGATAGTTTTATGTAAAAGTTTATGGCGCACATTTCAAGTCTTTCATCTAGAAGGTTTACTTCTGGCAAGTATACTCTGCTATTGTGTATTTAGCTGTGGTTTAATCGTCAGTGGTTGTTCCAAAGTTTGCTTTATTTTCCTGGGAACAGGAAATGAGGATACTCGGGCTGCTTTTTCAAAGTTGGTAACTGGACTTAGGAACTAGTACTGCTCCTATTTAAGAAGAATAACATTCCAGCTGTTTATAATTCTTCAAGCAGAAATACGATTATATCCAGTAACTATTATGAATTTTTGAGGTTAGTTTTTCATTAACTTTTTGAATTTATATAAAATATAATTAACATGTATTATAAATTATATTTTAGTAATCCAACTAATATTCTTGCTAAGTTTCAGCTTTTAAAACAGATTATTTAGACTTTCTACTTTAATAAGGATTTTCAACACTGACATAAACTAATTTTAAAATCATTTAAATTTTTTTTTTACGAATGATGGAACTAAGTATAATTTATAAAATGTTTTGAGATACTTTTTTCTTTCTTAGTTATTGAGTTTGTTATTACGTTTATACAATATGAATCAAATTCATGATCATTAAGTTAAAACACTACATGAACGTATTTAGGTCATGGCTGAAGTGGTAGTACATTAAAATGCTTCGTCGTAATTCAAGTGGTGTGGACGACTAAAACAAGTGGGCGGCGGTAATTTCGAGCAACAGTATGTATAACATATGTAACAGCTTTAGAAGTTTTTCAAGACTTAATATACCGTTATTCTACACTTTTTATTATGCCATTTTTTCCTCAATGCATGGACGTTCCCCTTTACCACTGGAACACATAACATTTGGGTTGCTTGCGTGAGCTATTACAGTATCTACAATTTTTTTTTATATACAAAACCTATTCTTTTATTAATTGATATCATTATCTAAGACTAACTAACAGAAGTGGAAATATTCATTTATACATATATGGTTTATTCAAAGTTATACCTAATTAGATGGCGATATTTTGCATTGGTTGAATGTATCTCGCTCTCTCTCTGATATTGGAACAATTATTAGCTTTTTCAATAATATTTTTACCTTGCAAGATATTCCTCTAATTATTCTACTTACGTTATAACGAATACAGGTATGCAGTTCATTATACATGTTATTGAAAGTTATTACATTGTTCGTCCCTGATATATATTCTTCGTGTTGTCTTTGATTAATATCAAAACGACTAGTCAACATTACAAAGAGCATTCTCTGTAGCATTTTGTAAACATATTTTCCGATGACGCCAATAATCCCAATGATACATCAAATTGTTGATCAGTGAGGGTATACACATTAGTCACGCTAATAATATAATTAATATAAAACATGTTTAAGTTTATTGTCATTGTCTAGCTTGAACACATTCCACCCTTTCCTTAAGGACTTGCATAGTAACTTTCTGATATTGTCTGAACTGAATTATGTAAGGATGAAGCTGTAAATCTTTCAAAACATTTTGCTAACAGAGATCGCAGATAAATTACTACACAAAATATCTGTATGAGGGACAGGTTGACCACTGTATCTTCTACAACATTAGTAACTTTTTGCTTAATATCTCTTTAAGTTTCGGTAATCTTTACCAATCCTGATTACAAGGAGAATGCTTTTTATTTTTTAGAATCACATTTTATAGAAAAAGCTTGTTTTATTTGTGTATTCACAATTGACAATGCGTTTTTTATACAACATTAAAAGAATGTTGTATAAAAAATATGTTGAAACGGGGCCTTATGTAATTGTCAAAATCCGAACTAGACAATAATTAAAATTTGATTGATATCTAACAGGATTAACAAACAATTGCGTAGGACCAAACTAGTCCCTTTACGTAAAAGCATCTCTTATACAGGGTGTATTTGAAATAAGGCGACAGAATATGATTAATGGAAAGATTTAATTTTATTAGACTCAAATCCAAAATATTTTGGGCAAATTCAAATTTTAAAAATTACAAAGATATTTTTAAAATATTCGTCGCGCCACTGCACTGCAAGGGTGAGGTACTAAGTAGGAGTGTGAAAGCGTGCGAGGTCAGTCTCGTTCGATTATTACGTGTGGATGTTTCGACTATGACTTACATAACGCACGAACTGAAATAAATTATGTTTTTTTTAATTCATTTACGTCCAATTAAAATAAAAGTTTCTCATAAGTAGAATTGGGCAAATTTTACAACACAAATTTGTTTTTGTGAGAAATAAGAAGTAAAAAGTCGTTGAATTTAATCATAATAACAGTAATAGTACCTACTATACATTTATTGTGGAAGAAAATGTAATATGTAAATAATCCTGGCAAATATTAAAATAATTACAAAATTCATACAGTCGGCATCTCAATAACAAAAATTCTCGTTGTTGAAAACTAAGATATTTTAAAAGAGAAGAAAAGAAATCGAATAAAGTACACGCATCAATTTTATCCCAAATCAGCTGATATTTCATATTAGGGTTGTTGAACTCTTAGCATGAACACCTGTTTAGAAATAGTAAACAATGCTATCATTGGGGTTTTCCATAAAAATATTATTTATTACGACTCATGACGTCGGCTGCCTGGCCTAACTGGCGCGATACCTGCTAAATCCATAGGCGGCACATTAAACACTTTTCGGGGGTTTTTAATTTTGGCGTTCGTGTCGTAATTGACTCACAATTTTTGGGATTTATATTCTACATAATTCCATCTTTCCATTTATTATACTCTGTCCCCTTATTTCAAATACAGCCTGTATATGATCTACAGCTTTCTAAAGTTCTTGTCTAAATACTACTGAACAATATTTATTGTGTTATTCTTGGTATGCATGAGTTTGGTTTCAGAAATAATAGGATAAAGCCCTGTATTTTTTATGCAGCGAATTATTTCAATGCGAATTATATCACTATTTTGATCTTTGTACAATACCCAATAAGCTCTCATATTGTTTCGAAGAGTCCTGTGCCAGATTTAGGTACCCTAACAAGCATTCGTATTATCGCGAACCTGTGTTGTTTATATTGAAATTATTTAGTTACCATTAATCATATAATAGTCATTTACACCACAAAAGGGGTAAGTAGCTTTTACCAGTAGAGGATGAGTTTGCGTCCGAGCGGAGCGAGGACTTGCAAATGATACCGAGACTGGTCAATATACTTGCCTTCTGCGTTGTATATAACGTTATTTCTACTCAAAAATAAAAAATCAGATTTGACATTTTTTGATCAATTTATTTTGACAGTGCCATTATTTTTTTTGATATTAATGGATTAGATCACTTACCACCTGTTATAAATAGCAACTAAGACCTACAACCCGTTGTCAATAGCTACTAGAACTTGCCACCTGTTGTCAATAGCAACTAGGACTTTCTCGGCAAATTTAACTTCCTTGGTTGAAAACAATTTATTAGTAGTCTACTTACCATAATGGGAACAGAAAATTTCATAATATATATTCCGATTTAATGCGGTACCACTCTCGCCAACACCGACAAAGCTTTACAATTATCGTTACCATTTCTTCAGTTCAATTTATAATTGCATAATGCCGTGGTCATTCGACAACACTAAATTAAATAATTTTTTTGATCATAATATATGAAAGCGGATTGTTTTATTTATTGTGGTAGTTTGCCATTACTAGCCAACAATATAGTATATAGGAAATTTGGAGAATTTAATTTGAATTATTATTTTATTTAGCAGAATATTTTATTGATAGAATATTTGAGTTTTACTAAAAGTATTGATAATGTTATTTTCTGAATAGTTTATTTTGTTTTCTTCATGCATTTGCATAGGTAGATGTGTATCAGGTTACATTGCTGCATTGTTTTTCTTCAGTCTGAAAGTAGAGATTTAAATATTACTTAATTTGTTTGTATATGTAATATTATTTTTGTGAAAGCTTGTTTATTTAACAAAGCATATGAGAATAGTAATTAGTAATGAATTTTGAAATATAAATGCAATAAGATGATGAATAGCTAGCGCGCCTAAATTCAAATTTTGGAACTGTCAGATTTTGACATTTAAAAATAATAAAGTAATAGAAATGGGTATTAATATGTAGAAGCATAGCAAATGAATTACAATATTAAGTTGAGATTTAAAATAGTAAAATATCGGAGTTTTTAATAAGTATTCAAAGCATTCAAATATAATTTGGAATCTTTGTTGTATTAATATAATGTGTGGAGAAATGTAATTGGATAAAGGAAATTAATTACTGATCGTCAAGGAAATGTGGAGTAAAAAAAATAACAATTCTAAAAATTTTAGAAGAGAGTAGATGTGTTTATCGAGTGGATAAAGATTATCGATAAATACTGGGAATTGTGCTCAATTTAGGCTTCAAAGTGAAATAGAAGTGATTTAAATTAAGTAGAGAAGAAAGTGATTTTTTTTAGGAATAAAAAAATAATTCTTAGAAATTTTCCAATGATAATATATGGTGGATATTAAAAAGAAGAAAGAAGAAAGGTTTATTATAACGAATAAATAATAAAGAGAAGAGAGATAAATAAAAACTTACCATATTGTTGTACATCCACGAAGAATAGTCCAAATCAGCCAGAATCATTTCTATAGGAAAGTTGTTGAGTTCCTGCATTTGATCCATCGTTCCAGTTGAAGCTGAGAAGAATTCGAGTCCGTGCGATAGCATTTGAAATACAAGTTTACCAGTACAGGAGGAAAATATTCCGAGACATATTCAAAACAAACAGTCCAAGGTTCAAACATTCCAGGAGAACGGAAATCTGAAGAACAACAGGATAGTGTTTTTATTCCAGGTGTTCAAGCAAAGGAGAGTTTTCATCCGAGATACTTCAGTATTGCAGTTCAAGGGCCGAGTATTCCAGGAAATAGAAATACCAACATCATCGTTAGAGTGTGAAGACGGAAAGCTAGAAAGGAAAACATATTGAAGACTAAGAAAGAAAACAAATTTATATTTACATCAGGTTGTATAATTATTTGAAATAATTTCTGAATTCAAGTAATTTTTTATGTATAATTTCTGATAAGAAATTAAAAATCATATATAAAATTGTATAAATTACTGTATATAATTATCCATAACAGTAAATCTAAATCTCTACATGATTATATAAAATAATGATCTCAATTTAATGATTTCTAAAGAAATAAGTTGCTCATAAAATATTACAAAGTAAAATAACATTTATCCTTGCTTGAAATATAAAATTTCTGCTTTTAAATACCTTATAAATTTTTGAGAATGTTGGTACAAACAGGTTTCATACATTATAATAATTAATAGTAAAATTTATTACTTACATTATTGCATTTGTATCTATTATTAATAATAGATTATTTTGAACTGGATATATCTCATATTGTTGGTTAGACGAGCTGTATACATCTTCAAGAGTTTTTGTGGTAGATTTTAGGAATTTCCATAGACATTTTCATATTTTTCGAACGAATTAAACAAATCTGTAACTGATGTTTTTCTTTTATTTGGCATATTAGTAAAGTTCTTGAGTTGAGTAGAAAAATAAACAGTGACGCTTGTGACGATAACCTAAAAAGTATAAAATAAATGTAAATAAATGTAAACAGTATTAATGGTTTATTGAAATACATACCTTGTCATAGTATTGCTAAAAATTGATTTATTCAGATAGAATAGGTTCTTGGACAATTCAACTTCTGTGCATTATAATTTTATCCATATAATCTATTATTTTTAAAGATCGGGAAAGACGCTATTGTATAAGCTTATATTTGATACTGAACAATTAAGATATAGGAATCTGCATGATCTATACGAGTAACTGGAAGTCAGCAACCCATTTAGCACAAATAGAAAATTAATGTAATTAAAGAAAAATATTGTTAATAATAATAACTGAGTTAGTTTTGGGCAAAATAATATTAAAGAATATAATTTAAACAGATTAGGATATAATTTGCAATCGTATAATTGTTTTTTTTAGTAATTATTATAAAAATAGGAAGAATATACAAGGAATAGTCATAAGATTATTTAAAAAGTATGAATTTCTAAAGTTAAATAAAAGTAAATCTGAATGACTATTTAAGTAGGGAGATAGAGAGTGTTAAGACAGAGATAGGTATTTTAGTATTCTTCTAAAATTAGAACAATATACTGGTTGGACCGACAGGAGGCATTTATATCCTAATAAGTAAATGTGAATATTAAAGTTGAATTTTACCTGAATGTAATAATACTCTTTTAAACAAGGAGTATTGTCACATTATGTAGTTATTCCTGTATCTGCCGTGGGAAGTTTATAATGTAAAGTAAAAAGAATGTGTACAGTCGATTGATCTGATGCGAATTCCACTGAGCGATAGTGGTGCATAGATAATTTCATTTAAGGCTATACGCCCGGCCTCAAAATCGTTTTTCCCATTTCCTAATCCTATTTTTCATGAAAACCTTACCGAATTTACACGCTAATTTAAGAAAAAAATGCCTTTCAGTGGATAAATCGTAATTTCTTCGAAATTGTCCAAAGGGCCCTAAATAAAAATAAAAATGTAAGAAATTTCAAAAAACAAGCCTTTATTTAATATTATGTAACACTCAACAGCAATACATAAATTTTATTTTTTCTTAATTTTTAAAAATAAGGTCACGAAACGGAAAACAAAATTTTGAAATTTGGGCGAAATTCACTGAAATCAAATAGAGTATGTGGTACGCTCGCACATTGTGTCGAGAGGTAGCTCCGCCTACCATTTCGGGCAGTTTCTACGCAGCTTGTAAAATACTTCTGAGATCGGTGTATGTTAAGAAAGTAATCGTTACTCGGACATTATTTTATCGGAACCGTTGATATTTTCTTTACAATATAGTGTACATATACAGTGTCAGCGTCACAATACTTCCTTATACTACGTATCAGAAAGTAAAAGCAATATCTCTTCCCGTCCCTAACGCTATACCTGCTAGAAGCGCATGCTAGGACTCACACGGCTTGCGGGCAGAGAGTATAATTATTATATTTGACTCGCAATAATTTGCTTCTGAAACGATCTAGAAATTTATTTCTTGCACAAAAAATAATTTTGGAATGTTGGCTTTATTTTGTTTCACATATATATGGGTAAATTCTGAAAAATAAGATTAGTTACTCGATAGCTGAAAAACATCTTACACAAATTGGTGGTCTACTAAAACTTTTTTTTTTTATAAAATTTACACACCATAAAGAAAAATCGAAAACACTAGTATCATCCAAATACTTTAGGGTATAACCTTAAAAAAAACAGATCCCTACCTCTCTGCATTGCTGAGATATCACGAGATAAGTATTAATAATTGAAGAAAATGAAAATTTTAAAATTTACACAAAAAAAACGATTTTCGACCTTTTTGCGATTTCGATTTTATTTTCCAACTCAAAATTTGAATCCGGCAGGTGATTTTACATATCCAGCTTCACTTTTTTTGTGTTTGAGAAAATATAGATTGTATAATTTAGGGGCGGTTGCTTCCCGACTGCTAAACATGTGCGCCAACCGGCGATTATCTGAGACCATAACGCAGCCATAAATTACAGGCAGATTAGATTAGGTGACAAGTTCTTTTCTCTATCTTTTTCCTCAGCATAAGACAGACCACGCGGACCCTTAAACATTTGTCTTTTATTTACATTTGCACGAAAAGCAGTGGTACGCCTCTTTCAAATCGAACTCAGCTTGAAGCGGGCGTCTAGCCTTAATAAAATTTTTCAACACCTGTAGATTTATTGTTGACAAGTCTCAGACCTCTTTTTATTTTTTTAGGTTTTTAGGAAAAGATTGGAAGTTAGATTATTCGAGACAAGATTAGGGGCACACCGGTTTAGAATTATTCAAATCCTCAAACAGAGCAAAGTAGTTAAAGTAAACTAATAACGACGGCGTTGCGTTGATGTGATACGCCGGAAAGACATAGGGGTCTGGTAATGTCTTGGACCATCTGTTTACTTAACGTATGACACGCATGTGTCATATAACGTATGACACGCATGTGTCATACGTTAAGTAAACAGATCGCTTTATTGTATTGTCTGCGCTTCTGGTTTTTGCTCATATCGTCGAGGAAACCAGTGAAATTTTGCCGCAACACCATTTGGCATGTAATTATCTATTAAAGGAGTTTTGCCGAAGAAAAACATTTCTGCACATCTATATCTTACTTTAGACCCATTGTGAGTTTACTTCGATTGCAAAGTGTTATAAATAACAAATCATTTTCATGTCACAATAGAGAATAGGATGTGAACAAATTAGCGGAACGTGATTCCCAAGACTTATACTAATTCGAATAATATATTTTTAAGATAAAATATTCTAAAGGCACAAGATTTTTCTATTAAATTACTTTTATTTTCAGTTGTATTGGGTAGTATTTTTATGAAATACTTATTCTGCTCTATTTTTATTAGAATATTCGCATTATTCGTAGAAAATTCATAATCATAATAACTGGTTCTCTTCTCGTTAATATTGCAGTTACAATCCCTTTTATACAGTGAGTGTAGGTATTTTTGTTCATCTAGTTATCATTCCCACCAATGTAATTATTATATATTTTACTAAAATTGTAGCATTTTCTATTGAATTAATTTTTACAGTAGTATAGAATTTTTATCCCATGAAACTGCCATTATTTCTCTACGTAACCTGTCACTTCTATAATTTTTGAAAGCCCAGTAATTTACTTTCTATATGAATACGAAACACTTGCGTAATTACTTATGTGATGAACCACTATTCTGTAAGCGAATATTCCAGTAGATATAACCTACTTTTCATGTAAATATGCCCCCTTTGGATCAGTATTTTAATATCATATTGGAACGTTTTATAAGATAACATAGAGAAACGAAAACCCGCTTATGTATATATATATAGGATATGAGATGATATGAAAAGAATCAATATTTTTATACATGACTTATTACCTGGTTGTCAAATAATAATTCCCGTTCCAGTTTTTTTATCGAAAATCGATAATTGAAAAAGGTCTCTGAAGAATAAGAACCCATTAAAACTAGTAAAACATGACACATTCTAAACATCTGTTATAAATTGAAGACCACATGAAACATTACATTTACATATAAATATAGTTCAAAAAAATTACATGCATAAAACATTTATTTCCACATATAATATTGAAGTAAAAAATACATTATCTTAACACACATTGAAATACGAATTGGTACAGTCCAAGCAATTTAGCACGGCCTTGAGAAAAGCTATAAAAGAACAAGCTGTAGTCTGTTTATTGCTCAAACCAATCATTACTTTTTCTTTGGTTTCTTGGTTAAAATTTTGTCGTCGCCTCTACTTCTGCTGTCGACGTTTTGTTCATTATCTGCACTAGCTGAGCACACATTAGAAACCTGTTCACCAGATCCAGTTCACTTCACATAAATTCTTTTTGGGATTCTCATTATTACAGCAGCAAAATTTGCGGATTTATTGCAATCCAGAGACATCCCAACACTTGAATAGGGATGAGCAATGCTATCTCCATCACACTTGAAACTCCATAATACAAACCCAACTCAACCATAACATACTGCCACGTATAAAACTACTGTAGACCTAAATGTCAGTTATATTGCGGCGCCAGGGTTATAAAGTCAAATGCAAAAAAAACTAGAAAAATGCAAAATGATTTTCCTTCAACATAACTATATCACCCTACCTGCGTTGCTGCTTACCATTCGGGATGCTGCTAAGTCAGTCGAAGACGGTGTAGGTCGAAACAAATTAAGAAGAGGGCGCCATCACTAATTAAAGTCCGTCAAAGAAAACGTATATGCTATATAGGTAGTTAAGTTGGATATAGGATACTGGTAACAACAAAATAATTCAAAAGAAAAATCGAAAAGTCCAATAATTAGAAAAAGCACAACCTGTATTTATTTACCAAAAACCACAGGCAAAGCAAATACATTAAGTAAGGTTGATTATATCCTTAGGACTCATTGATTCTGAAACGGAAATCGCAATATTGGTTGCATAGCACATACTTTATTAACCGAATGATGTCCGACTACCTATTGCACATAGGGAATAAATAATAACTATTTTGCTACCCTCTTGTAATTAAATTCAAAGAAGGTAGTGAATTAGGCACCACCACGGTAATTAACCTTCTTTTAAAATTTTAAAGGACGCTTGTCTATTAATTAATCACCAACATATAACACTCAGTCTTACCTCTTACTTCCCCAAGGGTCGATGTTAAATATGGGAGTCAGCACTGCCTCCAGCTACAGTCAGAGAAGGGCGAGTTCGAACACCGTACTAAGTCGAAGGTTATGATGTCAGGGCGCCTATCCGTAATAATGTGCTGAGCCCAACAGATATTCAGACCCCGGACCAGATCCAATATAAAACCCCCAGGTGATAAGTAAATAAGACCAGTACACACTCATTCAACTTAACAAACAGTTTATTAAAATTTAATCTCAGATTTCAACAGCGTATCTCCAGTACTGTACAAAACCGGCTATATATAAAATCTCTAACTTCCAAGAGATAATTAAAACAATCGCAAAAAAAAACAATGAAGTGAAACACAGCGCAACTCCGTTGCAAATTTCAGTGACGTGATATTACAAAATTTAGAAGTTCAATAAAAAAAATAAAAGGTGAACACAAGATCAAACTTAAAACTAACATTGATTCACCAACAATATTCTTACAAGTACACAGTAATAAGGCAATTTGCCAAGAGTCCCTCCAAAGTCGAACAGTTTGATCGTATAATGCAACACGTCAACCAAAATGAAACACTCTGTATACCAGAGGCATCCGACAATCTATTCGACGTTAGAAAACTGACTCTAAGTTGTAAAATATCTAATTCTATAAAAGAAATAGCGCTAGTTAACTATGCTTTACAGGTAGAATATGCAATTAAATAAAATTCATTAGTTTCTTACGGAATTATACCAAAATTAAATTACAATCATTGATTAAATGCATCAAATATTATCTACGAATTTACACAAGACCGATGGGAGGCCACACTGCCCACACACATCCAAAATTTAATTCAATTTCTAAATTCAAAAATAAAAATGGCTACGTAACGTCTCCAAAAATGTCAAAGTAACCTCCAAAATGGGGTCACTATTGTTAATAACTACGTTAAATTAATTAATTCAAAAAAACATAAAGGCTCTCAGGCCATAAGAAGTTAAATTAGGAATTTACGATTACTTATTTGATAAATTAGGCCGGAAAATTGAAATTCACTGTTCAAATTGTACGATATTGACACAAATTTGGTCAAACTGTTTAGTCAATTAAATTCTACCCTCTGGAGAATAACAGAGAAAATTTGCACAGACACAATACCTTCAAACATCACATCCACAGCTTCCAAACACGTCAAATCCTACGGATCCACACGTTACCAGGAATATGCCCTTCTATCTTCGGCTTACGACACCTCAAGTGATAGCGTTCGAAGGCTACAGTGTACCAATAAACTGCACCTTAAATGTGCCCTCACCGCAAGATTCAACAACAAGTCCTGGCACCGTAAAACTACTAGCACGTGTTTCTCACGTATTAATTCCAAACCAAAATGCTCAAATAAGGTTTATGTCAGGCCTAACACCAGCAGCTAAATTGAATATAGAAACGACACAAATTAGGATCGATTAGACACGTGGAAAATATACTTACAGCAGCTTACAAATCCCCAAGCACAGAAGAAATATCCTCTTCAGACTCAAATAAACGTCAAAATTTACCAATAATCCCTGAGAATCACCATAAAAATCCGCTTCTGTTAAGCGATTATAAACGATACAACTCAACTTTCCATATTCTCAAGGCAGCTAAGGGAAAAGGTTCTGCTCTCGTGTCCAACCTTACTCAACGACCGTTAAAAATCAAAGAGAAAGAACCTAACGTGTCAAAACCCGACCAAACAACCCAACTACGGCAAACGCGCTAAGCGAACAAATGAACCAACTAATACTTAAAACGTACGACAGAAATACAGGTTCAAATAACCATAGAAAAATGGAAAATCATTATTACTAATTTGTTGCATAACTCTGGGCCCAAAGAAGTAAAAAAAAAAGAAGTTAGACAAATTAAAAGTAACAAATTAATTAAATTAACAACAGACGCCATCTACCCAACAATGCCCGTATACGTTACACACACCTGCAGCAAGGCAGACGCGTGAAACAGGAATCTTAAGCACTTCTACTCCAGATGGCAGTAGTAGTAGGAAGACGACATAAATTAAACCAAAAACGAATACTTCTCCGACAACTGAAAATAAACCATTAAAGGATATAATACAACCAAAAAAAAAAACGTAACAATTTGAAATAATAACTCAATATATAAGTAAATAAAAATTCATTTATGATCAAATATTTACACATTTGTAACCGCGGAAACGATTTTTAGCAGAATAACATTAATTCTAATGTCGGTGGCCTAAATTTAATTTTTTTTATATTCATTTAAAACAAAGTAAAGAATAGTTAAATGAAAAATAAGTGCAGAGCGGGGTAGCTTTTTATTCAATTTTTAATGTGAACTAAAGCAAACAAATTTACTGCTAAGGATTTTTGAGGAAACTTCTTTTAAAGATTTTGACATATTAATTAATTTTCTTTAATCAGATATTTTTTTCAAAGTTTGATTATTCAGCGGGGTAGATTACTAAAATCTTCATAAGTTGACGATGAAAGGTTTTCTCCAAATTTAAAATCAACAAAAATATCTTGCACCAAAAATCTGCTATTTTTCAACTATACACAGATCCACTATAGAGGACCCTTAAATAACATCAAAAAGCTATAACAAAACAAAAAAAAATAAATAAAAATAACTAGATAAATAAATATCCTGTATCTAGAACGTGTAATTGGCATAAAGTTAAGAAACAAAAGAAGAATCTAGAAATGACTTAAAAAGGAACAAGCTGTATATAATCTTTACACTGTAGGTCTGCCACAAGAAAAAATAATAATGATGCAATTAATTCAAACTATTAAAATATTTAAACGTGACTCATAACATAGGTTGACCTCAAAAATATGTAACACTCGGTATATTGAAAGGAACTCCGCTCACTTGATACGTATAAGTATCATACAAAATTCACTAATCAGTCTACTGTGTACATGTGATTTTAAATAATTGAGGTAGTTAGGTATCGTAGTCATACAATATTAGCAATAAACGACAGCAAGTCAGCTGGTTTATATTAATTAACTAATCCAGTCGACTTATGGTCAACCGTCACAACTATAAATCAATGAAATTACACCATATGAGCGTTAGATCAAGTTAATACTACATTAATGAATCAATTCGTATTTTAAAAATGAACTAATTGCATTAAGAGTCAGCCGATGAGGCGAATTAAAATTAATTAAGTAAACATGTTGACTTAAGGTCAACGCTCAGATTTCCTAAATTACAGATGTTGCACAATACGCGCGTTCGCTCAAATTAGTAATAAATTACTGAGCCAATCTTAATATGAAAAATATAACAATATACACTACAAACTCATAAATGGAATAGACTTATCTTTATACTATTGTTTCCATGGACATAAAACAAATGAATTCTTCAGTTCCTAAAGCGGGGTGTGACCATTAGGCTGTGGTACACTCTGGCCAGGAATAATGTATCTCTAACGGCACAAATTTACAATCTACACCAGTTCCCTGACACAGGGAGATGAAATTTTCGTTAGAATATACGATAAATTGTTTACGCGGGGTCCTTCTGACAATTAAATGTGTTCATAAAAATCTGGCATGATGCCGTGGAGATAGAAATGTGGATGAATCTTAAATTCCAAAGACTTCCAAAATCTTCTTCTAAATATCTGTTCTAAAATTACCCAGCCATCGATATGCTGGTTAATATACTATAATATATGTATAGTTATATATAAACGTGTAACGACGTTGTTCGTAACAATCGTAATATTACATTCGGACTGTTATTCCCACTTTTCCGGTAAGTTCTACTTTTTTCAACAAAAAAAATTGGAATCTTCATTCATTTTATGTAGGAAGATGGGTAAACACAAAAGCGAAGTGTGGAATCATTTTAAAAAGCTGCCAGATAAGAAAGTTTCATGTCTCTACTGCCACAAAGAGTATTTTGTAAATGCAACTAGAATGAAGTCACATATTACAAAGGAATGTAGATGCCCTTCTCCGAAACCATTGGCTAGCACTTCCAAAACTAAAAGTGGTAGAAATACCACAACATCATTATTATCACAAGCATCATCATCTTCAACTTCAACCTTGGGATCATTCAGTGATGTCATTGAAGAAAATATTGAAAATAATGTCCAATTTCGGCAATTTCAATCTAAAGTTAGTTCATTCGTTGACAAAATGTCTCCGAAAGAGAATGAAAAGTTAAATATGATGGTAGGTAGAGCCATATATGATGCTTCACCACCTTTTACAATTGTGGAAAATCAAAAATTTAAAGAATTCATCCAATGTTTAAGGCCCTCTTATAATCTTCCATGTAGAAAAAGTATTGCAACATCAATCATGGACAAGCAATATTCACAAATAAAAACCTCTGTGACTAGGATGCTTGAACAAAGCACATCTTTTAGTATGTTATGTGATGGATGGAGTGATATAAATAATACTCCAATACTGAATATTATATTCACCACCCCAGAACCTATTTTCTACAAAGCTATACACACACAGTTGGAAAGACATACAGGGAAGTTCATTTTTGAGATATTAAGTGAAGCAATAGAAGCAGTTGGTAGCGAAAAAGTTCATGCATTTGTGAGTGATAATGCTAGGAACATGAAAGCTGCTTGGAATTTGCTACAAGAAAAGTACCCAACTTTTGTAATTTACGGTTGTTTAGCACATGGACTGAATCTTTTAGCTAAAGATATCACTACCCTTAACGTTTTCAGCAACATTATTGTACATACAAAAAAAATGTGCAGACATTTCGCAATAAGCATCTTCCCAGTCAACTACTCAAGAAAATTCAAAAAGAAAGTGGAAATGGACAAGCTCTTCATCTACCTCTTGAAACTCGCTGGGGAACATATACAAAATGTCTGCAGTCAGTATTAAATAATAAAGAAAATTTACAAACTGCAGCTGTAAAGCAACAAATACATAATCAAATAGAAAATCCTGTTAGAAATAAGATCCTGGATGAAGATAGCTACTGGCCTGGAGTAGAAAGATGATGAAAATTTTAAGTCCTATTTCCGAGGCTATTCATAACCTGGAAGGGGATAAAAATACAATTGGCTGCGTTGTAGGACTAATTAAATATATAGAAACCTCCATTTTAGAGCATTCATCTTTATTCAGGTGAGTTTGTGAGATGAGGCCATTATTTTGCAGATGTTTTAAACCTTGTATTTTTTTATTTATTAGTGTGGACACTGGGAACAATATTAAAGAAATGTTTTATCATCGAAAGGAATTTGTTTGCCACGAAATTCATTATGCTGCAAGTTTATTAGATGCCAGACAACAGGCAGCCTTGTCTGAAGAAGAGATTGAAAAGGCAGTGGATAAAATTTTGGAAATTGGCTCCAACATGGGTTTGAAGAGAGAACTATTGCTTATTGATATTGGTGAATATAGAGCAAGAGAAAAACTGTGGATATCGACTACAATGTGGGGAGCAGCAAGAAAAATGGAACCTGTAACTTGGTGGAAAGGCCTTTGTAGCACTAGATCTTTGGCTCTAGTAACTGAGCGAATATTGAATTTCCCAGCTACATCAGCGGCAGCTGAACGAAATTTCAAACCATTTTCTCTTATTAAAACAAAAAAAAGAAATAGACTAACGTTGGAACGCACAGAGAAGTTGGTGTATATTAAATCAAACATTAAGTTTTTTAATATAGAAAGTGAAAATGCAATTAAAAATGATGAAGAAAACGTGGAACATGATGATGTTGAAGTTGAAGGTATGTAATGTAATGATTGGATTGTAATGTAATGTATTGGTAATGTAATGTTTCCAGGAGAGACGATGGAGTTCGAAAGTAATGAGTATGAATATGGAAGTACCTCTTCCGAAAATTAAGATGCGAATATGGGTAGTTCAGAGTCAGAAATAGGGGAGAGTGAGGAGACTGATGATGATATTTGCCGAACTGAAACGTATGCCAAAAATATTGAAGACACTGCTTGTGATAAAATTGCAAATAAAGAAAAAGCTCCAAGTATTGTTTATTAAAATGGGGATTTGCGTGACGGGGAATTGATTTCTCTATACCAAAGTGATGAAAGTGAAACTGATACAATAGGCAACTAGGTTTAGTAGTTATCCCTATTTTTTTTCAATTATGTATTATTTTATTTTATTTTTATATTTTGAATGAATTTATTTTTTGTTTTGTTACGTTATTTTTTCAATAAATTTAAAAGTTATTTAAAAATTGTATTTAAATTTTAAATCTTACAATTCTGTCAACAGACATACTTTATTTGGTGTTTTCTTGAAGAGAAAAAGAAGCCCAACATGATGGAGCACACATTTTTAAAATTGCGATGTTTCTTAAGTTTCCGGAAATCTTTCGGAAATTTTTGTCGGAAATATTTCCAAATAATAAGTTTCCGGAAATTTCCCATCACTATTATTTTCTCAAAATTTCAATTAACACAATGGGCCTGTAATTACTTATGTCTTAATTGTTTCCATTTCTATGAATAAGCTTCATGATTGCTGATAGTAAAGATATGTTAATTATTATTATTATATTGTCAGGACTGCGGAAAAATCGAAAATATTACGTTCTTATGGTATCCCCAATATCACGCTCAATATTAGTCCCGTCTATATGTCATGGATACTTTAACTGTTCTTTTAATTTAGTAGTGTATTTAATTGCTTCCGCGGTAATTTGTCACCTTTGGGTAGTAGATATTATCCACGACGGAGATAGTTTTGCTAATACAGTACAATCGCGATAGTGTGAACACAAAAATACAGTGAGTCGTTCAAACTAACGGGGGTGTTTATAGAAACGAGGTTGTAATTAAACAAATTAACTGTTTAAGTAATAAACTTAAATGGATTATACATGAACATCCCTAAGATGTAAAAAAATCTGTTATTTTTTTCTGAATATTATTTTGAGCAATTTTAGCCGTAACTGCTTTTTCTTGAATTGCTTTCAAAGTGATGATGTCACTCATATATATGGAATTTTGATTGGACCATTCTACAGCTACATTAAATGCTTTAATTGCATCGGAATGGCAAATTTTTCGTTCAATGGACTCAGTTTCATCCTTATCTGAAGAAGACATTTCCACAACATCTGCCGCCTCACCCTTGTCCAAATCTTCCACATCTGCAGTAGTGTAGTCAGCCTAAAATTTGCAGTTTTGATTATGCTATTGACTTCTAAAACCACTTAGGCATTAACTTACTGGAGCAAGTTCCTGTAGTAAATTTATTGTATCCCTAATAGCACCAGGAACCAAAGCTTTTCACATCTTAATTTTTCCCGTAATGTACTTAATGGAATGTTATCTTCGTCTGCATCCTCATTATGTTCATTAAAATCTGACAGGATATTTCTCCAACACTTTTCGATTATTGTTGAGCTAAGTTTCTCCCACGCCGCAGCTAAGTGTATTATTGCATCCTTTAGTGAAATCTTACCGTGTGCTGCAGCTATTCCTTCTTCCGTTGATACAACAGAACTCAGCAAACTGTTTCTATAGTATAGTTTGGTGAGCCTTAAAATATTTTGGTCCATGGGTTGGATCAAAGATGTAACATTAGGAGGTAAGAATTTTACAAAAATCATCCCATCTTTAGTACTCAGTTCTGTTGCTGATGGATGGGACGGGGCATAATCCACAAGGAGAATTGCTTTCTGAGGTAACTGCTGATTACGCAGAAAACATCTTACCTACGAATTAATAATTTTGAAATAATCAGGTGTATGAAACACACCGTAGATAATTTTAACTCTCACCTCAGGTACAAAATGCCGAAAAAACCATTCCTTAAAGAGTTCCCCGGTCATCCACGCATTTTTAGTGTTTTTGTACAGCAATGGATTGTTAAAATTCTTAAAACACCTTGGATTTTTTGATTTCCCTATCACTAGGGGTTTCAACTTATGTACTCCTGAAGCATTTACACAACCCATAAACGTCAGTCGTTGCTTAGATTTAATCCAGGAGCAGTTTTTTCAGCTCTTGAGGCATAACTTTTATCAGGCAATAAGCGCCAATACAATCCTGTCTCATCAGCATTATAAATCTGGTGCAACTTTAGGTCATGCTCTTGAATAATATGGTTTAGATCCTCTTTAAAAGGGTCTACTGCATCTGGGTTGGCTGATAATTTCTCCCCTCTGATTTTCAAAAACCTTATGCCACGACGATGTTTAAATCTTTGTAGCCAACCATCACTGGCTGTGAAAGTATTAATATTCAATTGTTTTGATAGTGACAATGCCTTCTGTTTCAGCATAATCCCTGAAACTGGAAAATTCTTGCCTCTTTGTTTAAGAAACCAGTTGTACAATTTCTCTTCTAAAAGCGGAAATGCTGACTTTTTCAATGTGCATTTTTTCGATGGTTTTAGCGTGTGAGTTAACGTATCGACAATAAGTTTTTCATTTTTTTTAATAGCACAAATGGTTGATTTTGAAACTCCGTATTTTTTTAGATAACACTGCGACTGACATTCCTTTTTTACGTTCTTCGATTATATTGGCTTTTACTGTTAAACTCAAAAATTTATTTAATTTCTCCATCTTGCTCTAAGCATTTACACTATGTATTTACACTGGAGGCACATTCACAACTATACCTTTATACACGGCGACGGCGCATTTAGTATACATGCTTCAATGTATAAAATAAGGGACTTCCCCGAGCGGTAAATAAATAAAACTCCGACATAAACATATAATGCACTTGTTCGCACCATCGAGGGTCCACGCTGTTCATACTACTCGGAGTTCAATGTAAATAATTTCGTGTTCACACCACCGACAGTTTTTCAGTACCGCATGTTCACACCATCGCGATTGTACTGTACAAGCATTAACTAATTTATCGTTTAAATATTTCCGACTCAGTAATAGGGGTGGTCCTCCATTTCCCACATGAATGGCGTTTATTTAGAAGAAGTTTATGCCTGCTGAACATATACTTATTGTACCGTTATTAACAACATATAATTGTTTGGGAAACTTTTGCACCCAAAGCTGTATAATATACACTTAGAAACCAAAATCCTATATAAACGTGGAACTTGGAACATATTAGTCCGGTTGAACTCTTAATGCGCCTTCACTATATGGTTATATTATTAAAATCTATTCAAGGATTAATCTAATCCATGTCGAAATAGACGCTGTTTTTCAAAAGAGAATAATTTGTAGGCAATTCACACATTTACTTTTCGATTCCATACACATACAAAAAGGGTTGATTTTTCATAATTTATAAATGCAATAAATTGGTATCGTAAAAGACTTAGGAGTTTACTTCCATGAATATCTTACTTTTTGGAATTACATCAGTAATATAATTTTCTTAGTATACAACTCGTAAGAGATTTTAAAATATATAAATGATATTACTAAGGTAACATACTCTTTCGAAAACACCGTCTTGTTAAATAAAATACAACTTTTGATCGAAACAGTTTCATTGAGAAATGCAGTGTGCTGCTGTATGTGGTAGTTTATATAATATTAGATATACCAGCAAAATTAAATTTTCGTGCAGGTAGAACACATATAAGGTGGTATAGGCGTGTTCAGGCTTCGCTATAAGTCGAAAATACGCTCCCACTACTTTATCAACTGGAACTGCACGAAAATTTAATTCCGCTAAGAAAAATAAATAGAAAATATAAAAAGTGTTAAGATTTATGTCCCTAACATAAACGATTCAAATAAAGGTATTGCCTTCAACAGAACATAGAGTTGCGTAGTTTACTCTTCGTGCACTGATATATCGCATAATTTAATACTTGGTATTTGCACCGTACCATTCAAGTGTATGTTGTAGCCACGCACAATTCCGTCCATTCCAAGATGTGTTTCTAGAATGTCCACCAAGTGCCCAGGATGTAGTTGCTGCTTTGGTGTTTACATTGTACTTGTTTCTTCACGGTAGCTGAGCTTTGGGAATAAGTAGATGTCTTAATGGGCAAGATACAATGAATAAGGTGGTTAGAGCACAATCTGGAATCCTAATTCATATAGTTTCTCTCGAACAATGCGTTGTCAAGAAGAAATAGCACTTTCTTTCCAGCCTTTACGAGTCCCTTTTGGTAATAGAAACTTTTATTTTGCCCATATAATACCCTGTGTTCATTAATGATTGAAAGGCGTTTGAATCGCCCGCACTTTATTTTATGTCAGTAAGTTGGTGCTTCTTGAAGATGTACCAGTAATGATCAGTATCGTCTTACTATTCTGTTGTTTTGATTTTTATTTTCGTTTTCATCTACTTACTTTATTATTTTACTTATTTATTATTAGAAAGGCTTTTCTTATTGCCACTTTTTACATCCGTATATTAGTATCGGTAAGCGACGAAGTAGTCATTAGATCCGTACAAATATAATCAACATTCGCTTTTAGGTTAATGATGGTCTTCACAAATCTGCACAACAAATTTATCGTTGAAGCGTATTTTCGTTCAGGAATACGCAATCATCAAGGAATATGGGATTATTCCTATCAAAATTGCAAGCAGCAATTTCAAGAAGAATTTCCGAACATAGAATTTACACATGATTGTTTTGTGCAGCATGTTCATCGTGTAATAGAGAGATTTCGCAGAACAGGGAATGTTGCAAAAGGGAAATCTACAGGTCGTTCTACTGTTCTAACTGAACAAGTTGTTGCAGATATTAGTCAAAGAATGGATGCGAGTCCTAAAAAGTCTTTACGGTGCTTATCAGCCCAAACAAATTTATCACTTGATACCTGTCAAAAGGCTTGCAAGAAAGCTCTTCATTTACATCCATACAAGATAACCGTATCTCATGAATTGTTACTTCTGGATTTTCCTCGTCGTACACAGTACTGTGGATGGTTCAATGAGGTTTTAAATAGTGACGACATCTTGGATATTACTTTCTTCAGTGATGAAGCATGGTTCCATCTCAGTGGATATGTAAATTCACAGAACAATAGAATTTGGTCTGCGGATAATCCTCATATTTTTATAGAGACTCCATTACATCCTCAAAAGATCGGTGTGTGGTTAGCGATGTCAAGAAGAAGCATCATCGCCCTATCTTCTTTCATCAAAATATTGATGCGAATACCTATCAAAATATAATTTTAAATCCTTTTATTGATCAACTTCATATTGATGAGTTGCAACGTGGTTATTTCCAACAAGATGGTGCTACAGCCCATACTGCGCAGAGAACATTAAATTATCTGCAGCAGTTTTATGGGACAGATTGATAAGTAGAGACCGCTGGCCTCCTCGGTCACCAGATTTGACACCTTTAGATTACTTCATGTTTGGTTATTTAAAGAATAAAGTTCATTCTAACCGTATCCATACATTGGAGGAATTACAACATACAATTTCGGAAGCTGTACATGACATTAGACCAGAAATATTACACAATGTATTCGACAATATGAAAAGAAGAGTGAATTTGTGTTTGAATTTACACGGGCAGCATTTTGAACAAATGTTATAATTTTCAAAATTTTAAATTACAAACTTCTTGAATAAGTGTTATACTTTTGTAATAATTTTCAACAAATGTTGTAATCTTCAAAATTTTAAATAATAAATATCTTGAATAAGTGTTATACTTTTGTAATAATTTTTATTGACTAGTCTAACCTGAAATTAAGATTAAGACAATTTCAAATATCAACATTAGAAAACAATTTTATTGTAATTACCTTCTAATAAATTAACTAAAATTGTTCCCTTTCTCACTTTTTTATGTTACACCTATGATACAATATTTACAGCCTCAGAGATTTGACTAGTACTTGGCACCAACTTAAAGCAAAAAAATAGAAAGAGGGAAATTCAAACGCCTTTCAATCATTTATGAACACTCTGTATGTCTAGTTGATATTTTGACACTTTGCAGGATAGTCGATAAAAAGCACTTCCTTCGAATTCTAAAATATCGTTGCCATTACCATTCCAACCGAAAGTAACGTCTTGGCCATATTTGGCGAAGGCATACCACGATGACCCAACTACTGATATTGTGGTACATAGTAATGAAGCCAAGTTGCATCAGCTGTAACAAAGCGACACAAAAATTCTTGGGTTGATGATAAATTTGTTGAACACATGCGCTATTTCAATTTTTTTTTTATCTGCGTGCAGTATTGCAGTATTCGATCATGTATCACAAATCATGAACCTTTCAACCATTTCTGAGATGGTAACACGTTTTGATAGTCAAAGACCTTTCTCATTGGTGAGGTACATGTCGACACATTTAAGGAACCCAGGAGGAAATCGTGGCGTATGAAAGAGCGTTGCCTAATTTTTGCGCATATCCTTCAAAATCATAAAAACTGTGTTCTGAATTACATCACGAGTAGCAATTTTATTCATTTTCTAACGCGAGTGAAGTGTTCGCGAATCCACCATCCCAATTATCATGCCATGTAACAGGAAGACCAGGAAGAATCGCCAAGGCAGCGATTTCATGGAGGACCAGCCCACTACACCACCACAGAACATCCCTGGACGAGCTAATCCAGAGATCGGTATGTCAATCCTAATGGAGGAGTTGAAACTCATCCACGAACGACTCGCAGCTGTTGAAAGAGATGGTGCCACCGGACGGGACACCATCAACATTCTCCAGACATTACCACCAGAAGCAGCCTTAGGGGGCACCACCACTCCCAGTGACCCCACGTTGGGCGCCACTCTTGTTACCGATCGCTTTTACCACAGTCGGTGGGCCACGGCTTGTCTCGATAACAAAATTTAAAAACTTAAACACAGTTTTAGTTGCTTTTTTTATTACTCAAACAATAAATAATATTCACGTTAAAATTCGACAACAACGTCAACTTGACAACTGATTTGACGATCTATTTTACATGACGTTTCTAGAAAAACAAACATCATGACACATGATTTTTGATCTGTGTCGTGGCTGATATTGCGTGCAAAACACGGCATCAGTCTGGCGGGAAGGGACCAACGGTAACACTATATCTGTTAAAGTTAGTGTCAAAGGATATTGGAAATTTTAAATATCTTTTGTTAATGCATGGATGAATATTATCATTTTTTCACAAACAAAAACCAATAGATCATCACCTAAGATCAGTAATTTAATCTTAGTTAGTAATGTATATGTATTGTTCGCATCTTTGGACATAGTGTTTGTTAGTATACCTTTCGAATAATTGTTTGACAACTCTTATTTTTTGTCTTTATATACAAAGCATTGTATCATATCGTATGTAATACCAGTAATTATGAAATTTCCATATCCCAGAAAGGCGCAAAACATTAGCACTGAATTTCGGTATAGTAATTTCGAACATGGACTCAAGCAGATTATAAAGGTCTATATATTTTGATATTCAGATTTCATGTGTTATTGTATAACAAATTGTTTCGTACTCAAAAGAAAAAACATTATTATCTAAAATTTTTTTAAAATTCACATTTTAAGACTGCAATTATCTGTTTATCTATTGAATATTAACTCTAGTATATACTTACATAAGCATTCAATATTACCAAATAAATTAACTTAACAGTATGGTTTAGATGCTATTCTCTTCTTGTTAGACAAATTAATTGCACTGTTGCAGTTACGTACGCGATATATCTCCCCAAGGAGCTTGTGCGATATATAGGTCAGCAGGCAATTGTATGTAACAGATTTATATGATATAGATTATTGATGTTGCCTTGGGACGTAGCTTATGAAGCAACTTGTTGTAAATTGAAAAACCCATTAATTTAGTACAGCAAAACTCACAATAATGGGAATTGGGCAATTTAAAAAAAATAGAATGTAATTTCTACGATTCGGTAACTTTCACATCCACAAGTATTCTAAAAAACACTAGAATTAAGTACTATGAATATATTATATCAAACTATCTGAATATACACATTGGAGAAATTAAATAAAATGAGATCATTCTTCAGGAAATTATCTATTACGCTCCAGAATATAATAAAAGATAAGAATATAGTCAATGAAATCGCGATGATAAATAATTTATACAAAAATGGCATAATACATTCCAGAAACGAAATATTCTATAGCAGATACGTAAATCACAAATCAAATTCAAAATCTTGAATAAAAAATACTAGACACGATATTAAATAAAGCAATTTAAAAAAAAATAACTCAGTACCAAAAATACATGGAACCTAATCAAGTTAGCTAGAGCAGAGAGAAAAATATAAAAGAAATACAAAACAAATTAAATTATAGTAACGCAGGCTGAAGTAATCAACATATAATATGCAAGTAAAGGTCAAAAATTAGCAGAAGAACAAATAAATGCTTAAAAAAACAAAAAAACGATAAAATGAATGGCTGAATTAAAATTTAGAATAGTTAATCCTAAAAAAGTTGACAACAACAATAAATGAATTGAAAAATAACACACCAGGTTTTAACAAACAGTAATAATTAAAAAGAACAAAGAAGTGTTATCATGAGGGATTGGAAGTCAGGGGTACGTTGCCCTATAATATTACTTTTGGAGAAGATGTACTTACTGTTAGTTGGTAAGTACTTCTATCTTTATACTTACCAAGTAATAATAAATACGAGGTAAGCGCCATAAATTCTTGACCTGATATACAAGAAAGAAACTTGGAACAATATAAGAATTTTTATTTTTCAATGTAATCTCCCCTAACTTCTATACATTTATTACAACGATTAATTAATATATCAATACCCTTGTAAAAATAATCTGAATTTTTCCATCAAAATGTTATATATCAGCTGCTTGCAACTCACTGTCGTCCTTAAAACTACGTCCGCAAAGGTCTTTTTTAAATTAGAAAACAAACAAAAATCAGAAGGAGCTATATCCGGACTATACGGTGGATGTTCCAAGTTTTGGAAGCCGCATTCGCGGATGGCAGCTTGTTAAATGGCGGCAGTATGGGCGGGAGCATTGTCGTGCAATAATCGGACATCTTTTGTCAATTTTCCACGACGCTTTGCACGAATACTGTCCCTTAATTTATGCAATAAAGACGCATAATATGTGCCGTTCACACTTGTATTGCGCTCTTTATAGTCAATTAGCAAAATACCCTCACAATCCCAGATCATTGTGGCCATCACCTTTTTCGTTGATTGAACGACTTTCGCATTTTTGAGACGAGGTTCATCAGGTCGCCGCCATTACATGGAGTGCCTTTTTGATAGAGGATCCTAAAACTGAACCATTGTTTCATCCTCTGTGACAATGGATTCCAAAATCGGTTTTGGGTCGCCTCCACACATGTTTAAAAACGACTGCGAATATTCGACTTGACGTTCACGTTGGAGAACAGTAAGAAGTCGCGGTACCCATCTAGCTCTAATTTTATTCATACCCATATGGTTATGGAGGATTCGTCGAACACTTTGCGGAAATGTTTGTTATCACTGCTAATTCCTTCACTTTCAAACGGATATATTCTAGCTTTAAATGTTCAATAATTGAAATTTCAATTGGTCAACCCGACCGATCAGCATCTTCCTGGGATTCTTGTTCCAAAACGGAAACATTTTGCCCACTTTTTTTCAGTTGCCGTCTAAACGTTGTTTAATGTGATAAAGTGTATGCCCTTGTTTTGTTAAATATTTAATGCCCACGCGGTACTCAATTTTCGTTACTTCAGACATTTTCGTGCGCTAGTCACATTGATTGGCTGGTTACTAAAAACTACTAAGCTTTGAACCGTCATATTTATAGTATACACCTCGCGTATATGCATGCATGACGTGACGGAGTTTGAACACGTTTGAACCTGCATGAGCTTGCCAGGCCGAGAATTTATGGCGCTTATCTCGCACATCTTCCCCAGAAGGAATATTGAAGGTCAATATAGCCCTACTGCCGATTCCTACCTATCACCGGTTTTAAGAAAATTAATTTACAACAATATAAGAGAGGGTGAATATCCACTATACCTAAAATAAACTACCATTGTGCCACTATATATAAGAGAAAAGGCAACAAAATGAACGTAGAAAATTACCGACCGATTTCCGTAGTATTCGCACTGAACAAAGCTTACAATTCCGCCAATAGCCGAGGTATATAAACTGACAGGATACCTAAGCTTGAAGAACTAATACAAATAAAAGGATTAATGGCAAAGGTTGAATCAAAACAAAAATACAAATGAAAACGAACAAAGAAATACCTTCATATCAGACTAGAGAACCCACATATAAAAACAAGGAGAAGTAAAATCTTAAAATATGTGCAAAAACCTTTCACGGATACAATAAAATACAACAGAAATCATAAATATCGACTACCGCAATTTATGCAAAGAAATGAAGAAAAATTATGCCAGAGATATAAACAACAACAAATCAAGGAAACATTCTGAGAAAAGATAACATAGGAGCCCTTAATGCAAGTCTTGCGGGTTTTCCAAAGGATAGCAACAGATCCGTTGTCAAAACGTCGAGCAACTTTTAACATAAACGTTGTGTAACAACCTGCACCTGTGGTATCGGAGAATGTTGTTTTCGCTGCCACCAAATGTAAACTATAATTACATTAATTAGATATAATAATTTTATTAATTTTTTTCCACTCAGGTGTCACGTGCTGTTGAGTAACGCGTCGAGCTGGTCAAGTAGCTATGATCTCTTCCAGCGTGGGGTGTTACGGGATTGAGATAAAGAAAACATGTATTTTTTAATAAAACTAAATATTTAATAATGCTAATGTACTTTTTTTTATAATACAATAAACATTACAGAATGCAATAAAACATTAAACAAATAACAAAACAAAAAAAGAATGTACTTGGCGCTATCTCGACCTCTGAAATTCTACTTATGCAAAGCTATAATAATCCCGCTGATGATTCTCCGTAAATATAAGCCCAAATTTAACAATAACCACAACAAACGAAGCAAAATATACTTACGACTTAGCGACCTTATTGTCATCCAGCCTATCGTCTACACCACCACAAATTAACCAAACTCACAAATCAACTATCACTAATGGTGAATTTAATTATTTATTACAATAGCTTGAACGTAATTTATATAACGCAGCAAAGAGAAAAACATACAAAAAATTATAAAACACAATTTTACAAAAAGAATTAAACTGGTTACACAATTATAGACAGTTCATACTCTACTAAATCGACTTCTTAACACACAACTTAAAACTGCGATTGTTTGATAGGATGACTCAAGTCGAGGTTGAGATCCTGTCGAACTGTTGGAACTTCTGCCGGGACTGTCTGGACTTCGGAACTCTCGGAACGGTCGGAGCCCCGCCGACACCCCGGCCGGAACTCCGCCGAAACTCTCCTTATTTTTCTTCTGCACCTAGTTTTATTAGTTCTTGGTCTAATTATGTCACGCCCTGTATACAGTTAACGAATCCATTTTTATTTCTTATTGGTGGAAATTATTTTGCATATGTTACTTGAAGGTACGCCTTTCACATGTACCTTCTTATTTTGGTCTTGTCATTAATATAATTTAGACACCACTGTGTCTGATCTAATATATTTCCGTAGACGTAAGAATGTCTAAAACACACTTGCCTAAAGGTCTGCTGCGCACACATGTTCTTCTTCGAGTGTGGTCTGTGCTCAGTTACAACTCAGAATTCTACATACTTTCCGCATTACCAATTACTATTGACATATTTATGCAACTTTAACAATAGAGTTTCCAAACTACCCCATAATAAACTACTTGAAACTCATGTAAAGGATATCTACTGACCGTCTGCTTTAAAGTGGCTGGTGCCAACAGTTGCGTATATCACTCATACGTAACAGCTTTATTTGACACACTTATACTTTCCCTTAACGAATATTTATGCATTCTTTTAAAGGTACTTGTATATTCATTTCTCTTGACAGACTTAGAACTAATATATTGCTTTTAAACAATATGTATAAATTTCTCATTGGTCCATGTATATAGACGATAGGTGTGGTTTTAGTTTATAAGATTTCTTATGCCGCCCTTTTTAATTTAAGGAGCGGGGTTTTACGAAATATTGACCGGAATAATATAAAAAAAATAGAAAATAATTAAACAAATGCATGAAACAAAAATATAAAATTTTAACTAATAAATCTCGTAAGCCGATTTATTACAGTTGGATATAGTCCTAAGAGAAGTTTAAATGATCTAGTACTTCTTCTTCTACCATTTATTCACGCATTTATTGAAGACACAAAATTAGAGAGAAGCAACATTAAAAACAACAACAATCTGCACTTACGCAATTTTAATTCTTTTATTTTAAACATCGGCTGTACACAATGAAGCACATTATATTACATCTTAATACGTCTTAATAATATATTATTATGTATGAGGTTTTACAAATTTCACGAATTTTATTAATCACGAGCGAAACGTAGCGGAGCGAGTGTTTAGTAAAAGAAGTAACGAACAAGCTTCATGGTATACTTTATCTGCGATAGCAAATAATCTAAATAATACAAAATTACTTGTCTGTTGTCGCGCCATGCGCCATGTTGACCAACTTGATCGAGTTTCAATGGATTTTTGCTATTACAATACCTAGAATTAACATCATCTCGTGACTAAAGAGCCCATTGCTAAGTTCAACCCGTGACTAAAGCGCACGAAATCACGGCTTGTTAAGGTTTATGTAAAAAATCACTTAGCGCCATGGAAACATACACGATAATACTATATGGTATTTTAAATATAGGGTAGATAAAGTAACAAATAGAATAGATTATATGAAAAATCATAATTATATTTGCTAGTATCAAACATTTTTAAATACAGTATTACTGCAAAAATGGTTATGGCTGTAGTACATTTGTTTTTATATAGTAACATTAACACGTACCAAGACTATGGTTATTAAGTCTCTAGAGATTGCAAACAAAAATTTAGAACAACGAGAAACACATTCGTACTCACAGCTTATCTACATAAAGTGTATTTAAAATAAATACCATATGGTGTGTAGTGGAAAATGACTTTGTCGTTAAAGTCGTCGCAATAATACATTTTACTCCATTTCGCTGTATTAGACCTTTTGCGTAACGAATTATAAATGCTAATAAGTTTCGTTGCGCTCGTTTCGTTAATGAAATGACCCTTAACATATTCTTGTAATCCATTGAAATATGGGTAGGTATAATAAATGATGAAAATTAATTCGCAATGCGCTCCGTTGTAAGACAAAGCACGATAATAAAATCCAGTATAAAGTTTGTATCATTTCATATTACACTTTCTGTTTTTGCTATTTTACTAGGTGCTTCCAGTTGAATATTTAGTTGAAATTCACGATCCTTTACGTCGTCATTTTAGTTGATCATCGTCATCATTTAAGGTATTCCTATCCTTAAGTCAAAATACCTTGTTACGAACGGTCAAGACGTTCTGAAACTTAATTTTCAAAGGAATGACAACTATCGCTGTGTTAAAACTATCTGAAACCGATCAACAAATAGGGGGAGACTGTCGTTAGGAGCTCAACTCAAAACCATGCTCAGATTTTCCGAATGAATGAGAATTTATTTATAAGAGTATGTAAAATGTAACAAAATCATAAAAATCAGAATACAGCTTGTAGAAAGAGAAAGTGTAGGTTCTGCAGTCATCTTGTCGTTTCAAACTCAGCACCATTTAATTTCTCTAGATGGGAAGAACTGCAGAAAAACATAGTCACATTGCTAAAATAGTGACGATTTTTTAATTTTAGAATCCAGTTTGTGGAGTAAATTATACAACTTATTAAATTCAAATCTGGTTAATGGACATTTTTGTACAATTCCGCAATCAAAAATTCGTGTATCAATCGTATTTAATGAGTATAAAATGTTATAGCAATTTTAGTGAAGTAAATATGAGAAGCCATGTTCTAACAAATTATTTCCAAAGATTAGTATTTATAAAAGAATATAAGAAATTTTATTTCCAAATTAGTTTGTGTGATTTTAGCGGAAATAGGGACACCGGTGAACTCGTCACTATTTTTAATCCCTACCCTTTTAAACCAGCCAACTGGTCTCCAAAGAAAGTCAGGTAACTTTGAAGGTACCCCTTTGAAACCGGTGATCTCGTCACTTTCACTTAAATAGCTATTAGCAACCACTAGGATTATCTTTATTATCATGAAACTTTGGGTAAAATATTTGGAAATTTGCTATAAATTGACTCTCTTGTAAAACGATTGCATTTGTTTGCTACAACTTGTTACATTGGTGTCTCCTGTATAATGGAAGCTCTAGTTGTCGATTTTATATACAGCCAACGAGGTCAGAAAATGCTGGTGTTAAACGATTTCAAATTCAAAAAGAGGAAGGTTTTAAAAAACGCAAGAATTCTGTGGAGTTGTGCTACATCGGGCTGTGCAGCAAAATGTCATACCGATGGTAAGCACTGGTTTTGTTCATGTTTGTAGATTTTTATTTTTAACTGCGAGATCTGTTAAAATCAAATGTTACACCGGGAGAACAATTTATTTGTCAATAAGTAGGCTACTTATTGGGAAATAAATTCTATATTTGGATACGGCAACAATAATTCAACAAAAATATACAGGGTGTTCCTAAATATCATGTACATAAGGAAGGGGGTAACTATTTGGTTTATTTTGTGCCTAAAATTTCATATAAACATAGGTCTGCAAACGCTTCGTTACCAATATGCAGGGTGTTGAAATTTCAAGAATTTTTCACTTTTTACTGTATAGCTCCTGCAGTTTTTTAACGATTTCTAATGTCAATTGTCAAATTAATAAACTCAAGTGATTATCTGAATAAAGCCAGAGCCTGCTAGACCATTTTAAAAAATTAAATTTTCTCTGGCGAATTACAGAAAATTGTTTTCTATTTTTTTTCTCGATAACGGTCAGAGATAAGAAAAAAATATAAGAGATCAAAAAGTTTCTAAACAAGACAGAAAATTTATTGCGTATTTTAGAATCTAGCAGTGGCGCATCGCAAAAAAGTTCAGGGTGAGAAAAGAGGGCATGACCCCGCAAAAATTATTACCCTGTAGATTTACATAATCATTTGGAATGGCTAATGATGCAGCGTAACCTACCTTCCAAATTTGAACAAAATATCTCAAAAACTGCAGGAGCTATACAGTAAAAAGTGAAAAATTCTTGAAATTTCAACACCCTGCATATTGGTAACGAAGCGTTTGCAGACCTATGTTTATATGAAATTTTAGGCACAAAATAAACCAAATAGTTACCCCCTTCCTTATGTACATGATATTTAGGAACACCCTGTATATTTTTGTTGAATTATTGTTGCCGTATCCAAATATAGAATTTATTTCCCAATAAGTAGCCTACTTATTGACAAATAAATTGTTCTCTCGGTGTAACATTTGATTTTAACAGATCTCGCAGTTAAAAATAAAAATCTACAAACATGAACAAAACCAGTACATGATATTTAGGAACACCCTGTATACGTACTACATTTATATTGAAATAGAATAATATAGTTTTTGTAAAATCAGTTATGTTTATTGAAGGTATTTATGTTTTTTTAATGAGCCACGATTTTATAGAATTAGATATGTATTTTTATCCTACCATGTTTATTTATTTTTGTACAGGACTTTCTAAAATCTATTATGGTTATGAAGGTATATGTAAGTTGTAAATAAATTTCAGATCTAAATGTAGTTTATAAACATGTGATGTGTTGAAGAAAACGATAAAAGTATTTTTATTCTACTATGCATTTTTATTTTTCTACACTACTTTGTCAAATCTGTTATGGTTATTAAGGTATATGTGTTCGCTAATCGCTTGGGTCCAAAAATTAAGCCGCGAATTAAAAGTGCCGAGATGGCTAGTCTCGGGTGACGAGATGACCGCTCGTGATTCTACCTCCGGTGACGAGTTGGCTAGTCGCCTGGGTCCAAAAATTAATCCGGGAATTAAAAGTGCCGAGATGGCCCGTGTCCGGAAATAGCTGCAGGTTTTAAAGATCTTGAACTAACAAAAATATAAACGAAGAGTTTTGATGTTTATTCCGGCATCGCATGAACTCTAACTTTTTTGACTTATGGATACGGTTTAATAATTCTTACCTTCGTGCTAATTTTGTATGTACACTTTTGATAAACATCCCCAACAATGCCTAGAACTAAAATATACCAATGCCAAGGTGTACATAAAGTGCCTGCACACGCTCCCAACTTATAAATGCCGTCTTTATGGAATATTCAATGCATCTATACGGGGTTGGCCGTCGAATTGGCGTACAGGTAATTCTTGTATTAATTAAAGTAATTAATCCAAATTCACAAGATGTATGACACCTAATCTTCGGTCTTGCTACTGGCCTTTGAAGCATGTACTTAATTACTTTCTCTTGTAAAAGGAATCAGCACAAACATTTGAATCACACCGTTGACTCATTTCATTTACAACTGATGTCAATGTGGGGAGACAATCAATATTAGTGCCTGAAGTAATATCGTTCGTGTCGTATTGTGTATTATGCTAAGGTGCAAGATACTAATATGGAATGCAAGTCATTGGCATAAATTAAAACAGCTTTGGCGCAAGAATTAAACTTTGCGGAACACCACAGTTCATTTTCATATTGGGAAGTAATTCTTTTTCTTTACTTAAAAATTCACTGTTATGCGAAACTTGACTTTGAACCCATTTAAGTAAGACAGGAAAAAGTGACAACAATTTACCCATTAGTATGGAAAGATTTAGATAGATTAATGAATATACCAGGAATAAACCTTTTTGTATGAAGGTCTGCATTAACTTAGGTATGAACATATCATATAATTCCATAGATTGAAGCTGCGGTAATAAGACTCGCTCAGTCAGTTTAAATGTTTCTAAATAATTAATCAGTCCACTATTTATAATTTTTTCGAAGGTTTTTGCAAAGAAAAATCTTTCTTGTATGCAAGAACCGGAGGAATATATTCATTTTAAAGAAGTATGTACTTATTTATTATTAAATGATTTAAGCAATTCCAAATACATATTGCTGTTGTTCGCAACATTATGAAATTTAATAGTAAAAATGGAGGAGTATGACGAACATTTTAGATAGTGCTAGGATTATGGAACTACAAAAGCTATAACACGTATTTTTTAATATGAGATGACGCGTTCTAAGAAAAGAATTTGTGGCGAAGTTCTTGGCACAGTGGTTGGCCATATTTTGTTCGAATAGGCCACGCTAGCATTGACTGTATCGCCACACCACCGCAAAATACTTTGCTGCACATTATTTTATAAGAGCATTTTGTTGCATAAAATGTCATCTCAAAGTAAAAAAAAATCTGCAATACACGTTGGAAAAGGAAAATAATATCACAGAATATTTGACAAAAATACACATTATAAAACATATTAAAAATGTGTAATATGTAGTTACATAATATAGTACAAAAAAGTATACCGTAATCGACATATTTTAATTTCTGAAAGTAGGAAGAGGAAGAGAGCGCGACGAAATAAACTAAAGATAAACATAAGCGAGGCTGCCAAGACAGTACACTCGACAAAAGTTTCCTATAAAATGTAAGGCGTGAGGGTGCCCCGACACTGCGTAGCTCTCCCACCACTGTTAGCAAGCAGGCATCCCTGCATATTATAAGGTCATCTTCTGCATGGGATAGAAGTGTAAACCAAAATTAAAATTTGACGACTACGGTATATTTTAATTTACAATTATATGACACTTACCTAAAATTGACACTAATAAACTTCAACTATAATAGAAAAAAATTTATATAAACGAATGAAAGTAACACTCATTCCTAAAAATAGTCAAACAAAATAAACCAAAACTTCAGTTAAACACAACAAAATATTAAAATATGAATAAGTGAACACTTATGCAAAATAGGCTAATTAAAATTCAACTGCATTCAAAATTAAAACAATAAAGGCGGTAAAGTATAGATAGCTAATTTAGTAATCTACATAACAGTATTAATCAGAGTCATCTGGTGAGGTTTTCAGGTACCACCGCATCGTATTTACTCTTTGACTTGTTAGGCAGAAGATTTTCTGCGGCGGCTGGCGATGTGCAAGAAGTATCAGTCAAATCTAATTCACTATTATACACTCAATAACTCAACAAATTCAAACGGATAACACAAATACAACGAATATATTTATAAAATGTAAAATTTGACACAACGGTGGAGTAATATTATTCCATCGAAGTGTCATCAGTATTTAGTAATGCATGGCATTACTTGATAGAAATCGTGTATTTAATACATATATTACTTAATAGTTGTGGATAAATTAAATAACTATTGTTGCAGTTGCTCCCTGGACAGGCACTCGTTAAATAAACCTGTTAATGGTTAATAGAATGAGCGTCTGTCTAAGGAACAAACGTTATATGTGTATTGGAGATTAAATTTTTGTTAGTGAAAATTCCTGATTATGTTATCAATGCCAATGCATTTAAAATAGTTACAAGTTTTTGCATAATAAATCAGTTTTGATATTTGTTAGTAATAAATCGTGCTAAAAGGCCTTTTTTTTATATAGCTTTATTACAATTTGTGCAATACAAGAGTATAACTTAAATAAATAATTAAAATAAAGGTTCGTAATTTTTTCAAGCATATAATTTATACCTGTGTTTTTGGCATGCTTTTTTAATCATTTATAAATTGAATTATTCTTTCGGTCTTATGATATATATTTATATCTATGAAAATTGAGTTTATCTTTGTTCTTTAAAGTAAAGTATATGTATAATGTAGATTTTAAATTGTATTATTGAAAGGGAATGTATCCCTGAAGGACGAACCCTAATAATTGCATTCGGCTGTACATTGCCTTTTATATTGACAATGCCTATTATAATGACAATTATAATTGTCATTATAATAGGCAATTTACAATTATAATTGTCATTATAATAGGCGATTTACAATTACAAAATATGATGTACATATTGCTGTGACATATAAATATTTATTTTAAATAACAATATTGCCATACGTTGGGCATCGCCATTTAATTAATGCTGTAGCATATAAATATTTATTTTAAATAACAATATTGCCATATAATTTATATGCTGTAACAACATACTTTTGTGTGTATTACCACACGTAGGGTATAGTCTTTTGTACACATTATACTCTTTAAATTATTCTTTACACACCAAGAACTTATAATTGGTTTTGTGTTTTATCTTATATTGTTGTGTCATGTACCTTATAACTATTGTGGGTCCTGGCAATGTTTGTGGTTCCTTCTTATTTGCTGATGATTTTTCTCTTGCTCATTATAGGGAAAGAGGTAATAGTTTTGTTCAAAGAAAAAAAAAACTGTATGTCTATTCAACATAATCATGTATTTTTTTTATTTTGTAATTTATGGATTCAAAAATATAGTTTCCTTTATATGCACACCTTTATGCTCTAAACAAGATACATAATTGAAAAATGCTCATATCATTTATACCTAATGCCGGTTGTAATGTATGTAAATCTTTTGTTTATTTATTTATTCTACCAAACAAAATAAATATTTATCCTGCAAATAAACAAAAATAAACTTTTATTGTACGTTTATGAATATACTCATCGACGTTATAATATTTATGTATAGGCTTCAATTAATTGCTTTAGACAACCATTTGCACGTGTTGTATCGAGCTCTTAATCTATGCCTTGTGAAATTCTAATTTATTATTCGCTTAATTTGAAAGAAATTAATGATGTCTAGACAATACGATGAAGAAAATGCTCATTTTCACGTAACATCTCTCCAACTGACCAACACCATTAATCCTATTTGGTTGTAATTCCAACTATATAAATTCAAAATAAACCTTACAGGATAAATTATTTACTTGTCTATTTTTTTGTCCAACAATACATTGATTAATCATTCGCACGTAAAAATCAATGTCTGTCCAACAACTCGTATAATTTAATTTTCAAAAGAAATAATAAACTTACTTGTTATCAATAAATCTATTTTGAATGTCCATTATGAACGCTTCAAATGAATTCAAATGTATTAAATAAAATAAATTACTGTTACTATATGTGTTGAAGAAATAATGAAAAACTACAATATAACAATTAAAAAAAAACTTATTCTTTAAGAGATCTTCCTTTTGTAAGTGTTCTGAGAAGTTCACCTCTCGGAGGTGTTATCAGAAAGTCTTTCCTCTCGGAAGTGTTATCAGAAAGTCTTTCCTCTCGGAAGTGTTATCAGAAAGTCTGTCTTGTCGAATCTTGTCTTCGTATTTATAGCGGCAAAAATAAACTATGTTGACCATTGCGCCCTCTAGTCCATGTTTAGGTTGGTACTGGAATACACTTTTACCGTGAAATCGCTGCCCATATGTTGCCGCCTTGATTCACGCACACATACACATTTTGTTCTGACAGTTCACAATTCACTTAAACGTCAACATAACCTTCCAATTCAAAGGTCCCCTCTGCTTTGCACATGATTCCCAACGGTAGGTTTATTCTTGTTACTAATACCATTCTTCCTTGTGCTCGTCAATGAACCTATTACCTTGTTCATTGTTCGACACATACTTTTTCTTTCCATTTATTAATGTTAGTTTTACTTTTCTTTTAGTCGGAGTTCGCCTTGGCAAAATGGGAAACACGTCGAAGATAACCATTATTTTTCTTCCCTCACTGCCTGTCCCTGTAGAACACGTCTGTTTCTCCACCGCCTCTCTATCTTCTAACCAAGATCTTTCTGTTGGTGATATGTCGATCTGCAATAGACTTTACACAAGTTTTATATATTTTGTTGTTTTTTTGTAGGTCATTCAACCGTATACGTCCGTTTTCAGTCCCTGAAGCATTGTGTTACGAACTACTCATGAACACAGATACCTTTTTATTTATTTATAATGTCAGCTTTTAAATACAAAAATACGTCACTGCTGATTGCTTCCATGTTTTACACATTTTTATATCCTTTTTTTATTTGTCTAGTAGTAAGCTAAGGTAAATTTTATTCTTTAATACTATTTATTTCATAAACATTTTCATAACATTTTATTGCTTTATGCATATAAATTACAATAATTTACTCATTTATATTTCTTGCATATCTTATTTCATTTTTTTCATATAATTCTATTGCTTTCACATGACTCATTCTCTTAATTGTTCCATCCATTAACATAACTCTTTCTCTATTGTTTGCCTTCATTTCTCTTTTTGACTTAAACAGCGGTCCATTATTTAGAATGTTTAAAGCAATATTTACGCATTGTGTAAAATTAGGTTCCTTCTTTTGATATGTAAACCATACTTTTTGTGTATCTTTTCTACAAAAGAAATATATTACTTATATTTATTTTGTCTTTATTTCATATATTTCTTTATTTAATAAATTTTTATTCTACATCATTTGTTTTATATTTATTTAATAAACTTTACTTTGCATATTTCATTATTTACTGTTATAATAAAAATTTGACTATAAGTATGCAACTTTGTTGCTTAAACTAATTCTTAAATCAATCTCTAAAACTATTCTTATTTTACAAATTTGCGAGGTCACAGCATATCCCTTGGTTATTATACTTTGTCGTGAATCGTCAACAATGATTATTAAAGCGTGAACGACACATATAATAACCATTGTGAAAACTCGCACAAATGATTATTAATCTTCTACGTCTATATAATCATAGAGCATAGATATGTGATATTTTCCTTTGATCCTTTCGCTATCTATTTCTTGTAGCTCGTACGTTACATCGCTCAAAATTTTATTTACCCTATATGGGCCACTGTACGGTAAGTCCAGCTTTGCGCACTTGTTTAAATTCCTCCTTCCCAATCTGTAGTTTTTTACCACTACCAGATCTCCAATTTGGTACCTCTTGTGTTTTCTTATCTTTTCATTTTCTGTTCTCATGTATTTTTCTGCAATATTTGCTTGTCTTTGTTTGCCTTGATTTGTCAATTCTTCGATATCATCCACGATTGGTGTCTCTTGATTCCAAGGTCTCGGTGGATGTCTCCCATGCATTAAAGTATAAGGACTTATATTTGTCGTTACACTAGGTAGGAAATTTATATTGTTTTCCACCTCTTCTATGTATTGCACCCAGGCATTGTGTCTCTCGTGCGTTAACATTCTTAAGTGCCTCGTCACTTCTTGTATGTACCTCTCACTAGGATTTGCTTGTGGATGCCTTATGCTAGTGAAAATTACCTCTATGTCCATCTCCCTCAATTCTTGAATGAATCTCATATTGTTGAAGTATGAAGCGTTATCTACCAGTAATTTTCTTATCCGTCCATGGTCATTTATAAATTGATTCACACAATTTATTGCTATTTGAGTATTGTATCTTCTCGTCGGATATAATTTTACATATTTCGTAAAAATGTCTACCATCACAAATATGTTGCAATATCCTTGCTCTCCTGGTATTAAATTCCCCAGAAAATCAGCAGCTACCAGATCAAGTTTATTTTCTACTTGTATACTGTGTATGCTGTTCTGATTTACTCTGTTTTTATATTTTCCTAATAAACATTCTCTACATTTTCTATTCTCTGTGGCAATTAAATTTTTGTCTCTCAGAGAATAAAATTGCTCTCTGAAAACAAGAAATGTTTTTCTGTTTCCAGGATGCCCTAAATTATTATGTATATTTCTAACGATACTTAATGCTAAATTTCTATCTAAAACTATTAAATTCTTATCACCTAAAGTCTTATATACTATGTTATTTCTTATATTGTATCCTCTGTATTCTCCTTCTCTTCGTATTTTTCTTTTTATTTCTAGAATTTCTTCGGTCTGTTGACATGCTTCAATGCTCTGTCGACTGTATATTTCTGGTGCATAATCCAAGTTATAATTGTTGACTTGGTATGCATTTTGCTGCTTTATCCCTCCTTGAGCTTTACTCAATGCATCTGCAACTATGTTGTCTGCGCCTTTCTATGCCTTATTCTAAATGAATATTCCGACAATAAAAGTGACCATCTATATATTCTTGAGTTGTTGAATCTGGTCTTCATGAGGAAAATTAATGATAAATGATCTGTCTCAACTAAGAAGCTATTTCCCAGTAAATAGTATTTTAATTTGGATACTGAATGAACCAAAGACAAAAGTTCTTTTTCTGAAATCGTGTAGTTTAATTCGTATCCTTTCAAAATCCTTGATAAGAAACAGATTGGCTTTTCCACACCATTTCTTATCTGTAATAATTCTGCAGCTATTGCATTATTTGATGCGTCGCATCTTAAAACAAATTCTTCATTAAAATCGGGTAAATTTACTATTAATGCTTTGCAAAAATTCTCTTTCACCTCTTCAAATGCTTTGAGAGTTTCAGGAGTCCATTTAAATTTTACTCCCTTCTTTATCATTGCAATTAATGTAAGCATGAAGGCAAAATATTTCCTTTCATCCTTTTGTACTTTGCTTCTCTCATGAGTCTTTTTAAACTTGACTCCTTTCTTTCTAATTATAAATAACATTACTAAGAATGAACAATCATTTATTGAATCATTACGTATTGTTGCCAGCCAAAAAGTACGCCTCCGATCGGTCCTTTTGAACTGTTCGATATTTACACACATTGTTAATGAAAATGTAACGCTCTGTTGAGCTTCAAAATAAGGTGAGTTTCTTGAATTTAAATATTTTGGTAGTATAGTGTCCCTTTGATCACTTATACCCCTTTTGTTTATTTCGACTACAGGATTGGTAAATGTTGATTCCGTTTTTTCTATAATTTTGTTCTTTAACATTTCTTTAATTTCTAATTTGACTTGTTCTTTGTATTTATTGGGGACAGGATAATTTTTAACTTTAAAAGGTTGTGTTTCATCTACTTTTAGCCTGTGTTCATAGCCTTTTGCTAAACCAGGTTTATTATCAAATAACTCTTTATACTTGCTGACAAGATTGCTCACATGGCTTATGTATTGTTTATCGCAATTTAAATTCGTACCATCCCTATATTGCGTGAAGTCCTCACTTTGACGATGCTTCACAGGATGTGCACACTTATTGTCTAATAAACTACTATCCATTTTATTTGTGAGATTTTGTTCAGCATTATTTATATATAAATTATTAATTAATATCTCATCTTCCTGTGTTTCCTTACACCAGGAGATTATTGAATTTTTAATATGAAATGTTTTGTTTTCCATATTTATTTTTGTACCATATTGACTTAAAAAGTCTATCCCCAAAATACAATTGCTGTTCAAATTAGGCACTATTATGAATTCTGTTAATAAATTTAAACTACCTATTCTAACATTTATACAAAAAACTTTATCTACAGTAATGATGCGTTTCTTATTTGCATTTATTAAATTTACTTTTCTTATAGGCATACAATATCCTAATTTTTCTATGTCTTTACTTATAATACTACTATCTAATAAAGATAATTGCGCTCCTGTGTCTAATAATGCTTCTATCTCTTCGTTCCCTATTTTTACTGTTATGTGTGGTAATTCCGTCGTGATTTTCTTTAGATCGTCAAAGTTATATACGTTTTGTACCTTCTTTTTCTTCTTGACTGGCCTTTCTAAAAATCCAACGATGTCGCATTTGAGTATGTAGAATTTACCCATTCTTTATTCGTCGGTAGTTGTCTTGAATCCTTGGGTATTGCACCTTTTGATTCTGTTTTTTTCTTCGTACTTATTTCTTCTTTCTCTTCACTTATTTGAACATTGTTCACTCTTTTTTCCCTCTCAGGGTTTCTTTCTTCCTTCCCATAATTCTGTTCTTTCTTCCTCTCATTTTCATCGTTTCTTGCTTTATTATATGAATATGGATTGTTCCCATAGCTTGGCTTATTATATGTATAAGGGTTGTTTCCATAATTCTTTTTACCCTGATTTTGATTGTACCCATTATTATTGTACTGTTTATCTTGATTGTAACGAGGTGTCTTGTTTATATGTGGATTATTTCCATTGTTGTAGTTATTATTATCATTTCTGGGTGGATCGTTTGTATATTTGATGTTTCCATAACTCTTGCTGTTTCCCTTCTCATCCACATCGTCTAATCTCTTGACCAGTTCCAGGAGTGCTTCAATGTTATCAATTCCTTGAAGTGCCACCGCCTGTGTAACGTTGTGGTCAAAGTGTGCTGCTAGCTGTGAAACAATATCACTTTCTTCAATGGTTGGTTGGATGTATTTAAGAAAAGAATATTTTCTTATGATGTAGTTTTCTCTAGAAGATCCAGCTCTGTATTTTCCAAACACTAAATCGTGTCTAATCTTCCTCTGCTGAGTCTGTCCCCAGTACTGTCTCACAAAACGAATCTCAAATTCTTTGAAATCCACTACTTCATCTATTATCATATCGTACCACTGAAGTGCATAATCCTTCAAACAACCTCTTATGAAATGTAGCCTTGACATCTCATCAGATATTCCCCTCATGTATGTTTTTATCGTTCTCATAAACGCCATTGGATTATCTTTGTAAAATCCTGAGAATTTTGGTATATTCTCTGCGCTACCAGGTATTTGTGTCAAAGATACACTAGGTGTACTAACCCCATGTACTTTGTTCTCTAACCCTTTTATAGTGTTTTCGAAGTTTAAAGTTTTGTTTTGTAGGGTCAACATTGTGTCCGTACAAACACCATATTTTATTTTACAATCTTCCACTTGGTGTGAAAGTTCTTGTATTTGCTCTTGATATTGCACATTATTCCCTTTAACTTTATTTTCAAGAGAATTTATTTTCTCATCTACCTTATCAAAACTAGCTTGTGTTTTGGCAGATCTTTCGTTGATTTCTTTTATTATGAATGTGCCTTTACCTTCACATTTCTTTTCATTAATGTTTATTTGTTTATTTAAAGTTGACACTGACTGTTCTAACTTTAATTCTACTTTTGCATTTAGCTCTAAAGTTTCTTTTCTTAATTCCATGAGAACCTTGTCTAATCTTGAGTTTATTTCTATTTTATTTTGTTCTAATCTTTGATTGCTTTCCTCAAATTTCCTGTTCATACTCAAATTATTTTCTTCTAGTCTTTGATTTATACTTAAATTATTTTGTTCTAATCTTTGATTTATACTTAAATTATTTTCTACTAGTTTTTGATTTATACTTAAATTATTTTCTACTAATCTTTGATTTAAATTCTTATCACTTTCTTCTATTCTGCTGAATAGTTTATTAAAAAGATTCTCAATTTTTTGTTCACCAGTTATGCTACTGATGCTTTCTGTTTGTACGTTGCTATCAAGTGTTTGATCCTCTGATTCAGGTTTTTCTGAATCTGAATCAGAATATACCGGACGATTGTCCCTGTATTTAGTGAACTGTGAACCTTCACCATCATTTTTATCCTTCTCTGCCATTTTTATTCTATTTCTAACTTATAAATTAATAACTAAACTTATCTAATTAAATACTATTCCTCTTTCTTTATCCCTTTCTAAATAAGAGAAATTCACCAGTAAATGAAAATTAAGGTAATCTGTCTCTAACTTGGACACTGAATAATTATTCTATTTACTAATAAATAAAAAAAATGAAACAAACTTTGTACCCATTATTTGTACAAAATAAATTATTATTTTTTTGTTTAAACATTAAAAAAAAATTGCATTGCTTCACAACGTTAAATGTTATGTAAATAATTATTGACAAACGAGAAAATGAATACAATGCTCCACTATGTTAAGCAACATTAATTATATATATATATATTTTTTCTTCTTTTAAACAATTATGAAAAATAATGCATTGCCTCTTTATTTTGGGCGTTAAATAAATACATGATTAATAAACAACAAGAAAAGGAATACATTGCCCCACTACGTTGAGCGCCATTTAAATTAATGCTGTGACATATAAATATTTATTTTAAATAACAATATTGCCATACGTTGGGCATCGCCATTTAATTAATGCTGTAGCATATAAATATTTATTTTAAATAACAATATTGCCATATAATTTATATGCTGTAACAACATACTTTTGTGTGTATTACCACACGTAGGGTATAGTCTTTTGTACACATTATACTCTTTAAATTATTCTTTACACACCAAGAACTTATAATTGGTTTTGTGTTTTATCTTATATTGTTGTGTCATGTACCTTATAACTATTGTGGGTCCTGGCAATGTTTGTGGTTCCTTCTTATTTGCTGATGATTTTTCTCTTGCTCATTATAGGGAAAGAGGTAATAGTTTTGTTCAAAGAAAAAAAAAACTGTATGTCTATTCAACATAATCATGTATTTTTTTTATTTTGTAATTTATGGATTCAAAAATATAGTTTCCTTTATATGCACACCTTTATGCTCTAAACAAGATACATAATTGAAAAATGCTCATATCATTTATACCTAATGCCGGTTGTAATGTATGTAAATCTTTTGTTTATTTATTTATTCTACCAAACAAAATAAATATTTATCCTGCAAATAAACAAAAATAAACTTTTATTGTACGTTTATGAATATACTCATCGACGTTATAATATTTATGTATAGGCTTCAATTAATTGCTTTAGACAACCATTTGCACGTGTTGTATCGAGCTCTTAATCTATGCCTTGTGTAATTCTAATTTATTATTCGCTTAATTTGAAAGAAATTAATGATGTCTAGACAATACGATGAAGAAAATGCTCATTTTCACGTAACATCTCTCCAACTGACCAACACCATTAATCCTATTTGGTTGTAATTCCAACTATATAAATTCAAAATAAACCTTACAGGATAAATTATTTACTTGTCTATTTTTTTGTCCAACAATACATTGATTAATCATTCGCACGTAAAAATCAATGTCTGTCCAACAACTCGTATAATTTAATTTTCAAAAGAAATAATAAACTTACTTGTTATCAATAAATCTATTTTGAATGTCCATTATGAACGCTTCAAATGAATTCAAATGTATTAAATAAAATAAATTACTGTTACTATATGTGTTGAAGAAATAATGAAAAACTACAATATAACAATTAAAAAAAAACTTATTCTTTAAGAGATCTTCCTTTTGTAAGTGTTCTGAGAAGTTCACCTCTCGGAGGTGTTATCAGAAAGTCTTTCCTCTCGGAAGTGTTATCAGAAAGTCTTTCCTCTCGGAAGTGTTATCAGAAAGTCTGTCTTGTCGAATCTTGTCTTCGTATTTATAGCGGCAAAAATAAACTATGTTGACCATTGCGCCCTCTAGTCCATGTTTAGGTTGGTACTGGAATACACTTTTCCCGTGAAATCGCTGCCCATATGTTGCCGCCTTGATTCACGCACACATACACATTTTGTTCTGACAGTTCACAATTCACTTAAACGTCAACATAACCTTCCAATTCAAAGGTCCCCTCTGCTTTGCACATGATTCCCAACGGTAGGTTTATTCTTGTTACTAATACCATCCTTCCTTGTGCTCGTCAATGAACCTATTACCTTGTTCATTGTTCGACACATACTTTTTCTTTCCATTTATTAATGTTAGTTTTACTTTTCTTTTAGTCGGAGTTCGCCTTGGCAAAATGGGAAACACGTCGAAGATAACCATTATTTTTCTTCCCTCACTGCCTGTCCCTGTAGAACACGTCTGTTTCTCCACCGCCTCTCTATCTTCTAACCAAGATCTTTCTGTTGGTGATATGTCGATCTGCAATAGACTTTACACAAGTTTTATATATTTTGTTGTTTTTTTGTAGGTCATTCAACCGTATACGTCCGTTTTCAGTCCCTGAAGCATTGTGTTACGAACAACTCATGAACACAGATACCTTTTTATTTATTTATAATGTCAGCTTTTAAATACAAAAATACGTCACTGCTGATTGCTTCCATGTTTTACACATTTTTATATCCTTTTTTTATTTGTCTAGTAGTAAGCTAAGGTAAATTTTATTCTTTAATACTATTTATTTCATAAACATTTTCATAACATTTTATTGCTTTATGCATATAAATTACAATAATTTACTCATTTATATTTCTTGCATATCTTCTTTCATTTTTTTCATATAATTCTATTGCTTTCACATGACTCATTCTCTTAATTGTTCCATCCATTAACATAACTCTTTCTCTATTGTTTGCCTTCATTTCTCTTTTTGACTTAAACAGCGGTCCATTATTTAGAATGTTTAAAGCAATATTTACGCATTGTGTAAAATTAGGTTCCTTCTTTTGATATGTAAACCATACTTTTTGTGTATCTTTTCTACAAAAGAAATATATTACTTATATTTATTTTGTCTTTATTTCATATATTTCTTTATTTAATAAATTTTTATTCTACATCATTTGTTTTATATTTATTTAATAAACTTTACTTTGCATATTTCATTATTTACTGTTATAATAAAAATTTGACTATAAGTATGCAACTTTGTATACCTTCATGTAGTTCTTGTTGCATAATTTTACTCAATAATATCTAAATAGGACTTTTTCTTATTTTTACTTTTATTTCTAAGCTTAAACTAATTCTTAAATCAATCTCTAAAACTATTCTTATTTTACAAATTTGCGAGGTCACAGCAATATGTTATTCTGTCAAAAAGAAATTTCCTAGTAATTATAAATGGTTATCCTTATTATAGTGTTAAAATTATTAGTTGCATATTGTTTATTTGACTATTTCACGGTTTATTAGGTTCTGTAATAGTTCCATAGTTTGGTTTTACGTTTTTCTTGTTTCTACTATCCAATACTTCTTACAATAGCAATGGAAGGTAATGTATAGAAATTAGACAAGTAAATTGAAAATATGTACATTTTCTTTTATTTTAAAAGTAAAGCAGCCACTATTATCTTTACAAAAAATTTATTCGATTTAAAAAAAAAAGTTGTTTAAAGTATACGCTAGTGAATTCCTTTTTTCTTTAGTTTTAAACTAGCCAACAAAAGAAACTACTCAACCTTTTTTCATAGGATCTATAACAAAATAGAGATTATGTTCCACCTACCTAACGTGAATGACTATGAATGCACCCTAATTACAAGTCAATATTTAGTTAAGAGTTATTTCTATCTACAAATTGGAAATAATGAAAAATTGTTTTATTCCAACATACGTTTACATACAGATTTTCATATTTTTATTTCTTAGAAAAACCTAGAAATTTCTGCCCAAATAATTCGACAACGAAATATGGAAGTATTAACTTAACACAATCTAAATTAAAAGAAATGTAACTATGATGTGAAAAGTGGGTTGTACTTATTTCAATAAAACGGTTATTCGTTTGAAATTCATCATTCCTTTAGGAAGATAAATTGCTTTGAAGGGATTTATGAGAGAAATCATTTCTTAAAAACATATTGAAAAAAGTCTTTTTTGCTTGCTCGATACAGCATGTAATCACATATAAATATAAAATACATTATAGTAGTTACATTTTAGAAGTACCTACCTAAATGATCCCCTATATTATATTTCATTTATATTGAATGGCACATTACTTTCTACCACTATTAATACATCTCATTCCGTCTCAGATTCAGAATCCATTTATCATGTTCAAGTAGATACTATTCGCCGAAATCACGTAACCCGAACATTTATTATGTTTTCTTTCTAAGAGCTCCCACGCTTTTCTCAATTCTAAGAATATACGCGATTTATCTCCAGGTGGCGGTGGACGTAGGAGTAGAAACTTTAGAATAGGGATGTTATTTGACATATGGAACAAGTAAAGTGAGAATTGGCCAAAAATAATTTATTCTAGAAAATACAATATTAGATACTTACGTGAGACATGGGCTCTATATAATATTTATGGCTGTCATTAAAAAATATTTAAATTAAATAATACGAAATTTATCTAAAATTATAATAATTATTTTAACTTCGCACAAAATTCACAAGATGCTATGAATTTAGGGTCTTTTATTTTCAATTTATTTTCTTTTATTTTCACCATTTTTGTCTATTTCTGTTGTATTATTATGAGTTGCAAATCTGAAACTACTATTCTTATTGTTTCCTGAGTATAACTATCAGGTACTGTTAAATACGTAGGATTAACTTAAAATAATTGAATAGGAGATATTAACTAACTTGTCCTAATTCTAGATTTAATAACTTAGTTCATTGTAAGAAGGGTGGTTGGCACTTATTAAATCACGTTAACTTTGTAATTCTGTATTCCACCAGTATCTATATCCAAAGTATTACTAAATTTAGCTCTCGAACAAGTAGACAAAGTTTCGACATAAAATCGGGTATTTCAATTAACTACATTCAATTTAATTACCAATCGTTCTGACATTCACTCGAAGACATCATAATAAAAGAAAAAGGATTCTTATTATATCCGATAGGCGTCCTAACCCTAAGGATGCCTATAAAGTACATAATGTAATATATAATAAATACAATATCATGTTAGTATTGGATGCTCGTTTATTAATTCTTCAATGATATACTGAAACGTATTTGCTTTTAAAATGTCCGCAACAAATGGATATATGTTGAAGCTATATCGGCAGAGTAGTATGAAATAGGATATCATTCCTCTCCCAAATATGTTTATATTGGATTTGTGTCCAAATAAAACAATAATAAAACACACTATAGTCAAAAACTAACATGGCGACAGATACAAGGTCAGTGTGGGTACAGTGCAAGTTGAGTAGTGATAAACAAAATGAAAAAAGAATTAAATGTTATGGTACATGTAAGAAATATATTCATCACTCATGTAGTAGTTAACTCCGCCTGTATGGTTGCTGGATGGATTGAGTAGTTCAGTAACCATGCTGCCGGTCCCAAGCCCGGATAAAGGAGGAGGGTTCAGAGGTCAGGCCAGCACCCTGCCTAAGGTAAAAGATGAGGTGTGGCCACCACACGACTTTCATATACGTATGAAAGTATTACTTCTGGTGCGAATTCTGAAATTTCATTTATACAAAAAATATTGCAAATCCAATTCTAAATACTTTTGTACTCTTCATAAATATATATAGAATGCATAATTTACGACATATTTGCAAAAAATCGCTATTCGATAAGAGTAAAAGTGGTACTTCCGGTCTGAATTTCGATTTTTTTTTATATAAAAGATATTGAAAATGATGTTTTAAATACTTTTATACTCGTAACGTATTTGTCTTAAAAGCATGACTTGCGAGATATTCGCAAAAAACTGATTTTCGATAAGAGTAAAAGACCTACTTCCGGTAGGAATTTCGAAAAACTTTATTAAAACAATTTTTCTCAAATTTAATTTTGAGTACATTTGAATTCTTTATAAATTTGTTTAAACTTAGTAATTGACGAAATATTTGCAAAATTCGATTTTTTCACTAAAGTAAACTACTACTTCCGGTTTGCCGATTTTGCTCAAAATCTAATCAGTTCTCAAGAGGGAGATTATATTCGTAAATACCAAAATTTGGAATTAATATCTACAGCGGTTTGACCGCTATCGTGGTCACACACACACAGAGAGACACACACAGACAGACACAGACATTTTTTAAAAACCACTTTTTTGGTATCAGGGGACCTCAAAACGTGGACATCTGCAAAAATCTCGAAGTCGAAAATTTTCATCATCACAATACTTCCTTATACTACGTATAAGAAAGTAAAAAATGAGGTGTGGCCACCACACGACTTTCTTATACGTATGAAAGTGTTACTTCCGGTCCGAATTTTGAAATTTCATTTATACAAAAATTATTCCATATCTAACTCTAAATACTTTTGTACTCTTGATAAATATATATAGAATGCATAACTTACGACATATTTGCAAAAAATCGCTATTCGATAAGAGTAAAAGTGGTACTTCCGGTCTGAATTTTGAAATTTTTTTTATATAAAAGATATTGAAAATGATGTTTTAAATACTTTTATACTCGAAACGTATTTGTCTTAAAAGCATGACTTGCGAGATATTCGCAAAAAACTGATTTTCGATAAGAATAAAAGACCTACTTCCGGTTGGAATTTCGAAAAACTTTTTCAAGACAATTTGTTTCAAACTTAATTCTAAGTACATATGAATTCTTTATATATTTGCAAATTTCGATTTTCTCACTGAAGTAAACTACTACTTCCGGTCTGCCGATTTTGCTCAAAATCTAATCAGTTCTGAAGAGGCAGATTATACACGTAAATACAAAATTTGGAATTGATATCTACAGCGGTTTGACCGATATCGTGGTCACACACACAGAGAGAGAGAGAGAGAGAGAGAGAGAGAGAGAGAGAGAGAGAGAGAGAGAGAGAGAGAGAGAGAGAGAGAGAGAGAGAGAGAGAGAGAGAGAGAGAGAGAGAGAGAGAGAGAGAGAGAGAGAGAGAGAGAGAGAGAGAGAGAGAGAGAGAGAGAGAGAGAGAGAGAGAGTAAAATCGGTAGACCGGAAGTATTACTTTACTTCAGTGAAAAAATCGAATTTTGCAAAGATTTCGTCGACTACTAAGTTTAAACAAATTTTTAAAGAATTCATATATACTTAAAATTAAAATTGAGAACCATTTTATTTAAAAAGTTTTTCGAAATTACTACCGGAAGTAGGTCTTTTACTCTTATCGAAAATCAGTTTTTTGCAAGTCATGCTTTTTAGACAGGTACGCTACGAATATAAAAATATTTAGTACTTAATTTCCAATATCTTTTATATTAAAAAAATTTAAAAATTCGGACCGGAAGTATCACTTTTACTCTTACTGAATAACGATTTTTTGCAAATATGTCGTTAATTATGCATTCTATATATATTTATTAAGAGTACAAAAGTTTTAGAGTTGGATTTGCAATATTTTTTGTATACATGAAATTTCAAAATTCGGACCGGAAGTAGCACTTTTATTCTTAGCGAGCAGCACTTTATTATTTATATATTACTATTCGAATAAGTTTTGTATAAAAAAAAATCTTAAAATTGTATAGTTTGAAACGCTCATACGTATAAGAAAGTCGTGTGGTGGCCACACCTAATTTTTTATTGAGTAACTATTGCTTTTACGGAAAAATCACAAGGGCTAAACAAGTTTAGCACTAAATTATTCTTTTCAATGGATATTTTATTTTGTTAAAAAGGAATAGGGGTTGCATATTTCACCCCTCTAAAAGATCACAACTAAATTAAAAAATATTTATAGGTTGCCTTTTTATTGGAAGAATATGCCCACAAAATGGCATTTCTGTAACTCTTCAGCAGTTTTAAGAAAAAAACAAGCCTAAGAGCTTTTGTTTATATGAAAGACACCCTTTAATTTTTGACAAGGAATTACCCTCCAAACTTTCGCACTTAGTGGAAACATCCTGTATATTTTTACAATATAAATGTGCAGGCGATTTCAAAAACATCTATACAATCCAGATATTTACCCACCAAAGAAGAGATTTTTTGTATAACGCATTATTTTATCCTATATGTGTTTCTTTGTTTCTCATTCAGTAGTTTCTTAAGGATTCTGTTTTTCATCTTCTTTTACTCTCTTTTCTTGGTATATATGTACTCATCTATAATATTCATCCATTGATATTTCTTTCTCTATGTTGACGATTCTTCCACCAGAGAGTTGGAGCTATGATACTCCTGCGTTCTTACACTCTTTCACGTGTAAACAACTGCTTCTACGAATATTATCCTAGCCTGTTGTATTTTATGCCTGTTAGAGTTTCATACTCCATGTCTTTGTCTCAGATTAAATCGTTTGTAGTAAGTTTTCAGGTAGTCAAGTTTTTTTTTTTAATTTTGACAGGTAGGCATTTCCTCCTGTCATGCAATTATCCCATAAGGTTTTCCTTTCCTTTTTCATTCACTCTTGACTCTTTCTCACCGTGTTTCTAATTTTCCTTCTTCACGGCTAGGTCTTTTGCCTTACTTATTACATCACCCGCATTCCTTGCTACTTTGCTATTTCTCCTTTTAGGTACCTTATTTTTTGAGCCTCACTCACATCTTGTATGTTGGAACCATATATTTGAGAATTGCATATTTCAGTGGCTCTTTGGCACCGTACCGTGTTACGGTCACAATTACGGTTTTAAGGCCTATATAAATGCACATTTCTTTTAATTATGTACTCTACATACAAGCTTTTATGCAGGCAAGTGGGATTTCAATCAGTTCCGCTCTAGTGATAGTCTCTTCTACATTGTTTATACCATTCTTTAGCTACATTATTGACATTTTTTATCAAAAGAAAACACAAGCCGGACAAAAGAGATAGTAAGGCACGTGGTAATGATACGTCATATACATTTTCCTCATTTTCTGATGAGCCTGTCCAGATATTGCTGAACCGCTAGCATTGATCATATCCACACGAGAATGTTTAACATGTTATGTTTGTCGCAACACATTTGGCACTTGATGTTTTGCAGCCACCCCAGCGCTATCTATACCTTCGGCTTTTATTGTGGTAATATATTTACTGTTAGTAATTATAATGTCTCTATATTTATCTAGGTTTTAAATTAAATGTTGAGGTAGTGACTAGACTCAGACCTGTTGAGCTGATAATATTAGTTTTGGAAACAAGATATATTAAAACGTAATTTTAAACTCTATAGTTATGGCATATCAAAAATGGAATATCTTACAAAAATTGGTGAAAATAAAACATATCTGAAAATAGTTTTTCAACGTAATATAGCATTTAGATATTTTTGATTATGTACTACAACAATAATGTGTACCTAACTAATATCTATTTGTACGAAAATGAAAAGTGTGAACACATGGATGTTAAAACTAACAAAAACGGCAGCGATTTAAGTCTTGAAGCTATTGTCGAGAATCTCCACGTACACTGATGAGACCTCATAGGTCGAAACACCGGTGTCTGTGCGTTCGATTATCGGCAATGGCACTTAATGTATGTGTGTATCTCAAACACATGCATATATACATATACGTTTTACGTATAAAGGTATATATGTAAGTCACAGTAATTATCTATTTGTACATTCTAACAGGCTATTTCTCAGAATATTTTAAGTATGACATCCATATACGCAAACGATGTACACTATATTATTATAATGTACGAGAAAAATTCTCTCCGACTGTATGCATGAAAGAAATAATTTCCTTATTTAACAGCCACCGCAAAAAATGGGTTGGTTGGAAGAACTTTAATCAGTGAAGAGATGATGAATTCGCAAAGAATTTCGATCGGTTATTTCGTTTGAAGTTCTCATCTTATCTGACCGGTTGAAGGAATAATCTAGATTTTAAAGGATGATTTATTATAATGTCATTACTAACAACTTTTATTAAATAAGTTAAATTAGAATTTAATTTTAAGCTCCCCAGTAATGAAACATCGAAAATAAAGAAACTTCCTACTAAAATTATTAATTTTGTGAATATAAAAAGTATCTAAAAATCGAAAAGTATTTAATATAATACAGCATTTGAATAAGTATATTTGATACGGTAATATTTAAGGTAATTTTAAATTCTTTGAGGATTGTAGTACTTTATGTTAAAGGAGAACTAAATTTATAAATGAATGTAACTTATTGTAAATGTATAAAAGGTAATTTAATTCAAGTTACGTTTTTAGTATATTAGCATAATTTTATAATATACTTTAACGTTTTATTGAAACTATTAAGTTTTTCAATTCACAAATGAATGTTTAGATTTTGCGCGTCTTTCTCACTAATTCAGCATGCATGTTGACTAGAAAGTATCTATTAAAATCGTCCGTATAAAATCAAATTGCGTATGTACCAATACAATCTGAAAAGCGGGTAATTATTTGAAGGTCATTGTTATTTTCTTCAGAATTGATATCCTATTATTACCAGTAGTACTTAAGAAAAACGAAAGTCTTAGTTCTGAAGCAGCCTCATAACTTCATTTATTATCAATAATCTTTCATTTTAAACGGCCTAAACGTTTCTGCATTACCTATAACGACTTCTGAAATACAGATGGCATCGTTATAGCACACGTCTAAATATACACTCTTTCAACTAACGTCATAACAATGACAATATAGTAACCTTAAAATCTGATATTGTTCTCTATATTTGACAGGTCCCTACGTATCAATACATCTTCCAGGAAGATAAGAAGAATTAATTATTATACATATCTATGTGGCAGTTCTTCACATATCTACAGACAAGTATAATATGATGATATACTTAAAACTTGAGAATATAATTCATACATTTCACCAAATATCGAAAAATCTTTGAAAATTGATAATTATGTACCAACCAAAATACATGGATTACCTAAATTACGTAAATTATCCTGTACGTTCTATTGTATCATATATTCCAAGCCCACTATATAATTTTCAAAAAACCCATAAACAGAATCACAGTTAATGAAAATAACATACTCTCTTGATGTTGTATCACTCTATACTAATACACTTGTAGTACTTGCAAGTACTATCAAAAGACATTGGAACTTTAAGATTCTACAAGTTTGCCGAATGAAGAATTTATTAAAGAATTAGAATTTACTTTAAATACAACTTATTTTTAAGTTCTAATGCACAGTCAGTATTAGGAGATTTAGAAACCATTATTCTTGCAAAAATTGATTTCAAATTCATTTTTTACAAACATTATGTAGAAGACTGTATTTTAGGTTTACCAGCAAGCAAAGCTGAATATATTTAAGAACAATTTAATACTTATCATCTAAAACTTCTATTTACATTAGAAAAAGAAAAAACAAAGAAACAAACTTTTAGCATTTAACACTAATAAATAATAAAAAATCTCAACAAAATGATATTAAAAACCAACTCCCTCAGGTAGATATTTAAATTATAATTCTTGCCAATCCATGTGGATGAAAAAAGTTTTGTTATTTCGCAAATAGACAAAACAGTCAAATTGAAAAATTCTAATTATAGACCAAGCATCCTAAACCAAATGAAAGACATATTAATCAATAAGATTAGCCTATCAATTTTATAAATTCCATTATCAAAAATAGAATAACTAAATGTTATAATAATAATATAAACAATAATCATTCCAAAAATATGTAGCTATTCCTTATGAAATCTGAAGGAATTGGTTAAGTAGTAATACTTTAATGGGCGTAAGTTGATTTAATATTAAATTGCCCATAAAAATCCGAATATTTTAAGATTCTTTTGCAGTAATAAAGATAAGGATCCTCTTTATAAACAAACACATGTAGTATACAGAATTCTATTTGGAGATTATAATGGCTTATATATAGTCAACTATGCAATACTTATCAGATAAACTAAATAGCCACAAATATTTTTTAAAGTGATAAAATTTTGACTACCGCTTTAAAAAAACATATCAGAAACACAAAACATAACTTTAAATTTCATGTAAAGAACAAAGTTTTAAACCTAGACATTTTCTAGAACTCATACATATAAAGAAACATAATAATGCAGTAAATAACCGAACCCTAATTCAAAGTTTATGTAGGTCTACCTCATTTACATAATTGCTAAGTTGTCCATGGTACCATATATTTGCCCCGAATACATTTATGAAATATATGTTACAGTATTATTAATAGTTGTTTATATTTTAATGTTTTAATTAGTTTATGCTGATTAATTGACAAACATAATATCTATATTAACGAGAAGTATTAATTTTTTTGTTGAATTAAAAAAAAATTGAAACGTTGCGATAATATAGATATTACATTTTTCAACTAATAAAACTAACTAATCAAAACATGAAAATAATAATAATAATAATAATAATAATAATAATATAATTTATTTCCCAACAGGATACACCCAAGCACAGGGAAAGTACAAGAAATAGTAGATAAGTTGAACATAAATTGAATTAATCTAAGCTACATATCTAAATCTATGCCCAAGTGTGCATGAAAAAGTATACGCACACCAATACAGCTATATATGCATGCATACACGCATACACCCACAAGCTAGACACTTGCACAGCATGTTCTAACAATATCATTAATTACATGAATTGGATCAGAACATACATCACACAAGTGGCTAACAACATTAAAATTGCTACACATAACTGATATCGGCGATTTACACAGCAAGTTAGTTCTCGGAGCAGGAATGTAGAAAGTAAAATGACTCCGCGAAGACAAGCGTGGTATAAGAAAACCCAATTTATCCAGAAGCCACGGGCAGTCAATATTGTTATTAATTAAGCCGTATAAAAATCTTACACTTGCTATGTTGCGCCTAGTGGCAAGTGAGTCGAAGCTAAATCTACTGAGCAGTGCAAGATGATCGTATCCTCTAGGAGGATAAACACCATCCGACATAAACACTAAGTATTTCAGAAATCTACGCTGGACGTTCTCACCAGACTAGTGATCCGTACTCAAGTTTAGATTTCACATATGAGTTATATAATAAAATTAGGCAGTTAGTGTTAGTGAAGTTTCTACAATTTCTATATATGAAACCATCCAATCTATATGCGCTGCCGATCATTTCATTAATATGACATACAAAAGAAAGCCCCGTATCGAAATATATGCCCAAATCCTTTATACTATTGCAGCGTTCCAGAGTAATATTGTTTATTGAATAATCGTATGTAACAGCATTGTGTTTCCTAGTAAAAGTCACGACTTTGCACTTATTGATATTAAGCTTTAAAAAATTACTTTGGCACCAAGCATCTATGCTGTCTAGATCATGCTGCAGTCTGTGGCAATCATTTATTGACTCTACACTACAATATATTTTCAAATCATCAGCAAATAATAGTGCATTACAATCCAGGAAATCTACAATGTCGTTAATAAAAATTAAGAACAAGAGTGGACCCAGGTTAGATCCCTGGGGGATTCCAGACGAAGGGGTAAATACCGCTGACCCAGTACCTCGGTACTCGACAAATTGTTTTCTTTCCGTCAGATAGGACTGAAAAAGCATTATAAGAGTTGGGGGAAAATCCCACTCTCAACAACTTATTCAGAAGAGCATAGTGATCGATCTGATCGAATGCCTTTTGGAAGTCCGTGTATATAACGTCCACCTGACCCTGGTCATCCAGAACTTCAGACGCATATTGGGTGAAGCAGCACAAATTAGAGATGACAGAGCGCCTTTCCACAAAACCATGCTGCTGGGTTGATATCACCGATTTAACAGAGCTGTAAATACTTCTATAAAGAATGCTCTCAAAAATCTTAGAAAAATTACACAAAATTGAGATTGGCCTATAGTTTCTGATATCAGAGGGATCACCAGTCTTATGTATCGGGCAGATGCGGGACACCTTCCAAACCTCGGGGAACTTTGCTTCTTTGATTATTAAGTTGAAAATGTAGTGCAGCGGATCAGCGAGTGCCCCAGCACAGTCACGGATTAAGAAGCTTGGGACAGCGTCTACACCACTGAGCAAGCTGTCCTTGCTCTTCTTGAGTGCAGAAAATATTTCGTCTACACCAATATTGCCTATAATGACATTATTAAAGAAGTCAGTATTATATTCAGACATCTTTAAATTACATTAGTTAGAGTGGATATATACGCTATTGAAGTAGTCACTAAAAGCTTGCATAATAGTTGAGGGAGAGTCCAGCTCACATGAATTGTACATCATCTTACCAGGAATTCTAGTGTTACCCCGCTTAGAGTTATGTAGGACCACAATTTTTTAGGGTTTTGTATAAGAGAGGATTGAATATTGCGAATGTATTCATTATAGGACGCATTTATAAGAAATTTACACTGGGATCTTAGAACTTTAAAGCGTTCATAGTAGATGCTTGTTTTAAATTTTTTAAAGTTTTGGTGAGCCTTATCCTTATCACGGAGTCTCGATATCACGACACTGCTAAACCAAGGAGGATAAGTTCTATTTATAGAATTATTACGATATTTGGGGACAGTGCTATCGAACACCCGATACAACAAGTCATAAAACGAATCACAAGCCCTATCAACGGTAGTAGAACCATAGACAGGTGACCAATCAGCAGTCAGTAGCATTTCATACATCAACGGAAAGTTTGCCCTTCTAAAGTTAAATCCCTTGCCCTCGACATTATCCTGAAATCTAGACATTTTTACAAATGTTATATTAACAGAAATACACAACGCCGGATGATGCATGTCCTCAGGTGATAACGGAGAGTCGTCCCTTTCGACACTGCAAGACAAATTAGATAAGACTAGATCAAGTAATCGGTTATTATAGTTTACTACGGTATTGTGCTGAATAAAGTTGCATATCTGTTGAAAACCATTAAGCACAATGCATTTGCCGCCATCGCGATCAACATTATATGTGGGGACGTTGAAATCGCCCAAAAAAACAACATTGTCGCCCGTAACACAGTCAAAAGTCTCCAACAGAAACAAAAAATATTAACAACTATAAATAAACCCGTAACAAATATGTGAGAAATATATTCGCGGCAAATATATGGTACAACATTACACTAGAATACAGGAAAATTATTTTTTCTATACCATATATTTGCAGCCAATATATGTTATATAAATCACAATAAAACAGAATTGCTCATTATTTAAATTGTAAAATTAAGGGAAACGAGTTGCTTAAGTAGACCACATAAACATAATATATGTACTTACATAGAATAAAATGAATTTGTTTTACATAACTTTAATTAAGCAGTAAGACTTGAAAACGGAAACGTTCTCTTAATTTCCAAGAGGAATTCTATTCGACAGGGAGACAATAGATGAACAATGGCGTGACTACGTGACATAATAAATTCACCAAATAATCGTTAATTATCCGGTCTCGTAATGGTAATCGGGCAACATGAAATAAAACACAGAAAGAAATATCAGTTAAAATTTAATTACAAATAACGTACCAACCAAGATTAATTAAAACAAAATCTTACGTGATTCAACGCTGACCGAATTCTAGCAAATTAATGATCCGGAATATGCATCTTCCAACAAAATCAGTCAACCATAATAAATATTACTTTTCCCTACTTCCCTTTAATAAGGTATTGGCAACAGACCAATAGCGAATATGAGAATAGTCGAAGGGTTAACGGCAAGAGGTATCGCTATCTTTACGACAAAGTAAAACTTAAACACAGTCCGACTAAAGGCACGAGTGAGGCGTAGCCACATATATCTGGTGCACAGACGGGGGATGACAAGATAAACGTGCGATATTAAAAAATTAGTGAAATATATTTAGCAACAAAAAACCGAGCTATAATCAAACTAATTAAAGAAGTACAAATATAACACAGAAAGAAATGCCGATAACTAAGTGATAATCAAGTATAGTATATCACCGCAAGATAACGCGATATTTTCAGAAAATAAAACAAATGTAGTGCGGCATTCTAAATGCAAAATAGAGATTCTAAATGCAAGAGTCGTCAAAATGTAGAAAGGGACAAAACATTACGCAATAAGAATATCAAATAAAAGGGTAAATATTCAAATTACATTTCCATAGCTTTTCAGTATGAATGTACTAGAGAAATTTTATCCATCTTTTATTAAGAGAACCAAGTTTAGACGCCTATTGCTTGTTGCGTTACCTCTTTCCAAATTTGACCTGTCACAGACCACTATTTCTTTTCTTTTTCATAGTGTTCTCAATTTACTTCAAGTTCGTTTGTTCATGTTGTCCGGTGGTAGATTAACGCGGAAGGTCGAAGAATCAAGTTCACGATTCGACGCTAGCGAAATCACCTCTTATCCATAAGAATATTACATATATTATGCCCGCCTCTATAGATAACCTTAGACATTTTTGTGATCAAGTATTTTTCTGTCATATCATGTTAAGAAAGCATCAGTCTACATTGCTTTGTGTTAGAAAAAGTATTACTTACAAACCCTTTTTGTTGCAGATGATAGATCACACGACTGAGAATAAAAGTCGTCTTAATGAATATGTTTTGAAAAATGCCTGTCTCAAGAGCGAAAAACGATAAAACGTATATTGTAATAAACATGTATCAGAATATAACTGTTCTCATTTAAAAGTAGAAAGGTGAAAAGTAGAAATGTTTTATCGTTTTTAGTCTTTGTCAAACGAATTTTGTTTTGCGGTTTAGCGGCCGTCAGTGAACTTAAACAATTTAGAAATTAAAACAATTTGATAACATAGATAGTATCTCCGTCAATTAATAAAAGGACGTATCAACCGTTTTACGTTAGAGAGTAGGTATTCCGTCAGTAGTTACTAAAAGATAGGGGAGTAATTCTTTTGAAGTTCAATATTTCGTCATTTACTTATGACATCATCAAAAACTATTAAATCAAATAATTAGAACTGAAAAGTTAATCAAACATATTAAAATGTTTGACTGAAGAAATGTTGAAAATATCGTGCAGGTATAACGTATAGTCGTTACTGTATATAATACATAATTTTATAGATTTTACTTTTGTATATTTTAACTTTTTATATATTTCTTTATTTTATACTGAACTATACACAATTTCGTAAATATTGTTATGAACATTCTATTAATTACTTCGACTTATATAGGGGAAGTATTCGTGGAAAATCAAACGAAATGAAATAAAATACTTCTCTCCGGCACATAATTACTTTTTTGTCTTTTAAGTGGAATACAAAATACGTAAAATCTTTTCCTAAGTCCCCAAGTGAATACTGTTTACAATTCCTCGTTTGCTCTTTCTACAAAATTGTTACCATTTTCAACGCCTTTCAAAATCTTGAATCCATTTGTGTATACACTTTGTGCTTATATTACTTTACCTTCAAGTAATAAAACACCCCAAATAGCGGCTTTAAAAGTCATTATGCTTCGCTATAGTGGTCGTAAAGAATGCTCAAGATTATCTAAATACGAAGGAATTAAATAGTCTTGCAATTTTCTTGGATAGAAGATTTAATAGAAAACATCAGGTATCTAACTCTTTAAAATAATTGTAAAACGATAATTTATGAATTTAATGTGGATATTAATTTATCTACTATTTTAAGTATTAACGGAAATCGGATCTCATATGACGAATACATAAGCTTCACCTTACTAACAAATATTTGGTGTCCCTGGTCAAGCAATTATTTTAATTATTAATTAAAAAAATAAGGCCGATACTACTTCCAAAATATTTCAATATCTAAGTAAGATATAAGATTGAGATTTTCACTGACCAACTGACGCACCATAGATATGTAGATATACTACCTTTCTACAAATTAAACTTTTGTTAATATTAAAATAGCAGAAACAGACACAATTTAATTTTAATATTTTCCATCAAGCACGACTAATTTTTTTTAAATTGCTGTAACACAAAAATCGATGCAATGTCCTCAACGAATATAATTTGATTTTAATGTTTTTTTAATTAACGTTCTGTACATATTGTTGTGAATATTGTTTAATGTAATACAACGAATAGGTACATTGTTCCGCAAATGGTAGGACAGAGAGTAATTTTGTACACCATTTCAGTAATGTATAAAAAATGTCATATTCAATTCTTATAATTCAGACCAGCAGTTCTCTTTCTTTCAAGCCTTTATATCTATATTTGTGTACGATAGGTAAATTAAACAAAAACATGTCAATGACAAACATAAACATTAATTTTGTACATACAAAAACTATTAATATTAAGGTGTATATGCACAATATGCTGTATACAGTATGGTTTAGAAAATAAACGTCTTTAAAAAATGGTATACAAAGATAGTAACGTATAGATCAAAAATTTTCTGACCTATTTTCTAGTTTATTTAAAAATATGTACAATATTTCTGGTGATTTGCTAAAAATATTGTTCAAGCATTTTTTTACGACAAGAACGATAAACAAAAAATATATATTGTTGCTATGCCTCATGAAAAAATTCACTAAATATTGGAAAGTTTTAACAACTTCCATAATAGACTAGTCACTTTGGAAACGACGACTGTATTGCTGCTGTGCCTAATGACAAAATTCACTACATATTGGAAAGTTTTAACAGCTTTCCTAATAGACTACAGTTCACTTTGAAAATTGAAAAAGACGATAAATTAATTTTTTTAGACATGACATAATAGATATAAAAATAATATCCCAATAAGAATTTTCCAGAAATTAACTGCATTGGCTAATACACGAATTTATAGTCCTTTTATATTCTTGTAAGACTATTTATCTTCATTTTAACTTATAGAATACATAGTATTTAATTCATTTTGTATTATATCACCTTGATTTTTATATCTTTAAAACGCATTATATACCGATTTCAAATCATATATCTGAGAACTGTCAAAATCAAAACTGTCAAGTTCCTTATTTTAAATACAGCCGCGAATCTTAATTCAAGAGTAAATATTGTTAATACCCAATAAATTATTATCATTTACTTCATCTATCAACGTTAATTAAACAATTTTGTACAAATTTATAATACACAAACTTTTTTTAACAATAACTAATATGTCTGATTTCTTTCCTTCAGATTTTACAATATTCGGTTTGAAGAAAGAAAATTGAACATTCTGATGATATACAGAGTGAAAGAAAAATAATAGTAAACACATTTTTTCATTTTAAAAATGTTACTTTTATGAGCTTGAGTATCTTTACATAAACTTGTCAAATAATAATAACACCTTTACTTTATATAAAAACGCGTACAAAAATATGTAATATATGGCATGGGTACCCAAACCATGACAATATATATTTATGTATATATATATATATATGTTGTCACTGGATTCCGGGTTTTCTTCCGCGTTTCCACTGCTTGGTCTTTGGAAAGACCGATGCTGGTTTCTTGACGACGTTTCGGCAAAATCACACTTGCCATCTTCAGGTCTGCGATAACTGTCTGCTTTTGCTTCTTGTTATTCGTAAAAGTTTACGAATAACAAGAAGCAAAAGCAGACAGTTATCGCAGACCTGAAGATGGCAAGTGTGATTTTGCCGAAACGTCGTCAAGAAACCAGCATCGGTCTTTCCAAAGACCAAGCAGTGGAAACGCGGAAGAAAACCCGGAATCCAGTGACAACACATACTACTACCCGCGGAAACCTGAAAGAGAACATATATATATATATATATATATATACCGGGTGTGGCAATAGTGTGTCGGCGGAGCTTAGCATGAAAACTAATAACGTTGTAGCAATTAGACTTTATGTACTACTGTGATTTTTTTTATTTTTATTTACAAATATACTGTTCCAAATTTTCGCAACCACCTTCAACTTGCAACAAATACATTGCTATACTTTCTAGCTATTATAATGATAGACACCCAAATTATCTTTGCAATGATGTATGGATATGTGCACTTATAACTGTTAGTTTTAGTTTTATTTATAATTTTGTTAGTTTTATGGTTTTAATTAATTTAGTATAGTACTGACAAAATTATATCAAAAAGGGACAATAGCTCAGTAATAGTTACTTTTAAAGTGTTAACGTCTTACATGTTTTTGATGTCAATTTAATAAGGAATTCACATCAAAAAATCCATTTCAAAAAACTGACTTTTATACAAAAACGTGTCAAGAAATTCTAATGTAGTTTTCTGCACATGCAGTTAGTAAATGTAAAAAAATAAAACATGCTTCTATTAGGAACTCTTATTGTAAACAATACTGCAATTTTTTTTGTCCATCTAATACATGGTTTTCGAGAAATATAATTCTATACAAACATTGAATTTTTCAGAAAAATGGGAATAAGTCAAAAACTTTAGATTTAAGGCCTATACTATCTTATTACTTTTTGACTAAAAATTATACGAGAAATACAAAAATGCAATAATATAAGGGCATTCTATTTAAAAAACTATAATTATGGTTAGCCACCAAGTTTTGGAACACTCTGTATAATACAAAATATTTTTAAAATATGCTCCCAATAAGCAGCTATCACATGAAAAAACCGCTTCAAAATATCTTTACTCATAAAGGCACAATCGGCCTTACCCGCGGAGATGACTCACCCTGTATATAAGAAAAACATGTGGTACTCTCACCTATTTTTTTATTTGTTGAGATACTACAAACTCTGTCTATTTGGCTATTATGTTATTTTTCTTTCACACTATCAATTGACCGTGTATGTTAATACCATATTTGTTCAATTATTTAGTTATTGCTTTTACAAAAAAAATTGTATTTGCTCTCTACGTTTAACTATTTATATAAAATGTAATGGTGTAACTAAATGCATAAACCAGTAACATCATAAATTGGAGTGATTTTAAAATATTTAAAAATTAATTCACAAATTGGCAGTGTTTGGGTAGCATCCGTAAACGAGCAAGCGCTCTATATTGCCTGTACCCGATAGTATAACAAAGCATGCGTAATGAATGCCGACGTATATACAAAGTAACTTCACATATCAGTTCGTTAGACAATACTGTTAGACATGTGTTCGCGTTGACTTTGTCAAAGCCTTTTTTACTGAAATTGGAACAAATATCGATTTTCACCTTCTACAATGAGATAAAATTTACATCTACATATATGTGTTCGAACACATCGCTTATACATGGTAAATATGTATAAGTGTGAAGTACTACCATTAACAGATTATATTTCTCACCGACATGTCGCTTGGTTAGAAATTCTTATTATAGAAAATTTAGATAAATAGGAATAAAATATATTTATTTGTTAACAACAAAAAATCATAAATTGTTTTTTGAGCTTAAAAAAAAATAATTCGTTATGGATGGTAAAGCGATGGTGTCCCTATCTTATCCCATCAAAATTATATATTCTAATCTGCAGTAATCTATTTTTGTAATTAAAGACTTATCCATTACATTGCGAAAATTATATACAACTTCTGATGAAAATGCGAATTTGATTTTTTTGTCAATTACAATCAAACAATTCTTTATTTACTTGATATTTTGCTGAATCAGTAGTTCTTTTCTTGAGAATAACTCTTTATCTAGAGTTAGCATTTTATCTCTATTCTATTAAACTCTTATTTTATTCTAGTGAGCCATGTGCGCTTGTACATACATTATACAAACTAGAATGTACACATTGAAGACGAAGTATTTTCTCGCTCTTAAAAAATGGATGACAACTGTCCCTATAACCTAGTCCGCACTGGTTGTTTTAGCAGCAACAAAACCCTTTCCATTTCAGGAGACATTCTCCAAACCACAGTACCATACGATGCAACACTATGGAACCACGCATAGTACTTTAGCTTTGCCGCATTGTGTGTTGAGACATTTTTTATTCTTCTTATGGTATAGATTGCTGAACATAGCTTTCCACTTATCGATGTTATATGGTCCTTCCATTAAGGCTAGTATTTAGTGTTAACCCTAAAAATTTCACTCGGTATGGTAAGAACTTCTGTCTTATCTTCATTTAGGTTTAGTTCATTAGTATTACACCATATTTTTATAGATCTTTGTGCACGTTCAACGTTAAATTTCTCGACTACGAAAGATGCACCATCTGCGTACAAACACGCTTTAAGGTAAGATACATTCATTGGCAAGTCGTTAATGTATACTATAAACATGAGCGGATCCAGCATCGACCCTTGGCAACTCCAGGTTCACGGGCTTAAGCTCTGACAGTTTATTGTTTAACATCACTGCCTGGCTCCTATTGGTCAAATATTATTCCATCAGTCTCCAGCTTGTACCACGAATTCCATAGTAACGCAACTTTTCCAGCAATGTGTCGTGTGGCACAGAATCAAACGGCTTGCTTAAATGACTGAGCACGATTTCTTAGTGTCGCTGTTTGTCCCGAGCCTCCAATACCGTTTCTATAAAATCCACTGCTGCCGTTACTGTGGACTTCCCAACACGGTATCCTTGCTGACCACTTGTGAGGATTTCATGTTTTTCAAAAAAATTTAACAGTCTTCTCTTTATTGCAGCTTCAATTATCTTGGATATTGTACTCTCCCAACCTATAACTCATCCGGAAATACGCCCTTTTCCAGACACATGTTTATTAAAGCCACAAGCGGTTCTAAGATCGTCGTTATAATTTTCTGTAGTAGATCCACGCAAATTTCATACAATTTTTTTTTATTTCATGGGCGTCAACTGGTTCCAGAAAACATGCGTTTCGCGGACCTTCAGGCTTTATTTTGCTATTATCAACATTCTCAGCTGCGTTTTCACCTATCGTTACGGAAAAGTCGTTTAGCTGTTCGGCTGTTAGGTTGATGGCGCTAACCTCGCAACATGACAGGCTTTTCTCTTCTCGCCGTTACCAATGTTCCATATTGCCTTTTGTTTATTCTCAGATATCTGTATATATTTTTCATTATATCTTCTTTTCGATGTTTCGCTCAATATCTTACATTTTAGTTTGAATTCCTTGTATATCCGTAGAGCAGCTGCATCGCCACTAGCCCTCTAGATAGTCATCAACGCCTCCAGCTTATTTTTCATTTTATTAAGTTCTTCTGTATGCCACTTATTTTGGTATCGACACTTTATTTTATTTTATGTTTCAGGAAAGCACACACCGAACACAGCCATAAACTTCTCATGAAAACTACTGCAAGGTTCTATAACATCATTTCCAGCAAGCAGCTCCATCGAAGGGACAGGAGACAGCATATTTATGAATAAGTCAATTTGACTTTGACTAAAGTTTCTTACTGTAATCACAGCCTCTGTTTTATATTCAGGAACACGAGAATACCAATTAACCGGCCCTGATGATCCGACACATGAGTTTCCACAGTTACCGCACTAGCAATGGTACTTTCCTCGCTGACAAAAATATTATGTATACATGTTGCAATGTTCGCTCCTATTAGGGAGTTTTCTCTAAAGATGTATTCCAGACCAAACATGTCAAATAAATGTATAATATCTATTGTTTTTTGTTTTAATGTTTTTATTTATATCTATGTTGAAGTCACCAGTGAAATAGATCCTACTTTAGTTAAAACGTGTCGTAACTACTGTTAGCGCATTATGCATTACTTCTTTAAATATATCCATGTCTCCATTGGGGGGGGGTCTATATATAGGAGCCATTATAAGACTCAATGCCTCTATTCGTGTGAATGCTACTTCAACATGTTCATCGATCAACATCCCACTGATTTCTTCCATCGGTACCGATTTATAGTGATTTTTTATCAAAATAGGCACACCGCCACCTCTCGCGTTGGTTCGGCAGTGGTATCCACTTACATAATAGTGTTGTATATTAAATACATCCAGGTGCTCTTTACACATCCAGTGTTCACTTATGCACATGATATCAAATGCGTTATCTACTAGTATTGTTTCTAGTCTTGTTTTTTAGACACTGACTGTATATTTAAGCTCATAATAATGAATTGTAATAGGACATGACTAATTGAACGGGATGTTACATGTTGAAACTCTAGGTTAAAATAAATAATAACGTAAAAAATAGTTTTTTTATTTTTTACTACATTCACCAAGCTTTGTCTTCATCAGGTGGTGACGGAACGTGTAGGGGTTTAAGGAGGGAGTGATTTAATTATGTTTGTTCGTTTAGTGTCAAACTTATTCTCCTATATATGTTAATTTCTAAAGCTGCAATTATATTAACTTTTTCCCTTATCCTGCGCATGTAACAGTCTAAAGGCCTTATTAGATCTATGGTTTAGTTCTATGCAATGATTGGCGAACGTTGAATCTGTTTTTTTGTCGTTGTATATAAAACAAAAATTATTAGACAATAATATAACCTTTACTAAAACAGACAACGGAAATACAGTAATTTTGATATACCAACCAGATTATAATAAAAAAAGTAATTGAATTTAATAATAATAATGCTTATTCAAAACTAAAATCGGACCATACCAACGGCTACGAAAAGTACAGTCATCAGAAACACTACCTAACACTTATAAACCCACAACCACTCAAATTATATGGTTTAATCAAACAACATAAAACACGACATGCCCATAAGACCGGTAGTCTCTCATATCAAAGACCCATGTAAAAGAGTTTGCAAAGAATTAATTAATCTAATTTTAGAACATACGAAATTTAACTCTAAACGGCCAATAAAAAAATCAAGATCTAATTAAAAACATTTCAAATGTATAAATTTCTCATAACAGCAAACTTTTTGATGTCACAAACTTATTGACAAATATATCACCCGAGGAGGTAATAAATTTAATCACCCTTAAACTCAAACAGGACGAAGTTAACCCAACCATAAAAACAAAAATATTATTATTATTAAACAGAACTACTTTCAATTTAATAAGGAATGGTATAAGCAAACTTCAGGTCCAGCAATCGGAAATCCGTAAGTCTCCTAATGGAAGAAATATTTATGAGCCATATAGAATAGGAGGTATGTAAACTCCCTTTATTTGGTAAATGCATTTATTGCTATTGCTATATACCATAAACCAACGCACATATACTCAACTATACATATAAGTTATTATAAGATTCCTAGACTAATAAACGTACCTTTGAACAATTATAACTTTACCATAGAACTAAGTAGAATATACAATATAACATGGATATATAATAAATTTAAAAAATAAAATTCTAACATAAAAAAAGATCGCAAACTCTATCTCTAATTTATCTGAAAGCAATCAGTAATATAAAATACCAATATAATTCAATCACATCTTTAGAACTAATATCAGCAAAGATGGGAAATCTAATTAAAAAATCCAACAATGATTCATATCATTTGAAACAAACAATTAGCTATAAAATACATTAGAAATGACAAAGACAAAACAGAATTCGAACTCAGTTAACATGTGAATGCAACAAAGTCTACTTTGGTCAAAAGGAACGAACCTTTGAACAGAGAATTAAGGAACACGAAAACAGCTACAACGATAAAAACCAGATTCAACTTTCGCGAACTATTGCATAGAACTAAACCATAGACTTAATAAAGACTAAAATTTTACATGTACACTTCACAGAACCGGAAAAAACTTAATTTACTTCAAACTTTAGAAATTAACAGACATAAAAAATAATTTTGACACTAAACAAACAAACAAAATTAAATCACTCCTCTCTACTGTTTTTCTAAATGTGTAGTAAAATCCCCTCTTTGGACCCCAACACACTCCGTAATCACTTGATGAAGCCAATGTTTGGTAAAACAATATTGTAGTGAACAATAAAAATTATTTGAAATTATTTATTTTAACATCTAGACTTTCAACATGTAACATCCCGTTCAATTAGTTATTCCCTATTACAATTATTTTTTAAATTTGAAATTAATTTAGATATTGTTTACTAACTCAATTATGTTATTGTTTTTTAATATATGTTTAATTTCTTAATAAAATTTCAATTGTGGTTATCTTTCTTGCTTTTAAATATAAGTCTAATTAACGGCTTGTAATGAACTTAAACAGTATAGAAATTAATACGTCTGGATAATGTAGATACTATCTTTGTCAATTAATAAAAACATTAAAATATTAACAATAGCGTATAAAAATGTGTGATTTAGTAACTACAAGATTAATTTAAAGGAATGCTGTACAATTTAGATTTTAAAGGTCTGTCAAGGATTTCGGCTACGAATATTGAGCTCTGTGACACCCATCGTAAAGACTACATTAGTTAAATGCGCAAGGGACTGAGTGTCAGAATGAATTTCCGACATCCACAATCGGATGTTATCAAAATTCGACATCTTTGTAGAATTAGTAGAATCATCTCTGACACCAGAAATGGCACACAAGACGTCACGAATTAGTCGGAAACCGCCCTCTGTTCTCGTCCTGACAACATGAATGTAACCAGTTGCTTGGCTCCTGCCACCGATGGAATCTAATCAATGAACGATATGATCGTATTTTGTGCGGCATCGCTACCGATAAATTGTTTACGCTACATCAAAATATTGGTTCGCAGTAATCTACAAAATGAACTCATACCTATTTAAGGTAACGCGATAGGTTTGTTTAATAAGTGATTACATGTATGTCAACACAACGAGATTTGTTGACAAATACGTATACTTGAATTTACATTACGTACATTCATAACATTTTAAATTTTTAAATTGCTGTAAAAATGGAAAATATTTATACAGTTCAAATAGACTGATAAACATATAAATATTCAAAGAAATCACTTTGTAATTTCTTTTTATAAGTTTCGTGGTGTAGCAGCCTCAAAATTAAAATTACTAACTCTAATCTAATTAAAACAAAAATTTGATGTTTCGACTTTATTTAGTCTTTATCAAAATTATAAAAAGTGTAAAAAACGAAATACATACTACGTTGTCCAAACACAACATGTTTTGTTTGAACTTCTATATGAAGGAAATAACTTAACCATTAAATTTAAATTGTTAAAAAATAAAGGAAAAGTAATTTCTAAGGAAGTATCTTTTTAAAGAGATATTTAAGTCCATATTTTTTTCTACATTTTATCGTAGTTTCTTATATTATAAGTGGAATCCGAATATTTTTTATTTCTTTTCATAATTAAAATAATTTTAAATCTTTTATAGGTTTTAAATTTCCGTGTTGGCTTGCTACTAGTTTTATGTATTTATGTACTTCTTTTCTACGAATAATTTAATATTTATTACAAAATAATAACGAAGTAGAAACAAATAAGCTAGCGTTAAAGTAAAAACTCCGGCTTGTGTCAGTTATTTCATTGCATGCCACAGGTCACCAGCTCAGTTATTGATTAAGCAGTCGGTTTTTGAACTACGACCTTCTTTGACGTACATAGCTTAAAATCAAATTTATGGGTACTCAGTAAACTTAGGGGAAGTATAAGAAATAATCGAAGCACCCACTCTATGTTATTTTTAATCTATAAATAAACAACAAGCTCTTTCATTAATTTCAGATTATAAAATAGTGTTAGAATTTTAGATTTTTTTTTAAATAACAATAAAATTACATCACTAGTTTTAATAATCGTGGATGGTATGTAAATAAAACTAAGATAAGTTATAGGAATATAATTTTTTTATAAATATTTTGCCATTTTAATTATAACTGCATGTTATGTGACTTACATTTGGCCGCATGGTTTATATCTCATATTGATCCTTAATAAATTTTCTTGCGAGTAATGTTTTACTATAATGTGTCTGCAATTGAGTTGTGTCGCCGCTATTTTAAGTATCGCAATTTTTACGTTGTACAATTTTCAGGCCTGCTTGTATTCAATTAATTCTCAAATTTGACATTAGAATTCAATAAGCGTAGTATAGAGGTTTTCCTAGAAGTGATTTTGAAAATCAAATTTAACATAATTGTTAATAAATGAACGTACCTTGGAATGGACAAGAATGGAACATTTATTTAGTTGTTATTTAATTGTTATTGTTGTTGAAAGACCTTTTCGAATGTGAGTTTTAGTTTTGATATTGTCAAAAAATATAGAGTGACATATTGACAGCTTAATAGTTTTTATAATAGAAATAGTTAAAAATATAGTCAGATATAGCCAGATAGTAATAGAAAATAACATTGTGGTCCTTCGACGAACTTTATTCAGCCCTATAGATGTACAGATAGAAGAATTATGGATAATAGATCGAGAAAGTCAGATGATGTCATGTCCGACAGCAGAAAAAATTCGTCAAATTTAGGAGAAACTTTACAAAATAGGAATGAGAAAGAGAGTACCGAAGATTTTTTTGGGTTCAGTAATGCCTCTATACTCCATTCAAAACATTTAATGCAAAATATGATGAAAAGTAATGATGACAAAGGTACCAGTAGTAAAAATAAACCTAATAGCACAATTACCTCAAGCAGTAAAGGTACGAAAAAATCTTCATTGTTACCTAGTCAAATACTATGTTTACAGTTAGAACATCAGAAAAAGTTAGCTAATATAGAACTACAAGAAAAACAGCTTAAATATAAACGAGACTTAGAAGAAAGACAACGACAATTAGAAGAAAGGCGACTTAAATTTGAGCGAGAATTAGAAGAAGCAAGACTTCGGAAAGAAAAAGAATTTTTAGATTTAGAACTACAAATACAGTTAAGCAAAGGAAACTCGATAATAAATGAATTTGTTGAAAATAGAGGAAGACTGAAAGAAGTCTCTGAAGGTAGGAATAATATATTTGAAAAAGAGGAACAAGGTAGTTTGCAGAAAGTAAAAACTTGGCTTGAAACTAACAAAAATGATTTAAAAACAGAAAGTTGTAATAGCAGCCATAGAGATGTAGTAGATTCTAGTAAAAATGATTTAGAAATGGAGACATTTTGTCAAGATGACAGATTAGAAAAAATTCTTCTTAGACAGACAATAGATAAAGAACTGCCAATTTTTTCGGGAAATGGTAAGGAGTGGCCAAGCTTTTATAGTAATTACACCTACACAACAAAAGCTCTAGGACTATCAGACGAAGAAAATATTTGTAGGCTAAGAAAAAGCCTAAAGGGTGATGCCCTTAGATCTGTACAAGGTCTGTTAATTTCCATGTCGGTTCCTGCCACAGATATAATAGATATTCTACGAAATAAATATGGCAGACCTGATATTATTGTCAGAAACATGGTAAGTGAAGCTAAAAACTTACCTATCGTAAAAAACAATGATTTTGTTGCACTTACCCAATTTTCGGAAACTGTATCAAATCTTGTCCTGACTTTTGAATCACTCAGTATGGAAAACTACCTGTCATGCCCCCAGTTAATGGACGACTTAATGCAGAAACTACCATTTGGTATGCAGCTATCATGGGGTGAGAAAGTTGCGAACAATAAAGGTAAATACTCACTTCGTGATTTTAAGAAATGGGTAAACGAAAAAGCCAATGCTGCTAGCTACGTTCAAAGCATGTCATCACAAAGACAGCTAAATCCGAATTTTAAAAGGACTTTAGTTGTAGCAGGAAATAAACAAGAAAATAAATGCCTTTTATGCAAAGAAAATCATAACTTAGACATGTGCAAAAGATTTATAGAAAAATCAATAGAAGATAAATGGAAAATAGTCAAAGAAAATAAGGTATGCTTTTGTTGTCTAAAAAGCTACCATAGAATTAGTAATTGCCGAAATAAAAGAAAGTGTACTATTGATGACTGTCAAAAAATTCACCATAAACTTCTACACTTCAAAACAAATAAAACGGAACCTAGAGCAAGAGCTGATGCAAGAAATTTACAGAATGAAAATATTTTTGAAACAGGAAATCATATAGTGGGACATACATTACAAAATTATAGAAAAGAAGTGTTACTGAAAATTGTTCCAGTAATTTTAAGAACAGAAACAATTGAAATTGAAATTTATGCTCTATTAGATGATGGTGCCACTGTCAGTCTACTTGATGAAAGTTTGGCAAATGAACTTAATCTGGTCGGAGAAGAAACTATTCTGCGCTTAAAATGGACTGACCAGCATACAACAAAACAGTCAAGATCAAGAAAAGTGTCCTTCAGCATTTCGAATATTGACAGAGATAAATTTTACCCAATGGAAAATATATATACCTCAAAAGATTTAGATTTGCCCATACAAAATGTTGATTCAAGGCGCATTAAAAGCAACTGGAAACATTTAGAACATATTAATTTTCCAAACATTGAGAGTATTAAACCAAAACTGCTAATTGGCCAGGACTATTGGGAACTGATAACAACCAGAGAACTTATAGAAGGCCCCAAAAATTCCCCAGCCTTGTCACGTACTAAGCTCGGATGGATAGTCCACGGAAATGTAGCCCAATTTAAAGGAAGATTAGACCATTATGTAAATTTCCTTGTTCGAGACGACGAAGCTCACAGTGAAGATCTCCACGATATGGTAAAATATTTTTTTACAATTGAATCTTTAGGGGTAAAATATCAAGACACAAAATCAATAAAAGAAGATGAGGAAGCCGAAAACTTAATAAAAAATATTTCAAGAAGAAAAAATGGTAGATGGGAAACAGGATTGTTATGGAAAGATACAGAAGAAACACTTCCCGACAGTAAAAATGTAGCACTTCAACGCTTTAGGTTTATAGAAAGAAAAATGAGTTTAGATCAAGATTTCGGACAAGCTTATTCTCAGAAAATAAAAGAATATAAAGAGAAAGGATACATTAGAAAACTATCTATTGAAGAAGAAGAAGAATCTCACAAAAAAATATGGTACTTACCTCATTTTGGTGTAGTAAACCCAAATAAGCCTGGTAAAATTCGTTTAGTTATGGATGCTGCTTCAAAAGTCGACGGAAAATGTCTAAATGATTTTTTATACAAAGGTCCAGATTTGCTTAATTCACTTATCAGCGTAATTGCAAAGTTTAGAGAAAAGCCCATAGCCTTCTCAGCTGACATACGAGAGATGTTTCATATGGTTGAAATAAATGATGAAGACCAGCATGCTCAACGAATTATATGGAGAGATTCCCCGGCAAACGATTTTGAGACATACGTTGTTCAGGTGATGATTTTTGGAGCGGTGTCATCACCATACAGCGCCCAATATATCAAGAATATTAATGCCCTAGAATATGAAAAGGTGTACCCTGAAGCTGTTGACGCCATTATTAATCAACACTACATGGATGACTACATTGATAGTTCAGAATCTCCAGAAAAAGCATCAAAATTAATAAATGAAGTAATAGCTATCCATAAGATGGGCGGTTTTGAGCTAAGAGGATGGATTTCTAACTCGGAGGAAGTTTTTCAAAATATACCCGAAGAATTACGTACGGCAGAAAAAATATTTGAAGATTCTGCACCCCAAAGAATATTAGGACTAAGATGGCTACCAAAAGAAGATGTGTTAAGCTTTTGCATTAGCTTACATAAAGTAGATCAAAATATTTTAGATGGAAAAAAAATACCTACAAAAAGAGAAATGTTAAGCGTTATCATGTCTTTGTTTGACCCATTAGGAATCCTTGGAAATTATATTGTGAAAGCGAAAATCTTAATGCAAGATATTTGGAAAAGTGGAATAAAATGGGATGATCAGATTTCAGATGCACAAAATAAAAAATGGAAACTTTGGCTTAATGGTTTGGAGAAAATAAAATCCTTCACAGTTCAAAGATGCTATGTTTCCAATTATTTTCAAGTAAAAAATATACAGCTACACTTGTTTTGTGATGCAAGTAAACAAGCCTTTGCAGCAGTCGCTTATTTCAGATTTGAAGCAGGAGAAAAAATTGAAATTTCATTAGTTATGTCTCGCAATCAAGTATGTCCACTAAAAACCCTGACGATACCCCGTTTAGAGCTACAAGCAGCAGTACTTGCAAGCCGTTTGGCAAAAACAATCCAACACCAACATACACTTAAAATAAATAGAATTGTATTTTGGTCAGACTCCACGACTGTTCTAAATTGGTTACGAACGGACTCAAAGAAATTACCGTCTTTTGTTAGTAACAGAGTAGGAGAAATTTTAGAAAACACTGACGTTTCACAATGGAAATGGGTACCTTCGAAATTAAATATAGTTGACGAAGCGACAAGAGACGATAAAGAAGCTGATCTTAGAAGTGGAAGCCCATGGTTAAAAGGTCCTGAGTTCTTGTATCAGTCACCATGTTTTTGGCCAGAAGAAAATATTGAGCATCATCTAAGCAAAAATTACATTGAAGAATCGCAAATACTCCTTTTAAGTCATGCAGAAGAAAATATTAAAAATTCGTACCTACCTGACATATCAAAATTTTCATCTTTAAGAAAACTATTGAATTCCACAGCCTATGTATTCCGATTCATAAGACAAGTCCAAAAGAAACCATATTTTTCAGATAAAGAAAAATATTTAACATGTTCAGAAATTCAGAATGCGAAAAAACTTTGGTGTCTTCAGTCACAAAAAGACTCCTTTTGTCAAGAATATAGGACACTAGTAAAAGGAAAATCAGTTAATAAAGATAGCAAGCTTTTCCCACTTTCACCATGCTTAAATGATAATCTAATATGCTTAAAAGGAAGAATAGATAACTGCCCCGAATTAAAGATGGAGACAAAACGACCCATTATTTTAAGTCACACTCACCCTTTTACACGGCTCCTTGTACGGGAATATCACGAAAGAAATGGACATGCAGGGACACAATTAGTTCTTAATGAAATAAGACAAGAATATTGGATAACCCAAGCAAGGAAACTTATAGCCTCAGTAATAAATAGCTGTAATTTTTGCAAAATTAAGAAAGCAAAGCCTATAATGCCGGAAATGGGTCAGCTTCCATTAGAAAGATTACAACAACCCCCAAGAGCTTTCTTTTTTGTGGGAATTGATTATTTTGGGCCAATAGATGTTGTAATAGGCCGAAGACATGAAAAAAGATATGGTGTACTGTTCACTTGTTTATCTGTCAGAGCTGTCCACTTAGAACTTGCGGAATCTCTTAATACAGGTTCGGCTATCTTAGCTATAAGAAGATTTATCGCAAGAAGAGGACAACCAGTTTGTATATGGAGTGACAATGGAACTAACCTTTGTTCAGCAGACAGAGAACTGCGTAAAGCTTTAAATGAAGTAGATGATGAAGAAATTAAGAAAAATTGTTTGGCACAAAATATCGATTGGAAATTTATAGCTCCAGCAAGTCCTCACATGGGAGGTGCTTGGGAGAGGATGGTACGAACAGTAAAACAAACACTAAAGATTATTTTAAGGGAAAGAATTCCAAAATTAGAAGTTTTACAGACAGTTTTAGTAGAAGCAGAGAACATAGTTAACAGCAGACCTCTGACTTATGTGTCGTCAAATGAAAATGATTTTGAAAGTATAACTCCAAATCATTTTTTGATCGGAACATCGAGCATTGTTAAACCACCAGGAATATTTGAACAAAAATTTGATTTGAGAAAGCAATGGAGATTTGCCCAACAGTTGGTAGACAGATTTTGGCACAGATGGGTAAGGGAATATTTGCCTACTCTAACTGCTAGGTCCAAATGGTTGCAAGAAACAAGAAATATAGAAGTAGGTGAAGTAGTCGTACTGATGGATAATCAGTTACCAAGAAACAATTGGCCATTAGGAAGAATAACTGCTGTTTATCCAGGAAAAGACCAGAAAGTGCGTGTGGTAGACATTAAAACAAATACAGGGACCTACAGAAGATCAGTATCAAAGATTTGTCCAATTGGCCTAATTGAAGGTGAAAATGTTTTGTGATTTCAAGGGGGAGAAATGTTAATAAATGAACGTACCTTGGAATGGACAAGAATGGAACATTTATTTAGTTGTTATTTAATTGTTATTGTTGTTGAAAGACCTTTTCGAATGTGAGTTTTAGTTTTGATATTGTCAAAAAATATAGAGTGACATATTGACAGCTTAATAGTTTTTATAATAGAAATAGTTAAAAATATAGTCAGATATAGCCAGATAGTAATAGAAAATAACAATAATACGTATTCTAAATTACAGTTTATAAGTGTTATTTCATCATATTGCAAATTTTATAATTGCACGTAAGAATGATTACATGATAATAAACTGATGTTTATTTTGTAAATTACATATTTAGAGACGACTCTGCCGGTAGAACAAATGAAAGAAGTCGTTTCCAAATAGCTGATTTAATAATACGAAAATTTCTGAATTGCAATGCAAACTTCTAGATTAAAAGCTAATGTCGAGGACCTTGCTTTTAGAGTCGTTACTGTTGATTTTGTTCTTACATGTATTAGTCACGTAAACAGTACTGATTGTGGTCGTGATTGCCTTTAAATAAGAATGTTAAAATTATGTTGTCCTGTACTTCTTCCGTATTTAACCCACGTAAAAAAAAACATTAATGGCGGCTATACCCATAATTTCAAGTTGATCTATTTTTTCATATAATTATTTTGTGTGGAGTGTCTATATTGCTGGAAGTGATTATCCCTACTACTCAACTTAGAGCTTAGTTTACTGCCAATTGAATTTAAGGTTGCACCACAGCAGTCTAGCCAAAATATCTAATCGACATGAATTAGTAATAAATTCTATAAAGTCGCCTGCACAAATATTTGATAGCAAGATATCTAGGAATTTTTAAGTGCACTGTTTGGCTTGTGATCAATGGCAATCCTATGGTAAAGGAATAATTTAGTTTTATTGGTAAATAGTAGATTTATATTCAATTTTCATACACTAAAAGTTATCAAGATAGCTTATTTAAATCAAAAAATGTATGTTGTATATGAGACTTGTATTACTTCAGCAATTCTGCATATATGAAAATAGTGTAAAATTTATGTATACTTTTTATCTTTCGAATAAGGAAATTTTAAAGTTTACTCACAAGCTATTCAATGGTTTGATATGTGTGACTGCAGAATTTTCAAATAGCGTGTTTATTTCATGATATAATAATATGGAAGGAATTTAATTATTTATTTAATAAAATAAAATTTTCAAATTCGTCGCTCGGTATAATTTCAGTAATTGTTTTCTTATTAAATCACTAATATTTGTAAATAAACAGTCTGTAAACAGCATAATTTTTTGTAAGTGTTTTTATGCGGGAGCGTTTTTAAGTCAGCGGAATTGGGAAAAAAGAGGAAAGAAATACAAAATTATTAATCTTTTGCAATATGTTCACCTGCAACCATAATACATTTTTGAGATCTTTCAATCAGCGCGATGTTATCTTTATCTGATAAATATGCAGAAACTGCCTCCTATATGTTTTCAGGGGTTGTAAATGAGCCAGGTCTGAACTATAGGGTGATTCAAAATATCGAAGCCAGTTTTTGCAGAGTAGCCAACACAACACGCCCCTTGCATATGGGGGCATTTTCGTGCAGGGGCAAGGCACCTTTCGTCAATTTTTCTCTAATTTCTTCTTTAATGACTGCTTTCAACCACTCCAGGATTTAAGCGTAGTATTGTCCAGTTATGCAAACTCATTTAACTTTGTAATCAACTAATAGGATTCTTTTCGAGTGCCAAAAACAGTGGCCATGAGGTTTTCGGCCGACTGTGACATATTAAACTTCTTGGGTGGTAGAGTGCCATTTCTATTCCACTGCATGGAGGCTTGCTTAGAATCAGGTTCATATTTATAAAATAAAGTTTTATTCCTGTCTTATTAAAAAGGTCCAAATATGCACGGGTGCACGATGTAGTAGTGGTTATGCCAAGATGATAATGAAGAGTTTTAAAAATGGTTGTATCAGATACTGCAGTCATTTCTGTGAGTTGTGTCTTCTTTATACGAGCGTCATCCATTAGTGATTTTTCAATTTTTTAGCAAGTTCTGGAATGGCCATTTCAATACGCTACCCCAGCCGTGGTCATCTTCAAGTGATTCCCTTATAGCGACTGTGCGATTTAAAAGTCCTTGTTTTCACAGACAAGAATCCCTGTAAACTGATGACATCTCTTCCAGTGTGATATTCCTTGTTTTGTAAGGAGCTTTATAAAGGGACTATACTCGATCTTCTCCATATTTCACACTTTCGTCTCGATTAAGTTGCTTGGTCAACGATAATTTAAATACTGCTGAAGCTTCTTCCTGTTCTTCTTCTTTTAGCTAGGGTCATCCTCTGTTTGCCTGGCCTGTTTTTATTCAGCGGATGAGGAAAACCAACTTTGTCCCCGTCTCTTGGGAGGTCGTCTTTGTTGTCTTTTTTCTTTTGGTCTCTCATGTTTGCATATATATGCTAGTCTGTTGCTTTGCATTCTCTCGACATGGTCATTCCATTCCTTCCTTATTCGCTTACTCCACTTCACCACATCCTGCACTCCGCATCCTTCTCTTATGGAACTACTCGTCTGTCTATTTCGTAACGTGACATTCGCTATTTTTCTGAGAATCTTCATTTCTACTGTTCTACTCTTTTGTTTAGTTTTCTTAGTATCTGCTCTTGTCTCCGTGGAGTATGTTAGTACTGGGCGACCCATAGCTTTGTATACTCGTACTTTACTTTCCTTAGTATTTGTTCCGCCAGACCATTGTGTTTAGATACCCGGTTACTTGTGTCGCCTTCATTGCCTTTTACGATCACCGAATTCAACAAAAGTTTACCTAGAGCAACACTAGAGGGCAGGCATGAATGATTGACTTTGTTTTGACGAACAGAGAATTTCATCCAAAACAAATTCTGGACGTGAGAACTTTGACGTCTGCCAATGTTGGTTATGATCATGGACTGCTGCTATGTAAATTGAAACTAGAGATGATAATCAAAAAAAAAAACAGGCAAGTGAAATATGAAAAAATCTGTATCGAAAAGATAGAAGATCCCACCACCAGACAGTTATATACCACGAGGCTAGCACAGAGTCTCCGAAACATAAAAGACTGCTGAAGCAATTCTGTTAAAACTATATATTTGAACTGGTAATGAGACACTGAACACGTTACGACAAGAAAAAGCTCTCCCAATACCGTTCAACCCCTCCATTCCTCGAACTTAAAAACGCTCCCTCGTATATCTGGGAGTATTTTGAGTACAAATAGAACATTTTTCTAATAAAATTTCATGTAATTAATTGTCAGTAAAATTAATATGGAAGCGAATTTACGAAAATTAATATATTATAGGTTTGCAAGTGAAAGACCTGTATAACGTGGTAAAGCTATAACAATCCAAAAATATTTACAATTTGCCAGCGAGCGAGGCATAGAACATTTTGTACCAATAGCTCTAAATGTGAGATATCTTGACATCTTTGTATTTAGTATAGCCACACGCTTGTTGTTTAATCTATTTCAAACACGTATAGTCTTCTGCAATATACGCGTATTAAATTTCAGTTTACCTGGTTGTTTTTCTGTATAATCTCTTGCAATTTCTTTAATTATATTTCGATTTTTCTCGATCGTATTTTTGTATTTAGTAGAGCTACACGCTTGTAGTTCAACCTATTTAAAACACGTACACTGTCTTGTAATATACGTATACTAGATTACATAGAAGTTCTATTACTGGCCGCAGTTTACTCATAGTAAATTGTTTACATGACGGCACATAATATCGGATTTTTGAAAAAAAAATTAACTTCTATTTGAAAACTGGATAGTATTTTGGTTTCCTTTTACGATTAAATGAAAATTCCAAATTGTTATACAAGAATACTTTGGAAAAAGATACGCTAAATGATAAAAGCAAATAAGTGTTTCTGAATTAGTTAAGCCTTTGAATACACACCTTAAATAAACACCGGTGATATTATTATTATTATTATTATTATTATTATTATTATTATTATTATTCCTTCATAGTTTGTAACGGACTTTTCGTTCGTTTCTGTATAGAATTATCGATCCAATATGTATTAAGAGGGGCATTTACCAACAGCATCTGGGCAAATCAAAATGTATTCAACTTGTATTACTAACGGGACGGTAGACGCAGGGGAGTGTAAGTAGGTGGAGCTAGACTAATTTCGGGTTTCGATCAAAGCGCCCCTGTTTTATTCACAGATTCTGTCGCTATGTAGATCGGGAAAAGATGCTCCGCTCTGAAGGAAAAAAATTGCGCAGAACCAGTTAAAAACAATAAATTCTTGTTAAGTATATAATTCTCAACATGAAGTAGCTATTTATGGCATTTTTGGTCGATACTAAACAGTGTTATTATAAAAATTGACCAAAATTGTTAATTCTAATGAAAATTTTCTTAAACAAAGACAACAACCCAACCTGGAAACCACGTAAGATATCGCATAGATTTTTTCTGTTTGGAAGCAAATTTATAGGCGCAGATAATGGCATTACTTCCATTTTGCATAATGTAATACTTTTTTCGCTGAAAAAGAAACATTTGACGTAGTGATTTTTTCGGTATGTTTCTAGCTTGCTTACTTGTAAAAACATATGTATACATGCAGGGAACAACTTTGAGAGAAAGGCCAAAATTATTTCTAAAATAAAAACAAATGTCATACAAACTTTGATTAATAAGTTATTAATTTTTTTGTAAGCGCGATGGGCAATCACTTGCACGTCTCATAGTCTAATATGAAATGATTTTGTAGATACCAGATAGATCTTTGTGAATTCCGTAAACAAATTTTCGTTTTGTCTGATAAAAAAATGTGCTGTCCTTGATCGTAGACTGCAAGGGTTAAAGACAATTATTTCTGCTGCAGAGATGAGAATGTGGAAAGCGATACGCGCTTGAATAAAAATTAATAACCTTTGAATCATAACCGGTATGACATTTGTTTTTGTTTTAAAAATAATATCCTTTCTCTCAAAATTGTTTGCTCCATGTATAAATATATTTTTACAAATAAGCAAGTTAGAAACATACCGAAAAAATCACAACGTCAAACTCAGAATGAGATGTATGTTTTTTTTCAACGAAAAAAGTATTTCATTATGCAAAATGGAAATAAGTCCGTTATCTGCGCTTATGATTTTGCTTTCAAACAAAAAAGAATCAAGGCAATATCTAACGAGGTTTCCGGGTTGGGCGGTTTAGAATTAACGATTTTGGTCCATTTTTGACAATAAAAATGTTCAGTACCAGTCAAAAAGTTGTAAAAAAGCATTTCATGTAGAGAATGATGTATTTAACAAGAACACATCGGTTTGACTGATTCTGCGCCCTTCAAAACGGAGCGTCTTTTTGCCGATTTCCTCTCCACCAATCATGTCTAGGCCTACTAGAAAAACCAAATTTCTTGACATTATAATAATAATAATAATGCTTTATTAGTCTCAGATCCACTGGATATAGACTTCGTCAATACAGAGTATATTACACAAATAGTAAAACATATATACCATACATAAATATAAACTACAAAACATAAATAAACTAAATGTACAATACGACTGTGGCAACCGTGCATGGAGCTCTGCCATACTATAGAAACTGTGGTCAATTAGAAAATCCCTCAACAGTTTCTTAAAGTTTGCCAGACCCAAGTCCCGCATATGTATTGGCAATTTATTAAAAATTGTAAAGCCAGTTATGAGTGGGGACTTTTGATGAAACAAGTGATATGATCTGTCCACAACTAAGTTATTTCTATTACGAGTCCTGTAATTATGCTTCTCACTTACTACTGAAAATCTATGCTTGTTATTAAAAATATATGTTAATAATTTAGAAGCATAGACAGAGGTAACAGTAAATATTCTCTTTGAGCGGAAGGTGCCCCTAAAAGACTTATGGTAGGGCAAATCAAAAACAAGTCTGATGATACGCTTTTGCAGAAGACACACTCTTTGTATATCCCTCGCTTGGCCCCAGACAATAATATTATAGGAAATTATAGAGTAGGCATAAGCATAATAAACGCTGAGAAGGGGCTCGTCATTCAAGATGTTTTTCAAAGTGTGCAAAAATAATATGCCCTCTGAAGTTTACCGCACACGTAATCAACCTGGTTTTCCCATGACATATTTTCATCAAGAATTGTACCTAAGAATTTACAATTTCTAGAGACCTCAATAATTTGATTATTAAATGTTATGTCTAAACCTGAGCGTGTTCTATGTTTGTTGAAAAATTCGATAATAACCGTCTTATCATGGTTGATTATTAATTTGTTGACACAACACCAGTCCTCAAAACTTTGTAGAACTATATTGATATTATTGTTGAACTGTTCTAGATCCGAGTGGGAAACCACTATTGCTGTATCGTCAGCATACAGAAATATTTTGCCATAGTTTATGAAACTAGGTAGGTCACTTATAAATAATAAAAATATCAATGGATCCAGGACACTGATCTGATGTCACCAAGTCTAACAACAATTTTCCTGTCTTTTAAAAATGAGACAATCCATTTGTTCAGTTCCCCACGAATTCCAAGGTTATAGATCTTACTACTAACAAAATGACAATTAACGGAGTCAAAGGCTCTGGATAGATGAAATAAGATCAACACGGTGTATCGTCCTATATCCATTTCATCAAGAATATGCTGCGTACATTCCACAACACCAGTCTCAGTAGAGAAACCACTCCGAAAACCGTACTGACAGGGGATAATGAGATTATGTTTGTTTAAAAAATTAAATACTTTATCAGCAATAATTTTTCAATAATTTTACAGAAGACAGTAGTTAGCGCGATAGGTCTGAATTAGATTGAATTTGATGAGAATTGCATTTGCGAGCCTTTTTGACACGTTTCAGTTGATTTCAACACAGAGAAGACTTAAAATTTCAAAGATTCTACTCGCATTTGTTATTATGTACTTAGTTAAACTAAATCGAATTAACAAATTAAATTGTAGACTAAAAATTACTTACTTCGTATTTTGATTTTTCATTCGATTTCATATTTACTTTTTTCGTTTTGTTGATTTTTTATAATAATTTGATTTTAGCTTGCCCATCTATTATATACAATCCAATAGTATAGGTACTGCAGAAACCGCCCGGTAGAGATACCGTAAAATGGGAATAGACGATGCGATCACTTCGAAAAACACTTGTGTGAAATGTGTGTGACAATGTTTACTATTTCAAATTTTTTATCTTCAAATATAATTACATAAATTTGATTTTGTTTATATCGTTTATCAAATGTGCAGCTGGCGCGTAGAGGTTGTTTTTTTCTTTTGTGTACTAGCCTTAGTTAGTAGACATTAATGAAATGTATGCATTTTCTTGATTATTTCTAAAACACATAACTTCTTTAAGAAAATAAATTAATACAAAAATTGACATTGATATTATAAATTTATGCCTTTTGCATCGCTAACCCAAATTTGAGATTCTAAAATTACAAAATAAATTTAAAAAATGCAAAACGGCGATGCCTCACAGGGCCACAGTTTTCGATAGGTAAACGCTCCTCTAATGTTTTAGAGTAATTTCATACTGTATAATATTTCTCCTATCGATTCTTCCGTATGTACATACACGTGTTCTTTGACCGTGAACAATGTGTTATCTTTTTCGACGGTCTTGTGAAGATATCATTTTTTCATCGTAAACAAGAATGTCATGCATCTTTATTTTATTAAGTAAAAGTTTCCAACAATACGATTTATTAGCAACTAAGTAAATTTACCGCAATTATATTCCGTACATAAAAGTCTAATTAATATGAGGTCAACATTAATTTTTGAACAAGAATTTCTTTTTGTATAAACGATTATAACTAACTTTCATTTCTTGAATTAAACCTTTGTAAATATATGTAAATATGTCTGATTTATAAAATTTATAACTAAATGTTTAAGAAGTAAGTAAATAAAAAAGTTTTGACATTGACATTATTAGGCACGAACACTAATTATAATTATGAAGTTATAAGCTTATGTTCCTCTAAATTTTTACGTGTTGGGAAGAACCTTCCATTTATATCATTTTACACACTTCTCTCCATAGTTTTCAATCAAACGCCCTTACTTCCTGGATTCTAACTCTGGTCCTATTCAAATATTTCCCGGCACTCAGATTCCATTCTTATACCCCATATATCGCTGAAAGTTCAGCAGCTCTTCATAAATAACCCATTCATTTGGCCCGCTAATGTTTGATCTTGCTTACTGCTCTTCCCCTATTTATTATAAAACTTCATGATTGAGGCTTCTATATTATGAGCATTTACCTTTATTGGTTCTAGTATCATTCTCGCTGTTGTCCTTTCTGATATTTTCAAATATTTCTTCTCCTTTATTGTCAAACTTAATGATAGTTGGATGATTGTTCTATATATCTTTAATTTGCAAGTTTTCCTATTATAATTTTATTTGCATAAAAACCTATTCGTTGTTGTCCTTTCCTTGATCTCTGTGTCTCATTCTGCGTTGTTGAGTAGTATATCTCCCAAATATTTTAATTTACCTACCTCTTTCAACACATATTTTTTCGTTTGAATATCTCTTTTTATAAATTCCTAATCAAATCTTATCACTTTGGTTTCATTTCCGTTTATTTTTAGAACTATTTTCTTTGCTTTACACTTACTTCAAATGTGTCCTTCATGATTTTCTGCTTCTATTAAATTTTCGAAATCAAAGACTTTAAAAAACATTTGTGGATGTTATCAAATTATAGCCAACTAATTCCCTATTTGCCAAAAACTGTTTTAAAATATAGCAATGAATTCATTAGTTAATAATGTAGGAACTGAACATATTGTCATCTATCCCTGAAAACTGAATATACAATTCACGCTTTACACATTATCACATTATCCAACACTTTTCTTATCAATTACTATTACTCAAAATAACAACATGATCATTAACGAACACAGTATTAAATCTTTCAATACTGTGTTCGTTAATGGTCATGCTGTTCGAAACCGCGGTCACACCATTTGTTTAAATCTAGTGATACTACAAAGTATATGTGTCTTATTATTTTAATATGGATTATCACAAAGTAACTGTTTACAGCATTAATTACTATTACTCATATGCCTACCCATAAGAAACGACTTAAATGGGAATCTCTTCTCATTTGTCAACGAGTGTGAATACAACAGAAAATGAATACTCAAGGAGGATCTACCGGAATTAGATTCGAGAACTTCGGACTGTGAGGCAAGCATGTTAGAATTTCAGAGTAGCTAATAATTATTTTTAGTCTTTTATTTATTAGTTAATGTATATGAACATGAAATGACAATTAATTAAACCTAATTTTATACGGATATTTATTGTTACAACGATTTTTATTTATTAGTATTACCTCGTGATATCTCTCGGAAATAAAACGATAGACGATGCTATATCAAGTTATTTTAATACAAAATATGGTCTATTTGTTAATAAATGATAAATATAACATTTTTTGTGCGATTGATATCAAAACAGGAAAATACAAATTTTTATTCTGAATATAATGTGTTGAAGGACTTCACATATTATTTATAAATTATAATCTCTTACGTTGAATGCATATTTTACATAAATGTATATTATAAGTTTGTAATTTCGCCCTAATATATTTGAGTGCAAGCGAATTTGAGCGGTATTATACTTACTATTACATGTGTCTATTTTCGCCGTTGAAACAATAAGGATCATATTTACTTGAGTTAGTGATATATGCTGAACAAACTTATGCATATAATATAATTATTGTTGTCTTGGGTAACATTCAGACAGAAGTTTATTATAAAATAAGGATGTAGAAAGTTTAGGCCATGCTAGTTTTCATCTCTGCGCTTAACAAGTAAGGGGTCTACGTAGTTTTTATTTTCTAAATTTTACTAACTTTAGTCTTTCTTACCGTACATCATTTTGTCGCTAGTGATCATGATAGCTTAGTAAGTAGGCTACAAGTTCAAAAAGGTTGGGTTCGTGCATTGGTTTTTAGTACCTGCTCTACTCAGGTCGTGGAATATTCGTTACATATATCCCTCCATTTTTACTAAGATAATAACTGATCGACGCGTAACTATATTCACGCTTTCATTAATTGTACTGAAGGGTTTTAGGCGTAAAGTTTTTATAGTTGACGTTCAAGAATTATCAGAAAGACCTAATATCTTGATCAGCCGTGAGATAACTATATCAACAGACTATTTCTTCGAAAGCGAATAAACTACCAAGCATATGCAGAAAGTAGAAACAAACTGGCTTTAATGTAAATGACATTATAGTCTCCATGAACAATTCGAGTTAATATAAAAAGCATGAAAATAATTATTCACTCTAATAGTGATTGATTATAAAAGTTATTATATTAAATCGATTTAGCTTTATAAACAATGTTGTACACAGATAACCATTTTTTTATCTAGATAAGATAACGGATAATTCCGAAAAATATTATCTAGATACAGATAAAAGATGATTTTGCAAATGATTATCTAGATAAAGATGACAGATAAAATATAATTTATCTAGATAATTCAATAGATAATCTAGTAAAATTCTCAGAACTCAGAATTTTTTTTAGAATTCAACGTGGTTTAGGTATCGATTGATATAGGAAGGATGATGATGAGATTTTTTGATATATATAAGACACAGCGTTAAATATGAACAAATTTAATATACATTCTTATGTTTCTTTACATTATTAGAGTGTGTGAAGTTAGCCCCCCTTTTTTCGAATATCGGAAATCTGACGGTTGTTCCAGGTTGTTCTAGGTTTGTTCTAAATTGTTCCAAAGTATTTAAAAAAAAAAGTCAAAATTGGCCGAGATAATTGAAAAAAACGACTTTTTCACCCAGCCCCCCTTTTTTCGAAAATTGAAATTCTGAAGGTTGTTCCAGGTTGTTCTAGTTGTTCTAAACATTGTTCCAAAGAATCTCGAAAAAAAAATCAAAATTGGCCGAGATAATCGGAAAAAACGAGTTTTTGCCAGCCCCCCTTTTCTTGAAAATTGTAATTCTGATGATTGTTCTAGGTTGCTCTAGGTTTGTTCTAAATTGTTCCAAAGTATTTCATAGAAAAAATCAAAATCAGACGAGAAAATGGGAAAAAACCAAAGCCAAAAGTATGAAGTCGGACCCAGTTTTTGCAAAAATTTAAATTTTGACGGTTGTTCTAGGTTGTTCTAGGTTTGTTCTAAACATTGTTCGAATACGTCAAAACCGTATCTCTTATATATCAAAAGATATGGCAAAAAAACCAAATCCAAAAGTGTGAAGTTAGCCCCCCTTTTATCGAAAATCTAACTTCTGACGGTTGTTCCAGGTTGCTCTAAGGGTGTTCTCAATTGTTCCAAAGTATTTCAAAAAATAAATCATAATTGGCCGAAAAAACGGCAAAAAACTTTTTTTTTCTGGCGGCCCATTTTTCGAAAATCGAAATTCTGACGGTTGTTCTGGGTTGTTCTAAGTTTGTTTTAAATTGTTCCAAAGGATTTCAAAGAAAAAATCATAATTGGCCGAGATAATAGAAAAAAACCATTTTCCCACGGACCCCCTTTTTGCGAAAATTCAAATTCTGAGGGTTGTTCCAGGTTGTTCTAGATTTGTTCTAAACATTATTCTTATACATCAGAACCGTATCTCTTATATTTCAAAAGATATTGCAAAAAAACGTTTTTAAAAAAAGTGTGAAGTTAGCCCCCCTTTTTTCGAAAATCTAACTTCTGACGGTTGTTCCAGGTTGCTCTAGGTGTGTTCTCAATTGTTCCAAAGTATTTCAAAAAATAAATCATAATTGGCCGAAAAAACGGCAAAAAACTTTTTTTTTCTGGCGGCCCATTTTTCGAAAATCGAAATTCTGACGGTTGTTCTGGGTTGTTCTAAGTTTGTTTTAAATTGTTCCAAAGGATCTCAAAGAAAAAATCATAATTGGCCGAGATAATAGAAAAAAACGATTTTCCCACGGACCCCCTTTTTGCGAAAATTCAAATTCTGAGGGTTGTTCCAGGTTGTTCTAGATTTGTTCTAAACATTATTCTTATACATCAGAACCGTATCTCTTATATTTCAAAAGATATTGCAAAAAAACGTTTTTAAAACAAGTGTGAAGTTAGCCCCCCTTTTTTCGAAAATCTAACTTCTGACAGTTGTTCCAGGTTGCTCTAGGTGTGTTCTCAATTGTTCCAAAGTATTTCAAAAAATAAATCATAATTGGCCGAAAAAACGGCAAAAAACTTTTTTTTTCTGGCGGCCCATTTTTCGAAAATCGAAATTCTGACGGTTGTTCTGGGTTGTTCTAAGTTTGTTTTAAATTGTTCCAAAGGATCTCAAAGAAAAAATCATAATTGGCCGAGATAATAGAAAAAAACGATTTTCCCACGGACCCCCTTTTTGGGAAGATTCAAATTCTGAGGGTTGTTCCAGGTTGTTCTAGATTTGTTCTAAACATTATACTTATACATCAGAACCGTATCTCTTATATTTCAAAAGATATTGCAAAAAAACGTTTTTAAAAAAAGTGTGAAGTTAGCCCCCCTTTTTTCGAAAATCTAACTTCTGACGGTTGTTCCAGGTTGCTCTAGGTGTGTTCTCAATTGTTCCAAAGTATTTCAAAAAATAAATCATAATTGGCCGAAAAAACGGCAAAAAACTTTTTTTTTCTGGCGGCCCATTTTTCGAAAATCGAAATTCTGACGGTTGTTCTAGGTTGCTCTAGGTGTGTTCTCAATTGTTCCAAAGTATTTCAAAAAATAAATCATAATTGGCCGAAAAAACGGCAAAAAACTTTTTTTTTCTGGCGGCCCATTTTTCGAAAATCGAAATTCTGACGGTTGTTCTGGGTTGTTCTAAGTTTGTTTTAAATTGTTCCAAAGGATCTCAAAGAAAAAATCATAATTGGCCGAGATAATAGAAAAAAACGATTTTCCCACGGACCCCCTTTTTGGGAAAATTCAAATTCTGAGGGTTGTTCCAGGTTGTTCTAGATTTGTTCTAAACATTATTCTTATACATCAGAACCGTATCTCTTATATTTCAAAAGATATTGCAAAAAAACGTTTTTAAAACAAGTGTGAAGTTAGCCCCCCTTTTTTCGAAAATCTAACTTCTGACAGTTGTTCCAGGTTGCTCTAGGTGTGTTCTCAATTGTTCCAAAGTATTTCAAAAAATAAATCATAATTGGCCGAAAAAACGGCAAAAAACTTTTTTTTTCTGGCGGCCCATTTTTCGAAAATCGAAATTCTGACGGTTGTTCTGGGTTGTTCTAAGTTTGTTTTAAATTGTTCCAAAGGATCTCAAAGAAAAAATCATAATTGGCCGAGATAATAGAAAAAAACGATTTTCCCACGGACCCCCTTTTTGGGAAAATTCAAATTCTGAGGGTCGTTCCAGGTTGTTCTAGATTTGTTCTAAACATTATACTTATACATCAGAACCGTATCTCTTATATTTCAAAAGATATTGCAAAAAAACGTTTTTAAAAAAAGTGTGAAGTTAGCCCCCCTTTTTTCGAAAATCTAACTTCAGGTTACTCTAGGTGTGTTCTCAATTGTTCCAAAGTATTTCAAAAAATAAATCATAATTGGCCGAAAAAACGGCAAAAAAGTTTTTTTTTCTGGCGGCCCATTTTTCGAAAATCGAAATTCTGACGGTTGTTCTGGGTTGTTCTAAGTTTGTTTTAAATTGTTCCAAAGGATTTCAAAAAATAAATCATAATTGGCCGAAAAAACGGCAAAAAACAATTTTTTTCTGGCGCCCCTTTTTTCGAAAATCGAAATTTTGACGGTTGTTCTAGGTTGTTCTAAATTTTTCCAAAGGATTACAAAGAAAAAATCGAAATTGCCCAAGATAATAGGTAAATCGATTTTACCTATTATCTATATTTTAAAATGAATAATAATACTCATTTGTGATTCAGAATAAAGCAGAAGCAGTAAATATACATATATTTTCCCAAGTAATATAATTCATTTGTTTGAAAACAATATTGTTACTAAATGCTGATGCTCCTAACATAAAATAATATTAGAACAGTGACGTTAGTTACATTATTAATGTAGATTAAAAACTACCTCATAAACATATTGAGAATGATTATACCTTGCTCATAAAAAGATTAGTGTTTTTCTCATGAGCTGCTAGGTTGATGTTTCTTTGTTTATTTTTATTAGAGTTCATGCTTTAGTTTATCCCTAAAATCTAAAATATATATTTTTTCTGTAAAATTTATTTATTGATATTATTATATTATTTGATAACATTGACATAAATAATATATTTTTTTATCAATTTGGTATTGTAAAACAGCCTTTCCCAAATCGGCTACTCTTTGACGGATATACTATCTTATATTATCTAAATAGGTACCTATATAATATTTTTTCCAAATAAAGTAATAGTAGCCTTTGAATCGTTTTAGTGAGAAAATTAGACAGCATATTTCAACATGTTTACGAAGAGGGGCTACAAAAAATAAGCATACTTGATAGGAATGTCTACACGTGCTTGCATTCCCGGAGCAAAAACCATGAAAAAAAGTGGCCAGACCACGGCTAGACAAAATAACGTTGTAGTGGTTTACTATAATTAAAATTTTCAAACTTCAAAATCAGTATTTTATTTTTATTATTACTAGACAAAATAAAATAACAAAGGGAGCCTGATAGACTTCCCCATTTTGTTTGATTTTAGTTGGGTACCCATATCCAGCGCTTTTTTTTTTTGAAATACTTTGAAACTGTAAGAATTTCGATTTTTAAGAAATAGGGACTGGGGAAAAATATCGTTTTTTCATAACCGGTTTTGATTTTTTCTTTGAAATAGTTCATCAGCATTTGGTAACAATATCGTTTTGTAATAAATGAACATTATATTTCTTGCGAAAATATATATTTATTGCTATATTAGATGTTTATTTCTTTAAATAGAACTGCATCATACAAAAACTTCCTTCAACACAGTAATGTTCGGAAAGTGCATTCCGCCCATTGTAAAATCGTTTTTTCCTATTATCTCCGCCAATTATGATTTATTTTTTGAAATACTTTGGAACAATTGAGAACACACTTAGAGCAACCTGGAAAAACCGTCAGAAGTTAGATTTTCGAAAAAAGGGGGGATAACTTCACACTTTTTGAAAAAAGTTTTTTGCAATATCTTTTGAAATATAAGAGATACGGTTCTGATGTATAAGAATAATGTTTAGAACAAATCTAGAACAACCTGGAACAACCCTCAGAATTTCAATTTTCGCAAAGAGGGGGTCCGTGGGAAAATCATTTTTTTCTATTATCTCGGCCAATTATGATTTTTCTTTGAAATCCTTTGGAACAATTTTAAACGAACTTAGAACAACCTAGAACAACCGTCAGAATTTCGATTTTCGAAAAAAGGGCCGCCAGAAAAAAAAAGGTTTTTGCCGTTTTTTCGGACAATTATGATTTATTTTTTGAAATACTTTGGAACAATTGAGAACACACCTAGAGCAACCTGGAACAACCGCCAGAAGTTAGATTTTCGAAAAAAGGGGGGCTAACTTCACACATTTTTAAAAACGTTTTTTTGCAATATCTTTTGAAATATAAGAGATACGGTTCTGATGTATAAGAATAATGTTTAGAACAAATCTAGAACAACCTGGAACAACCCTCAGAATTTGAATTTTCGCAAAAAGGGGGTCCGTGGGAAAATCGTTTTTTTCTATTATCTCGGCCAATTATGATTTTTTCTTTGAGATCCTTTGGAACAATTTAAAACAAACTTAGAACAACCCAGAACAACCGTCAGAATTTCGATTTTCGAAAAATGGGCCGCCAGAAAAAAAAAGTTTTTTGCCGTTTTTTCGGCCAATTATGATTTATTTTTTGAAATACTTTGGAACAATTGAGAACACACCTAGAGCAACCTGGAACAACCGTCAGAAGTTAGATTTTCGAAAAAAGGGGGGCTAACTTCACACTTTTTTTAAAAACGTTTTTTTGCAATATCTTTTGAAATATAAGAGATACGGTTCTGATGTATAAGAATAATGTTTAGAACAAATCTAGAACAACCTGGAACAACCCTCAGAATTTGAATTTTCCCAAAAAGGGGGTCCGTGGGAAAATCGTTTTTTTCTATTATCTCGGCCAATTATGATTTTTTCTTTGAGATCCTTTGGAACAATTTAAAACAAACTTAGAACAACCCAGAACAACCGTCAGAATTTCGATTTTCGAAAAATGGGCCGCCAGAAAAAAAAAGTTTTTTGCCGTTTTTTCGGCCAATTATGATTTATTTTTTGAAATACTTTGGAACAATTGAGAACACACCTAGAGCAACCTAGAACAACCGTCAGAATTTCGATTTTCGAAAAATGGGCCGCCAGAAAAAAAAAGTTTTTTGCCGTTTTTTCGGCCAATTATGATTTATTTTTTGAAATACTTTGGAACAATTGAGAACACACCTAGAGCAACCTGGAACAACCGTCAGAAGTTAGATTTTCGAAAAAAGGGGGGCTAACTTCACACTTTTTTTAAAAACGTTTTTTTGCAATATCTTTTGAAATATAAGAGATACGGTTCTGATGTATAAGTATAATGTTTAGAACAAATCTAGAACAACCTGGAACAACCCTCAGAATTTGAATCTTCCCAAAAAGGGGGTCCGTGGGAAAATCGTTTTTTTCTATTATCTCGGCCAATTATGATTTTTTCTTTGAGATCCTTTGGAACAATTTAAAACAAACTTAGAACAACCCAGAACAACCGTCAGAATTTCGATTTTCGAAAAATGGGCCGCCAGAAAAAAAAAGTTTTTTGCCGTTTTTTCGGCCAATTATGATTTATTTTTTGAAATACTTTGGAACAATTGAGAACACACCTAGAGCAACCTGGAACAACTGTCAGAAGTTAGATTTTCGAAAAAAGGGGGGCTAACTTCACACTTGTTTTAAAAACGTTTTTTTGCAATATCTTTTGAAATATAAGAGATACGGTTCTGATGTATAAGAATAATGTTTAGAACAAATCTAGAACAACCTGGAACAACCCTCAGAATTTGAATTTTCGCAAAAAGGGGGTCCGTGGGAAAATCGTTTTTTTCTATTATCTCGGCCAATTATGATTTTTTCTTTGAGATCCTTTGGAACAATTTAAAACAAACTTAGAACAACCCAGAACAACCGTCAGAATTTCGATTTTCGAAAAATGGGCCGCCAGAAAAAAAAAGTTTTTTGCCGTTTTTTCGGCCAATTATGATTTATTTTTTGAAATACTTTGGAACAATTGAGAACACACCTAGAGCAACCTGGAACAACCGTCAGAAGTTAGATTTTCGAAAAAAGGGGGGCTAACTTCACACTTTTTTTAAAAACGTTTTTTTGCAATATCTTTTGAAATATAAGAGATACGGTTCTGATGTATAAGAATAATGTTTAGAACAAATCTAGAACAACCTGGAACAACCCTCAGAATTTGAATTTTCGCAAAAAGGGGGTCCGTGGGAAAATGGTTTTTTTCTATTATCTCGGCCAATTATGATTTTTTCTTTGAAATCCTTTGGAACAATTTAAAACAAACTTAGAACAACCCAGAACAACCGTCAGAATTTCGATTTTCGAAAAATGGGCCGCCAGAAAAAAAAAGTTTTTTGCCGTTTTTTCGGCCAATTATGATTTATTTTTTGAAATACTTTGGAACAATTGAGAACACCCTTAGAGCAACCTGGAACAACCGTCAGAAGTTAGATTTTCGATAAAAGGGGGGCTAACTTCACACTTTTGGATTTGGTTTTTTTGCCATATCTTTTGATATATAAGAGATACGGTTTTGACGTATTCGAACAATGTTTAGAACAAACCTAGAACAACCTAGAACAACCGTCAAAATTTTAATTTTTGCAAAAACTGGGTCCGACTTCATACTTTTGGCTTTGGTTTTTTCCCATTTTCTCGTCTGATTTTGATTTTTTCTATGAAATACTTTGGAACAATTTAGAACAAACCTAGAGCAACCTAGAACAATCATCAGAATTACACTTTTCAAGAAAAGGGGGGCTGGCAAAAACTCGTTTTTTCCGATTATCTCGGCCAATTTTGATTTTTTTTTCGAGATTCTTTGGAACAATGTTTAGAACAACTAGAACAACCTGGAACAACCTTCAGAATTTCAATTTTCGAAAAAAGGGGGGCTGGGTGAAAAAGTCGTTTTTTTCAATTATCTCGGCCAATTTTGACTTTTTTTTTGAAATACTTTGGAACAATTTAGAACAAACCTAGAACAACCTGGAACAACCGTCAGATTTCCGATATTCGAAAAAAGGGGGGCTAACTTCACACACTCACATTATTAATGCTTTAGGGGCTGATTTCAAGTCGGATTTGTGTGGTCGCAACTTTGCGTCACTGATCTTCATATTCGTATTACTAGCGACTAATTTACAACATTTGTGCTATTTCTGCAGTCTTCAATTTTTTCGGTTGTGAAAACAGATAAAAAAAATGGCAAAATAACGAATAAGTACAAAAATTATTGATGCAAAGTTGCGACCGCACAGGTATGCCTTGATATCAGGCCTTAAGGAAAATTAACGACATTTCGAAATATGTTATATTTAAAGAGTATTTTTTGAATAGTTGAGTATGCATTTCACGTTTTTAGTTCTTTTTTTACAATTTAGATAACAATCAACTTATGAACTGTCACATTTCGGTTCTCTTCTTTTCGGACCCTTGTCCCTTAGCACAAAGTGACTTAAAACAAATATCGTCGCTGTCGTCCGCTTCTGATTCCCTATCTGTAATGGAATGTAAAGCCAAAAAGTAAATTTATTTACCTTTTTACAGTAATTAACAAGTCTCACTGGAATCCATTTGGTTTTAAATTTGGGGTGACTGATAGCTGACAGAATGAAAGCTTTACTTTCGGCTGGGTAGGTTTCCAATGTCAAACAAGTGTTAAAATCTCAGTTAAAACTCTTTGATTATGGCCACTTTCAAAGCACTACATTTAACAAGAGATGATACCTCAATCAACCTGATGTGGAGAATGATAAAGTTGGAGTAACAAAACCCAGAAAACATTCCAATTCCCCTTGAAGTGTTTCTAATGAACAAGCCAATGGGCTCCATCACACTGCAGTACTTTTCAAGTTAGCGTGTCTTTGAGTACAATTCTTCTATTTTCTCCTTATTTTGCATTTTTTTTTGTCGCATCATATAATATGAATTCCATCGAGTCATGATGGTTACAGGAAATTTGCATTTACATACTTCATACGTTATGTTTGAAGACACTGTGCTTCTGCTCTTTAAATTCCAAAAAGCCTAGTTTCCCAAATGTAAAACGATAAATTTTCTTGTAGTTGGTTGATTTTTCCAAAACTTGCATCTGTAGTGACAACTAAGTTGAGGGTGTGCACGGACACCTGATGTGATTTGGCAATATAATTCCTTGTAGTATAGCATCTGCTGCTATAAGGTGAGGCTCAGCAAGAAGGCGCTCCAAATTTATTGCTTGCACATCTACATCTTAAATAAGAGAAGTAATGTTATTGACTAAATTTATTTCAGAAAAAAATAACCAGTTTCCAGATAATTACATTCTTTGAAACCATAAAAGAGGATCAAATATGTCAAATAGCATCTTAATAGGTTGAAAATCAAAGATATGCTCCTCCGAAGCATGTCTTTTTTTACATTATAATGTGACAGTATTATAGCCAATAAAAAGGAATTTATTCCCTTTGTATTGTGTTGATCTTCAAACTGGTGAACTCTTCCTGGACAAAAAAACCGTTGTTTTACTTTGAAACAAAAATAAATCATCAGTTCTTTGAGAAAATAGTCTTATTATAAAATAAGAATACCTTCAGAAGTTTCTTCATCGCAGTAGTAATCAGCATTATGGAATTCATCAGTAAGGGCATTATTTCCTTCTCCCAAATTAAAATGATCTGTTATCTAAAACCTTCAGATAATCTGCTTTTTTTTATCTAAGATAAGATGATAGATAAATGGTTGTCATGTCATCTAGATAAGATGATAGATAACAAACTTTTTATCTAGATACTTTATCTAGATAAAATCATCCAGATAATGCACAACACTGTTTATAAACTTAGAATTGCCTTTAGGTGCACTATATTTTAGATATTTTTCTGAAAGTAGTGTGTATATCGTTTATTAAAATAAAGAAAACCTGCCATATTTTACTGACATCAGTTCTAAATAAAATATTTCATTCTTCTGAAATGCAAAGTTTACACCAACAAAATTGTCACTCAGGCTGTATGAGTTATAGTTAAGATTGGTATATAAAAGTGAATACGTAGTTTACGTTATTATTTAAAAGATCTCAGAAAACAAATTTCATCATAATTATAAACGCGAAATTAAAAAACTTCTCTGTTGAAGAGTTGGTCCTTGGTTTGAATTTTGCAACTACTTTTCAGCCAGCCAACTGGAAACCAAGAATAGATTTAATGTTTAAATGAAGCTCTTTATCCGTTTGTACGTAAATCTCTATATATCTACTCAGTGAGTATAAAGAAAACTTCACTAAAGGCAAACGTTCTGCTTCCGCATGTATGTGCTTTTCGTTGATATGTGACACGAAAGTGTACAGTAATTATTTCTCTACGTATTAGACTTCGCGTTATAACAAACCTCTTTTCCGATATTAATTTTACAATGTTTATCTTTTCATTTAATTGTTTATTCATAAAATAAATAACAACAACAAAAAATAAGCCGCGCATAAGTTTAAGTTTCAAATACATATAACAGATTATAAAACATAATTATATGTTGCGTATGAATCATGCTACATGTGAGTCAGTTATACTTATGCGGAAAGAGTGATACGTATGTGAAACAGAATACTTCTTTATTGAAATCTAATATAGAAACTATAGAAGACTCAACATTTTTTTTATTATCGAAAGGCGTTATTGTCTTCAATGTAAATTATATTTTGTTATAAGTACTTCAATTATTATGAAAACCTTGTAAATTCTATATGTTATGAAATATCATATATGAAAGTTTAAAAGTGTTACGCATGACAATGCTGTAGTAACAAATAGCAGTTGTCGATAACATCATATCATTACAAAATAATAAAATATCGTAATTAATTTTGTTTTGCAATATTGGTGGAGTCGCCGTTTTTTATGTATTAGAACTGCTCAGAGGTTTATAATAAGTTTGATATGTCACACAAATATTAAATATTTTATGCATATGTTTCAAGAATTAAAACTAGCAGAGAGTGTAATTTGAAATATTGACATATTCACAATTTTATTCAAGAAACTATACTATATTGTATATCTGATTCGCAAATGAATTTCAGATTTATATAAGTTACTTAAATTTTGTTTCAATATTTTATTGTAACTAAATCATTCTTCATAATATGCTTCTCATGTAATATTTTTGGAGATATTTGATGGTAAAAGAATTTTCATCATCTTATTTATATCTTACTCGTTCAATTTGGCCTTTTACGGTTTTCTTTCTTATTTTGTTGTTTTTCGATATTACACGACTATCTACGGATTTAGCTTTAGTACAACTCTATGTAAAGGTTTCCTTTCCGAATGAGAAACTTTCAAAGAGAATTGAAAAGCTGATGAATCGATACTTGGACTTTCATTAAAAAGAACAATGCTTTTTATGTCAATACAATATTTCTTGCAATCAAGTTTTAATTGCATTCTTGAATATCCAGTTTTAACTGCCTATTATAAAATGACGTTATTGAAATATAATGAAACATGAATGTCTATGGCATCAATTGTGTTTTATTATATTTATATTAAAATACATTTTATTAAACCGTTACTTATTCTAGCAAAATAACCTATATAGTTAACCTATTGTTATGTTTTACATACTTTAAGAGCTTTATTCAATAATATTGCGTTTTAATGATTTTTTATTGTAGAAGAACACACGAAAATAACATTAAGACAATATTAAATTGTTTTGATTGCTTTTTGCCCTTTCTAGTTTCAGTCAGGTACCGAAAACTAAATTGTTGAAGTTTTGGCATCATTAGGAAGCTTTTTGTCTATAAGTACGTAATAAGTATGAATGTGTTAATGTGTCTTTTGTTTTGTTTGGATTAGATTTTGGTTACATGAAGCTGGATCTGTTTTGTCTTTGAGGACTGATATTAAAATAGAATTAAGATGTACGTATAAAAATGTACATTTACAAGAATTTATAAATTGCGGCTTTAAAGAATAGAAGACAAAACGGTACTTTTAAAAGAAAGTATAACAAATTTAAATATATTTCGTATAATTAATCACAAGTATAGTTTTTATCTAGGAGAACTAACTACAATTGAAATTATTTGAACATTGAAAATATAAAGAATGTAGGCCATAAATAAACCTATTAATTAATACATATACAAGGTACGCGATTTAGTATGAAACAAATAATTTTTTTATTATTAATTTACTAGAAGAGTTGCCCCTTTCAACACTCTATTAGACAATAAAACAGTATCAAGTAGAACCTTTGTACTTTTCAAATTTATAAATGTTAAAATTAATGTTTGTACAAAAAAAATTGATTTAATAATAATTGAGGAGTTGTTAAATATTCAGAATTCATACTTCATACTGCCATTTTGTTTAACGTTTCATGATGTCATCCGTTTTTGTTACAAAACAAGCCATCATCTGATACATTTGTTCACTTATAGATCCTGGCTTCGATTCCCAGTAAACCCATTTCGAAACTTTAAAATACAAAAACTTCATAGATATGCTACCATGCTCTGATTGTAAAAATATTATAAGTTAACTTTTTCAACTACTTAATGTACGCTATGTTTAATACAAATCATAGCAACACATATTTTGAAATTAATAAATCGTAATAGGGTTTACTCAGATATAAAATTCTATAACTATAACAATATCGCCCACACACGCTAGAGAGTGGCATTTTTAAATAGTAAGTTTTTAGTACTTTTCAGTGATACTAAACATACAATATTATTTGACTTTAGGGAATAGTATGTAATTCAAAGTACATGAATTGAAATGTTGAAACAAACAATTAATTCACGTACCGAAGTTATATCTTTACTAATTGAGCCAGTAATAGGTTTTTCATCATTAATTGATTACTATCCACAACTGGTGTATTAAAGATTTTTCGCTACCTACATTATTAGATACCTATAATGGACTTTACCGCTTGGATCGTAGACCCGGTACAGAATATACATTTATACTCAGTCGCTTACAATCCAGATTTTTTGAAAATGTATATACTAATTAAATCTTTGGCGGATGTGGATTGTTTGCAACGGGTCTGAATGTTGCATTTCACTAATCCCGTCTCCATCATAAATATTAAATGAATGCTGCTGTAATAATATAATAAACAGTATATTTAGTACAGTGTTAGTTATATTGTCCATAAGTTTGAAATATACGAAACATGTCCGGAAAGTAAGTACCGTATTGGAAAATAAACCATAAAAACATTTTCCTCAAAACAAAATTTATATGTACATGTTAGAGCATCCTTTAAACTATTTTTCTATGTAGTGGCCACCATTGTTCAGACATCTGTCATAGCGGAAAAGCAATTTCTCTTTACCCTCTTCATAGAAAGATCCCACCAGAGAAGAGAGCAACTGCAAAACATCGTTTTTTACGTGGTTAACGCTGCAAAGCGACTTCCTCCAACATAACTCTTCAATTTCAAGAATAATTGGTAGTCAGATGGTGCGAGACTAGGGGTGATTGAACTCTTCCTAACCGAAATGTGCAATAAGGTTTAGAGTGACTCCTGGACAATTACATTGTCGTGAAGCAACACACCTCGACTAAGTTTTACACGACATTTGTTTTGAACTGCGCGTCGAAGTTTTCTCAGTGTTTATCGTTCCGCATTAATGGTTTGACCTCTGGGAAGGAACTCAACAAGCTGATTTTTTGTGGGGCAACGTTGTTTCATCACCGATCACAATACAGTTTAAGAATTCATCTCCCTCAACACTGTATCGGGTAAGAAATGTTAAAGCACTTCTACTTAAACATTTAAAACGATCACTAACAAATGTAAACACAACTCAATCCGGCTGTAGTGGCGTCAGCGGATAGACTATGAACCAGACACTTGCGCTTGCGCGCAACTACGACAATAGTTCAGCGGTGGCGTTAGAACAAAACGGTTCTTACTTTCCGGACATGCCTCGTATATCAAAAATGCAAGTTACGTGTCGTAGAACGAGGCCGTTCTGGTGAAACCGAGACAATGCACGGCGATAAAAACGCTTCTTTAGAATTTAAGATAGTAGTAAGAAAAACATGTAGTTAGCACTTTTAACCATTGTAATAATATTCATGAGAAGTTGTATGAGTTAGTTAGATACAAGCTCCCGCTAAATACACCTCTCGAACGGGAATATATGTATTTTTTTCTCAAATAAATATTTTTAAAAAATAAATTCTTTTTTCAAAATATAAATTTGCACATTGAACGCAGAAATAAACAAATGTGTAAAGCAAACAGAACATAACAAATATACGAGAATAAATTAGTTAAATATAAATATAAAAATATATGTGAAATATGCTTATGGATATGCTAAATTACTTTTTTTAAAATTTCATGTTGGCTGGTATATAACTAAATGTAACCGTTATTTGAGAATTGACGCTTTTCTTAAATTCTGTCTTATGTCTATATTTATAGTTGGAGCTCACGTAAGCCAGAAACTCATGTAACGACGGGGTTTCGGTATTGTCGCCACATTTGATGTTATAAAACATACTTCGGTAAATTTCGTGATGGGCGAACTTTGAGCACGAAACCTTAGAAAATTTTAGTTACTTGTGGTTATAATCGTCGGACAGTTATGTAAATAACGCTTTTAAAAATAAAAACGTGAGAAACACCAAGAAGTAATTACTAATATAATAATAATATCCAGGTTTTTACCGAAAACGCCAACATTAAATGTTTATCCCGTACAATAATTTGCATGTTTTCAGATAGTGATATAAGATTTTTTTGATTGCAAAATCATTGCAAAAACGATTTTTTGCCATTTATTTTCGAGTAGTGTGTTGTCCACAGAGTAAATAAGCTTTTGACGTCGATATTAAGTTGTTGGATAGCAGAACTGCCATCAGAGGGATGGAAAGAAACGTAGAGCTGCCTATAGTTCTTTTATAGGTGTTAATTTGACTTTATGCCAAGTAGTATAAAATAAAGGATATCCAATACTGTATCATGAATAAGTTTATCGAATGCTTTACAAGCCAAGCAATACTGGAATTGTAGTTTTATCATTATTAGTGGCAGTTCGAATATCGTCGCAGTTTGCGATTCGCAGGCCTTTGAATAAGTCGTTTCGAAAAACTACCAGTAGTAGTGGTAAAATATTAATGATAGGTAGGTGTTCCCGTCGCTTCGATGGAAACACTTGCGACTTTCGACTATTTTGTCAAGAATCTTTGACATTGTGGGCAACACGTTAACCAGGTGCAGATCATTAGAATTCCTCGGAATTGAAACTTTGAGTATTGGTATTAGTGATTCCTTTAATTGATCTGGATAGTATAAAGTATTGAGGCTGTTCTTATGTTATTTTTCTAAAAATTATTTGTACGGAGGTTCGGGTGATGTGGTTGCCAATAATCGATGCAAGGAATCTATCCATAGCCTCTATATTGCTTAACGAGGGCGGAGGAAGATGTTTTCTTAAATTTGTAAAAATTAATTTCTTGGGTTGGTTACTTTTTAAGTCATGACCCAAAACACGGTAGTTATTAAATAGCCGGAGATTAGTAGTAATTTCAGTTCGTTAAAACTTAGTTTGCTTTCTCTGAATGCCTTATATCAGTCATATCATAACTTTGATATATTAAGAAAGATTGTGTCGGCTTTTGAAAGATATCCTTTTAATTGGTGCTTGTATTTCAAATAGGTATATGAATTGTACATTAAGAAAATTGCTTTTTGTGACAAGGCACTAAATCATCAATTAATGCATTGTCACACATTTCCGTTTAGTAGTTACAGCCAAAGTCTCCTTTGACCAGGATATGCCAACCCTCTCATATTTGCATTATGGTGCTATCATTCTTGATTCCATTGATTTAATTTAGCAGGTTTATAACTTTCAAATTATGTATTAATTGTAGTTCTTTTATATTAGTTACTACGTAATTTAATCTCTATGTGTGTAAGTACGTACTATTATTATTTATAGGTTCAAGTTGAGCTACCTTTAACGTCATAAAAATTCATTTCGCGGAAAACTCTTTTGCTACACACATTTTCTTTAATTTGTTTTAGACGTCACAGTAAAAATAACTACATTTTTCATATTCTCTTAACTTCAGTTCCATGCTATTTTTAAAATAAGTGTGATGTTATTAATTCAATAATCTACAAACTATTCTACGAGTATGTGTTTTCACTATCAAAGGCAAATTATATATTTAATTGTGCGTCCTATACCAACTCAGTTGTGCGCATTCAGGTACATAGAATATTAAATAAATGCAGAATAACAGAAGAAGCTAAGAGAATGTATTCTATTTAAATATTTAAAATGAAATTCTTCAGTGTACTGCTCGGTAGTATTACTATGGCAATGTAACCTACTTAAACATTTTATAATTCGTTCGTCTGTTCCATATCAGTACGTAATTAATAATACATAGATTGAAGAATCTATATAGTACAAAAATTCACTAATACGAAAAATTTAAATTATGTTAGGAATTTCTAGGTAATGATGAACATCTATGTCTATAATACTTTCAAAATCCTTGTTAACTCGTTCAAAATTTCAACGAAAATTAAAATAAAGGTAACCTCTCTCTCTCTCTCTTTCTCTCACTCTCCCGCTCTCTCTCTCTCTCTCTCTCTTTCTCTCTCTCTCCCGCTCTCTCTCTCTCTCTCTCTCTCTTTATATATATATAATGTAAAAATACAAGTAGGGAGATATATTTTTAATAATACAAATGCACCACGTTCGGGCGCTAATAAATCATATAAGACGTTACTATAATAAAATTACTATACCACCTGTTTCTGTTCTTTATTATATTCTTACTTTATTGCCCCGAACTAACTCATTAATATCTTATATAATAACACTTATAAAATTGGAAAAACACAGTAATATTACAATCCTCTTTTATTCTTTACAAAGGGTATCAATTTACTCCGAGTACTAGTTTCGGCACATGGCCATCATCAGCTCAGAATAGTCAATGAAAATTCAAAAAATTCCATGTATAATGCGGATGTATATGATATTATAAAAATAAAATACTCATTTTACTTAAAAATTAACACGTTAAATTCTTTTGAAAAACGAATACAATGACAAACATCACATTACATTACATTACATTGTCATTGTATTCGTTTTTCAAAAGATTTTAACGTGTTAATTTTTAAGTAAAATGAGTATTTTATTTAATTTCTAAATCTGGATTACAATCTCTGAAATAAAATTTCTTCTCTCCTAAATCTGGAATGATATACCACTTTAATGAACTCTTATAAATAGCTTTTCGACGTAATCTTCAACTATTATCACTTTTACTTCAATATGGTACGTATTTTTTTATTTATTTATTTCTCTAATTGTATAATTAACAAATTCACACTTTTTTCATTTGATTTAGAATAATTTCCGTATCCATATTTGAGAATATTTATAATTCCACAAAATACAATCTTTTCTCTCATGGAGCATTATACGACGAAACAACGCGTTGTTTTTTGTGAAAACGCAGTATAAGTATAGAGAATATTATGCGGAAACAGTTCGTAGACTTCGTGGATTTTTCGGGCGACGAAATGCACGTAATTTGCCAACAACTCAAATATTAATTAATAAATTTGAGGAACTGGTTCGAATGTAAACAAAAAAGTAGCTGTACATCGTCGTACCACCCGATCTCTCCAAAATATTGCAGTAGTGTGTGAAAGTGTTACCAAAAATCCAAAAACATCGATTCGTCGTCGTTTTCAATAGTTAGGCATGTCGAGAAGCTCCCTACACCGAATACTCACCAAAGATCTGCATAATCACGCGTACAAGATGCAGTTGTTACAAGAACTCAACCCAGCAGGCCATGGCCAGAGTCGAGAATTTGTAAATTGGGTGTTTGGAAAACCAACATGAGGACGACAATTTTTCGAAGTCAGTTATCTCGATGAGGCGCATTACCAGCTGAATGGGTACGTGAAAATTGTCGGGTTTGAGGCGAGGAGAATCCTTGAGAGATTCATGGAAAGCTATTGCATGCAGAACGAGTTACTGTATGGTGTGAATTCTGGGCTGGCGAAGTAATAGGGCCCTACATTTTCGAAAATGGTGTTGAACAAGCAGTAACCGTGAATGGCGTACGCTATCGCAACATGATGAGGGAGTTTTTGTGGCCACTGTTGAACGGAATGGATATTGAAGGAATGAGGTTTCAAATGGACGGAGCAACCTGTCATCGGCGCGCAAAACAATGGATTTGTTGAGAGAAAAATTTTCTGGGCGAATCATCTCAAGTAATGGCGATCTGAATTGGCCCCTGCGCTAGTGTTTTTGACCCCGTGCGACTTCTTTCTTTGCGGGTACGTGAAACCTCGTGTCTATGCTAACAATCCACGAGAATTCCTGAGCCAAAGGCGGAGATTAGACTTTTTATTGGGGCATTTTCGTAAGAAGAGCAAGAGCGTGCCAGCAGAGTAGTGGGGGACATTTGTTTGATATTGTGTTCCACGCTTAACCGCTGTGTGTGTATTTTATACAGAAATATAAAATTTTTTTGAATATATGAACCATTTTATAACAAAATTAAATATTGCGCTCTTAATGGGACAGCCTCTATATTATGTAGTTGTGTAGAAAGCTTGACTATTCGCAAAAAACTAAGATAAGAGTAAAATATTTGCTTCCGGTAGGAATTTCAAGAAACCTTCTTACTACATTTTTCTCATATTTTTTTCTGAATATATTTGAAGTCTTTATAAATTTGTTTAAACTTAGTAGCTGACGAAATATTGGCAAAATTCGAATTTTTCACTGACGTAAACTACTGCTTTCGGTCTACCGATTTTACTAAATATCTAATCAGAGCTCAAGAGAAAGATTATATCCATTAATATAAAATTTGAAATTGATAGCTTCAGTTGTTTGACTGTTATCGTGGTCACACACACACACACACAGACAGACAGAGAGAGAGAGAGAGAGAGAGGGAGGAAGAGAGAGAGGGAGAGAGAGAGAGGGAGAGAGAGAGAGAGGGAGAGAGAGGGAGAGCGAGAGGGAGAGAGAGAGAGAGAGAATAAAAAACATTTTTCGGCATCAAGGGACTTCAGAAGGTGAACATCTGCAAAAATCTCGAGTTCGAAATCATAATACTTCCTTAGTAAACAGTAAAACACTGGCACTTAGGACACAATCGCTTAAGAGACATTGATATTGTGATATTTGCATTTTAATTGTAATCAAACCAAAATCACTATAAAGCTACTATAGATATAAGAATAAATACAAGATGTGCAAGAATAAAATAATGGAAAGGTGAGTAATGGGTACGTATAGTTGAGTATGCCTGGTCAACAATAGTATATTTTAGCAGCGAGAAGCTGTATTAAATATTTTAATACATAAGTTGCAGTATATGTTAAACTGTAAAAGAGACTACATATGGCATATACTACAAGCAAATACATTTGAAATATTTGTGTTCATTTATAATTTATTTTCTGATAACACTGATGATACTTTATTAGAAAAAAATATTTTTTGTTGCTCTATATCAGAGATAGGCAACCTGCGGCTCACTAGAATCATTGCACAAATTTTAATAATTTTTTTTTTGATTGTGTGGAATTAAAAATAATGATTAATCTGATAAATCAGCGTCATCTGTTAACAAAACATGAATCTTTTGCTGGAAATATCCACTCGGTGATAAATGAAAGTTAGCAGTGAGGGAACTACGTCGTAGTATGCAAAAATCAACATAATTATTTAGCGGCTGGATGCATTCTTCTACTATTATTACCGCAGCCAGTTTTGTTGTTGCTTAGGATATAGCCAAGTATGGAAAACATTTCACCGATAGAGAATATATTAAAAAATGCTTTTTTAATACGGCTGATCGCCTTTTTCAAGATTTTAAAAATAAGAATGACATAATAAAGAAAATTAACGGCACTCCATTGTCAGCAATGATCATTAGCGAGAGAACTGAAGAGATGGCAAAAAATTGAAAACTTGAAAGCATTGTCTGCATTTTTTATTGGGTGTGATGATTCTAGTGATATAGGAGATGTAGCACAAGTTACACTAGGCGTGCGGTATGTATCCGAAACAGGTCTTCTCGAAGAATTATTAACCTCTTAATAGCCAACTTTGGCAAACTTGAGGATAAATGCAATCGACCTGAATAAATTGGTTTCTATTGCATTAGATGGCGCACACATATGATGACTAAAACCAAATGTTTTGTTTCACGCTTGAAAGAAAAGGCGGACATGACGTTTTACCGCAGGATTTATCAGGAAGCACTTTGCGCACAGAGGTTTCCAAAAAAGATTGTATGTGTGGTCACTAAAATAGTAAATCAAATAATGACAAAAGGACTTCCTCAGCGACAGTTTTTTGGGTTATTAGAGAAACCAAATAGCCAATATTCTAATCTTCTTTTGCATAACAAAGTGCGTTGGCTCAGTACTGAAACATTTCGCTTCTTGCCTGGAGGATTCATAGTTCAAACAGGAATTGAATATCATGAGTTAAGTAACGAAGTGACAATTTTTATTTTTCCGTTGATATGACATTTAAACAACTTGAATAAAAATCTACAAGGGAGAGGTTGCACACCCTTTTTTTTTGAAGGGATGCTTTCGTGTGAACAACAGTTAACATTATTTGTTTAAGATATGCAGAATGAACACTTACTACATTCTGAAATTTTAAGAGGTTACAGAAACAATTCAAGTTGTAATATCAACACAGCATTTTCGTCACTAGTGGCGAAGGTGTGCGAGTTGAATTATACACCGTTCACAAACCTTGATAGGCCCAATTTGAGTTACAGTTGTTAGATTTGGGTAAACAGATTACAGAAACGTTCGTAAATTTGCGGTCAGAGCTAAAAAACTTAGCTAGATAGAAAGGAAAATTGCCTGTCAGACACCACTTTTTCAAAATATAGGAAGGAGGAAGAAATTATATTTGAAACATAGAACTGTCTTCCTCATCTTTATGATCAAGTGAAAACGTATGCATTTAGGAACTTGACAATTTTAAGATCTACTTACTACTGTGAGCAATTATTTTCATATATGAGTATTATTAAGAACAAATTAAGCAGTACTCTTAATAACAAAATTTTGAAAGTGGCATGACATTGGAAAAACTTTGTGCCTCTACTCATTCTGAAAAATCTCCCTAATATTACATATTCGTGTTTCTATTATTTTTTACATTTAATTTGTAAATTGGTATGATAGGCCATGTGTGGGTGGATAATTCAAGAAAGAAGGTATTAAAAGGTCCAAAATTAGCACAGATTCTTTATTTTTAGATGGTGTTTGGCTACCGGTTTCGTGAGTTTAAGAAAGGACTCACATCTTCAGGCCAAGCTTTAAAAAACAAGAACGTGAGCCTGTGACAAAATAATGCACAATACTAAACCTAATGATATGAAAAATGTTTAAAAGTTTTATATACAAAAAACTGTATTAGTCAAACAATAAATTACTTTCTTAAAAAACAGTGAAATAACTTTCAAATATGTTAAAGGTGAAGTTAACAATAAAATTACACAAGTGAACAATAGAGGAAAACTAAACCTATACTCACAATCCTACATAACAAATCGTTCCTCCTGCACCAGGGGTGGCCACCACACGACTTTCTTATACGTATAAGCGTTTCAAATTATAGAAATTTAAGAATTTATTTTACAAAAATTATTCAAAATCCTATTCTAAGTACTTCTATTCTCTTAATAAATCTCTATAGAATGCATACTTTGCAAGATATTGTCAAAAAAGTGCTCCTCGCTAAGAGTAAAAGTGCTACTTCCTGTCCAAATTTTAAAATTCCATATATACAAAAAATATTGCAAATCCAGTTCTAAATACTTTTGTACTCTTGATAAATATATATAGAATGCATAACTTACGACATATTTGCAAAAAATCGCTATTCGTTAAGAGTAAAAGTGGCACTTCCGGTCTGAATTTTGAAATCTTTTTTATACAAAAGATATTGAAAATTATGTTTTAAATACTTTTATACCCGTAACGTACTTGTCTAAAAAGCATGATTTGCGAAATATTCGCAAAAAACTGATTTTCGATAAGAGTAAAAGACCTACTTCCGGTAGAAATTTCGAAAAATCTTTTTAAGATAATCTGTCTCAAATTTAATTTTAAGTATATATGAATTCTTAATAAATTTGTTTAAATTTAGTAGTTGACGAAATATTGGCAAAATTGGATTTTTTCGCTGAAGTAAACTGCTACTTCCGGTCTACCGATATTACTGAAAAACTAATCAGATCTCAAGAGGGAGATTATACACGTAAATACAAAATTTGGAATTGATACCTACAGCGGTTTGACCGCTATCGTGGTCACACACACAGAGAGAGACACACAGACACACACAGACACAGACACAGACATTTTTTAAAAACCACTTTTTCGGTATCAGGGGACTTCAAAACGTGGACATCTGCAAAAATCTCGAGGTCGAAAATTTTCATCATCACAATACTTCCTTATACTACGTAATTACTGTTTCGTAACTCCGAAAACAGAATGTATAGGTAGGTATAAAGAAAACACTATATTGTAGCTTATAACGTTTCGGAAATATTTATTTCCTTCATCAGATAATTGCCACACAATGGACCAAGGATCTCAGTATCTATCATTAATTTTAATCAAAGAGTATTTTGACAATCACTAATTCTAAACGTCTGTCAAACATCAGATTTGTAATGGCTAGATCGCTAACAAACATCGAAAACAGCACTCTGAATTCAGTAAATCAAACATATTACAAATTTTGGACAACACATATAAAAATGTCACGAAATGGCAAATACAAAAAGAGCGCATTATCGACAGCAATGGAAACAGATATGAAACCTCAGATTTGTTTTGTTTATATCAGATAAATTGAAATTGTAAGTTTTAGTAAATAAAATGTCTGCATAGCTTATACATCAGCTGTTCCTGTGTCCAAATATTTCACCCCTTTAAAATATAAACTAAATGTCACATATCGCAAGCAACGTAATGTATTGTTTAACATGTAAAGACTGTGATAAGTATTACATAGGACAAACTGGACAAAGAGTGAGAGATTGTAATACCCAACATAGAAGTGATGTCAGGAATCGCCCTCAGGCTTGTGGTTTGGCAGCCCATGTGTTTCACACGGGTCACACCAACGACTATGACTTGACCAAGATTTTGTACCATCAAAATAACTTGACTAAAAGGCTGTTTTTGGAGACTTTGTGCATTAATGTTATTGAACCTAACATTAATTCCAAAACTGACTGCAGGAGTTTCAGTAATTTATACGTTCTATTGAAACAGTTCATTACTCACAAGATTGTTAATAAGATCAAAAGTTAAAATAACTTTCTTACCCATATTAAATTTTTTGCCTAATACTTTATAACTTACCATAGTATTTATTAAAATCATACACATTGTTTCAACTACATTTTATTTACTAAAACTTACAATTTCAATTTATCTGATATAAACAAAACAAATCTGAGGTTTCATATCTGTTTCCATTGCTGTCTATAATGCGCTCTTTTTGTATTTGCCATTTCGTGACATTTTTAGATGTGTTGTCCAAAATTTGTAATATGTTTGATTTACTGAATTCAGAGTGCTGTTTTCGATGTTTGTTAGCGATCTAGCCATTACAAATCTGATGTTTGACAGACGTTTTAGAATTAGTGATTGTCAAAATACTCTTTGATTAAAATTAATGATAGATACTGAGATCCTTGGTCCATTGTGTGGCAATTATCTGATGAAGGAAATAAATATATTCGAAACGTTATAAGCTACAATATAGTGTTTTCTTTATACCTACCCATACATTCTGTTTTCGGAGTTACGAAACAGTAATTAAACTGGTTTATTGGAATTTACATATACATAACAGTTTTAACATATTTTATTTTATATTTATATATATTTCCTGAATGTCAGTGAGCTGAACAATTGTAAATGTAAGCGAAAATATATGAATTTTTCTAATTTTTGAAAATAAAATAAAATAATATTAACGCTGTTTGAAGTAATTCAATATAACAGAGACATCTTCATGTGAAGAGTCGAAGCGACCAAAGAGGATGTTGTAGGTAACTAATAAAATGGATGCAAAATACCAATACAGAAAAACACAAGTGTTGTTACAAGCAGGAAAAATTCACAAAATAATATACACAAAAAAGTAGAGATGATGAAGTTAATTTACTCAAAGAACAGGTCTGACATCAGGTACCAATTGGGTATTCAAAATATAATTCTGATCTCTATTTGTTTTTAATTTCATAATTTCTAGATTCTCCAAGTTATTAAGGTTATATCCTTTATTTGCAAAAAAAAAAAAAATAATAAAGAATCTGTGGGAATTTTGGACATTTTAATACCTTCTTTCTTAATTTAATTTGTATTTTAAGCCAAGCATATAACCTATTGAAATTACGTTTTTACTACTAGGTTTATTTTAATTAGTTATATAAAAAGTTTATCCATTTTCTATAATGCATAAATAATATGTTCTGTTACTACGTAAATTGAAATGTGTTAGTTTTACAGTAAATACATGTTTCACAGTAAATAACCGTTATGTTAATTTTTCTAATATTACTGAGGTGTGTGCTTGTGTTTGGCTCTTTAAAAAAAATAATTTACCTAGTCGGGAACAAAATGGCTTTTCACTCCAGAAAGGCTGCCGACCCCTGCTCTACATCGTTCTAGCGTTTAGAATGTTCTTTATTTTCAACGGCGACATCAAAGTTTTATTAAGATATCGGTTTTATAAAATTTTACGACTTGTTACCTATTATTTATCATAGTGATTTGTATTTACTTTAGACGTTGAAGTTTTTTACTGTAATAACAAACAAATATGACTAAAACAATTTGGTGTTGTAACAATCCCTGTTTTCTTTTTTTTAATGTAAAATGTAAAAATATTTATATTCTCTAATAAGGGGATGTTTAGAATTATTGAAAATTATATTCTCCCAATCGACACAGATACTGTTAATAAGTGAAATTAAATTATCAAAATTTCGTATTCTGCAAGATTTGAGCACCTGTTTCTTAATAAAATTTGAAAATTATAATCTTCTCAATCGACACTGATTAGCAAAATTATATTATAAAAATTGTACACCGCCGGCAAGATTGGAACTTACGCTTCAGAGCTTTGGCGAACCCTTTGAATAACCAATCGGTTTTCGGCTGTGAAGCAGAGCCGAGACATAAGTACGAACAATCCTTAACTTCTTAAATTGTATTAAGAAATAGATGTTTAAAAATATTTACAATTTAATTTCGATAATTAATACCGGTGTCAATTCGTAAGAATATAATATTTAATAATTCAGAAAATCTGCTTATTAGAAAATATAAATATATTTGAATTCTATAAGAAAAACAGACACTATTATTGTAACAACACCAACTTGTTTTTGTTATATTAAATTTTAGTTTTCTATAAAACATTGCTTATTCTATTAGGTACAACAAATAATCTTCAACATCTAAAGTAAATACAAATCACTGCCAGAGTAACATGTGGTAAAATTTTATAATAATAACAATGATATTTGTTCTCGCCAATATCATTCAAATAATTACAAATTCTATAAAGCCCTGATCTTAAAAAAAACATTTGTTTTCGCCGCTGAAAAATAAAATGCATCAAGATTTTCAAATAAAGTAAGTAATTTTATCAAGCAATAAATTATAAATGAACATATATATTTGAAATACATTTGCTTTTATATGCCAGATATACTTCCTTTTACGGACAATTTAATATAATTGGTGCCTCTAATTGATCTACGCCTCGCGATTTAGAAATTTTCATGCTATTAAGTTAAAAACCTAGAAACATCTTTCTTCATTTGTTCTTCGATCATAGGCACTTCCAAATGTTTAATTTACAAAAGAAACATTCTTTAATAATCATGCTGACGTGCAATTATATACAGCGTTAGTAAAAAGTCCCGGAACGGTCGAATAACTTTGTTATTTGAAAATTATGATTTCTGAAATTTGGTATGGGGGTATAGTTAATATAAATGCATTTTATGCAATACAGTTAATATTTTTTTCACTTCCGGTTTAATCGGCAATACGTCCAACTTTTTTTTTTTAAATGGAACGCCCAGATTTTTTTAACACTTTTGAATGCAAAATAAAAAACTACATTCGGGAAGTATTAAGATGTTTATTTTTATTCACAAGAAAACAGTTAAAAAATTAAAAAAGTGTCCTAATACAGAAAAATCAAGATACCTGTCTATTCAGGTTGCGATTACAATAATTGTTCAAAATGCTCTCCATTTACAATTTGACAAAAATGTAAACGGTCAGTAAAATTTCTTATTGAATTTTGTATTTGTTCTGGAGTGATGCGATTGGCTTCTTGAACTGTTCTCTCTTCCAATTGTTCAAGATTATGGGGACGATTTTTGTACACTTGACATTTCAAGTGACCCAATAATGGGTGGAGACTGTGGCTAAAAATGTGAAATAAAATGCAAAAGGAAAATCCCTTACCACAAAAAATATATATCAAAAAATCTAAATACGTATTTCGGCAACTTGGGATAACATTATCCCACTGGTGATTTGGTGAAGAGCATATCTTCTAAGGTTACACCTTAGCCAAAAATACCACGTTTAGCACTCTTTTTTGTTTTATACAGATATCTACTGAAGATGGCAACTTAGTTGCCGAAATACGTATTTAGATTTTTTGATATATATTTTTTGTGGTAAGGGATTTTCCTTTTGCATTTTATTTCACATTTCAAGTGACCCCAAAAGAAAAAATCCAATGACGAGAGATCTGGCGAACGTGCTGGCCATTCGATTGCTCCTCTACGTCCGATCCAACGTCCCGGAAAAATTTCATTCAAATAATCGCGGACATTATGGGCAAGATGGGGGGGGAGCTCCATCTAGTTGAAACCAAAAATGTGCATTAGGGTGATCACCTATGTTTGCATTTGGAAAGAGGGCCGCAAGTGCTGGAACAAACTCATTTCGCAATAAATTTAAGTAGACGTTGCCAGTTAAATTTCCTCTTATAAAAAATGGTCCTATGATGTTGTTTCCAACAAGACCAGCCCAGACATTCACCTTTTGAGGACGCTGTGTATGAACTTCTTCAATCCAATGCGGATTTTCAATTGACCAGTAGCGACAATTATGTCTGTTCACAGTGCCGTTGAGACAAAACGTTGCCTCATCTGAAAAAATGATGTGATCTAAAACATTAGGCTGCTGCTCGATCAATTCCGTCATTGCTTCGCAAAATTGTAGTCTACGATCTGGAACATCTTCAGTTAACTCATGGACGGGATACATTTTATAGGCTTTCATTCTTGCTGATTTAAGAATATTATGAGCAGATTTTTGAGAGATCTCATGAATTTGACTTAATTCTGTTGTGGACACGTGATGATTTTCTTCCACTGTAAGTAACATATTCAAACTAGTTTCTTCATCTGTTGCTGTTAATGGACGTCCCCTTCTAGGTAAATCCTTCACCTGACGAAAGACTTCAAACTTTTGAATTGTTCGGCATACCGTACTTTTACTAATGTGACGATCCGGATAAACAGTATTAAACAAAATACGAACCTCTTCAAAAGAACGTTGACGATCACCGTACCCACGCATCATTAATATCTCAATTCGTTCTGATTCAGTAAGTTTTACTGCCATTTTCAAATATGTCAATGTCTAAAATAAGTAAATTTATAGCGATGCAAAAGTTAAAACGCTGTTAAAATTGTCAAATATGACGGCAAAAAGAATGCAAACACTAAACAACAACTTTTTTCAAGGGTACCTTGATTTTTCTGTATTAGGACACTTTTTTAATTTTTTAACTGTTTTCTTGTGAATAAAAATAAACATCTTAATACTTCCTGAACGTAGTTTTTTATTTTGCATTCAAAAGTGTTAAAAAATCTGGGCGTTCCATTTAAAAAAAAAAGTTGGACGTATTGCCGATTAAACCGGAAGTGAAAAAAATATTAACTGTATTGCATAAAATGCATTTATATTAACTATACCCCCATACCAAATTTCAGAAATCATAATTTTCAAATAACAAAGTTATTCGACCGTTCCGGGACTTTTTATTAACGCTGTACATTACCGATATGATGAAATAGCACTAATAACATTTAATTACCAATATTCAGTTCAACTAGTCGCTGATGGAATTCTAATGTCAAATTTGACAAGTAATTTTAATTCACGTACGGGTGGAAAATGCAAAATATAAAAATCTCTAACATGTAAATGGGGGCAGCGTAGATCAGTAGTCACATTATATACTTAAATTTATGTATTAAAAAAATAATACAATGTCTCTTCATTTGGTGTTAAAATTTACTACAGTTGACCAGACATACCTTTCATATCGCTTGTCCTAGGAACCGACAAAACTTTTTGCTGGTACAATATATAAAGTAATACCTGAAAACAAAAATGTTTGTTTACAATGTAAAACAGTGGGCAAAAGAAGAAACCCTTAACGGTGCCGTCTTCGATGCCTAACCCTAACGGGGTCCATAGATGGAGCTGTGATTGCATATGGATTTTTTGCAGTTTTTATTATAACCCGTGATCAATAGAGAAACAAACAGAGAAATATTTATAATAAAGATAGTAATACAACAAAAATTAATACAGAAAGTGTTCCTAAATTCGAATTAAAACACCCATCCAATGGATTTTTTCGGTACTATTTTAGGCCAAACCAAAAATCAAAATTCATTTTTCGTTTCGGATTCGACATCAGCATAGTGCCTTTTGTAAATTGAGTTAATTTCGTTCTGTTTCTTCCAAAATTACTAATTTTATGATATTTTTGGGAAAAACTAAGGGCATTAGGATTTTCAAAATAACTCAACCTGATGAGTGTGTTTTAACATTTACTGTGTGAAAATTTCATTGTTCTTGATTTACAATTTTTCGTTAAAATGGTACCGATATTCGTTATGGACATATAACACAGGCGAACCCCAGCCTTAATAAAAGAAATATATAGAACATTTTCTAAGCCAACAATTTTTTGGACAACTCTCTTGACAAGTGTAACACTGTGTAATATAAGTGTTGCTAATTTTCGATTGATCAACATCCCGGTCAAATGATAACTGTAGAACAGCTATTAGGTTTTTATCTGGGTAAAAAAAGTGCTTGGTAGAATTTACATTACTAGTAAAACTACAGGCAATATATTAACTTAATTAGCAAGATAGTATATTCGCGCACATCGCTAGACCTTTATCTTTTTGCTGAGAGTAACCTTAAGAAAAATATATTCGGGTCTTACCTATACGGCAATATTTTTATAATTTAATTTTTCTAATTAACACTATCAATGTCGATTAAAAAGAATATAATAGTCAATAATTCAAAACATTCGCTTATTACATTGCATAAGAACAACAGGCACTGTCACTGTCACATTTACAACACCAAATTGTTTTTGTCATATTTTAGTAATTTATAAAGCATTGCTCATACCTTTACAATTAAAATTAACAAGTAGTTAAATTTAATAATAAAATAATAATAATAATAACAATAACTTTTATTCCAGAAGAAAAGTTAATACCTAATTTATTCTGCTAAAAGTCATTTAAATAATAACAAAATAAAGCCGATCTTAATAAAATAATTAGTTTAGTTATTTAATATATATTCATACTTCTGTATTAAAAAAAATTGAAAATCCTGTCGCTGGTCTTAGTACCCGACAAAACCTTTTGCCGCAACTATACATACATTCTGTGCATAATTTAACAATCGGAAATTTTTTTTTACAAACCACTTGGGGAAAGACATCTTCCACGCATTCGCACAATTCAAGATATTCGCTTCTTTCAGTCGCTGGTGCTTTTAAAATGTGCGGACACTGTTCCTGCACTTGGTTCGTAAATAACTATTGCGATGTAGTTTGTTATCGTCTTTATCCTGTTTACTTTGTGGTTTTCTTGATAACCTAGTTTTTATTCCGGTTGGTGAGGGTGGATATCAGAGTGCACTCTGATATCCACCCTATTTTGTCCATTCTATTCAAATATGCAGGAAATATACCACCTTCTTATAAAAGTCTTGACTTAATATCATTCGGATAAAGCGTAAATGATTCAATTTCGTCTATTAAAACGATTTCTTTCAACCGATACATGGGTATCAAAGAGTTTCAAACATTCGCGATATTTTATAGCTCGCAATTTTCCGTAAACAAAATGAGTAGATCCTGAAATCGTGTGTATATTTGGATATCACTCTTTAAGTACTAATTTATTGCTGTATATAATTGATTCCTTGGCTAATTATAAATAACGCACAATATATTCATTTCTATAGTTAATATGTTATGGGGAGAGCTATATCTTAGTATTTAAGTGTATCGAAGTCCATTAAAACTTTTTATGACTTTATATTTCTTGTTTTCTGTTATTGCATCAAAATCTTCTTAATTATAACCTAGCTTCTTTTACAAAATCATTATACAAATTCGTTATGAACCCTATTATGTTTTATGTGTTACGGAACTTTGGTTTAGGGAAAACAATATTGCCTTCACTGGCTTTGACGGGTATAGTTTGGTAAACCACTTCAGCAGGAAACAGTTCTTGCATGGAGGAGTGGCTATCTACGTTAGTGAGACGTTTGATGCGAACAGTTGTGTGAGTATTAGTGAGATCGAAACAGTAAGCAAGCTGGCGGTGGAAATGGATTTTGAGTGCACAGCTACTAGGTTCCAGTTGCTGCATATGTGTATGATTGTGGCGGTGGTGTATAGAAGCCCAAGTGGCAGTTTCTCAGTCTTTGTAGAGAAACTAAATGACATGTTGGAAGCATTAAGTAGATATAAGAATTGTAGACTGGTAATTTGTGGTGATTTTAATATTAATTCTTTATGTAGATCGTACGAATCTAATACATTTAACGACATATTGGGCACCTATGGCTTGGATGCTACAATAAATGAACCGACTAGGGGGAATAATTGTTTAGATAATGTTTGCATTAGCAAAGGCATAAGGCACTATGAAAGCAAAGTGGTACATAACGGTATCTCGGACCACGCTGCTCAAAGGCTGTTGTGTTTTTTTAACGAAAATAATGAAAATGTGTCATATGTGACTTACAGGCCTGTCAATAATGAAAAAAATATCTCTCTCTTTAGAAATCTCTTGAGGAATGAGGATTGGTTGGATGTGCTAGGATGTAATAATGCGGAGTTACAATACCAAACCTTTATTACTAAAATAAGTAACAAATTTGAGGTTTCATTTCCAGTAATGCGCAAATCAACAAAAAAGAAAAGAAATAATCGATGGATAACTGCGGGTATTAAAGTTTCCTCAAGAAGGCTAAAGGAGTTGTATATCTTAAATGTAAATGGGGTTGTTACAAGAATGTATTACAATAAATACAAAGATATATATAGAAAAGTAATAAAACTGGCTAAATTAATGTACAATAGCAATGTCATCTCTTCAGCAACAAACAAAAGTAAAGCGGCCTGGCAGGTGATTAGGAACAGTGAGGGCATTGCAAGGTCTCCGGATACGAGTATATCTTTAAGTGTAGATGGAAAAGAACTAAAAGACCAAGAAAGGGTTGCAAACCACTTTAATAAATATTTTAACACCATAGCCAATAAATTAAATGTAACTGTACCTTCATGTACACCGAACATTAGATAAAATGACAACTCTTTTTTTCTGTTTCCCACTGATGAATTTGAAATTCGTAGAGTAGTCTCCAATTTAAGGAATACCGTTTCATCGGGGCAGGATAATGTAAGTACAGTTCTTCTAAAAAAATGTTTGGACGAGTTTATTGTCCCACTAACGATAATAATAAATAGTTCTTTCGGCTCGGGCACGTTTATTGATGGACTAAAATTAGCTAAGATTATACCAATATATAAAACAGGTTGCAAGAAAACTGTGGGTAACTACAGACCTATTTCTATCCTGAGTGTTTTCTCTAAAGTTATCGAGAGGATTGTAGCTGATAGACTAATGAAATTTCTTGAACGCTGCAATCTTTTAAATCAAAAGCAGTTCGGCTTTCGTAGGGGCAGATCAGCTGTTTCCGCGATGGCAACATTCTTAAATGAACTTTGTAAGGGCTTTGAACAGGGCCGGTCATGTGTGGGGTATTTGTTGACTTAAGTAAGGCTTTTGATCTTGTAAATCATGACATCCTTTTAAAAAAAATGATGTGCTATGGGATTAGAGGTGTAGTGCTGGAATGGTTTCAGAGTTACCTACGGGATCGCTCACATTTTGTAGAACTGAAGGGTAAAAAATCAAATGTGCTTAATACTGATAGAGAGGTGCCTCAAGGGAGCGTCCTGGGACCGCTTCTCTATATTATTTACGTAAATGATGTACCAGATCTGAATATGTTTATGTTCGCGGATGATACATCGTTGCTTGTGACATGTAGGAAAAATGTAAATATTCAGGGTGAAATTGTAAATTCAGTGAAGGAACTTAATAATTATTTTCAGGACAATGCGCTATATATGAACAGTAATAAAACAAACTTTATAGAATTTAGTATAGATAGGAAAGAGAGAAAATCATCATACTTGATTAAATTTAATAATAGTAGCATAGCACAAGTCAGCTCAACCAAGTTTCTGGGTGTTTATATTGATGAGAATTGCACGTTTAATGAACATATTCAACACTTATCCAAGAAATTATCAAGCATGTGTTTTGCAATAAGCCGACTTAGACGTATTGTGGACATGCCGACACTAAAAATGTACTACTTCGCGCACTTCCACTCCCTAATTACATATGGCACAATAACATAGGGCAGCTCTTCTGAGGTAATTAGAATTTTTAAACTCCAGAAAAGAGCGGTTAGATTAATGAATAAAGTGGGTATAAGGACGAGTTGCCGAGACCTGTTCAAGGATATGAAAATCATGACTGTGCCTTCTATTTATGTTTACCAGTTATTAATGTATGCTAGGGAGAATATTGCAGGGTTGCCGAAGTTGAGCGAAGGTCATCCGTACGACACCCGGAATTCAAACTTCTTAGAAATACCTAGGCACAGGTTAGCGTTTACGGAGGGAAGTCCTAATTACCTTGCAATAAAAGTATATAATAAACTGCCGAATAAGTATAAATCACTCCCGTTAAAAATTTTTAAAAATAAGATTATGGAGCATTTGATCAGAAAGGCTTATTACTCCATACAGGAGTATTTCTTGGAATGTAATGATATTGAATAAAATTTGTAGCTTTGTTGTGGGTGTATTGGATTCGGTCATTATTGTAATGTGGCGTCTAGCTATTAGTTTGAAATGTGGTTAAATAAAGACTAAAGTATCTCTTTACATGAAATAATTACTAATTCAATGGAAAATTTAAAATACTTTTGGGAGCCACTATATAATTCATAGTTTGTAATTTGTAATTTGCGTAATAGTGAGTCTATGTATTAGTTTAGATGTATATGTGACAAATTTGTAAAACTGACGATGTAGATACTTGCGTGAGCGAGTCTATTACGAATAAAATTATTATTATTATTATTATTATTATTATTAGAAAGAAATATGATTTAAGCAATTATTATTGCTTGAAGAATAATTTTGTGTACAATTTGGATCAAGAAAGATTGTTTTCGAAGAGATGAGGAATCATTTTAGATGCGCTATAAAATTGCGACATTCACTTCGGCTTTCTCGACTGTAAATCAAAATTTATACGTAAATCTGTTACACTTTATATTGAAACTGATGGGTCATCATATCGAAATATCGTGCAAGAGTGATTTTAGAGAAAAAAACGGTCGAGAAACAAATTGACCGACCTACGTATTCACCCGTTTGTAACCAAACTGAGCGCTGGCGACATTTTCAGATGGATTCGTTTCTGCTTGACAAGTGTCACCGCTATCCTTTCAGGAATACAATATTGCATTAGCAAAAAAAAATAAAAACAAAAAGGAATCTCCCAGAAATTGTTTTGGTAATCCAGTCATACATTTCTTGTTGAACTATGTACATATTTGGTGATTTTATAATTGAATTCAAAATTTTTAATTTGGTTTGTTTCAAAATTATTTAATTTGTTAGTGGTGATGAAGTTTACTACCTGTTTAATTTAATATTGCATTCAAATCATGAAAACTAACATTACTGAAGAATAGTACCTCAATAATACAATTTATTAAATTAAAAACGAATGTAATGAGTATTGGCATTTTTAACTATTTTCTGTTTTATATGATAGAAGGAAAAGCGCTTTGAATATAAATGAATTGCGGTACTTAAAATGTCAAAGCAAAGAAAGTTCAAAAAATACTATAATTAAAGTGCACAAAATACACTATTTATGAATGTTACTACGGGAAAATTCTCCTCCAGTGAAGAGTATTTATTGATTTTATAAACTTCCCTAGATTTGTTATATACAAATTAGTTATGAAACCTATTAGAAAGAAATATGATTTAAATAATTATTATTGCTTGAAGAATAATTTTGTGTATAAATTGGATCAAGAAAAATGTCTTTCGAAGATATGAGGAATGATTTAAATGCGTTATAAAATTGCGACATTCACTTTGGCTTTCTCGACTGTAAATCAAAATTTATACGTAAATCTGTTATACTTTATATTGAAACTGATGGGTCATCATATCGAAATATCGTGCAAGAGTGATTTTAGAGAAAAAAGGAGGTGTGGCCACCACACGACTTTCTTATACGTATGAGCGTTTCAAACTATACAATTCTAAGAATTTTTTTATACAAAACTTATTCAAAATCCTATTCTAAGTACTTTCATTCTATTAATAAATCGCTATAGAATGCATACTTTGCAAGATATTCGAAAAAAAGTGCTACTCGCTAAGAGTAAAAGTGCCACTTCCGGTCCGAATTTTGAAATTTCATGTATACAAAAAATATTGCAAATTCAATTCTAAATACTTTTGTACTCTTAATAAATATATATAGAATGCATAATTTACGACATATCTGCAAAAAATCGCTATTCGGTAAGAGTAAAAGTGGTACTTCCGGTCCGAATTTTGAAATTTTTCCTATACAAAAGATATTTAGAATTATCATTTAAATACTTTTATACTCTAATGTACCTGCCTAGAAAGCATGATTTGCGAGATATTCGCAAAAAACTGATTTTGGATAAGAGTAAAAGACTTACTTCCGGTTGGAATTTCGAAAAACTTTTTCAAGATAATTTGTCTCAAATTTAATTCTGAGTACATTTCAATTCTATATTAATTTGTTTAAACTTAGTAATTGACGAAATATTGGCAAAATTCGAATTTTTCACTGAAGTAAACTGCTACTTCCGGTCTACCGATTTTACTGAAAAACTAATCAGATCTCAAGAGGGAGATTATACACGTAAATACAAAATTTGGAATTGATATCTACAGCGGTTTGACCGCTATCGTGGTCACACACAGACACACAGACACACACACAGACATTTTTTAAAAATCACTTTTTCGGTATCAGGGGACTTCAAAACGTGGACATCTGCAAAAATCTCGAGGTCGAAAATTTTCATCATCACAATACTTCCTTATACTACGTATAAGAAAGTAAAAACGGTCGAGAAACAAATTGACCGACCTACGTATTCACCCATTTGTAACCAAACTGAGCGCTGGCGACATTTTCAGATGGATTCGTTTCTGCTTGACAAGACAGTGTCACCGCTATCCTTTCAGGAATACTATATTGCATTAGCAACAAAAAAAAAATAAATAAAAAGGAATCTCCCAGAAATTGTTTTGGTAATCCAGTCATACATTTCTTGTTAAACTATGTACATATTTGGTGATTTTATAATTGAATACAACATTTTTAATTTGGTTTGTTTCAAAATTATTTAATTTGTTAGTGGTGATGAAGTTTACTACCTGTTTAATTTAATATTACATTCAAATCATGAAAACTAACATTACTGAACAAAAGTACCTCAATAATACAATTTATTAAATTAACAACGAATGTAATGAGTATTGGCATTTTTAACTATTTCCTGTATTACATGCGCTTTGAATATAAATGAATTGTGGTACTCAAAATGTCAAAGCAAAAAAGTTTAAAAAATACTATACGTAAAGTGCACAAAATACTCTATTTATGAAAGTTACCACGGGAAAATTCTCCTCCAGTGAAGAGTATTTATTGATTTTATAAACTTCCTTAGATTTGTTATATTTATTTTTGTAGAACAAATATTTTATTAATTATCTCAAACATGTACACTGTGTAGTATTTTGACGCAAAAGAATGTTGTTATAATAAGTATTAAAATTTTTATTTGTTAGATTTGTTTTATTATAATAAATACTGATGAAATCCATCAAAGGATTAATTAAAATATGTACATTATGTACAATGCGTTTTCAGTAATACTAATTATTCAGTATCTTTTGCATATTATTGTGCATTTCTCAGTATTAGTGAGAGCATGTACAATTGCTAGAACAAATAAAGTGCATGCGTCACCGCATCAATTATATTGTACTCAACTTTTTATGAAACATTTTTAAGGTTGTTTGCTTCGTCTGAACATAGATAGATAGATAGAAGATAGAATAGCATTTATTCAATAATGTACATATAAATGTGTTGAACATGTCAGACATTGTAATCACAGTTTCAGGCAAGTAAATAAACAGAATATGGACAATATTTACATACAAGAAATATACAAAAATACACATAACTAATTAGTCAGAGTCAAAGTTAATGCTTAAATACATACAATAAAATAGATAAAAACAATATGTTAAAATTAGCGTGTTGCCTGGAAGTTATGATTAAAATAGTTTTGAATGTCGTAATAGGCATTGTCGATAAGTATATCATGTAATTCCTGTTTGAAACATTTATTAGTTTTCTTTTTTAAGTTTTCGGGTAAATGATTATATACTTTACTTATTTGGACAACAGCACTTTTATAAACTATGTCCTTAGTAGTTTGTATGGGTACTAGGTATGCATTGCTTACTCCTCTCGTTTTATGAGGATGCTGAATTTCTTGGTTAGTAAACAGCCCATAGTTGGTTCCCACAAACATTGCACATTCCATTATATACATACTCGGTAAGGTAAGTATTTTTTTATTTTTAAATAACTGCCTACAAGATTCCGTTCTTAATAAACCGAACACACTCCGCAAACACGACTTCTGGAGTAAAAATATCCTGGTCCACTCAGCCGACCTCCCCCAAAACACTATGCCGAACCGTAAACGCGAATGTACGTAAGCGTAATATGCCGAAAGACTCGCCTCTTGATTCACCGACGTCGATATTGTCCTTAGTGCATAATTGAAGGATGATATTTTTGAAGCTAATACCTCCACATGTTTCTTCCAATTCAGTTGAGCGTCCATCCAGAGTCCAAGGAACCGCGCCTCACCGCTGGTTTCTAGTTGATGTCCTTGATGTACAATTGTTATTGGTTCCTTCTTGAAGTATGAAAATTGCAGAAGATTAGTTTTTTGTATGTCTAATTGTAAACAATTTTGTTTGAACCGTTCCTCGAGATTTCCTAATGTAATTGTTATTTCCGTGCTAATTATATTTCGTTCTGATTTTAAAACTATTGTTGTATCATCTGCAAAAAGTATAGCTTTATGAGATGTCCTTTTAGGCAAGTCATTCACGTACACCAGGAACAGGAGAGGACCCAAAACCGACCCCTGCGGCACACCCCTCTCTATTGTTCTCCACTCCGACGCTATTCCGGAATTGGGATCAATTATACACTGTTGTCGACATTCAAGGTAGGACTCTATGAGTTTCAACGAAATGCCTCTAATGCCTATAAGTTCCAATTTTTGGTTTAGCACACTATAATTGATGCAATCAAAAGCCTTTTTTAGATCCATGAAGATTGCAACTTTGCAGCCTTTGAAATATCTTATAAGGGATGCAAACGAAAATTGAAATAAGTAAGGTTTTCTTCATTTCCATAATATTACTTAATATCGGGCTTTTCGAAATTTAATTGCAACTTTTTTCTTTTTGTAACGTATCATATCTTGGAGATCATGAAAGAACTGCCTACCAAATATGAATGTCGCTATAACATGGAATCCATTTAATTAAACTATACTCAAATAAGTCTATTAATACTGCTTTTCACGCGTTTATAGGCGTAAATAAATTTTTAATTTTGAGAACATACATAATTTCTTTTCAAATGTATGTTAGAATGCTGCTCATGATTTTATTTAGACTGCATATTTAAAGATGTGCACAAAAAACTGTACTTCTATCAAAATTATCAAGAAGTTTTTTTATACAAAAGTTCTTTTAAACAACTTTCGTTCTATTAATTAAAACTCTCCTTGAATTGGTGTTACTTCACATAAAAGATATTCCAAATTAAATTTTATAAATGTGTATAGAAAGCAAACTTTGCGAGATATTTGAAAAATGATGCAAATATAACTATTATATAAATTCTCTTATATTTCCAGGTAATTTTGATAATACTAATAGCTAACAAGATATGCTGAAAACATGATTTTCGTGCTTAAGTAAAGAGCTACTTCAGGCTTACCGATTTGACTAGAAACCTAATCACAGCAATCACTTTTGCAACTAAGACTACACACATAAGTTTATGTAGGGCTATTGGCGCAGTGTCTTAAACGTACGCTTCACAGATACGCTCATAGTCATTCATTAGTGAATACGGAAAGACACTTCAACCTAAGTCGCTCTATTGACGCTGACGTATACATAGTCATCTTGTGGCCGCCGAAGGCCTCTGTAATTGGTGTATAGCTGTTAAGGAATTCTATGGCATGTATTATTATTATTAGTATATTATGACACGGTGGTGATAGTCGTTTAGATATAGGAGATAACTGTGAAATTCCGGGCACGGGGAAATACTACGCATCATTCAACCGCAGTAAATTATTTGAAGATTCCAAGATAGCAGCTATCTCGTAAGGGTTTTGCAGTTATTGCTCTTAATTTAAATAGAAAAGTATAGTAGTTTGGACACAGTAGCTTATCGCCTATTCTTCCCAGCGCTGATATAATTTTCGGATCATTTTGGAAAAGTGGAAAGGGTAGTATTTTCTTATTAATTTAGAATAAAACTATTGTATGACTCTTTTCCGGCATAGATATATACAGATTCTCAGGTACGTCCAATTAATTATACCATTTGCGCCATTTATCCTCAGTGTTAAGTGAGGTTAGTTTACTCCCATTGGGGAAATGACGGGCAAATGTGTGAGGGTAATTTGCTCTGCGCGAGATTATCCCGTCTAAAATGTTTTCCGTTAGAATGATTTATTCCTTTCTATAGGATTCAAAATGCTCCGTACTCATGTACGAAAAACGAAAAAGTTTTGTTTTTTTCATCTTTTGCTATTCCAAACGTCACACTACGTGCCAACCTGAAGACCAATGATAAAATAAAACGTTAATTGGAAAGAAACAGGAAGCAATCATAGCGAAACGTGTTGGTAAAATAGCAAATATGTTTTTCGGGAATAAACTAATTGTAATGCGTCGTTTAAAATACTACTTTGCTAAAGCAAATAAAACCATATATTGTTTGATGAAGAAGAAATCGCTGGTTCAGATTGGCTAGAACTATTTTCTAAGCGCCATCCAAAAATTAGTATTCGAAAACCAAAATCGCATTTCTACGTTTAATAAATCCGAAGTTGAAAGGTTTTTTTTTTGACAATCTGGTACAGTTATGGAAAAGCTCTAGTTTCCTGAAAATCAAATTTTTAATGTGAAGGAAACTGGTATCTCTAAGGTCCAAAAGCCAAAAAAGTTTTATTTAAAAAAAAGAAACAAAAGGGATTATAGTAGGGTAATGTCACAGAGTACATACGAATCTCTTCCAATTAATGAGAGATGGATCAGATGCAACTGTGTACAAAAGTTCAAAAGTGCGGCTGGATAAATGAAGCGCTAATTCACTGGATCAAACATTTTAAAAAGCAGTAAGAGTCTCGGAAGAAGCTTAAGTAATTTTAATTTTAAACAACAATGGAAATTCACATTTCTTTGGTTACTCATACATACTGCAATCCTCACAGAATCCTAATAGTGTCATTTCTCCGACACACCTCGCACGAACTAGTGGAATCATATATTTTTAGGGTCTTTTCTTAAATAGTGAATTGAATCGTAACGATGACCTGTATTTTTCATTATGAACTATCCTCACGAAGAATAGAGCATATCGAAGAGTTGCCACGACGGGCAAAGTGTATTTTGCATGCCGGAATATGGACTTTAGAATCAAACACATTTTCTAAAGATGATATTACCCTGGCCTATCAAGCACATGTCTCAGATATGCAGAGACGAATTAACTTAAATAAAACCCATTATAACTATAGATAATTATAGAGATAATAATTAGTCAAACAAACAGCAGAAATCCAACCTGTTCTTTTGAGGTGCGTTGAAACATCAGTACAATCCAAGATTCCATACAATATCCAACATACTTCAATTATTTGAACAATGTATGTGGGTTATTTTTGTTCAGCGCATACCGCAAATTCTCACGATCCAATACCCAATAAAGAATCGTAGGCCAGTACTTATCCGTATGGAATAAATTGACGTCAAATTTTACTAAAGCAATATCGAATGAAACGGAAGCATAGCAGACTTCAACCATAAAGCAAAGAAGCATTTTCAAAAATACAATTTTATATATCAAAGCTGTAAAGAAGTCTATGACTATGCTATCTCAATTAGTCATTTTGTGTTCATATTCGTAATGGGTGAATTTGTGAATATCTAGATTGGAATTGATAAATTCTTTGACGGAATTTGTGTCTTTTCAACTGGAAAAAAGCAGCGAAATTTTCTGGTCAACATGCCTTCTTCTTCTTCTTCTTCTTGTTCTTCTTCTTCTTCTTCTTCTTCTTCTTCTTCTTCTTCTTCATAGTTGATTGTGAGTTAGGTCTATGACCTTTTACTTCTAATGTGAATGAGGATGATCTTGATTTAGGGTTGATGATGCACTATTTCAGTTTAAATGTCTTGAATGACAGACTGCCGGGGGCGTTTGTATCTCCATGGTACATGAGGATCGTAATTGAGTGTTTCTTCTAAGTCTGAGTTTGTGTGGGTTGACATCTGGTTGTAGAATTTTGTGGCAAGTTCCTTTATGTATCTTTCTATTGTTGGGGTATTAGTTTTTTCGTGTATTTGATTATTCCTCATGTACCATGGGGCTTTGAGTACCAGTCGTAGTGTGACGTTCTGTATTACTTGGAGAGCTTGCAGGTGGGTGGGGAAGGCGTTGATCCAAATGGGGGCGGCGTAAGTGATGATTGGTCTGATGATTTGTTTATATATTCGGAGTTTGGTTGTGGCGGATAGGGTGCTGAATCTGCCTAATAATGGCCAGAGGCGTGCTCTTGCTGATTTCGCTTTTGTGGCGGTATTTTTGAGATGCAATGAGAAGGTTAGTTCACCGCCTAAGGTGACTGCCAGCTCGTATGATGTATGACTCCCTGACTGATATATTAGAGCATATTAAGTATTAAGAAATATTGTTTTAGCAAACAAAAAATCTTTTCACGAAAGATTAAGTAATGATTAAACTACTTCCAAAATTATGAGTGCTGATTTAGCTAGTTCACCAGATGGCTTTTTTGAACCAATATCAATATTTTACGTGTTTATTACCATATCCAGGTTATAAGGTCTTAAGGTATATATCTTTTATATTTCATAGAGTACCACACAATCTTAGCCTAACATATTATATTAGACCTATTTACATCTTGTGCATATTTTAAGGCTTCTAATGCCAATTTCTTTCCTATCGAAAATATATTTCCTATATCTGTTAATTTAAAGGTACTTGGTGCTTTGTTGAGAAATCTTCACAAAAATCATGTCGCTAAACAATTTATATATATATGTCACAGGGAAAGTCGACTCTTCAGTCAGAGTAGACTCTGCCTAGAGAACGTCGACTCTTACTGGTCTTTTTAGTAAACGTTGATTAAAAGCAAAAAGTGATCAACATGTACTAGTCAGAGTTGACTACACCTAGGTAAAATATACTCTTACTGCCTTGAGTTAGTAAAAGTTGACTTTTGCAAGGAAATATATTTTTATCATTTATTACAGCAAGGTAAAGACTTGTGACACTTTGAGTTGCAGAGCACATTTTTCTTCTTACACATGTACTTATTGGATTTACATTTAGTGTTGCAAGAGCACTTGAAAAATCCTTGTCCACTTCCTATTGACTGTGAAGTTGCAACAGTCCTAACAGCTACTATTTTATCCATAGGGACTTCATTTTCTTTGATAATGTTCGTGGGGCATTTACTGAATTGAGACCTGAAGAAACATGATCATTGAATAGAAAGGAAGAGAGTAGAGAAAAAGAGGGGGGAGGGAGAGAGAGAAAGTTTTTTATTTTAGGTTGGAAAATTACCTTGAGAAAAGCTGCTTCAGAATTCCATTTCTTGTTCCAATTCGATAGAATCCATCATCGACAACCTCCAGTACCACGCCAAGGATAGATCGAGCATCTTCTCTTCCGTGGTCAAGATCTGGGATAGGAATTCGAACTGATGTTCCTTTTTCAACGGGTGGATGAATCTGGTCGGAATTTTTTTTCATGCGTTTAGCTTGTTCTTCTAGACAGTGGAAAGCATCATTTCTCTGCTTTTTGATGGCCTCAGTAGACTTGTCCAGATCAGTGAGGAGATAATCATCACCATCTACGAACGTTTCATCACTTGAAAAATTTTGGTTTATTTCATTTTCATCAGGATTCCTATTCCCGTTACTTTCAATTTCGTTTTCTTGTTGTTCCTGAATTTGTTCAATGGCGCATTGAAGATCCTCTTCTGTTTCTAAATTTACCAATACCTCGCTAGGTAGTTTTGAAGCAGATAAGCCATGCCTCGGGGGGCAACCGAACATTGCTTCATATGGAGTTCTTTTTATGCCACTATGTAATGCACTGTTTTTCATAAGTTGAATAAACTTTAAGCCCTCACTCCACTTTGATGTTTTGTGGTCTTGCATCCAGGTGGTTATCATATTCTCTATGTCTTGATTGGCCCTTTCGACACTACCATTACTTTGACTGTGACGCGGTTTGCCATGCACCATTTTGAACTTCGGTCATGTATTAACCAGACTGTCAATAATTTTATTAACAAATTCTCTACCATTGTTTGACTGCAAAATACAAGGAGCACCTAACAAAGTAAAAATATCAATAATGTTAGCACACACTTCGTCTGCAGTCTTTGATTTTAGTGGTCGTAAAACAACAAACTTTGTCAAATGATCTTGGTACACCATTATAAATTTGAAGTCATCATTAGGTTGCGACTGAAAGTCTATGAGATCAACTTGACAGCGTGAATTCATTACCTTAAATAACAGAGGCATTACAACCAGTCCTTTCTTCTTATGTTTCACTTTTTGAACACAAGGTTCGCACAAGCTTAGAAATTGTAAAATGTCTTTTGTAGTAACATTTTGAAATTTTCCTTTCAATTGCTGAATCATACGATCTCTTCCCCCATGCCCTGTGGATATGTGCGCTTCATTAAGAACGCCAAACAATTCTTCATCAAAAACATAATACCTTATGCTTTCTTGGTCTGTGACAGGGTGTATTAGTTTTGTAATACCATTTACTTCAATAATGTCATACCGTCGTAAAAACCGGAGATCATTACTTTCCTTTTTAATCGTAGCTTTCAAATTTTTTACTTTTTGTACATCATATTTCGCTTTGGTTAAGGTCAGTGAATTTACCTTGGAAGTCGAACGTTCTAGCTGTATCTTTTCACGAAACAGTTCTGCCATGGAGTCTGATATAATTATTGCACATTGAAACTAATAACTTAAATGTAACACATCGAATCCTTGGTCAATATTGCACCACAACAAACAAGCGAGTAATGGCTATGGCGGGAATAATAACACTAAAGACGTGCGCGCGCATTTACACATGGGGAACAAGATGTATGAATCAAGTTTTACGAAACCACGGCAGGCATAGTAAACTCTTCCTAGGAACGTGTCCCTTTTTTTTTTTCAACCCACTTTTACTGATATGTTTAGTAACCGTTGACTCTTCCTAGGTAGAGTCGACTTTGCCTAAGAATCGACTTTACCTGTAACATATATATATTAAGGATTTTGTGTCGCCTTTTTCATATTTGAATGATTGTTAAGACAGTATTAGAATTAGTGTGGTCAATAATACTGTTTTCTTATGCAATTTTTATGCCGATTCCGGAAATACTTTTAGAAGTACGCGTCAACTATATTACTACATCAGAGCTTTGAGATTCATGAGCAAAATATTACACCGACAATAACAGAAAATGGTGTAGTACTAAAACTTTTGTGTTAAAATTTATAGTGAAGATAAATGTCGGGTTTTCAAAGTCTGTGCGCGCGCTTACAGTTCTGAAAATAACTAATACGCTCTTTAATTTTTCATATTTGAATGATTGTTAAGACAGTATTAGAATTAGTGTGGTCAATAATAACGTTTTCATATGCAATATTTATGCCGATTTCGGAAATACTTTAAGAACTATACGTCAACAATATTACTACGTTAAAGCTTTGAGATGCATGAGCAAAATATTACACCGACAATAACAGAAAATGGTGTACTACTAACACTTTTGTGTTAAAATTTATAGTGAAGATAAATGTCGGGCTTTCAAAGTCTGTATGTGCGCTTACAGTTCTGCAAGTAGCTAATACGCTCTTTAAAGTTGATGGGATTCACTAGACTACCATAATTGGGTGCCAAAATCGCAATTTTTTCTATCAAAAAGAATCAAATAGCCTATTCCAGAATGTCTTCTATAACTTAGACGAATGAAACCTTTCACCAATTAGAAAGTTCAGGTGATTTTAAATTAGATTTCGTTTGGATTTTTTCTAGGTAATCTTTGTGATTTTAGTATTCATCGTCGACAAAGGTTCTATCAAGATATTACTACCAAGAGAAGCAAATAGTAAAGTCTTCTTGTTTTAATAAATTTGTCTATATGTAAAATCTTTTATTTATTCTTAACTTAATTTGAAATCAACCTTTCATTTTTGACTATATTATTATTTAAAATGGAATGTATAAGTTGAGCGTCATATCTTTTCGATATGATGGGCTTATGCACTTTTAAACGTGCTATTGCGTGGGCTAAGCCTACTCTATATAGTTCTATGAGCAATAGTTATCAATTTGAAGTAAAGTAACTTTACTAATGCATGAAAATATTGTAGTTGACAAAAATTAAAACCGCGCTTTATTAAATTTTCAGCCAAAAAGAAAAAGGAGTATGTTTAACAAAGTTAAAAAAGACTTAGGCGAAATTTATGGTGACTTATTTTCTTCATATAATACTGGAATGCCTCTGTTTAGGACGAAAAGACGATGTGTGTCTTTGGTCCGGTAATTGAAGAGGTAATGCCACGAAAGATTTTATTTATTGAAAAATTGGTTGAGAAGTAGATCACTTGAACATCAAGGAATTATCAACAATCTTTATGAGCATGTGGGCTTGTTTTTAAACATATGTGGAGAGAAACGAAAACTGTTTTGAAGTTTATTCTCACAGGAGATAAAAAAATAGTTTTTTTTGTCAAAAAAGAAGTTAATGGGATGGCTGCAAGCAGATGAACCACGTCGAAGTAAAGAAAAAGTTTAATCAACGAAAACGATTGTGGCCACAACATTTTGATATCATTCAAGTTCGAAATACAAACACTAATAGCCCATTATGCGTTCTCATGCATATGTTTAGAGAAAATGTTCCTGATTAACGTCGAGTAAAATTGTCAAAAGATGTTTGATTACTGCGCTTCCACAATTTTCACTTCGTGAATGAGGCTTTAAAAAAATTTCTTTTATTTAAATAATATCCTTTTCGTGCCGATATTGATTTGAGAGTATCCATAATGTATATATTTTGAGGGGACACAAGGGATTATTTGTAACTGGGTGTGAAATTAATAATTAATCTTTGTAATGAATGCACTGAAATGGGTAAAAAATAAAAATTATAATTGTCAGAACTTATTTTTCTGTCACACCAAAACCATATGGCGCTTACTTATATAAGTAGTGAAGCAGACTGTTTTTCCTGTCGCTTTACATTTTGTTTATTGTAGTATTATAAAACCCATTGATTTGTCCGAAAATCTATTCACCCACAATACTATTTCCTAGTTTATTTAAAGAATTGACAAGCTAATCTCTATCAGTAAATTACCTAATATTTGTGACATTATTCTTCACCAGGATTTAATCGCTAATGTGGACTTTCTTTACCACAAATTGTGACAACAGAGCACCTAGTTGCTCTATGACACAGAAAGACGTTTTCCATTGGGAACAAATCGAAAACGCGTATTGGACTTAGTACTTACATTTAAGGATAAATCTGATGGGAACTATTTCGATTTAGTTTGACCAGCAAATAAACACGTTTTATACAGAGAACATTGTAGAACTAATAAATATATTCGAAATGTATTTATATAATGATTTTGAGATGTTTTAAAATGAGCAATATACCAAGTAGAAGAAAATTAACTATTATCAGTTAAAAATATAACCAAATATATTTCTGAAGTTTACCGCACAATAAAGATAATGCATTTGGTGCATTTCAAAGCTAAATTAATTCAAATGAACGTAAAGGAATACACTTCAATATTGTACGATGAAGTTTTTGCTTTTACAAGAAATTATGTATTAAAATTTAAAACCGTTTTGTATTTCAATTAAATTAGTTCCTTGAATCATCATCTGAGATATAAATACAAGAATATAATATACACATACCAATAATATGATAGAAGTACTTTCAAGAATCTAACGCTACTATTCCAGGGTATTTTATTTATATACTTAGAATATTGATCGTTGTAGTTTTAGCAAACTGTAAAATAATTGAAATATGTCGAAAAGCTTTGACTTAGGCACTTTAGAAACTGGTAATTAACAAATAAAGTTCTCGTTGATGAATATTATTAGAAGCATATAATGAAAATTAAAGCAAAAACGAGTAATTTTGTTATTGTAATTTGTTCAAGTTAGGATCGATTATATATAATTTATTTAAAAATAAGTAAAAAAGCACCTATTCTAATTTCCAAGCAAATTTGTATTTTATAATAATTTCTACAGAAACATCCTTATTGCCCGCAAAATCTATTAGATTATTAACGGAAAAATTACTTACTTGATGGTTTTCTTTGTTATCCCGTCTTCTTCCTCCTTTGTACAAGTGATTTTCGCACGGAACCGTTCACATCATTTGTATCGCAACACAATTTTCCCTACGACAAGGCATTATCATCAAAATTTACAAGTAAAATTGGCACATTTTCACACTCCTGCATAAAATATGTAAAATGTATTTCGTGATATTTTATGTATAAAGTAGGGCTTTTTGTGTGTGTGTTTCTTCTACGTTCAGGAGAACGATGTATGATCACGGGAGGAGCTTTCAAACGAAGTCCTGAGCTTTCGACTCGTTACTGAGCCGGTTTCGCGGCCATCCGCTATCGACCACGTCGTGCGCTACACCCTAGGCCCCCTACCGCAAAAGATAGATAACCCCCTTTACATTTTCTACCTAGCGTTTACCATGTTGATACTACAAATGTGTATGGTTCATGCCCCAACCAATATAATATATATAAATTTAAAAGAATTTCAGTTTTTAACTGACGGTGTATTACACTATTTAGTAATTCTTGATTAACAAGAAATAAGTAATTACTCTCTTGGATTACAGAATTAGGGTTCGTAGGATATTCAAATGAAAAACTTTATTTAAGCTTTGTGACGTTTCGGTTTCGTACTTTTAAACCTTCATCAGACCTGTGTATTCAAAAAACGTATGTTACAAAATGATTTAAAATACAAACATCATTAATTAAAAAATAATAAAACTAACAGAATGTGTTTATACATGTTAAAAAACAAAGAAAACAATTTTTTTTATATAAAATAAAATTCTATGAGTACTTACATTCGCTATTCATTACGTATATTTAATTTAAAATTTTGTATAGTAAAGTTTTTCATTTGAATATCCTACGAACCCCAATTCTGTCATCCAAGACAGTAATTACTTATTTCTTGTTAATCAAGAATTACTATTATATATATATATATATATATATAATTTTTGTGAAGGTCCTTTGTTTTTCCTTCTTCTTTCTTAGCCGTTTCTTATATATATGATTGTATATTTTTCATGGTTATTCTCGGCTTGGTTGTGGAATCATGTTTGGTTAAATTAAAAACATTTTTACGTTTCGACTTTATTTATAAAGTCATCTTCAGAATTTATGTTGGTCAAAAATTAAGTGAAAATTTGCATGTTTGTGTTTTAGTTGTTTTACAAAAGAATTATTCTTAATCTTTGTTTTCCTAATTGGAAAATCATATTAGTCAAAAGATAAAAAAAATTTTTTTTTTCATACACTTTAAAGAAACACATGTACACGTGTGTATTATTATTACAATATACATTTATTAAACAGTATAATGTCAATTGATCGTACTTTTATATAAAAATAATTACTGTTAGCACCTTTTATAAGAAGTGTAATTATCACAGGAGATTGTTAAAACAACATTTAAGGAACAACAAAAAATTTTTTTTAACTTTTGACATATGATTTTCCAATTAGGAAAACAAAGATTAAAAATAATTCTTTTGTAAAACAACTAAAACACAAACATGCAAATTTTCACTTAATTTTTGACCCACATAAATTCTGAAGATGACTTTATAAATAAAGTCGAAACGTAAAAATGTTTTTAATTTAACCAAACCTGATTCCACAACCAAGCCGAGAATAACCATGAAAAATATACAATCATATATATATATATATATATATATATATATATGCCTATGTTTATATAAATGTTATTAGTAAATAGGAAAGCAGCTTTGTAATTTAACTTGTGTCGATTCATTCAATCTGTAGTTAAACTGTCTATTTGAAAATTTTTCTTCGAAACTATGTCTATTCGCTAAATTTTCGAATGGGAAGTCCCACCGTACTTGAATGAAAATCGTCTAGTATGACTAATAATTAATCATTTTCTATGCAATCCATATAGCAGTTTACAACTACCATTTTGATACAATATTCCGATAATTTAGTTTTCTTAATTAGTGCCGAATAGTAAACTACACAATTGTTGTCATTAAACCATAGCTGCCATTAGTTGGATAGATTATCGATGGATGTGCCAGATATGTAAATACAGATGCAAATCTTTTTTTAAGTGTGAAGGTGTTTAATTTGAGAAATTTATATAAGAACACACATTTTTATAAAAGAAGCTGCTTTCCTGTGTATTTACTCATTATTTATTTATAAATAAATAAAGCTCTGACTGCACTTCATATACCTGGCCCACTAATGCAACACAAAATGAAATCCGCCCTGCATTCTTGGAATTCTCAGTCGAGAAACTAAACCCCATGCTCAAAACAAAAATCCTGCATATGCAACCCGCCATGCCCCCATTTCATATTCTATATTACAAGAAAACTTAACGATTATATATTTTTAAGAATGATATTAACAAAATAGTAACAATATGACAACTGTATTGGCGTTGCTTACCGAAACAAGGAACCTTTTCAAAAACACCGGTTTTCTTCAGCTTAAAGTACGGCTTGCAATAGCTATTTCATATATTGTAAAAGCTAAAACTGTATCGACACATATTGCTATAGCTTTGTTTTCAAATTGAAAATAATAATCTTGTACCAGCATAACTTAATCAAACTACGATAATACAAAGCTGCATAATTTATAACGAATGTAGAGATAGCGTTGTCATGTAAAAAAAAAATTCTTTATTAAATTTATAAATTCAATCTCCATTAACATTCGTATATTTCTTGTAGGTTCTAGCAGTGATATTCCTTTTGTTTTTCCAACAACATTTCTTATTTAAAATTAATAGGATAAGGTTACTAATAAAAAACTAAATCTCATAAAATATTTATATTCAATTTTAACATCTTATAATAACAGTATCGATGAAATAATTCTCTTGCCACATGTGGCCGTAAAACGAAATTGTCCTTTTTACTTTCCAATTATAAGTAAAAAAAAACGTGTATTTTATAAATACGAAAACACATTACATTACAAATATAACATATAGATTCAGAATAAATATCGCTCTTTGCTATATTAAAATTTTAACATCGTGTAGTTTCAAAGAAATAATAATTTTCTTATACTATGCAAGATTTCGCTTCCACAAAGACATTCATTCACACGAAGTGTCTTTGAAAATACAAAATTCCGCAGAACAGAAAACACTTTGATAAAACTGTCACCAATCATCATATGCAAATATTTACACGTTGTACATACCACAAATTGGCTATTGTCTATCAAAAATGCTCCTATCTTTACGTATATTAATATATTTGAAATCCCTATAAAATTTTGTATCTAAAAACTTGTTAACAATGCATAGATAACATCGCTAACAAACATTCACACGTTGTGTCATTGATGCCTTTCTACATTGTTAACAATACTCCCATTATTTATTACATTAGTTTACTTATAACAAAGAAGATAATAATCTCATCCAAAATATTAAATAAATTTTTAAACGCTTTGCTAAAGATGAATATTTTCACATAGCATCTTTAGCATAATTTATTTTAAGTAAAACTTACTTATGATGTTCATACATTTCATCAAATTCCTCCAGATATTGGTCTATCATATTAATAATAAAAAAAATGAAATTAAACTAAATGGCAAAAATTAATTAAGAAATGAAGAGTACTTATTGAAAATAAAAATAACTTAATACATTTACTAAGGATGATTTCTATGCAGTGTATTATACGCCTGCAATCATCAAACAAAATTCGAAGATCGAAGATTGACCGCTCCTTTTTTTAAAAGTTAGGCTACTTCACCCATGGATTGACGACTTCTCTCGTACTTGCCTCGTTCCCGGCTTTTTATTAATTTTCGGTCATCAGAAAAAAAAATTCTTCCTTCGCAGCGCCACAATTTTCGCACTAACGTTTAAGTTGGCATTGTTCTGCTCAGATTTATTTTCTTGATGTTTTTTTCTAAGCTGACCTGTACACATATTATTTTGACATCCAGAAATTACACAAAATATACACGCACTCAAATTGTTTATTATTGTTAATGTCTATGCACATTTGCTATTTTCTTATCTTGGTAGATACATTCTTTTTCATTAACGCCATCCTTTATTGTGTTTATAGATGAATTCATTGCTTCTTTCATCATTATTCAAATACATTCTTTTACCATTATTTAACACTATTCGTATTTTTCTTTTGCAGACGTTTCCTTTGAAAATAATAGGAAAAACATTGCATACGACTGGAATACTTCTTTTATTAATTATATTGTCATGAACCTGGACCTTGATAACTTCATCTATATCTTCGAACCATCTTTTCTCGTCTTCATTTAGGTTGATTTGTATGCAGCTGTTAACAATATTAAACATTGTTTTTTCTTTGTAGATTTAATCAGATTAAACCAATTTCAACGTGTTATTTCCGGAATTTTCCTGGATTAAACTGGATTTAACCTGCTATTACTGAAGTTTTTGCTTTATTACATTTTGTCGAATAAAAATATACCTCTTTACATATTCCTTTTAAAATTATGCTTAGATATAAGTCTCAGGTATTTATCATATTGTTAAGTGTGACCATAGAATGTCAAACAAATAACAATCTTTTATGAATTTACGTCTACTCATGATGAAAGATGTTTTCATGTGGTGAATGTCTAATTTCACCCTTTTCATATAACTTTACGACATTCAAATGACTAACTCTTTTGACTACACCATCTTTCATCATAACTCTCTCTCTGTTATTTATTTTTAATACGTTATTGATTTTGAATAGTGGTTTACTGTTCAATATATTCAATGCGACTCTCACACAATGCTTAAAATTTGGTTCTGTCTTTGTATATTGAAATTGCATATTGTGCTTCTCGTTTCTACAAATATAGAATACATGAATTTTATTTTTGGTGTTTATTTTTGTACCTTTATATAAATTTTATTTCAATTTTAATTATTATATACCTTACATTATAATGTTACGCCGTTGCGGTTATGCAACTCATGATACATTTTTCTATAATTACACTTACTACTAAAAATTATTTACTTATTCTATTACATAATTATTTATTTATCTTACAATGCCTGACCAATATAGGGATCACGGCATATAGTGTAGAATTAAATATTTTTTAAATTACGGTATATCTTATACACACAAGTATACCAATCATAATAATAATTTCCAAGGATAATAATCATTTCTAATAATTCTGAGTAAAGCAATCTAACCCGACTAGATCTGCTGGAATATTAAATTTGCCTTACTTAGTCGAAGGACTTGGCAATAGCATTACAAGTTTAGCTTGTTTAACTTAAATTGTCTACACTTTACCTTGTCCATATCCTTCATTGACGTTAGACGTCGAGCAGTTCTGCAGTGCAGAATTATTGTCAATCTTCACCTATCTTTAGGTATCTTCTGAACATTGTTCTAGGTGCTTCCCCGGCCCACCTTCAGCTGCGCTATTTCCGTACACCATAATCTTCTTGGTCTACATCTGCTTCTCCTCTTGCTCCAGCAGGCCTCCCATACCTCGTTTACAGGGTTCGTGTTTAGCATTCGTATGTGGCGTCCACACCAACTAAGCTGTCTTTCGTCGACTTTTCTATTGCATAAAGGTATATATGTAAGTCACAGTAATTATTTACTGCTTGATGTTAGTTTTAACATCCATGTGTTCACACTTTTCATTTTCGTTTTGATTGGTAACGCCACCTAAGGCTCTATTACACGAGATACACTATTAACATACAGGCCTCTGTATAGCAGAACATGTTGTCAGAAGCCACCGTTTTTTTCCGTGTCATCTTTTGGGTGTTAGATGTCGCTGTGATACTCTCACTGCATTTAACATGCATAAATGACATAGGCAGCGATTTAAGTCTTGAAGCCATTGTCGAGAATCTCCACGTACACTGATGAGACCTCATAGGTCGGAACACCGGTGTCTGTGCGTTCGATTATCGGCAATGGCACTTAATGTATGGTGTATCTCAAACACATGCATATATACATATACGTTTTACGTATAAAGGTATATATGTAATATGTACGTCACAGTAATTATTTACTGCTTGATGTTAGTTTTAACATCCATGTGTTCGCACTTTTCATTTTCGTTTTAAATAATGTATGTTTTCTATTTTCACAAAGATCAATTGCTTTTCTCGGGTTTGTGCTTTATAGCATTAACTTCATTGCTTAAAACTGTAGCATTCTGTGAATCAGGTGTAAGGGATTTGTAATAAGGGGCGTAAAAAATAATAAATTTTATTTTAAACACGAACACTAATTCGAAGTTTTGAGCCAGCCTGTAATATATAACAATACTTGTACCTTAAGTGTTCGCTAAATCGTAAGGGCTGATTGATGTTAACCCTCCACAGAACATTGGAGAATATTTTCCATACGTCACAATGTGTGCTATTGTCAAAGTGAAATATGAACTTCAAACAAAATCGAAAGAATAGAAGAACTGAGACGTATAGACCAATAAATTAGATAAGTTACAACTAGAACTAAATAAACGAAAAAGTAAAATAATTAATAGTAATTAACACTACAGATGGACAAAGTAATAGTGATCTCCAAAACATTGAGTTTTGTAAACTTTAAGGATAACTATGATGGTTTGATGATTTTAAGAAAAGATAAGATTCGTGTAATAGTGGCAGATTTAAGAGAGAAAAATAATGAAATAACTATAGGAAACGGCAAGCCAAAAAAAAAATTAGAATATAAACAGTGTAAGACAAAATCATCAATTATATCGAGTGAGATAGTCAGTTGAAGATTTGAAAATAACAAGCGCTGTATATACGATCAAAATAAATTTGCCTTATATTGGTATTAATAATACAGTATCAAAATCGGTGTACATCCTATAAAGAAAACAAAAGAGCGGCACTGCTGATGAAATTACTACTGGTAGTTCGGTAGAAATATGTGCTCCGGATTAAGAAAGTAAAAGATCAGGGATTAAAAGTATTAAAGTAGAAACATTAAGACGTATTTATGTCTTTCGAATATATGAATGCAGAATTTCCAAAAACCTGCTGAAGTACAAAAAACTTGAAAGTCAATTTATATGGTACATTTACAAAGAAAACTTCTATTGAGCCTATCCTCAATAATAATTAAAAGGAAAATCTGCTAATTAATTTTTTTGTTATGTATTTGAAAATCTACATACTATTTCTTAACTATCTGAAGCTGTTTAATTAATTACGAGAAAATATTAAAGTCTTAATAATGTTAAATAGAAAGATTCCAATTTTGTTGTTGTTGTTGTAATCGAATGTTTTCCTGCTAGTGCTTGTTTCAAAAGTGGGGTCGAAGAGGGATGAAAACAAATTTCTCATAAAATTAGATCTTTTATAATTGAAGTTACAACGGAGAGTGTGTAGGAATTCGATTACAACAGAATAACAACATAGATAATTGCAGAGAAAACACGAACGTTATATGTTTTAAAATTTTCCCAAGGCTCTAAATTCTATTTGTTTTAAGTAATTATACATACTAAAAGCGCACAGGACCCTTTACCGCTCTTACGACTTTAGTAGAGGAGGGGAAATGAGGGTGAAATGCGAAAACGACCTTTGAGTGTTTGACGAATTGAGGCTTTTGAGGGGAAATTTTAGAGTTTCGTGTGCTAGGGTGTATAATTCTACTTTGTATAGGCGTATTTTTATCGCTTCGAACTGTCATTAAGGCGGCGAAAGGAATTTTTTTAAAATTTTAGCACTTGTAGAGAAAAGCGCTGCATCAATTTTTTCGCCCATAAGGAGGACGTGGGAAACAAAAATTGCTCTGGAGCCTTTTATACTGAAAATCCCGACAAACGTCAAAGTGACAGGAGATTCGAAATGTATCCAAACTTTTACTTTTACGCTTGAAATTGCAAATTTTGAAGGTTTCGAGAGCACAACAAGATTCAAAATCGTAAAGTACTGACACTTCAGGACCCTTTAGTTGCATATTCCCAGTTTAAAGTGGTACAGATACAAAGGTACGGGCGATTAAAAGTGCGGTTGCAGACGGATATGTTAGAAAAATGCTTGTCAGATTAAATTCATGTGGCAAATATATACACATGATATATTTAGTTTTACGACAAACATAAGGCACTAAATGAATTATCGGGGCGCAATTAATACATTTATTTATATTCTTTTTACGATTACACGTACATATATTTTCACGCGAATATTAAAAAATTCCTAATCTCCCAGTGTAGCCCGAAAGCATATATATAAATACCCAAAACAAGAATTTATTTGTAAATACCTCGGTGGTCTAACGGTAAAGTCACCGCTTCCCAATACAGCAACTCTAATTGCTCGGGTTCAAATTTAGGCAGGAACAAGTACTTTTTTTTTTCTGAATACGATTGATTTCATATATATTTATCGGCATTTGATACGACAAAACGTGGATTTCTCAATGTAATGGTCCCGGTCGCTCGAATTAAATTCTTATATACAGACTGGTTTTTTTTTTAAGTATTATAAATGTTAAAGGTTGCTCGAAAATTGACGTACGTTTGTAAAATTTTGCTTTCGGAGCTCTGCAAAGTCGCTCATCACTAATCCAAATGTCAAAAAAAAAAACAAAATGACGGAAAAGTTTTTTGAAAATTGACGTATAAATGCGAAATTTTAGATACGGGGGTGTCTGCGGACGCCGATCACCAATCCGTAGTCAAAATGTCAAAAAAACCAAAATGGCGGCAGAATTTTTTGAAAATTGACGTATGAATGTGAAATTTTAGATACGGGGGTGTGTGCGGACGCCGAATACAAATCCAAAGTCAAAATGTCAAAAAAAAAAAACAAAATGACGGACGGGTTTTTTGACAATATAAATGCGAAATTTTAGATACGGGGGTGTCTGCGGACGCCGATCACCAATCCGTAGTCAAAATGTCAAAAAAAATAAAATGGCGGCAGAATTTTTTGAAAATTGACATATGAATGTGAAATTTTAGATACGGGGGTGTGTGCGGACGCCGATCACAAATCCAAAGTCAAAATGTCAAAAAAAAAATGGCGGAGGAATTTTTTGAAAATTGACATATGAATGTGAAATTTTAGATACGGGGGTGTGTGCGGACGCCGATCACCAATCCGTAGTCAAAATGTCAAAAAAAATAAAATGGCGGCAGAATTTTTTGAAAATTGACGTATAAATGTGAAATTTTAGATACGGAGGTGTGTGCGGTCGCCGATCACAAATCCAAAGTCAAAATGTCAAAAAAAAAATGGCGGAGGAATTTTTTGAAAATTGACATATGAATGTGAAATTTTAGATACGGGGGTGTGTGCGGACGCCGATTACAAATCCAAACTCAAAATGTAAAAAAAAACAAAATGGCGGACGAGTTTTTTGAAAATTGACGTATAAATGCGAAATTTTAGATACGGGGGTGTGTGCGGACGCCGATTACAAATCCAAAGTCAAAATGTCAAAAAAAAAACAAAATGGCGGACGGTTTTTGGAAAATTAACGTATGAATGTGAAATTTTAGATACGGGGGTGTGTGCGGACGCCGATCATCAATCCATAGTCAAAATGTCAAAAAAAAACAAAATGGCGGACGGGTTTTTTGACAATATAAATGCGAAATTTTAGATACGGGGGTGTCTGCGGACGCCGATCACCAATCCGTAGTCAAAATGTCAACAAAAAAAAATGGCGGCAGAATTTTTTGAAAATTGACGTATAAATGTGAAATTTTAGATACGGAGGTGTTTGTGGACGCCGATCACCAATCCATAGTCAAAATGTTAAAAAAAAAAAAGAAAATGGCGGCAGAGTTTTTTGAAAATTGACGTATGAATGTGAAATTTTAGATACGGGGGTGTGTGCGGACGCCGATTACAAATCCAAAGTCAAAATGTCAAAAAAAAACAAAATGGCGGGCGGTTTTTTGAAAATTGACGTATGAATGTGAAATTTTAGATACGGGGGTGTGTGCGGACGCCGAATACAAATCCAAAGTCAATGTCAAAAAAAAAAACAAAATGACGGACGGGTTTTTTGACAATATAAATGCGAAATTTTAGATACGGGGGTGTCTGCGGACGCCGATCACCAATCCGTAGTCAAAATGTCAAAAAAAAATAATGGCGGCAGAATTTTTTGAAAATTGACGTATAAATGTGAAATTTTAGATACGGAGGTGTGTGCGGACGCCGATCACAAATCCAAAGTCAAAATGTCAAAAAAAAAATGGCGGAGGAATTTTTTAAAAATTGACATATGAATGTGAAATTTTAGATACGGGGGTGTGTGCGGACGCCGATTACAAATCCAAACTCAAAATGTAAAAAAAAACAAAATGGCGGACGAGTTTTTTGAAAATTGACGTATAAATGCGAAATTTTAGATACGGGGGTGTGTGTATACGGACGCCGATCACAAATCCAAAGTCAAAATGACAAAAGAAATTAAATGGCCGAAGAGTTTTTTGAAAATTGACGTATGAATGCAAAATTTTAGATACGGGGGTGTGTGCGGACGCCGATCACAAATCCAAAGTCAAAATGTCAAAAAAAACAAAATGGCGGAAGATTTTTTGAAAATTGACGTACGAATGCGAAATTTTAGATACGGGGGTGTGTGCGGACGCCGATCACAAATCCAAAGTCAAAATGTCAAAAAAAAACAAAATGGCGGAAGATTTTTTGAACATTGAAGTACGAATGTGAAATTTTAGATACGGGGGTGTCTTAGGTAGCCGATCAAGAATCCAAAGTCAAAATGTCAAAAAAAAACAAAATGGCGGATTTTTTTTGAAAATTGGCGTATGAATGTGAGATTTTAGATACGGGGGTGTCTCAGGTCGCCGATTACGAATCCAAAGTCAAAATGTCAAAAAAAAACAAAATGGCGGAAGTTTTTTTGAAAATTGACGTATGAATGTGAAATTTTAGATACGGGGGTGTCTCAGGTCGCCGATCACGAATCCAAAGTCAAAATGTCAAAAAAAAACAAAATGGCGGAAGTTTTTTTGAAAATTGACGTATGAATGTGAAATTTTAGATACGGGGGTGTGTGCGAACGCCGATCACAAATCCAAAGTCAAAATGTCAAAAAAAACAAAATGGCGGAAGAATTTATTGAAAATTGACGTATGAATGTGAAATTTTAGATACGGGGGTGTCTCAGGTCGCCGATCACGAATCCAAAGTCAAAATGTCAAAAAAAAACAAAATGGCGGAAGTTTTTTTGAAAATTGACGTATGAATGTGAAATTTTAGATACGGGGGTGTGTGCGAACGCCGATCACAAATCCAAAGTCAAAATGTCAAAAAAAACAAAATGGCGGAAGAATTTATTGAAAATTGACGTATGAATGTGAGATTTTAGATACGGGGGTGTCTCAGGTCGCCGATTACGAATCCAAAGTCAAAATGTCAAAAAAAAACAAAATGGCGGAAGTTTTTTTGAAAATTGACGTATGAATGTGAAATTTTAGATACGGGGGTGTCTCAGGTCGCCGATCACGAATCCAAAGTCAAAATGTCAAAAAAAAACAAAATGGCGGAAGTTTTTTTGAAAATTGACGTATGAATGTGAAATTTTAGATACGGGGGTGTGTGCGAACGCCGATCACAAATCCAAAGTCAAAATGTCAAAAAAAACAAAATGGCGGAAGAATTTATTGAAAATTGACGTATGAATGTGAAATTTTAGATACGGGGGTCTCTTAGGTCACCGATCACGAATCTATAGTCAACATGTCAAAAAAAACAAAATGGCGGATCTAATATGGCGGAAAGTTTCTTCAAAATGTCTTTAATCTTGGTGACATCTACAAATGTCGGTTTTTGAGGTCGCTGATCACGAGTTCGAAATAAAAGTTTTAAAAAACAATGTGGCAGAAAGGTTCTTCGAAATGTGCTTGGATCTGAGTACATACTTCCTTCGTAAACTTTAACATGATTTATGTTTAACATTTAATTATCCTTCTCGCTCTTCAGTGTTCAGTGTAACGGTTTGTGTAAAAGGGAAAGAAAAGTTCTAAATAATATACCGGGTGTCCCGTAAAAAATGCTACAAAAAAGCAGTGTTTTGTTTGTTTTCAGTTGTTTTTATTAATGTCAAACGATAGTCAACTTTTTTATTTTAAATGGAAACAGATATATTTTGGCTATATTCGGATTGGATTTTTTTTCGGAATTCAACAATGTATAAAATGTCTATTTTTGATAAACAATTATTGAAAAAAAATATAAAACACTTAATAAATTTCATCTTTGTATTCCATTATTTATAAATTTTGGAATGTGCCATGAAAAAACAAAAATGCGATAAACGTCAATAAACGTCAGTGTGAGTGTCTATTAAGCCTTATTTATTGTTCTGCTTGAACGTTTTGCCACAAAAAAAAGTATATTCGTAAAAATGAATAACAATGAGTTAACAGACATGTTGCAAGTGTTTTTTGAATGTAATAAAAATCGTCTTCAAGCAGTTCGGCGTTACAGCTTTCGTTTTCCGGACAGAGAAGTTCCAGATTCGAAAATATTTCAGAGAATTGAAACGAATTTGAGGAATTATGGATCATTTCAAAAACCTAAAACACAGTGACGTAGATTCGCCGAAGATACGGAATATGATGTTCTTCTTGCACTACAAGAAAATTCACGAATTTCGACTCGCGAAATTGCACATAATATTGGGGTATCAAAAACTACAGTCCATAGTATTTTAAGAAAACACAAATTTAAACCGTACATAGCTCGAAAAGTTAATGCATTAGAACAAAATGATCAACGCCGAAGAATACAGTTTTGTCGACTTTTTTAAAATGCATTAGAACAAGACCGGAGTTTTTACAGAATGATAATTTGGTCTGATGAATGCACTTTTGGCAACAATGGGGTATTTTTAATAGAAACATACATCGACAATGGAGCCAAGACAATCCGAGATTTGTCATTGAAAATAATTTTCAAAGACGTTTTAGCGTAAATGTTTGGTGTGGTATTTTAGGCGATCAATTAATTGGGCCGTTTTTCATAGATGGTTGCTTAAATCAAGAAAAGTATCACACTTTATTAAACGAAAATCTCCAAAACTTTTTAGATGAATTACCTTTGGCAAATTTAAATAGAATATTTTATCAACAAGATGGGGCCCCCGCTCACAACGCCAGAGTAAATACTGATTGGTTGAACACCCACTTTGGAAATAGGTAGATAGGAACATCCCGTCTTATCGAGTGGCCTGCGTGTTCACCCGATCTTTCGCCCCTAGATTTTTGGTTGTGGGCTTACCTACAAGATCGACTTTATTTGACACCTCCAGAAAATGTTGACATTTTAAGACAAAGAATTATTAACACTTGTCAAGAAATACCTGCCGTTTGTGTTTTAAATGCGACTCGTGGAGTAATTAGGAGATGTGCGTTATGTATTGAACAAGGTGGCGGGCAATTTGAATAATTATTGTGAAGTGTTTTGTTTTGTTTTTTAGAATAATACTTATAATACTTACGTTTTCAATGTTTCATAGCACATTCGAAATGTTATACATAATTTATTAAAAACATGGTCAATTTTAATAAATGGTTTTCTTTCAATAATCGTTTATAAAAAAATAGACGTTATACATCGATGAATTCAGAAAATAAAATCCAATCCGAATATTGCCAAAAATATATCTGTTTCCATTTAAAATAAAAAAGTTGACTATCGTTTGACATTAATGAAAACAAGTGAAAACAACTAAAACACTACTTTCTTGTAGTATTTTTGATGCTAATTAACTGACTTTTTGTTTCAATAAAATCGGACAATAAATAACGGAGTTATTATTGTTGGCGTTTTTTACGGAACACCCGGTATACGATTGGCATAAGAAAATTTATATGTGTACAGGGATGCGTCAAAAGTTCATAAAATCGACATTCTCTCTCTCTCTCTCTCTCTCTCTCTCTCTCTCTCTCTCTCTCTCTCTCTCTCTCTCTCTCTTGAAACAGCTTGTGTAGGTAGAATACTTGATAGGTAAAATTTTGCAATATCTCAAATTTAATGTCCTTAAATTATTGGCGCATGTTTCATTAATGTTGACATAATATTTGAATGTAACCTTCAACATTAAAACGCCCTAACACCTACAATGGCAAATTTAAACGTATTTTTAGTCATTTACATTATTGCATTGTATTAGTTGATTAAGTTCAATAAAGGGCCGGTTTTCCCAATTCCGATTAAAATGCCGATCAGTGTATTCATTAGATAAAATACGGGATAGTACGTTTTTGCAAAAACCGGTTGGCGCTAATCATTGATTAAAATACCGGTTGGTATGTTTTTCCAACACCGGTTAGCGCTAATCATTGATTAAGAACGTTATTAAATGAAAATATTTTAACCGCTGTTTTACCAAACCTGATAAAATATTAAACAGTAATTACGATTACTTACACATGCGCATAACCTAGGAGATTTGGATTTTTATTAGTATTGACTGCGATTATGTTTTCTTATCCATTTGTAATTAATAATTATTTTTATTAGTGTTTTAGTAATTGTATTGCTTCTTCTATACATGAAATTTACAGTATAATTAAAAATAAAACATAATATTGAATATGTGTAACTTTTAGCTTGCTATTGAAATATTTGTGTTTTGGAAGCTTTTTAATTCTGTTACATTTCTGGGACTTTATCTCAGTTGCTAAAAATCCTAAATATTTGTGAAAATTTATGCCTGCGCTTGGTCTTTTCTTCTTTGTAATTGCTTTTAACAGCATCTTATTAAAACTAATCATTTATATGTTTGCGAACTATGTTTGAAGTTCATCAGCATTCATTAGCATTCTATAAGAATGTTTGAAAGCGACGCCCATTTACCAAACAAAATTTGTTATAAACATTTTAAACACTACACAGATACTATATATATTTGAGCATGTCCATTAAAATGAGTAATAAAGTAATTCGGTGAAAATTTAAAATGTTCTGCAATACAAGTCCTTCATTTTTAATTGACTTGCGAACTAATTTTGAGTATGTGACAGACGAATATTTCAAATTTGCTGACCAAAATTTCGTAATGAAAGCGCTGTTCCACTTCAAATAATTGGGGTGAAAAATATCTCAAACTGATTTTTAGGTTATTTTTTATTAATATTGTGCGTGCCTATTTTAAATTGTTTCTGAGCAATTGACATCCTTTTTGCTAATATACTAAATGTTTCCACTGTTATTTCAAGAGCGTATTATCCCGAATGTCTTAATGAAAATGATGTGTTTATTAAGCATATTGTTTCTTCGGATACTTATTCTTATATTTAATATTAAATTATCTTTCTCGCTCTTGAGTGTGTGCCGCATTGTGTACAAGGCAATTCGAGAAAAATTTTAAATAAAATATACAATTGGCTTCACGTAATTTATGTATGTACAGGGGTGCTTCAAAAGTTTATAAAAGTGAACATTCTAAAAAGAGTCATGCCAGTGATTGCTTTTTACAGGAAAGGCACTTCAATAGGGCTTCACATTTAAAACTTGGGCTTTTTACTTTTATTATTATTTTGTGCTCTTTTATTAACGATAGTGGATTTCGAAAAGGTTGACAGGCTTTTACACTTTCACATCAAAATAGTATTGTAAACTGTCTTAATGAACATGTTGACCTTTTTGATCTTATTGTGTCTTTGGATACTTTAACATTAGATTACCTTTCTCGCTTTTGAGTGTATACCGGTTTGTGCCAAAAACAGTTCAAGAAGAATTTTAAATAAAATATCCTATTGGCTTAACAAAGTATATGTATATACAGGGGTGCTTCAAAAGTTTATAAAAGTGGACATTTTAAAAAGCGTTTTTTACAGGAAAGTCGCTTCAATAGGGCTTCAAATTAAAACTTCGGCTTTTTACTTTTATTATTATTTTGTGCTTTTTTCTTAACGATAGTGGACTTCGAAAAGATTGAAAGGCTTTTACACTTTCGCATCAAAATAGTATTGTAAACAGTCTTGATAAAAATGTTGACCTTTTTGATCTTATTGTGTCATTGGATACTTTAACATTAAATTACCTTTCTCGCTCTTGAGTGTGTACCGGTTTGTGTCAAAAGCAGTTCGAGAAGAATTTTAAATAAAATATACAATTGGCTTCACAAAACTAATGTATGTTCAGGGGTGCTTCAAAAGTTTACAAAAGTGGACATTCTAAAAATCATCATGCCAGTCATCGCTTTTTACAGGAAAGGCGCTTCAATAAGGCTTCAAATTGAAACCTTGGGCTTTCTACTTTTATTATTGTTTTGTGCTCTTTTATTAACGATAGTGGATTTCGAAAAGGTTGACAGAATTTTACACTTTCGGATCAAAATAGTATTGTAAACTATCTTAATAAAAATGTTGCGCTTTTTTATCTTATTGTGTCGTTGTAACATTAAATTACTTTTCTCGCTCTTGAGTGTGTACCGGTTAGTGTCAAAAACAGTTCGAGGAGAATTTTAAATAAAATATCCTATTGGCTTAACAAAATATATGTATATACAGGGGTGTTTCAAAAGTTTATAAAAGTGGATATTTTAAAAAGCGTCATACCTGTGATCGCCTTTTACAGGAAAGGCGCTTCAATAGGGCTTCAATTTAAAACTTGGGCTTTCTACTTTTATTATTGTTTTGTGCTCTTGTATTAACGATAGTGGATTTCGAAAAGGTTGTGAGGCTTTTACACTTTCACATCAAAATAGTATTGTAAACTGTCTTAATAAAAATGTTGCGCTTTTTTATCTTATTGTGTCGTTGTAACATTAAATTCCCTTTCTCGCTCTTGAGTGTGTACCGGTTTGTGTAAAAAACAATTCGAGAAGAATTTTAAATAAAATATTCAATTGGTTTCACAAAATTTATGTATGTACAGGGGTGTTTCAAAAGTTTATAAAAGTGGACATTCTAAAAAGCGTCATGCCATCACCTTTTACAGGCGAGGCGCTTTAATAGGGCTTACATTTAAAACTTGGGCTTTCTACTTTTATTATTGTTTTGTGCTTTGTATTAACGATAGTGGATTTCGAAAAGGTTGTAAAGCTTTTACACTTTCGCATCACAATAGTATTGTAAACTGTCTTAATAAAAATGTTGCGCTTTTTGATCTTATTGTGTCTTTGGATATTTTAACATAAACTAACTTTCTCGCTCTTGAGTGTGTACCGGTTTGTGTCAAAAGCAGTTCGAGAAGAATTTTAAATAAAATATACAATTGGCTTCACAAAACTAATGTATGTTCAGGGGTGCTTCAAAAGTTTACAAAAGTGGACATTCTAAAAATCGTCATGTCAGTGATCGCTTTTTACAGGAAAGGCGCTTCAATAGTGCTTCAAATTTAAAACTTGGGCTTTCTACTTTCATTTTTGTTTTGTGCTCTTTTATTAACGATAGTGGATTTCGAAAACGTTGACAGGATTTTACACTTTCGAATCAAAATAGTGTTATAAACTATCTTAATAAAAATGTTGGGCTTTTTTATCTTATTGTGTCGTTGTAACATTAAATTACCTTTCTCGCTCTTGAGTGTGTACCGCTTTGTGTCAAAAACAGTTCGAGGAAAATTTTAAATAAAATATCCTTTTGGCTTAACAAAATATATGTATATACAGGGGTGTTTCAAAAGTTTATAAAAGTGGACATTCTAAAAATCGTCATGCCAGTGATCGCTTTTTACAGGAAAGACGCTTCAATAAGGCATCAAATTTAAAACTAGGGCTTTCTACTTTTATTATTGTTTTGTGCTCTTTTATTAACTATAGTGGATTTCGAAAAGGTTGACAGACTTTTACACTTTCGCATCAAAATAGTATTGCAAACTATCTTGATGAAAATGTTGCGCTTTTTGTGCTCATTGTGTCTTTGGATACTTTAACATTAAATTATCTTTCTCGCTCTCGAGTGTGTACCGGTTTGTGTCAAAAACAGTTCGAGAAGAATTTGAAGTAAAATATCCTATTGGTTTAACAAAATATATGTGTATACAGCGGTGTTTCAAAAGTTTATAAAAGTGGACATTCTAAAAAGCGTCATGCCAGTGATCGCCTTTTACAGCAAAGGCGCTTCAATAGGGCTTACATTTAAAACTTGGGCTTTTTACTTTCATTATTATTTTGTGCTCCTTTATTAACGATAGTGGATTTTGAAAAGGTTGACAGGCATTTATATTTTGACATCAAAATAGTATTGTAAACTGTCTTAATGAACATGTTAGGCTTTTTGATCTCATTGTGTCTTTGGATACCCTAACATGGCTTATGTTTAACATTAAATTACTTTTCTTGCTCTTGAGTGTGTACCGGTTTGTGTTAAAAACAGTTCGAGAAGAATTTTAAATAAAACGTCCTATTGGCTTAACAAAATATATGAATATACAGGGGTACTTCAAAGGTGTATAAAAGTGGGCATTCTAACAAGCGTCATGCCAGTGATGGCTTTTTACAGGACAGGCGCTTCAATTTAATACTTGGGCTTTTTACTTTTATTATTATTTTGTACTCCTTTATTAACGATAGTGGATTTCAAACAGATTGACAGGCTTTTAGACTATCACATCAAAATAGTATTGTACACTGTCTTAATAAAAATGTTACGCTTTTTGAACTCATTGTGTCTTTGGATACTTTAACATGACATATGTTTAACATTAAATTACCATTCTCGTTCTTGAGTGTGTACCGGTTTATGTCAAAAACAGTTCGAGAAGAATTTTAAATTAAATATCCTATTGGCTTAACAAAATATATGTATATATAGGGGTGCTTCAAAAGTTTATTGAAGTAGACATTCTAAAAAGCCTCTTTTTACAGGAAAGTGCTTCAATAGGGCTTAAATTTAAAACTTGGGCTTTTTACTTTTATTATTATTTTGTGCTCCTTTATTAAGGATAGTGGATTTCAAAAAGGTTGACAGGCTTTCACACTTTCACATCAAAATAGTATTGTACACTGTCTTAATAAAGATGTTGCGCTTTTTGATCTCAATGTAGCTTTGGATACTTTAACATGACTTATGTTTAACATTAAATTACCTTTCTCGCTCTTGAGTGTGTACCGATTTGTGTCAAAAACAGTTCGAGAAGAATTTTAAATAAAATATCCTATTGGCTTAACAAAATATATGTATATACAGGGGTGCTTCAAAAGTTTATAAAAGTGGACATTCTAAAAAGCGTTTTTTACAGGAAAGGCGCTTCAATAGGGCTTAAATTTAAAACTTGGGATTCTTACTTTTATTATTATTTTGTGTTTTTTCTTAACGACAGTAGACTTCGAAAAGGTTGACATGCTTTTCCACTATCACATCAAAATAGTATTGTAAACTGTCTCGATGAAAATGTTGTGCTCTTTGAGTTCATTGTTTCTTTGGATACATTAACATGACTTATGTTTAACATAAATTTACCTTTCTCGCTCTTGAGTGTGTACCGGTTTGTGTAAAAAACCGTTCGAGAAGAATTTTAAAGAAAATGTACTATTGGCTTCACGAAATATATGTATATACAGGGGTGCGTCAAAAGTTAATAAAATCGCACATTCTAAAAGGCGTCATGACAGTGATTGCTTTTTACAGGAAACTATGAAAAAGCTGTAAGCGGACGCGAAAAAAGCGATTCCAACTAAAAGAGATTGACGGACCCGCTGTAAGCGGAGGACCCGCGTGTAAGCGGAGGACCCGTTGTAAGCGGAGGACCCGCTGTAAGCGGACGTTAGAGCTAGTTATATATACTAAAAGCCGAGTAGTCAATGGCAACCAAACCCGGTCAAAATCGACGAAAATTGGGTACGCGGGGGGAAGAACTCGTCTCTGGATACGCGAAATTGAAAGCTGCCCTTTGGCGTGAAGTTACCGACGACCTTGAATTGTTCCTCGACGGAGAGTTTTTCTTCCCAAGTGGAGCGTGTGCAGAGATATCGCCCGTTGAAGAGGAGCGTGCATTCGGTGTTTTAACAGAAAAATGGCTTACGTCATGACGATTCACGTGACAACCGATCAAAATCGTAAAAATGTCAGGTATGACAGGCACGCGCGAAAGAATTGTAAAAGTTTCACATTGACGAAGAAATTTCAGGCCGTCGAGGTTTAGAGTGCGGAAAGAGGGTTGGAAACCAAAAGAGTGGACTTTTCCGCGACGATTGAGTGCACTGTCCACGTGCCAAATCTGTCGCTGTCGAAGGTGTGACTCATTTAAAGCTTTCCTGCAGGGTAAAAAAATCTCGCGATGACGAGTTTGCGTGTCATTAATGACTACGTTCATCCATCGGTTGTCAAGTTTAAATGTCAAAAGGCCGACAAATAAAGATATTACGAAGAAGTGCATTTTTAATTGAAACGTGGCACCTTTCAGATACGTATTAGTGTTATTATTATCAATCGTTACTATTTCTTTTCTATATGAATATATGAACAAAATGCCGACGGATATGATAAAATAAACTTAAAGTGTATTGTCGCACGTAAGTACAGTAACAAATATGACGATTTTTCTATATTTTATTAGGATATGTTAAATACAATGACACTATTCATTATATATGTCATTGAAATATCGTCACGATGACAGGTCACGAGAGAAGTACGGGATATTTTTTGCTTAAAACTGGACGCAACAAAGTCAGGCCAATTTCATACAACGAACAACTTGAAGCAAGCTAAATAAAGAACCATCTGAGTTTTGCCTGAATGTTGGAAATATATCAGTGTTCAAGATTGTAATTATATAAATTTAAGCCATTTTACGAATGGGATCATTTAATAACATTTCTCATCGATCTCTCTACGCATACAAATAATAAGGTGACTTTTCTTTATTTGTCAGATGTGTCCGAAACACTTCGAAATAAAATAAATACATCAAATAAGATTCCCATAAGCATTTATGTAATTTCGTTTACCAATTTTCAGTTATAAAAGCAAGCATTTAAAGTATGCGACTGCGGGCAGGCACCAACTAATCAGAAGTACATTTTCGGTTACATGGTACTAGGAGCCAGCAAGATTTTCGATTGGGTTTTACAAAGTATACTATTAAAGCGTAATATGAAAATTAATTAATCCTCTCAATGACCTGTAAGTTTAAAACATGTTTTCTTAAAGTTCATCATGTTATGTTGTTAATTTCATTTGACAATTGGAAAGACAATTTGGTTAAGCAATCTGACATTTCGTCCTCACAAGTTTATGTGTGAACGAACTATTGTTGCGATGACAGGTGGAACCACAATTTGGTTAAACATCTTGACGTGTCCAGTCTGACTTTTCATTGTCGTATAAATATCACGATGACAGTCTGTCAAAAAATTTGAAGTATACACTATTTTTATCGTAAACTTGACACAAAACGAGGCATAGTACTACCAATTTTATAGAACGAATGGCTTGAAACAAGATTTAATTACCGAACCGTCTTGGTTTTGTTTTTTTTTGGTCTGTCTACGTTTACCTTGGGCTAGATGCACACAATTGATACAAAACCTGAGTGTCAACAAAGTTTTTCTAAATATCAGCGTTCAGTAAATTGTATAGAAATGTTGTTCGCTTTGTGGGCAAAGTCTTAATAAATAAATTCATTTGCCACTAATTATAAATGTCACAATAATATTTAATTTATTTCTAAGAGACATTTTGCTTAATATGCGTCTTCATTCATAAACAAGAACAAAATGAACTGCGGTTGTAATTACTCTACATTTTCGGTCATTGAGGTACAGTTTGCAATATCGTAGTTATAAAAATTAAAGCAAAGGGGGCGTCCTAATGCAATGATTAATAACATTTAACGTCCACTGAAATAAATATTATAACCGTTAATATTTACATTTTATTGCATTATCAATTTTATTATTATTATTACTATTGTATCGGTCATTTATCGTATTTTTAATGGCTTGGACACATCTCTGTCATCTTTCTACATACAAATATACATACTGCGTCTTTAATTTACATTTAGAGTAGCTTATGATATCAATATTAATTTGGGAACACAGTAATGTTTTTCATTTTGACTACTGTCATAGTTAAGTCAATTTATTGAAAAGTTCCACAGTGTTCTCAAATTAATATTGAAATCGTAGGTTATTCTAAAAAAAATTAATTGTAGGCACGGTATGTCTACAATGACATTCAATTTGACAATTCATTCTCGCAATAGATCAAACTGTCGCCACGATAACAATTTGACGTTTGGGCAACTTTTATCATAAAACTTGAGACAAATAGAGTTAGAGTACTACCAAATTTAAAAAACAAAGAAAGTTATATATGATACAACAAATCTTGATCATACAACCATCTTAGGTTTACCTTTTCGGCCTACTTACATTCAACTTAGACTAGGTGCACACGCATTATATCAAACCTGAATGTCAACGATATGTTCGAAGTAATCAGCTTTCAGTAAATTCTATAGAAATGTTAAACATTTTATGGGCAATTCAAACTCGAAGAGTTTGATGGACCACTGTAATAACAAAAAGAGCAAATATTCTATTAAATTAATGTGTCCTAAATAAAAAAAAAGAAGGGGGGAAAGAATAGAAATTTATTTCTATTGACTATTCTCTCGGAAGCCCTACGTTAATTGTAATTCAAAGAAACGAATACATCATGCATACATATCACCTTTAATTTAGCGATTTAAAGGGTAATGTAATTACTATTTTAAAACTGGAAGTACTACCAATATAAAGACAATGCGATTTAAAAATTTATCATACATGGTAATTCACTAATTTATCAGTGACTTTATGATCGCGATCTACTTTATTACACAAAAGCATCCCTTCCTTAGAAAAAATAATTTAAGCATTACGCCCCAGATGCTGATCAAAATTGGTGAACACAGTATATTATTAAAATAAAATTAAGTAACAGTTAAAGGGTGTAGCGAAAATAAAAAAAATAGTGCACATCTATGTCGTCATCATTACTCATCTATTATCATTTTAACACCGATATATTTAACTAGAGCATACGCGAAATGTTGGTCAACTCAACATTCACGTTAGGTGGCTTAAATGTTACAGGAAACGTCAGAATTGTCACAAAAATCCATCTGACTTTTGATTAATGTTGGCAATTTCACAAAAATTTAATTGCGGGTTATAAAACGCCAAAACGATCAATCGAGTTCAGTTCGTGATGAAATCTGAACTGCTTTCATGATGTTGACAATTATTTAAGAAAAAAAGTTAAACACCCTGACATCTGTCTGATATTTCATTGGTCATGTTTTTAAGCTCGATCGATATTTATTGTAGACCTTGACACAAAAACATATGAAATTAGAAATTTTATACAGCGAAATGACCAAAATATTAATGAAAAAAGTGCTATCAGATGCATTTTAGTTTTGCCTATATACCGTGCCTTCAAATACTTTCCGCATTAGAGACGGCCATGCTTTTTTTTTAATGGTTGGTGACAGTGCATAATTTTAATAGTTTGGTTATGTCGTATAAATAATACCGCGCGATCATTTAAATTCTAAATCAGAGCAGGCTGTGAAATTTAAATTAAGTTGGTATATAAGTACTAATTTACAATTTGAATTGTCAAAGTGACGTTTCAAAATGTTAATTAATCAATAATTGACATTCTGGACAACCTAATAAAAAAAATCCCGCCTGCTATAATTTAGAATTTAAATGATCGCGTGGTAATAGGCGTCTATAATTTGAATTTAAGTATGTCAGAATTTGAAGTTTTCAAAAAATTAGCATGTACACCAACATTGATTACTTAAAAACTTCAAAAACAGCCTACTCTAATGCGGAAAGTATTTGACGGCACGGTATTAGACAATTACCTTAAAATATGATTTATATTATTATTACTATTACACTGCTATGTGCTGTGATCTCGAGTAGACGTGCGTGTGCTAGCTCTGATACAATTTTTCTCGTTATATAATCTAATATGCATTGTCAACAAAATCGAACAAGCCTTAACATCAGTTTTTTAATAACAATGAAAGTATTACATAGCGTCCAAATTTTGAAAAGACGTTTGTATTTCTTTAATAAATCGGTATGAAGTGCATAGTTTCCGAGATATTTGTAAGCAAACGTGTCGTTCGATAGAACCAAAAGTATTAAGTACTTGCGGTTTGAATTGTTTACCAAGATGGTCCCAAATAAAACTGTAAACACTCGTAACAAATATTTTCATACTAAGTCAATGTTGAATGTATCTTTATTGAGATATTTACAAATGAATATTATTTGATAAAAGTATGTATTTCAAAAGATTTGCTTTATAAAATTTTCTAAATTAAGTTTTAAATAGGTACTTTTATCGTCTTCATAATTTTTTTTGAATAAATCATTTGGGAGATATTTACAAGAAAAATGATGTTAAATAAGAGTTAAAGTGTTATTTCTTGTTCACATTTTGATTTTTTGTTTGTACAGACTAACTAAACTTATGTCTTTATTAATTCTGTATAGAACATTGTTCGTGATTACATGTTAAACTGTCTATTGAGTTTTATAAAAGTCAATAGTCTATGTTAAATACGCTGTATAAGGTTTTACACATTTTATATATTGTATCTGTTAACGATATTGCAATAGTCATCAGGATAAATAAATGTTACTGTTGTTGTTCAAATAAACAAGTAATTCAAATATTCCTTAATTTACAATATGTATATTCCATTTAAAAGAACATGGTACGTTAGTTTTAATAAGGATAATTCTTAATATATTGCAATTTCAAAAAAATATTTCATTTTTATCATGCATTTATAGAAGTACTTTTTAATCCAATTGGTTCTTCTTTACGTTATACCGACATGTGAAAATATATTCCGAATGTGTGGATCAACATACAAAGCACCTCCCTTTCCATGCAAATTGCTTTTGACTTACCGCGGAACTAATAGTTACATAAATATGTAAACTGTCATTCCAGTGCCTGTTGAACATCACATCGAGCTATTTCAGAATGTGGGTCAAACGAGAAGTTCTAGAATAGGAAAGATACAGCTTTACTGGGAAAATCTTTTTCCCTTGAAGTTTTTATCTTTTGTGCGGAAAACTAGATTTTGTTTCATACATATTTATTTCTTACGGTTAAAAAAGGCTTATCATAAAAATATTTCTGAAAATGTCGGTAATATCTATAAATAGTTAGTAAGAAAACTGAAGCACACCAGAGAAATAGCGTTTCAGCAAAATCTTATTTAAAGTTTAACTTAAATTTGAAAGTTAGTATACATAAATCTGGTGTAGTATATATGAAATAACAAAAAAATCGAATAAAACATTTTCCTGGAAATAAATGTAAGTACATATGACAGAATTGACTGTTATTTAAGTTTTTAATATCTCATAATGAAAATATTGCTGTAACAAAAACAATAAATAAAAACGTCTAATTATATATTATATAGTATGAAGATTTTACACAAAGAGATTTGTTTATATTTAGATTGTATCATAATATTATTTTGTAGGGTGAAGTGACAGAACTATAAAATATGTTAATAGATTAAAAATATTAAAAGAACATGGCAATATTAAAGATATACATTTATGACAAAGTCTATCGAATGTAATTGTTTGTCTTGAAATGTAATATTAATGCAAAGATAAGAAGGGAATTGATAAATATTATTATATACATAATTATATTTACATTAAAATTATTAGTGTAATGTCTCATAAATGTACTCTGGCGCACTTGAATATTAGATCATTATTTCCTAAGTTGAATGATGTAATCAATTGTATATACGCAAGAAATATTAATTCAAATTTATTGGTTATTAATAAGTATAATCTTTTTAGAAGAGATAGATTGTCTAGGGGTGGGGGAATCTGTTTTTATGTAAAGAATAGCATAAAGATATCTGTGTTAGATACAAACCGCCACAGATAGACTATAGACATTTTTTAGATGATATTGAGTGTTCCTTGTACGTTACATTTTCTGTTACGGCTAGAGTGCTTTGTTGTGGGGACTTTAATACAGACTACTCAGGCAGCAGGAAGTATCTGCTAGATACTTCACCCAGTTTATTGATTCCTTGAATATGAAGCAAATTGTTAGCCAGCCAACGCGCCTAACTAAAACTACAGTTTCACTGTTGGACGTTGTCTTTTATACAAGTGCTGTTGAAATTTCTGACACCGGTTTTTCAGACCATGATGCTATATTTTGTAGCATATCTAGTGTTTTTCCAAATATTGAACCTGTATAATAATGACAAGGTTGACTTTTCAATTGTTTTTGTTGGATTTACTCAATGTGCATGTCCCTGTGAAAACTAGACGTTTTACAAAGAAGCATGTTCCCTGGTTTACTGACAATGTAAAGTTAATGATTAAATTGAGGAATATAGCACAGTCAAGATTTCGTAGGTCTTTGTCTCCTGCTCATTGAGAGTACTATAAAAGCTTGCTTTATCTAACGACGTCTAGTTTGAAACGTGAGAAGACGGTGTATTTTAATTTTATTTCAGAAACGACTTAATCTAATGTATTGTGGAGGCATATTTCTTGTTTGGATTTGGGTGGAAAGTCGATGAAATTAATATAACAATGATTTGGACCTGGGGTACATACCTAGTACCTTTTATAACTCATAGTTAATTCTTGCATAGATAAATCTGTCGTACCTGCAATATGGAAGTATGCGTTGGTAAGGCCACTACCTAAGGTCGCAAACCCTTCCAGTTTCTATGAATTGAGACGTATTAGTATACTACCGACTATTTCTAAAATATTTGACAGAGTTATTCACATGCAGTTAAATAATTTTGTTAATGATAACGGCATACTTCCAACCACACAATCAGGCTTCCGAAAGGGATACAGTTGCGAGACTGTATTGCTGGGTGTGACGGATGATCTTTTGGGGCTTTGGATATGGGTCTAATCATTGCCTTGGTGTTTCTGGATTATTCTAAGGCATTTGACACGATTTGTCATGTCACTCTGTGCTCGTTCTTGGGTCACTTGGGCCTGTGTCGTTCATCTGTGACGTTCATTGAAAGTTATCTCTCAAATAGACAACAAAGTGTAATATTAAATTCTGAGGTATCGCCTCCGCCTGGTATTTCTACGGGAGTGCCCTTGGGCTCAATTTTGACTCCGCTGCTCTTCTCAATTTACACATCTAGGCTTACTCATCATGTGAGGATGTACCGCACATATATTTACGCGGATAACACGCAGCTTTACACATCCTTCAGGTCTAGTGAATGGCGGTTGGCCTTACATAATATTAATGCTGATTTGAGCTCTTCATGACGTCTCTGTGAATTTTGATTTACAACTTAATCCTGTGAAATCTAATGTGCTGCTTTTTGGGAAATCCAAGATCTGTAGGGATCTGGTAGGTAATGTGGTAGTTGCTGGTGTAGAGTTTTCCATTGTTGGTGACGCTAAGAATTTGGGGTTGTCGATGGACAATTCTATTAAGTTTCGCTTGCAGTTTACAAATAATATTAAATAGGCATATATGAATTTAAAAAAAAACTTTATCCGCATAGAGCTTTCCTGCCTAAAACCAAATTGTGCGAGGCTATGGAGCTGTCACAGTTCACATATTGCTGTACCACTTATCTCCCTGCAATTGATAATATCATGTGTAATCGTATTCAAAAGTTGCAGAATTCATGTCTGCGATATATATTTGGGGTCAGGAAATGCGAATATATTTCTCATAAATTAAGTGATATTAGCTGGTTGAACATGAGGAAAGCAAGAGTCGAAAATTTTAACCCTTTACCATAAATTAATGTTGCATGAGTCACCACCGTACTTGTACTTGAGAATGAGGTTTAGGTCAGATGTGCGTAGTGTCACTACTAGGTGTAGAGGCTTGATATCACCACCTCTGTTTAGGGCTTAAATTTTTAGAAGTTCATTTTTTTATAACATTTAGTGTAATTACAATAATTTGTATGTAAACCTGAAAGGACTGGGTGTTGTCGCCTGTAGATCTTGTGTGAGAGATATGCTTCTTCAAAACCAGTTGTGAGTGTGCAGGGGAGTAATGTGACGTTAATGCGTTACTTGCGGTCCAATGTATGTATTTTTTATATGGCTGAGCGTACATAATATGAGCCGCTGAATATATTTTTGTGTTACATTAATATTTAGACATTAAGTTTATGTCCTATGTATAAATATCGCGGGGTCAGTTAGAGCAGAGAAGAATTTCTGGAACTCGCCTTGAGATTGAGCTTTGCCTCATTGTGTGTTGAAACATTTTTTATGCTTCTTATGGTATGTATTGCTGAACATAGCTTTCCACTTATAGATGTTATATGGTCCTTCCATTTAAAGATAGTATTTAGTGTTAACCCTAAAAATTTTGCGGAGAAATCGCTCTCACTCGGAATGACAAAAACTTGTGTTTTATCTTCATTTAGGGTTAGTCCATTAGCATTACACCATACTTTTCTAGATATTTTTGCACTTTCAGCGTTAAACTTCTCGATCACGAAAGATGCATCATCTGTGTACAAACACGCTTTAAGGTGAGGTACAACCATCGGCAAGTCATTAATATATACTATAAACATGAGTGGGGGCATCGACCCCTGAGCAACTCCACGTTCTACGGGCTTAAACTTTGACAGTGTACCGTTCAACGTTACTGCCTGGCTCCTATTGGTCAAATACGACTCCATCAGTCTCTAGCTTGTACCACGAATTCCATAGTAACGCAACTTTTTCAGTAATGTTTCGTGTGGCATAGAATCAAACGCCTTGCTTAAGTCACTGAGCACGATTTCTCTGTGTTGCTGTTTGTCCCGAGCCTCAAATTCCGCTTCAATAAAATCCACTACTGCTCTTACTGTGGACTTCCCAACACGGTGTCCATGCTGACTACTTGTGAGGATTTCGTGTTTCTCAAAAAATTTCAACAGTCTTTTCTTTATTGCAGCTTCAATTATCTTGGCTATTGCGGGCAAGATTGATATAGGCCTATAGTTTGACTCATAGTTGATATCTCCACTCTTGTGTACTGCAATAACTCTCCCAACCATTAGTTCATCCGGAAATATGCCCTTTTCCAGACACATGTTTATTAAAGCCACAAGCGGTTCTAAGATTGTCATTATTATTTTCTGTGGTCGATCCACGCTAATTCCATATATGTTCTTGCTTTTTTCGTTTTTAGAGAATATACAATTTCTTTTATTTCATGGGCGTCAACTGGTTCCACACAAGTGTTTTGCGGACTTTTATTCATTCCATTAACGAACTCTTCAGGCTTTATGTTGCTATTATCAGCATTCTCAACTGCATTTTCACCTATCGTTACGAAGAAGTCGTTTTGCTGTTCGGCTGTAAGGTTGCCGGCGCTAACCTTGCTACATGACAGGTTTTTCCACTTCTCGCTGTTAATAATGTTCCATACTGCTTTTTGTTTATTTTCAGCTGTCTGTATATATTTTTCATTACATCTTCTTTTCGTTGTTTCACTCAAAATCTTGTATTTCAGTTTGAATTCCTTGTATATCCGTAGAGCAGCTGCATCTCCACTAGCCCTGTAGATAGTTATCAATGCCTCCAGCTTATTTTTCATTTCCTTAAGTTGTTAAAATGTTTCTGGATTTCGATCGATTCGCGGAGTTTGCTGCTGTAATAATAGCAATCTTTGGAGAGAGGTCATTGGTGTCCGATTTACAATTTGTGCCAGGCAGTGCAGACACGCGCAACAACCGGGTGCATCGCATATGCTCGGAGACACGGATCTGACCACTGTTTTTTTCTCGCCAACCTACGCACTGCCACACGAACATGAAACCCGGTAGACAGCGGGGGATACAAGAGGTTGCTTGTCATAGAGGGACGATAGGGAATAGAATAATTTAGAGTGGGGTTTGAGCATAGTTTTGTTGTTATGTTTGTTGATAATTTTGCTGATGTGATCGATTACACTGTGTATATAAGGAGAGTAAACGAAGTATATATAGGAAGACTGGCTGCCATTTGTAGGTTGTGTCAGAAAATTGTCAATGTATTACGGACAACAACCAACTCCATCACATGGTAGATAACGTCAACCTATGCTCTAATTGACCTACGAGCAACAACAAATAATGAACCAGGAAGTGTGTAAATTAAAAAGAGTCATTGGAAAGATCTGTAATGCAAGCGCAAGCACGTGTTTCAGACTCGTTAGTCTTCATCAGTACAGTACGCGTATGTAATCTTTCTTTTAGGTACTTTCCTTGGATTTTAGGTATTTACTGATATTGTTTATACCGGGATATCAACAATTAAATTGGTCAATGGTGGTCATGGATTTTAAAATTATTGTCGTAGCGTGCATCGTACATTTAGGTATGTCATAATTTTTTGAATGTCAAAATCTGTCAAGTTATTGTGTTGAAGTTTTCTAATCCTGCACGGTTTTTGAATCATGGTTCTCACCACAGAGCACAAAATTTACTTGATTGAAGCCTATTTTCGAACGGGTGTGCTAGTTAATGGAACTTGGGAATACAGTCAACGTTTGTGTTTGGACAATTTTCGAGAGCACTTCCCATCAGTATTACCGGACAATTTTTTTGCATGCCTTAAAAATTGTGTTGATGTGTTTCGCGAAACTGGTTCTGTGATGCATAAAAAAGGTGCTGGTAGACCAAGAGTTCGTACAGAAGAAGTTATTAATGACGTTCGTCAACGTATGGAAGAAGAGCCTACAAAACCTTTAAAACGTCTCTCTCAAGAAATTCGGCTTTCTTATGCAACATGCCAAACGATTGTAAAGAAGGACCTGAACATGCATCCATATAAGATGCAATCATATCAAGCTCTTCTGCCTGCAGACCACCCCAGACGCCTTGCGTACTGCCATTGGTTCGTTAATAATTTAATGAATGACGATCTGCTGAAATTAACTTTTTTTCTGACGAAGCTTGTTTCCACCTTTCGGGATACATCAATTCTCAGAATATGCGAATGTGGAGCACTGGTAACCCGCATATTTTTATTGGAACGCCACTACATGCTCAGAAAATTGGTGTTTGGATGGCAGTTTCTCGCAGAAGAATAATTGGGCCAATTTTTTTCAATTTCACCGTCAACGCAGAAAAGTACAGAAATATTTTTTTGACTAAACTTGTGCAACACTTAGACGATGATGAACTTCAATACGGTTATTTCCAGCAAGACGGTGCAACAGCACATACTACACGAGAAAATCTTGCTTTTCTCCGCGAGTTTTTTGATGACCGGCTGATAAGTTTGCATACGGAAGATGAGTTTCCTCCGAGATCACCTTGTTTGACAATTATGGACTATTTTATCTTTCCTTATTTAAAAATTAAGATTTTCGCAAATCTGATACATAATTTGCAAGAACTGCAACAAAGAATTGTTCAGCAATGTGCAACCATAACGCCAGAAATGCTGCAAAACGCTTTTCACAGCATGAGGAGGCGCGTAAACTTGTGCATTGAACAAAATGGGGGACATTTCCAACAATTATTGTAATTTAGTTTTTCTGGTTAATAAAAACGTTATTTATTTCATAACTTGTAGTTCATTATTATTTTACAGCTGAACTAAGTAGGTAACACGTTTGTAGGATATTGATAATGTCAGTGTAGCTTGACAATGATTGAATTATTTCAAAAGGATGATTTAAACTACGATAAGCGTTTTACATTCCTTGACCAACATTGACCAATTTAATTTTTGATATCATAGTATGTTATATTTAGTTAATAAAGGTAATTCTAATTCTAATTCTAATTGATCTAAATATACATAAAAGAATGTTGGGTCATGGAATAACAGAAACAATACACTTTTGACATCATTTTAGATTTTTCAGGCTGAGATGAAAAATGGGTTCAGTAGCCACGTTGCGGTGGTTGTACTTCAGTCTATATAAATTCATTAAGACATATTTCATGCACTTACTAATAAATGCATATACGAGGTAGGCGCCATAAATTCTCGGTCTGACAGGCATATACAGATTCAAACGTGTTCAAACTCCGTCACGTCATGAATGCACATACGCGAGGTTACACTATAAATATTACGGTTCGAAGCCTAGTAGTTTTTAGTAATCAGCCAACCAACGTGACTAGCGCACGAAAACGTCTGAAGTAACATAAATTGAGTACCGCGCGATCATTAAATTTTTAACGAAAGAAGGGCATACACCTTATCACATCAAACAACGTTTAGACGGCGTTTACGGTGCTTCAGCTCCTTCGTAATCAAAAGTAAAAAAGTAGGAAAAATGTTTCCGTTTGGGACAACAATCCCTGGAAGATACTGATCGGTCGGGTCGACCAACTGAAGTGATGACGCCTCAACAAATTTCTATTATTGAATATTTAGTACTAGTAGATCGCCGTTTGAAAGCAGTGATAACAAACATTTCCGAAACAAGTGTTCACTGAATTCTCCATGATCATTTGGGTAGGAATAAAACTAGTAGTAAATGGGTACCGCGACTTCTTTCTGCTCTCCAACGTGAACGTCGAGTCGAATGTGCGCATTCGTTTTTAAAAATATGTGGAAACGACCCAAAACCGATTTTGGAGTCCATTGTCACAGGGGATGAAACAATAGTTCTGTTTTATGATCCTCTATCGAAAAAAAAGTCCGTAGAAGGGCGATGACTTGATGAACCTCGTCCCAGAAAGGCGAAAGTCGTTCAATCAACGAAAAAGGTGATGGCCACAATATTCTGGGATTGTGAGGGAATTTTGCTAATTGACTTTAAAGGGCGCAATACAAGTGTGAACGGCACATAATATGCGTCTTTATAGTCCGGATATGGTTCCTTGTGATGTTTTCTAATTTAAAAAAGAGACCTTAGGGGACTTAGTTATAAGGACAACAGTGAGTGGCAAGCAGCTGTTATAGAACATTTTGACGGAAAAACTTCAGATTATTTTTACAAGGGTATCGAATTATTAATTAATCGTTGTAATAAATGTATAGAAGTTAGAGGAGATTACATTGAAAAATAAGAATTCTTATATTGTTCCAAGTTTCTTTTTTGTATATCGGATCGATAATTTATTTCGCCTACCTCGTATATTAGCTTATTTCTGTAAAACATATTTTCTGTTCTCTGCATGCATACATAATGTATGATGAATTCAATATGCAAACTGAAATGATTATATTAAATCGGGTTCATAAAGTAAGTAAAAAAAGAACAAGACGTCACATCACCACAGTGGTTCAAACGCAAATATTTGTCACAAAAATGCTCTGCGCGTCGCGTAAAATGAATTGCAGTAACTTCATATACCCGTGCAAAAGACGTACCTATATTACGAACTTCTTCAGGTGACATTTTCTCAGGAACGAGCAAAAATCCTATAAGAATTTTATTTGCGTTTTATCATAGTAATCAAAAAGTAGTGATACAATCAACATTCTTCAAAATGTACTATAATTGTTTCCGTTCAAGAAAACACTATATTTTTATTAAATTTGATCTTTTAATTGAGTATTTACTGCAAATTCACTTTTTCTCAAAATCGACTTTTTGCCGGTGCTGAACCATTGTAGCGTCGCGGCATCGTAATAACTTGAAAACATAAATGATATATCTACCGCTCATAATTTAGAATTATTCCTTTCAGAATTTTAAATGTAGGTAATTACTCCATTTAAATAATTGTGCTCTACATTTAAAATGCTGTTTTATACAACCTTATTACGTCCAAATAAATCCATTTATACGCCCCTCTATATCATTTTTATCGGACAGATACGTTTTAGAAACGTTGTATATTTATATTTTGAGAATTTTCATTTAACCTGAAACATGTTTGATGATACAAATTATATTATAATTATAATATAGTTTATCATACAGTGAATGGATGTAATTTTAGACTGTCAGAGCGTCGAAAAAATCAACGATTATTTTCGTTTGATCTACATCAGTCCTTTAATATTCAGCTGAATCATATAACTGAAATTTATAAAAACTAGACACATTCACACAGGAATTAAACTGCTGTTTATATACTTAAATTAAAATGCTGAAAAATTTAAACACCATAATTTGGTGGGTTCTATCGCCATGCTCATTGTTTACCAAATATTGCTGCAATCTATCTCTAGTTACATAATATATGATAATACTGAAATAATATAAAGCAGCTTGTACAATAAGAGAGAAACATAATATAAATGCACGGTTAATAATAAAATAAAACGCCACAGCACCACGAAGGAAAATAAAATAATAAATCAGTAGCTAAGCAATCAAAAGAATTATTCTAAATTCATCCGTAAATGCTGCTTAAGGGAACAATAAAATATATCGCATTCTGAACTAATACCGTTATAGATTGAACATATAAAAGAAATCTGTCAGCAAGATAACAAGTTACTTCTGTTCTGGTCGATATATAATGTTTGGGAATTACGAGAAAATTGACGAGGTACATAAAAGTTAATCTTTGAAATAAGTTGACTAAGATCTATCTGATTACTATCTGTCTATCGGATCTTTTGGGGTCACGTTAGCAAGGACATCGGCACCTAGAATGTATATATATATACTCATTTCCTTCCAATCGCAATGACTAAATAAGGATAGAAATTTTAAACTTTAACGTTGGGTTGTCTTCCCCGTAAGAGTAATAAGACCATATATATAATGCTACTATATTGCGTGTGCTGTATCCTGATAATGTGTAATTTTTCGTCCCAACTAAGAGAGATAGAATTGGTCACATTGCCTGTTCTGCGCATGCGTCAACTCAAAATGTCCATTTTTAAATGTACGAAATGACAGATATTACTGAAAGCAAAATTGTTTTTTATTGAATTCAGTTTTGTGCAAGTTTAGTTCATCGGTGAATTTGTAGAATTACCCAAAAAATACGAAGTGGCATAAATAAACGATATGACAGCTGATTCCAGTGAATTATTAACAGAAAAACTTGTGAAGTTATAACTTCTCCGTTGATTTATACGTGCTTACTAGAATATGTGAAATAATATTATTAAATGTAAATACCGATCCTTTCTTTTCATCTTATTGAACAGATTTTGAACAGAAAATCTTGTGTACATTGATTTGTATGTGCTTATTGGTGTATGTGAAATTATTGAATATAAATACTGATTGTTTCATTTTGACTTACAGAAAACACACAAATTAATGTTTTATATACACAGTCGAATATACCATGTGCTTGCAGGCCACCTGCGTATAGGGCTTACTGTAAGATAAAACGACGACACCGAGAGTTTGTATGAGTTAGTACGAGAAAGCAATATACAAACTGCAGTACAGCTGCGCTATCTATCCTCGTTGCCCTGCTTAAACGGAGAGTCAGCCTAGCCCGTTCTAGCCTCAGCGTAAATCTACTCGAATCCCCTCTTTTCCAACACTACACTCGACCAAGGAGCAGTTTGTATATTGCTTTTTCGTACTAACTCATACAAACTCTCGGTGTCGTCGTTTTATCTCACAGTAAGCCCTATACGCAGGTCGTCGGTAAGCACACTATATAGTGTGCACGCGGTCTACCTGCTAATGAATATAATAGACAAGCTGGTCGACTATAAGTGGGTGAATAAGGGGGTAGCCTCTGTTACTAACATTAGAGCTACGTTAAAGTCGACACCGCAGAAATCGTTACTGCGTTAGTCCGTGAAAATTACTACTGTTACTGTTCATAACAAATTCTTTAACCAAGAATAAAGTCAATTACTGTACTGCTTTACAGAAGATGTAAATAATATTAATCAATAAAAAATCACTACCTGGATAATTTATAAGTAGAAACTTGTTGAAGCATCAAATAATCGTAGTAAACAATTTTAGTAACGGATTTCATCACAGCTTCCCAAATTGTTTGAGTAAATGAAAGAGATGATCATCAATTCTAAAAACTTAAAAATAATAATTTTTTTCTTAAAATATCAAAGATAAGAATATAGCTGATATACAAAACGAAAACGTAACAATAGCAAAACTCTTATTAAAATTAAAAGTAAATAATTCCGTAGTATTGTAAAATGGAAAAGAAAACAAATAAAATTCTCAAAGAAGACAATAAATTTGAATGAAACTAAACAAAATGTTTCAGTAAGATAAACAATAAACGCAGAAACAATGAATTTAATTGGAAGTTAAGAATGAAATTATTAAAGAAAAATAAATTTCTACAAGTACTTAATTATTTATTAAATGGTCAAACAAGCCTCCCTCTTGAGCTGAGCAGTAACCCAGCTGATTATAAAAATTTCAATGGACATTTGTTAACATTTTCGGGGTAACATGATTCGAAAATTCAATAATTTTGGATCGTAATAGTTCTAAATTAGATGAACGAAACGCGATATAAAAATGTGCTTGCTAGTCGACTAAATACCGACTAAACAGACCTAAATGCGTGTCAGTCAACGTCACTATACTCGACCAATAGAACAGTTTGTATATTGCTTTCTCGTACTAACTCATACAAACTCTCGGTGTCGTCGTTTTATCACCCAGTAAATGCCATCCGCAGCATGCCACCAAGCACTTGGTATGTCTGATTATATTATATTCCAACATATAGTTTTGCTACGTATTTTTAAGCTTAAGAATGCAAATAAAATTAATGTTTTTAATATTTTGGCTGTGTAAGAATAAAAAAAACATCTATTTTATATTTGTCTACGTACATTATTGAATATAATGTTGCATAATCAACAATGTAAGAAATCTAATTAAATTCCTGTTGTGTTCTTGTATTTAATTCTGTGTCGAGATATACACTGAAACATGAATGTTTTAGCAAAACTAGTGGAATTAATCAGCTTTACATTTTTGTGATTGAATATAATTTTTATTTATAAATTTAGAATGGTTAAGACATTCATGAAAATAAAAACGTGATAACGCGTTATTTACGCCCATATGGTAGCAAAACACATTACAGACAATTTCTCTGATACACTTGAATTTCTTTAGTGTATGTAATAGCACATTCGTAATCAATACATTTTTTTTTGATGTCTATGTCTCATAAACTAAGATGAGTAGAAATGAGGCTAATAATAATATTATTGATAATTTATATTATTGCTTGTAAAAAAGGTATGTTGATGTATTTGATTCAATAATTTAAAAAAAAAGATTTATAGAATGTAACAATATCATAAAAACAGGAATATTGTTTGATACAGTGCCTACCTTGCAGTTCATAACACTGCATTATTTACTTCCACAATGTTGGGAAAAGTTCAGAAGAACACACATTGTCTTTGCAAAATTCAAAATGAATATTATCTTTATACTGTACCATCTACAAGTGGTTTTAAACAACAACATATTTTATTGTGAATTTTAATAAAAAATACATTTTATATGTGCTTGATTACAATACAATTTATTGACAGAAATTACGATATATATTTAGCAAAGTACAAATAAAAAAAAACACTTCACTATCTTATAAATAATGTGTTCATCCTTCAAGTTATTTTCACAATCAGTGATGCATCATAGCATAAATTCCAGTAACCGACCCACTCTCTTCTTAAAATACCCAATTCGGCATATTATTATCTCATATCATATGGGATCTGTGGTGAACATGTCAAAATTCTTCAACTTACTATGAACATATGTATGTTCTATTAGACATATATCAAAAAAATTAGAAGGTCATGGCAAAAAGATTGGTATATCTCTCCTCTTCTAAGAGATTTAATAGAAGCCTCAACTCAACTTGTATAACTAACTTTTACAGCTCTATTCTGAATGTCTTGAAAGATTTTAGGAAAGAAGTAAATAGTTTGGACACTAGATTTATAATTATTATTAAAACCGAAAGTGGATATGATACATATCTGAATCACAAAGCTTTAGCAGGATAATGCAGGTGCACGAAATAATTGACTGCGGCTCATAAGTGGATACATATTTTGATTGTTAGATTTCTTCAACACTGCTTTAAAAATGAACGACAACCCGAAATACGCATCCGCTATTGGCCGATAATCAATTCCTACTTTCGCTTTCAGTGTTTCGCTAAAGCTAGAACAAATGAAATCTGAAAATGACCAAAATTACCACAAAATACAATTTTATGTTATTTAGATATTTTAATTTCACATTTTATTTTCATACATGTTTGTTTATGAATTATTGCAACCCTGATGAAAGAACTGGCTTGGGGTTAATTATTATTTCGAACGAAATCATCGCATTTTGGCTAAAGTCAGTTGCATAATAATTATGTGATCTACTTTAGCTTGTTCGTAAAACTGACAAGTAGGTGCATAGAGAATAAATGCAGCAAATCATGAAGCAACAAAAAACACTATAGACATTGCAATAAATTGGTAAAATAACGGTATATCACAGGTAAGTCTTCTTAACAAACTAAGACTAGAATATTGGAGAAAATGTTTCCAAGACTGTTTTTCACGGATGTAAAAATACATTGACTGTGAAGGAGAATACCTTGAAAAATTAAAAATAAATGTTTTTTGTAAATAAATTGTGTTTTACTTTACCAAGATCAACGGAAGAGAATATCCCTTGTACACATGCACGCACGCACCAAGCACGCACGCACGCTCGCAAGCATACATACAGAAAACGAAAAATTTCAGATAAATTACGCTGTAGAGCAACCGTAGACATGTGTTTCTGATACGTAGCCAAGGAATAAGGTTGGATAACCTTGGAGATGTAAGCTACACGGAAGACTATCAGGTAATAGACTACCATTTGTAGCTTCAGCTAGAAGATCCTCAGTTTTGAGGACAACAACTAACATCGCCACTAGGAAGACAATGCCAACCCGCGTGCCATCCGAGACCAAGGAAAGATAAATCAAAAAAAAGGAATTATTGCGGATACATAGAATACAAGAAAGAGAAAAATATCGGTTAAATTCCGCTGTAGAGCAAACATGTCTACGGTTGCTCTACAGGGGAATTTACGCCATCTCTTTGTTCTTGTATTCTATGTACCGGCAATAATTCTATTTTTGATTTATCTTTCCTGGGTCTATATATGTATATATACTTGCGCGCGCGTGCGTGCGTGTGTGTGTAAATTTACTACCGGGAAAAAGTAGACTTGCATTTGTCTTAACAAAAAATAAAACCATTTATTTTGGACCTCCACCAACCATTTCCCTAAATATTTTTCGGACTATATAAATATGGCTTATCAAATTTATGTATCCCGGGTTTTGGGTTTTACATTTTCTCTATTAGGATATCTCCTCTCGGCCTTGTTTTTAGTAAATTCTTTCGAACATTTAAATGTTTGTTACCTAATTGGATTGTTTCTTGTTTCTCGATTAGTCCGCCGTAGCGGTGTTTTGGCCTACGTGTCTTTGGGAGATTTTGTAGCAAGATCGCTCTCAGTTGTCGTTGTTCCATCGATTAATTAAGTTGCAGAATTAACTCCAACCGTATTATATCTTATTGCAAAATTTGTGGTGTAAATGTACTGCCGTATATCGTAAAGTTACGCTTAATACAAGCAGATAAAAATGCAGTAAAAATTTATTTTATATTGTGTTACTCTTTCTTTATGGACGTGTTGCTGAGTTATTCTAATAAGCTTTCTTGTCATTTTCTATGAATTAGCTCATTCTTAACGTGTGTCGTTCCTCCTTGTTCTTTTATCTGCTAATTACGTACAATATTTCCACATATTTGTCGACACGAAGGTTAAACACGTGTCGACGCCATTTTGTCTATGTAGGCTGCTTGGATGTGTGTTTCTTAGACCATTTACCTAAGAATCAAATATTTTCTCTAAATCTGATAATTAGAATTCCTTCAAAGCACCCGGAGTTTTAATTTTAGTATTGGAGTTTGCACCGAACGCATTTTCTGAGAGTTTCCGTCTGTTCTGCACACCCACGTCACGACAGCTAGGTCTATTGTTCTGTTTTTTTATGTACCCATTTGTGTGTTAAATTTAATTTACACAAATTTAAAGTTGGCTTTATATTTTTGAAATTTAATTCCTTAATTTAGTTAAACATTTTTGTAACTTTTCATAATTTCATCCCGAGGCATTTCTGTGCTCAGAGGGCCTGGAATCATACAGGGCCTTTTTGGTAATGTTTATGGTCAGTTAAGCAAAAGAACGTTGTTCTAAATTTTGTGTTTAGTTATATTTTTAAAAGTATTTTAGAATTTTGCCGGTTAGTCTTAAATTTAATTATCAGTTACGAGGGGTCCATTTCAATTTTAATTTGTTGGTTAACAATTGAGCTGATGACCTCAAACCAATTTCAATTTAATTAGTATATTTAATTAAATTAATATTACTTTTGGGCAATTTTCAGTAAATTTTATTTAGTATTTTAATTTCGTTCTTTATATACAGGGAGAACCTGCAAAATATATTTGTACATCTATATAAAGGTGAGATCTCGGCTATTATTTTAATTTCAATGTTTAATTTTTAATGCTATTTAACAATTATTCTTTTAAGTATTATACAGGCTGTCCGAATAACTCGATCATTTTATTTGTACCTTTTATAATTTAATTTTCTTTCTTAAACATATCTAATTATTCGTAACTAGTATATTTTCTTTCTGTTTGATACAATTCTTAATTTCACCTTGTAATGTATCTAGATTCATGTGTTTTTTTTTAGTATCAGAACAACTATTATTCAATAAAATTGTTGTGTCTGGAAATACTTGGTTCTGTCTTGTCTGCCGCTACCCTGGGTATTTTTAACTGATTTTTCCATAGATTAAAGATCTTTTGGGGTGGAGAATATTACATAATAGGGGTTAGGTCACGCCCACTGGCGACTGAGTTAGAGTGCAGTAACTCAGGCATATGTCTGATGAAGGTCCAAAATAAATTGGACCGACACGTCTCACGCTATATTATTTATGGCATGTTCCATTATACTCACTAATCCTAGAATTTTCCTTCATGACCATTTCCAGACCGAACGTATTAAACACTCCGGCGACCTGTTTGTTCCGTTGAACGAAGGTGATGTTAAAATCACCTGATTTGGTGATACACCTTGTGATATTACATCTTTCATGCGACTTTTTTGATTGAACAATAGGTGTTTATAACACCTTTCTTCTTACCTGCCTATATAGATACCTGTTTATTCATTTGTATATCGCTCTTGACTTCTCCCTTATCGATCACTATACTTTGTTATTTTTCTTTTTCATTTCGTTTATAAATGCTACTATACTAATTGTTGATTGCAATTGGTTGATCTGTTATAACATTATAATTATTTCTTCCTGTTCACTTGTTATTTTCTCTAGGTGATAGACTAATTTCTTTAACATAACATTATCCTTTTCTAAAACACTACTCCTGCGGTACGGCTTTCTTACATTTTGTTCATTTACAATTTTAACGTCATGTAGGTATTCTACAGAAACTACCTAATCAAATTTTCTCTCATTATTTCTTTGTCTTTTTCTTCGTGTATTTGGGGTTACGTTTTTACATCATTTCTTCCTTGCAAATCTACAAATATTCCACATGTTTTTAACACAGAACTAGGATGATAATTATAACCACATTTCGCGCACGTTATATAAATTTTAACATCTGTTGTACGGCGATTGCACATTATATTTTTGCAACGCAGCGGCATTTTCAACTATTACGTCTGTCGCGCACTGGGAATGTATAATATAAATTAATAAATGTAGATAAGCAATATGTTGCTTCGCAGGAGTAGGGGAACTATGTCAGATTGATAGTAGAGTAAAAGGAAAAGAAGAAAAACGGGATTGAGTTTTTAGGGCTTTACATTTTGTACTTTCTTTATGTAATTTCTTTTAAATGTTAGAATATTAGTTATCATTTGTAATAAAATCTATGTAATAAATACATTATTATTATAAAAAAATTAAAAACCTTAATTTACCTAAATTTTATATTTTCATAGACAGGTTGTATTGATCAAGCAAATGGGTATTTAAATTGGGTTACTCAAAGAATAGATTTCTATATACGTATTTACGTCTGTAAATAACGGTTTATAAGATTTCTATATTGAACTTGTATATTAAAATAGCAGAGTTTAAGTTAATATGACGATTTACCGATTTAATATCATTTCAAGTGCATTGCTTTTATTAGCTACCGCCCACTTCTATTATTATCCTGCGCCAACGCAATTCTAATTATTAATTTTGGAATTCTAATTTTGAGGAGGTCGGCGGTCATGGAAATTTTGTTGAACAAGCACCGTCGCCGATATTTAATGCCGGATATAGCGCATTTGCTGGGCACGAATCTATACATTAGATGTAGGTAGATAAGAGAGAGGTAACAGTCTGCAGTGATGACGTCACAAAGGAGCGCGTATCGACGGTAGATAGTGGAGGCGCGACCCACGGCGTCGGCGCAGTTTTCCATTAACGTGCAGGCTCAATTTCGTTCTTCCTTCCATACTCAATTCATTCAAGCTTATTTTGTCGCGTATGCGATCAGATTCGGTAGGAGCTGCTTTGGCATGAATGACATTTAACTCCCGAACTTCTTCTATATCGGCTTCTAATATCCGTTGCTGTTCGAAATTTTATTCGATCTTATCACAATGATGTGCGTCCGCTGAAGGGAAGATATTTATTTGGATCGGATGTTTTCAGATTTTTTCGTTTCATATTCAGGATTCTGAAGTCATATTTACCTCTTGTACGAAATAGAAACTGGCATTATTTTTACTAAGGCAAAAATATACGTGCCGTTCTAGATAAACAACAAACAATTATTATTATTAATCGTTGATAATCGATAAGAGCATTTGCTTGTCATCAAGTAATTAAATTGCTTATTGGTGACATAGATTTAAGTGTGAAAATGTTTAGTTTAATGACGTTAACATAAACTAACATTTGGTTAACAAAGTAAATGAGTGGTTAATAACAATAACAAATGGGTTTACTCTAATAAAATGAATACAGAGAAATCGTAATATAGAATAAAACAAAAACTGATAAAACAATCTTTTTAAACAATCCTAAGACGAAATACATTAATAAGTACATTTTGCCAAACGAAATTTGCCCCAAGGATATAGAGATTTGTATTGTCTGATGTAGTTTAACATTTTCATTAATTTTCTTGAAATTAATTAGCGCAATTTACTTGTTAGACAAAATATTTATACAGATTTAACCCTGGAACGCTTAGTGGGGTTGCTGGTAACCCCAATAGAATTTAGAAACTTTGTAACTTTTTTGCGGTGCGGTTTGCATCACTGCGGAACTAGCTATGTTTATTTGAGGTTATGTTCTAAGTCATATGCGCGTTAAACATTTGCTTCTGTGCTTTGTTTTTACATTATAAAGCAATTGGGGTGACTTGTAACCCCATGTAAGCATTAAAGCTTAAATTATTTTCCACATTTAAGCAATTTGTTTTGAATTTAGATGGCAGTGAAACCAGGTGATCCTAATTTTGAAGAAATCGTTTTACGGTGGTTTGATGAAGCTGATTCAGAGTATGATTCTGATGGTAGTGACCAAGAATTTGAGGACCATATATCTCAGCAGTCAGAAGTTGAAAGTGAGATTTCAGTTTCGGACGATGAAGATAAGAATGCAGACACGACAGATCAAAATTTAGGTCCTTCTATCAAGGGTAAAAATGGACATCGGTGGTGCTCTGATCCTCCTCCTCGTACTCGGACACCTAAGCGAAATTTAGTTGTACGCATTCCAGGTCCAAAAGGCGAGGCAAAAACTATTTCTACTGAATTGGAAGGTTGGAAGTTGCTAGTTTCTGATGAAATAATAAACAAAATAGTTTTGCACACTAATTCGGAAATTATAAGAAAAAAAAGTAACTATACTGAAAATTGTGGCTATGTTGGCGAAACGGTTACAACGGAAATACTTGCTCTTTTTGGTCCCCTTAATATATCAGGATGCAGAAAAGATAATCACCTTACAACTGTCGAAATGTGGTCCAAGTATGGACCTGAAATATATTGTGCTATTATGAGTGAAACACGTTTTCGCTTTTTGTTATCATGTATAAGATTCGATGATAAAACTGTCAGAAATTGTGAAGATAAATTTTCGCCCATTCGGGAGATATGGGAGGAGTTTGAATCAAACTGTACTAAATATTATACTCCTCACGAATATGTTACCATCGATGAGCAGATTTTGGGTTTTCGCGGAAATTGTCCTTTTAGAGTATATATTGCGTCGAAGCCAGACAAATATGGATTGAAAATAGTAACAATGTGCGATTCACGGACTTTTTACATGGTAAGTGCCATCCCATATACTGGGAAAGAAATTAGACCAAATTCAGAGCCTCTACCAAGTTATTATGTAAAAAAGCTGTCTAAATCCATCCACGGAACAGGACGCAATATAACTATGGATAACTGGTTTACCAGCATTCCAATGGCAGATACCATGGTAAATAAATTCAATCTAACCATTGGCGGACCCTCCGTAAAAATAAGAGAGAAGTTCCTCCATCATTCCTGCCAAATAAAACTAAAGAAGCACTGACTTCACAATTTGCTTTCGACCAAAAAAAGACGTTAGTGTCATTTACACCAAAAAAGTCGAAATGTGTGTTATTGCTCTCTACAATGCACAATACAAAAAATATAGATCCAAATAATAAACCGGGAATAATTAATTTTTATAATTCAACAAAAGGAGGTGTCGACACATTTGACCAAATGGTTCATACATATTCAGTCACGCGGAAGACCAGAAGATGGCCTTTGCGATTTTTTTACGGAATTCTGGATCAAGCTGGTGTAAACTCCGGAATATTGTTTCAAATGGTAAAGGGTGAGAGACAAAAATGCATTCGCCGACATTATTTGTTTGAGCTCGGAATTCAACTTGCAAGACCGCACATGGAACGGCGTTTAACAAAAAATCTGCCAAAAAATTGTCTTTATCAATAAAAAATATTCTAGGGATAGAGGAAAAAAATATAGATGCGGTTCCACCTCCAACAAAACTTACAAAACAAACCCGGTGTGCAATCTGCCCAAGAACTAAAGACAAGAAAACTAAAACAGCTTGTGCAAAATGTTATAAACCTGTTTGTAATGCGCATCGTGTTGACATATGCCTAAAATGTAGTAAATAAAGTTTTTAATGTTTAGTTTTGCGTTTTTGATTTGCTTAAAATTGTTTTTATTGAATGGGGTTATGGGTAACCCCACCTAAGCAACTATGAGTGCACCTTTTACCTAAGCAGTTCAGGGTTAATTGGAAACTATTTAATGTAAACATTCAAATATCAATAGGGGAAGCTTGCCTAATTTGAATCACCGCCTAAATTGAACCACGCAAATATATTTTTTTTGGGAGACAACTTCTACCATCTGATGGCCAACTATTGAAGTTTGTGATCGAAAACTTATAGTCGTTCCACTACAGTGCCGTTTATAGTTTACATTGGTTACTGGCAGCGTAGTTTGTATTGTAGTGGTGTTTACTGTAATATTTTACTTCGCGTACTTAAGGCATTAACAAAAGGTTTATTATGGTAAGTACTTTATGATATCACAGTTATAGTGTTTTGATATACCTTACAAATTTCAAATAAAAACAACAGTAAAATAATTTTAAGGTTAAGTTAAAATTAAACTCGTGTTGTTCCCTTAATTGAACCTGGTATTGAATTCTAAAATTGAACCGGTTCAATTTAGGAAACGTGTGAGGGAGTTAGTTCAGTTTATTGAAAATTTCTATATTAGTATATTAAAAAATGTCTATATTATCTTTTCTTGAAGTAAATACTAGAGAATAAAATATTTTCAGGATTATATCATCGAAAAAGAGAGGCAATTATGGTAAATGGTCCGAAAAGGATATGGAAATGGCCGTTAAGGCTTACAAAGACGAAATTGGATTAAATGAATGCCAGCGAAGATTTAACATTAATAAATCAACTCTATTAAGACATGTTCGACAAACAAATAAAATCGCAAATAATTGCATAAAAAAAATGGGTACAAAAATTGTTTTTAATGTTGAAATGGAGGCATTATTAGTCAAACATATTCTAAAGTTTGAAGAAGTGCTTTTTGGTTTAACAATAAAAGATGTCCGAAAAATTGCATTTCGACTAGCAGAAAAGCACAAACTACCTCATAGATTTAATAAAACAAAATGCATTGTTGGAAAAAAATGGTTTTAGGGATTTGTGAGACGTCATAAGGAATTATCACTGAGACAACCAGAATCTACTTCGCTTGCGCGAGCAAGAGGTTTTAACAAGGAAAGAGTAACAGAGTTTTACGATCTTTTGGAAAAGTCAGTTGACAAATACAAAATTGATGCGACTACAATATTTAATGTTGATGAATCCGGGTATTCCACAGTTCAAAAAAGAATGCAGAAAGTTATAGCTAAAAAAAGGCAAAAGACAGGTGGATGGAATTACCAGTGGTGAACGTGGAGTTAACACAACAGTTGTGTGCTGTACTAATGCTGCTGGCCTTTATATCCCCCCTATGCTAATTTTTAAGAGAAAAAGATATTCTCCTGAATTAGCAAAAGGTGCTCCCAGTGGAAGTATTTGTCATATCTCTGACTCTGGTTACATCAACTCCGACTTATTCCTAGTTTGGCTAAAACATTTTCACAAAATTGTACAGAGTAGCTCCAACAAAGGTGTTCTTTTGCTATTAGATGGTCATACAACTCATAGTAATAACTTAGAAGCTTTAGAATTTTGTCGCGAAAATCGTATTCATCTTCTTCAGCTACCTGCACATACAACACCCAGGCTCCAGCCTTTAGATGTAGCATTTTTTAAACCTCTACAAAGTTATTACGTGCAGGCACAAGATTCTTGGTTGAAAGCTCATGTTGGACAAGCAGTATCAGCTTACGATATTGCAGAACTTGTAATTGAAGCATATGGAAAGGCAGCGACTGTAGGAACAGCCGAAAATTCTTTTAAAGTACCAGGCATTTGGCCTGTCAATAGGAATCTTTTTCCAGAACACTTTTTGCACCTTCCCTTGCAGTCGAGCCACAAATGGAAAAAGACAATAAGCAGGATGGTCAATCTTCATCTACTATTTTGTCCGAAATCAGTCCTAACACATTCAATGAAAGTTTAGAAGCGATATGTACCCTTCCATAAATTCCCGAGTCAGCGGTACTGCAAAAAGATGCCAACACACCACATCATCAGCTGTAGAACTGACTAGCATACCATACAAAGACGAATTGGTGGCAAAAAAAGAAATAGGGAAGAGTCAGAAGCAGCAAAAATAAGTATGAAGTGCAAGAAAACTCAAAAAGTTATTGAAAAAGTAAAATTTGATTTGTTCAATAAAACAGAAGGATTCATTAAAAACAAAAAACCGAAACAAAACCGAAATTACAACACAGAAAAAATAAAAAACCAAGTTTAGATGAATCAGCTGATTCAACCGAAGAAGATAAAGATGCACTGTGTTTGTATTGCCACGATTATTATTCCAACTCTGTAGCGGAAGAAGGGTGGATTAAATGTCAAGTGTGCTCGAAATGGGCACACGAGGAGTGTGCAGGAGTCGAAGAGGACGAGATTTTGATCTGTGACATGTGTAAAGAATAGCTTTTAATATGTGGTTCATTTTAAGCAACTGGTAGCCTAATTTGAACCGTTTTCCATAAAATGGTTTTTTATATTATACACAAAAATGTTTTCGTCTTTGTTATTTTCTTTCTGGAAAAATAAATGTTTGTAAATTTGTCTATCGTTTGAGTTTAAAATGTCCGTTTAAGGTTGATTATTGTCGGAATAATGGTCATTTCTTTCAAAGTGGTTCAGATTAGGTAACATTCCCCTATAATTCGCTGCATGCGACATGTTTGTAAAAACATACGCATCTCGCATTTGCAACTACATACATCTTTCTTCTGAATTTTACGGAGAGGGGTAAATACAAGAGACTATAAATAACCCCATAAAAAAAGTTTAGTGGTGTCAAACCGGGCGATCTGGCTGGTCATTCTACAGGTCCTCTTCGTCTAATCTATTTATTAGGAAATACATTGTCTAACCATCGCCGTACTGGAAGAACGTAGTGAGGAGAAGCTTCATTTTGAAGAAAATGTAAATCGTCCTCATCTTCTCCGTCCGCTCTATCCAGTTGATTTTCGAGAGCATCAATAATTAGCGGATTGATAGTATTTTCTAACATATTCAAATATGCTTTGCCATTTAGATTTTCATTGAAAAACAATCACTTAGTCCCCCCAAGATGCCTGCCCATACAGTATTTTTTTCAGGATACTGGCTATGTCCTGCTACAGACATACGACAGTTTTCATTATTCTAATATCTGCAGTTATATTATTTTACAAATCTATGTAGGGTCAGGTGGGGTAATTGTAAACTAGGGGTAATTGGAAACAGTACTGGGATTTATTAAAAATTTAAAATAGGCGCGATTCGCGCGTCAACTTCAGTGGACACACCTCGGCCGGATATGCAGTTGCATAGTTTACTCCGCTACAGTTGATTTTACGCCAACAGTGATAGTAAGTTTTGGATGGTGTTTTATCGTTTGGAATTTGTTTCGGTCACGGAACTTTACAAGTTTTGTTAGAGAGACTGAAAGGTAAGTTTGAAGCTCTTTTTTGATTTTGGCGATAAGTATTTTATGCAGAGAAACGTTTTTTCTGGACGTAACCTCAAATTTGTTCCTTCAGCCTCGACAAATATGTGTTTACAATTACCCCTTCGAAATTTGCGAATGGGGAAATTGTGAACGCCTAGTTGGGATAATTGTAAACAACAACTCGTCGCATCAAAATAGTATTTATTCTATTACAGGAACCAAGAAAGATGCCTAGGAAGTATATGAAGAAGAAAACTGACCAGAGGTACTCACAGGAAGATCTTCTATTGGCTGTCAATGACGTAAGGAACAAGAACTGCACGTATCGTCAGGCTTCACACCAATATAACGTGCCTGTGGCCGTGATGTACCATAGAATAAAAGGGAGAAATATCCCAGACACGAAAATGGGAGGTGGACGTTCCACTGTGTTTACAACCGAAGAAGAAGAACAAATGGTGGAATGCCTAAAAGCCCGAGCACGAATGGGATACCCGTGCGACAAGGAAGAGTTACGGGACCTGGTTGCCAAATACGTCAAAGAAAACAATTTACCAACGCCATTTAAGGATGGACGTCCTGGTCTGGATTGGTACTATGGCTTTATGAAACGGCATAAACAATTGTCATTCAAGAAGCCTGAACAGCTTCAGAAAGCAAGGAAAGACCAAAGGAAGCCAGACGTTATCTATAATTTTTATGAAAATTTGGCAAAGGTTGTTTTAGAAAACTCAATTGATAATCCTGCATTGGTATTCAATGCAGATGAAAGTGGCTTCGGGAATGATCCATCAAGGATAAAAGCTATTCGCGAACGGGGAAAGCCTCTTTCAAGGGTCTCAGGTGGTTCTGGGCGTGAGTCAACAAGTGTCCTGGCTTGCGTAGCGGCTGATGGATCCGTTTTACCACCATTCATTATCTTTAAAGGAGGCGCAGTGCAGGCTAGGTGGACTTCACCGAAGGATTACCCAGGCACAGTTTATTCTGTGTCTACCAACGGATGGATGGAGGAGCCTCAGTTCTTCAATTGGTTTGAATCTGTATTCGTAAAGTGGGTGAAAGATATAAGGTTACAAAAGAATTTACAAGATAAGGAAGCTTTACTGTTGTATGATGGCCATAAGAGTCACATAAGTTTGAGAATCGTTGAGTGTGCACTTAGCAATAAAATCATCTTGGTAAAATTTCCAAGCCATTTAACTGACAGGCTGCAACCTCTTGATAAGTGTATATTCGGTCCGGTGAAAACTGCTTGGGAGAAAAAACTTATTGCCTACGGAAAGAAGCACATGGGCCACGGGGTAGGACGACTAAAAAAGAATGAATTTACGGAAATCTTAGGAGAAGTCTGGAAAGAAGCTATAACAGTAAATAATATTAATAGCGCATTTATAAACACAGGAATGTTTCCTGTTGACTCTGCGAAGTTTCCCGGAGATGAATTTAATCCCATTGATTTGAAGAGATACAGAGAAAATCAGCGAAAAGCCGTTCTAAATTCTGAAAATGAACAGGACGAAAACAGGACGGAAAGGCAACCACTACAGTTATTAACGCCATCTCCATCTACATCCGCCACTTTAACTCCCGATCGTATTACGCCAGCCTCAAATGTTATTGCTGTTTTCTCGTCAGCAATTGCTAATACACTTGACGTCGAACCGTACAAAAAGGCAGCAGAGCCCAAAAAAGTAACACCAAGATTGAAGCAGGCTCGGTACGGTGAAGTTTTGACAAGTGTTGAAGTTATGGAACGTCTCAAAGGAGCCGAACGTTTAAAAGAGGAGAAAAATAACCGAAAACGTAAACCTCGGGGAGGAAAAACTTCCAGAGAAAAACTGAAGGACTCTGAAAGCGAAGAGGAAAATGACAATTTGAGACTTTGTAATGATTCAGATGAAGACATGAATGAAATACAATGGGCCGAAGAAGTTGCAGCCGACAGCTACCCGGAGGTGGAATATAAAATGCCAGAATGGCACGCAATTAAGCGAGGAGTTTACTTATTGGTCAAATTTCTTGGAGGACCTAGAAAAAGCACAAATTATAAATATGTCTGCCGTGTACGGGATGTCGATGAAGAAAGTGGAGACGTTGATGTTGTCGGTTTTAGGCGCAACGACACATTTGGCACTGAATTTGTTGAAAAAGAACAGGACGTTTCAACTGTAGAATTTGGGATGATTGTGGCCTTGCTACCTGAACCGAAAGTTGTGAAGAGAGCTAGAAAAACAATTCATGTTTTTGAAGGCACTGTTGGCGTTTTTGAAAAATAGTGTTTTTTCAACATATTTTCTGTGACCACGTGAAACTTAAATAAAGCATTTGTTATTTCTAGCCGCCTTACTATTGTCCTGCAAATTTATAGCTTGTATAGGGGTAAATGCAAACACGCATATAAATTGATGCTCAAGCATGCAAAAGGTTCACTTGCACTCCTATTCACATTTCCCCCATCAAAACTTACTATTAAACTTAATAGGACAACAAATGCATGTTTTCATTTACCCCTAAATTGTGTACCATCTAATTTTGTGTTGGGGTAATTGTAAACAGGCCCTAAAAATTAAAAAATGACATGGATAGACTTGAAATGTGGCAAAAAGCCTTCAAAAAGGTCAAACTATACGGGTATTATTACAGGTGTCAATGACCCATCATTAAACACAAAATATAGCATTTTAAAATGCAAGTATACAAAAAGCGTTTACAATTACCCTACCTGACCCTAGATAAAAAGTACATTCATCACTAAAGCAGGTATTTTTCAGAAATTCATTGTTATTATTAATCATAGTGGTCATTTGTTCACAAAACTATATCATCTGTCATAATCGTCGTCAGTTAGCTCTTGACATATTTTCAATTTATAAGGATGGAATTTGTGAATTATTGTAATTTTATGAACCGAACCAAGGAAATTCTAGTTGCCCTAGAAATCTGACGTAATGAGCTATTAGGATTTACGCCGAAATGACCCAACACTTCCAATTGAGCGCCTTCATTTAAAACTCTCGGCTGATTATGTTTTACATTTGCAACAGATCCAGTCTGAGTAAATTTCTTAATAAGAGTTAGGATTTATCTACGAGATGTGATCTTATCGGCCTTCGTTAAATTTTGCGGCAGTTCGTCGAGAATATTGATTTTCGGTTCCATTAATTAATACAATTTCAACCCTTTATAACAAACTATAAACCATTATTGTTATTTTATTTAAATCACTTTGGTCTGATAACACTAAATAACAATTTATACTAAAGCAACATACAATGTATTTCCACACGAGGAGCACCGGAACAATAAAATTATATATCCACTTTTTATGCGATTGCCTGTTTTTCGTTTAGAACATTATTTTAATGTGTTGTTACAAAAATTCAATGAAAGCAAAATCAGTATAAAAATGTTCCTAAAATATACACTTTTGTTTAATAAGTAACTACAAATAGAAGGTAAAGTATTTTGCATTAAACATAACTAAAAAGTGAAAGAACCATAGATTATTTATTTTCGATGTTTTTGAGAAATTTTTTAGTATTGGCTTTTGTTCAGATGCTCCCAAACTAGATTGACTAGCTAGTAATACAAAACAAAACAAATCAATTTTTTTTTTTAAATCTTTAAAACGAATCGATTAATTTTAAAAACTATAACGCCAAAATGTACTGTTTCAAAAGACCTTCAAAATGACGTATTACTCGATATCCCTTTTTATTTAAGATTTTTAATGAGGTATGAGGGCGTATTTTTATGTTATCTACCTAGCCATAAAACAAAAGAGTGACGATGTCAAGCAAATTATTGGAAAATTGCTGTCACTGTTAGAAGTACATGTGCTAAGTTGTGTTTAGTTATGCTGTGTCTAGAGATTTGAGACGGTCCATTTCCCGATAAAATGAGTGAAACTAAAGTTGAACATCGCAGCGTAATAAAGTTCCTGACAAAGGTAGGCAATGGTCCAAAAGCAATTCATGAAAGAATAGTTGCTGTATATGGGGAAGATACACCATCTTATTTCCAAGTAAAATATTGGTCTAAACTCTTTCGATGGGGCCGAGAGTCAATCAATGATGATCCAAAGTCCGAATATTGAATAAGAAGAAGTCTGACGGAGCTAGGTCGGGGCTATAAGGTGGATGCCTTAACTCTATAAACCCACAGTCATTGATTATCTGCTAAACTTTGTTTGCCTTATGAACCCGACAATTGTCGTGCAGCAACAAGTTTTTTTGTGGATAAGAATGCGGACGTTTTTTCTCCAGAGCAGTTCGGACCGTCAGACTTCTTCTTATTCAAAAATTTAAAAAGGCATCTCAGAGGAAAGCGTTTTGCTTCTGATGAAGAACTCAAAGAAGCTGTTGAAGCTCGAACTGAAAACATTGTGCGAAAAGTCGAAAATTTGGTATTGAAAGATCGGCGTGTAAAGATCTCTGTCATTGTCAATGAAGTCTGTATATCCGAAACAAGTGTTCTCAAAATTTTGCATGACGATTTAAGAATGAAGAAGGTCTCTGCACGGTGGATACCCAGATTGCTTACACATGAACAAAAACTATGCAGAAAAGTAGTTTCTCAAGAAAATTTGGTCAAGTTGGAGAGGGACAAAACATTTTTATCTCGAATTATTACCGGGGATGAGACGTGGGTATATTACTAGGACCCTCCTACTAAACAAGAATCCATGCAGTGGATTCATAAGGGCTCTCCGCCACCAAAAAAGCCAAGACCCAATTTTCTGGAAAAAAACTGATGGCAATTGATTTCTGGGATGCTGAAAGAGTTTTGCTTATTGAATATATGCCGAGAGGGTCTACCATAAATGGAGTGGCCTACGGAAACACAATTAAAAATTTAAGAACTGCTCTGGAGGAAAAACGCCCGCATTCTTATCCACAAAAAAACTTGTTGCTGCACGACAATTGTCGGGTTCATAAGGCAAACAAAGTTCATCAGATAATCAATGACTGTGGGTTTACAGAGTTAAGGCATCCACCGTATAGCCCCGACCTAGCTCCGTCAGACTTCTTCTTATTCAAAAATTTAAAAAGGCATCTCAGAGGAAAGCGTTTTGCTTCTGATGAAGAACTCAAAGAAGAATATTTTGCGGGGTTACCGAAGCATTTTTTTTCTGAGGGTATGGGGCAACTGGAAAAAAGATGGAATAAGTGTATTAGTGTTGAATGGAGTTATGTTGAAAAATATCTTTTTTTGTTCTCTTATGTGCTTTTTTTTCATGGCTAGGTAGATAACATAAAAATACGCCCTCGTAGCTCCCGGGGGCAAGGGATTAAAGTAGGTGAGTCAATTCCTGCATCAAGAAATGGCCCCCACGATAACACTTCCTACGTGTTTCAGGGAATTTTTCATAGATTTCCAGATTTCCAGAAATGTAGGGTGGGAAGTTTTGAAATGAACACCTGCACAAATCATATAACTTTTATATTTGATTAATATTTAGTGCTATATAGAAAGCTTACCACATACCTTTTGAACATTTTAACGAAAAAGGTAAGTATTTTTTGACAAGGGTCGCATTTGAATGGCAGCTCTTCTATTGATGATTGCTCCATTGCAATTTAAACCGCAACGTCTTAGTTTGATTTAATCACGTCTTTAGTCTTTTGCTAGTAAAACTGAGTATGGGTGACCTGATTAAGTGTATTACTCTCACGGGGATCATCAGGATATTGCCAGCCTGGGGCGTTTGTATGGCAAGGTGTTATCGGGATCATAGGTGAGCGTACGAGAATGAGTTTATGTTCTTCTATCTTGCTGTAGAATTCTGGGAAGTTAAGTTGGTATCTCGATCTAATGCACCATGACGAACTGAGAACCTTTCTAGAGACGTTCTAGAGTACTAGTAGTGATTTTATATGGATTTGGACGGTGATGATCTAAACTTGCACTACGTATGTCATGTAATAGAGACCACAGTAGGCTTCCATCTGTTTTTGCTTCCTTAGATGTGTTTCTTAGATAAAGTGAGAAGATAAGACGTCTATCAATTATCACTTCTAGACATTTCATGTGTGGTACGTAGATGAAACATTGCGTCTAACTACAGATTTTTTATTGCAAGTTTAGGGCTGCTAGATGTTGCTGGTATTGCTATGTCATCTGAAATAGATAAGAAATGAAAGTGTGGAACCTCTGGAAAAACCTACTGTGATGAAATGGCAAACCCCGCACACGTTGAATAATGTCACGTACTCTTTCTTTATACTACTTAAACTATTAATATATGCGAGAGGTACTTACTTTTTACGTGACTTATAACTGGGGGTAGCTCTCTGAAACTCACTTCTACTAATCACCCTTAAATATATATAATTAAAACACTTGTAAGATTAGACTTGTTTATTACTAAATTACATCCGTTTGTACTCGTGCCTAAACTACTTCTATTGATTCCTCTAATCTCACCTCGCTCGATACCTTCCATTGCCTCATCAGCGTCTTTGCTGTCTGTCTAACATCCGCGGCTAGCAAAGACGCTGATTCAGTTCCGGTGTATCGAACGACATTACACATATTTCTTACATTTATTTTATCTATGGAAATTTCGGTGCCATTACCCCCCTCTTCGAAAAAATATGCTCCGACATATTTGCTTAAATTTAAAGGTCGCCGCCACCAAATTTCCATAGATAACCTTACATCTCTAAACTTATCCTATTAGCTATATATCTTATGAAATCACATCTTTCATCTATAAATTTGAAAAATCTTAAACTATTTACATGTTACAAAGTTCTGTGTCCAATCATCAATTACTTCATCTGGCCTCGGCGATTTCCCATGCTTCATCAGAACCCGTTCCCTTTTCATTTCCATATTGGGTGTGAGCCTTCTTTTCTTCTTTCTTGTTTTCTTTCTGCCCTACTAAATACAGACTCTCTCTTTTGGCCACCATCGCGTTCTTCTTTCTGTCTTACTCAATTCGGATAGATCATTTGCCGTTTTCGTCTTCGTCTTCTTTCTGCCTTACTAAATTCGGACAGATCGCTTGCTTTTGTCCTATTAATTTCAGACACGTAACAGACTTCTTAACGAAACTACCTCTTCTTTCTGCCTTACTCAATTCGGACAGATTGCTTGTTCTTTCGTCTTCGTCTTCTTTCTGCCTTACTAAATTCAGACAGATCGCTTGCTTTTGCCCTATTAGCTCCAGACATGTAACAGACTTCTTAACGAAACCACTTTTTTCTGCCTTGCTCAATTCCGACAGACGATCCCCTTTGGTCGAGACAATTACTTCGGGAAGGTGCTCTTTTTCCGGGAAATGCGCTTGGAACAAGAATACACATGTGCATTAATACTAGAAATTTAGAAAGCTTAACTAAGTATACCTATTCTAAATTAGAAATTATTCACATACTCTAAAATTACAAATTATAATATTTGTTCACTTGTAGCTCGCTTTAGTTCCAGTCTACAATTTCTCCCATCTGGAAGAACAAACGTCCCTTCGTCATACGTCTGCAAATCTACTTCGTTTTTCCTATAACGTACTTTTAATTCAGGACGTCTTCTTACTCTAACTCTCCTTATTACTACTACTATTAAGGAAAAAATTATTATGACGATTACTGTATAAATTAAGGCCGACTCTACATATCCCTGAATTCTTTCTATCTTAACTCTACGGATAGCTACAATATTGTCGAGTACATTATCTAATTTTTCAGTATCAGGAAATTAACTTTTCACGTTGAAAGTTAGTTAAATCATTCAAGATAAGTTTGGATGATATTTTAGAGACATTGAATTGTTCTAAAAATTCCCGGCGACTCCACCACTTGTCACGTACTCTTTCTTTATACTACTTAAACTATTAATATATGCGAGAGGTACTTACTTTTTACGTGACTTATAATTGGGGGTAGCTCTCTGAAACTCACTTCTACTAATCACCCTTAAATATAATTATATAATTAAAACACTTGTAAGATTAGACTTGTTTATTACTAAATTACAGTTACATTATCCGTTTGTACTCGTGCCTAAACTACTTCTATTGATTCCTCTAATTTCACCTCGCTCGATATCTTCCATTGCCTCATCAGCGTCTTTGCTGTCTGTCTAATATCCGCGGCTAGCAAAGACGCTGATTCGGTTCCGGTGTATCGAACGACGTTACACATGTTTCTTACATTTATTTTATCTATGGAAATTTCCGTGGCAATAATATCTATACCATTTCCTGCTTTATGAGCGACTATTTTAAAAACATCTATTTCCCATCAATTGCTATAAACGGCGAATAACGAATTCGATCTATTCTATTTTATTAAAATGTTGATCGAATTTTATTAAATAGTTCTTATAGGAATCGCATGCCGTATGTTTTCACTAAAAGGGGACAATTCTTAATAAGTTGGTCATTTCTAACATTGATTGTATATTTAAATAATCGAAAACATATAAAAGTAACATTTCAAACATTGCGGAATAAAGATGTAATATACTGGTTTATTATTTGTGAAAACATTTTTTATAAGTTTCTCAATAATTAATATACATAAAAAAGATTTCGTCTATAGCCGTGAGTGTTTTGTGATGTTTAGGCCGCGGACATGACCGAGTTAAACTACGACGAAGTTACAACGGAGCAAAGAAATAATGTAAACAACACACATTTACTGAATAGCTTTATTCACTCATTATTCATATGGTGAACTGCAACATCTGTTATTGACTCACATGTTGACGGAAAAACAACACAAAAAAAGTCCACTTAAGTCGTAAATATTCTATTTTCATCGACGGAGATATGGGAACGTCAGAGGTTTTTAAAATTTATTGTATTTACCTTATATTTCGCATGATACTTATTCATACTTAGTTTCGTTTTTTCATTGTTTTGCCTGTTAATTACGTACTTCGTAATTTATGTAATAGTTCCTGTTTAATCCCGTTTCATTGAATCGACTTCTCCCAATTATCTAGACGTAAGTGTGCAATGGATTTCGTTCAGTTTCAATAATATACGCATAAATTTTTAGTTATCATTTATTTAGATCTAGGACATTGTTTATGTTACTATGATATGGAAGAACGTCGAGAAATACATTGTCTCCTATCCGGAAGTTAATAGACTTGTATCCGCTTTTAAAAAAAGTTTTCCGAAAAGCACCATCGAGGGTGGCCCTTTACAGGGAAAAACTTCCATCTTTGTCACTGCCACCCTCGCCAATAATAACTAGATGGGGAACATGGCTGGAAGCTACTAGTTTTTATGCAAAGAATTTCGGTACATGTTTAAATGACGACGCTCGAAGTAGTTCTGAGTGCAAGGAACTAACACAAATTCCATATTTAAAAAATCAGTTGTTATTCCTTCAGGAACACTTTGGAAATTTGTCTAAACGAATCACATATTTTGAAAACCGAATGTCAAATTAAAAGATGGATTAACTACATTAAATGTGGCTATTAATAACTTCAAAACTATTCCAAGTGACTTCGGATGTGGCCTTCAGCAAAAGTTAGACGCAGTTTTTAATAGAAATCCAGATTTACTAACATTGCGGCAATTGTGTATGCTAAATACGCTGAAATAAAAGAATATTTCAATTGCGCAATTATAACCAGTTGCGATGTAGAAAGGACGTTTTATATCTACAAAGATGTAGTTAATTCAAAGAGAACAAATCTTAGAGAAGAGCAAATGAACAAATAATAATGTATTTTGTCTTTTATAAATCACCAGCTACTTGTTATCCAATTATGTAAATAAAATTAAAACCTCTTTAAAAATACATCTCAATAGTGCGCCCATGGGCGATGAGTCATGACTCGCTCGTGTCCGCGGCCTAGTGATGATAGTAGAAATAAAATGGATTTATCCAAACCCTAGTATTTCTAACTCTTTTAGTAACGTAACATTACTACACCTATTATAGATCGTAACCGTACACTGTAATTAGTCACCGCTATTATTTTTATACTCTTATATTTCTTTCTGTGGTGTGGTGATGGGTGTTTAATTTTAACTGAGCTTTCCAAGTTAGTGTGTAGTTTGTGCATGTTAAGTGTTAAAAGTATCTTAGGATATTTTATCAAACAGTGTATACTTTGTCACCAGTATCTAGAATAAAAAATGTAACTACAGTAATAACTTCATTTTACTTGCCAATTCACACATCCACCAAATCACCTAAAACTTAATATTGAAAGTTATATTAAAGAAAAGCTAGGATATATGGATTAAGAGAACTTTCAGTAAATCTAATTTGTTACACGCGAAAAGTTTGTATATATGTGGGCAGTACTGCTACTAATAAAAGTAAACATCAATCAAACACGAATAAAACACAAATATGAAGCACGGAGTAAAATTGAGAAAAGCATTAAAACTAATTTAATAATGTTATATCCTAGCCATAAGTGGAATACTTACCAGCTATCTGCAATTGTTTACCACGATTTATAATGTTTTTGTTGGAGTATGGAAATGTGTTTCTTATATTTGTAATAATAATAATAATATCTAAGTACAGAAAAGTATCAGCAACTATGTATTATGTACTGTTAAAGGGGTAGGGAAATAATATCTATCTTAGTCACAGTTAGTAATATGAATATTTTATGCACAAGATTTGATTAGCTATTCCACCAACTATAGTTTGAGCCCTTATAGTCTATTTGTAACCATCATTTTAAATAATAATTTGATATAGAGTTTTTTACGCCTTGAGTCTTTCGCAAATGGCTAATCTCGTCACACAACAATACTATGTGCCAAAAAATAATATACAATTATGTAAGTAAATCAAAACATGAAAGCATATGTGTTAGTACCTACAGACATATATGTTTCTATCTCATTAGTTTTCGTCAGTGTAGCATAACTAGGAATTTTTGAGGATTATTAAAAACATAAACCTCAATTAACAATGCCGAAAAACAAGTTATTTGAGAATAATTAAGAAAAAGCGTTACCGTAGCTCATAGTTGGTGAAAAAATGTACAAATCGAAAAGAAAATTCATATTTAAATAATCAAAGTCTGCCTAAATATGTCACACTTAGTGCTACAAAGATGAGAGGTTATTAGATAGTATCAGTAAAAATTCTAGGAATGAAATATAGCAACAAATAACTCTAAAGATTAAATACATAGGATATCGATTATTCAGAACCAAAAGGTAGGTGACCAAAAGCGCATTAACCATACCACTTAGAAAAACAATAATCCGACCATAACAAACCCAATACGTTGAGAGATAAATCAATAACTTAGGGTAAAATGTTATATATACAGGTGTTACATTTTGATAGTAAGAATTTCCCTGTTACCTTGACAAGGAAATTTTCCACAAAAATTTTCACTAAGTTAACTTGAGATACAAAAACAAACTATATTCCACAAGTATAAAGGGAACCATGAAGTAGGTCTACAAGCTAAATTGCTAAAGAGGAGAGAGTATATGTTACTCAATACAGAAGACATAGGAATGAAACTTGGTTGTAAACTCCAAAAATACAACCAGGGTTCTTCGACAAATCGGCCGGAATGGAATAGGTAACAAAATGATAAAGAATAAATCTATATAACGCTGAAACGAACAAGTATCTGCAGGTACATATCTAAGAATAAGAAATACCAATTATATAGAAAAAGAAATTAACAAGGCTGTCAGAAAAATCCTTTCAATAGATGGACTTACGGAAGATCGATATCAGGATAGCGACCATCAATTTTAGAGCACATGCATTTTATGATTAGACTTTGTAAACTTTCAAAAGAATTAGAGCATATTATTACTGAAATGTATTTCACAACTACCCATAAAAAATCCATATATTTAAAAACTACTTATAGTGAAAATTAACGTGTTTGAATTCCACGTTTGTTTGTAATTAAGTACTGTTAGGATATTGTGTTCTTTGTTCAACACTGTGCATAAACAGCAAGAGACATACATAAAGTAATACTCATACTATAATTTGGTAAATTTTGAATTTGATGAGCAACGTAAAATATTTGTTGTGCTTTTGTTATATTAGAACGTTATTTGTTGCTGTGATTATTATAGTAGCGTAGTCATATTTTCTTTCAGAATATTTTGCAAAAACAACAAACATCAAATATTTAACTTTTGCTGAATGTTTTCTCTGTTGTTAAAATGCACTTGACGCAAAACCAAGACTGCGTATTCAAGTCTTGATCAAATGAATACGTAGAAAATTGTAGACAGAGCTTTAATATTTTTGAATTTTCTTAATTCTTTTTTTCAAATCAAGCTTTATGTGAGGGTGAGATAACATCCAAAAAGTATCCAAATTCCACTGTATTAATTCTCTTGTGTAGTATACGATAATGTTTATCTTACACTTTGAAATGTTTTGTTCACAACACTGTTAAATTTCGTTGTAGCTTAAGATTACTGTCAAATTAATGTTAGATTTTTTTATATATGTATGCTATATTAATAAAAAATATGTTTTTTTTTAATTTAAAATTTTCACATATTTCTCTTGTTATCTCATGTGTAATTGTGGTTATATCTCTTCCCGATACTTTACAAGGACTTTTATTTATTATTCAGTGTGGTAGTAAAGTTTGGAACAAAATTTATAAAAGCGCTCTACGTATATTGTTTTTAAGAAAATCGCTCGGACAGGTCAGTTTTTGTTTTTAAAATAGCATGTTATAAATGACGACCTCCACATTTTTCTTCTGTTTATAATAAATTCCCTTACTTCAATAGTTATAATGTAGTAAAAATAATAATCAGAAAACAAACATATAAAAAATATTAAACAAATTAATCAATAAAATTTAACGCAAATGCTCAAAGTGCCCCCTTCCAACCATTTGACATTGACCAGCACGACAGTAAACACCTTCTATACTTCCCTCAATAATACCAGGCCTGTGTTGTTGGGTCAATTGAAATAAACTTGTGATTTTAAGTAACCTCATAGATAAATATCTAAGGGCGTTAGGTCGGGGAAACGCGCTGGCCGCTGTAGCATCAATGTATCCACGGACCTCTATCCCAAAACGAGGATGCGCCACATCTTGTTGAAACCAAATATTCTGATGAGGTAGGTCGCCATCTTCATTATTAGGAAAAAAATGAGGTGTGGCCACCACACGACTTTCTTATACGTATGAGCGTTTCAAACTATACAATCTTAATAAATTTTTTATACAAAACTTATTCAAAATCCTATTCTAAATACTTTTATTCTCTTAATGAATCGCTATAGAATGCATACTTTGCAAGAAAAGAAAAAAAGAATTTTGAAATTTCATGTATACAAAAAATATTGCAAATATAACTCTAAATACTTTTGTACTCTTAATAAATATATATAGAATGCATAATTTACGACATATTTGCCAAAAATCGCTATTCGGTAAGAGTAAAAGTGTTACTTCCGGTCCGAATTTTGAAATCTTCTTTATACAAAAGATATTGAAAACTATATTTTAAATACTTTTATACACGTAACGTACTTGTCTAAAAAGCTTGACTTGCGAAATATTCGCAAAAAACTGATTTTCGATAAGAGTAAAAGACCTACTTCCGGTAGGAATTTCGAAAAACTTTTTAAATAAAATTGTTCTCAATTTTAATGTTAAGTACATATGAATTCTTTATAAATTTGTATAAACTTAGTATTTGACGAAATATTGGCAAAATTCGATTTTTTCACTGAAGTAAACTGCTACTTCCGGTCTACCGATTTTACTCAAAAACTAATCAGATCTCAAGAGAGAGATTATACACGTAAATACAAAATTTGGAATTGATATCTCCAGCGGTTTGACCGCTATCGTGGTCACACACACACAGACAGACAGACAGACAGACAGACAGACATTTTTTAAAAACCACTTTTTTGGTATCAGGGGACCTCAAAACGTGGACATCTGCAAAAATCTCGAGGTCGAAAATTTTCATCATCACAATACTTCCTTATACTACGTATAAGAAAGTAAAACGCTGCCACCGCTAGCACCACGGGCTGCTGTCAGCCCATACATGTAATTTGTCTTCATGTTGACTGTGTGATTCCTGGATCCAGTGACATTTGCTACAGTACATCGTCATAACTACAGTTATGACGATGTACTGATCCGCTGAGAAAAGAAAATGGCTTCATTAGAAAAATGTTTTTTTAAGAAATTGGTATTTTGATCACATCGTAACATTAATTCTTCATAAACTTGCAATCAGCGGTCTGGGCCATCTTGGTTTAGTTCGTGAATTAGATGCACCTTCTACGGATAGTTTTCTTTTTTAAATAATTTTACAACAAAACTGTGGTCCACCTTCTTATATAGGGCAAGTTGACTAGTAGAAATATGATGATGTTCCTCTGCTTCAAGTAATACTTTTAAATTTGTATCATCACTTATTTATGGTCGATCTTCTCGGGACAAATCCTTTATACTTCCAGTTTCTGTAAACTTGGCGAACAATTTGCTTACTGCAGATGTGCAATTGGAGGACTATCAGGATGTGGTTGATTGAATAACTCACAAGCATCCGCATGAGTTCTTAGTCTATCGCCGTATTCTTTCTCGTTCCGTTAATTGTGACATTTTTTGTTCTTAACTTCAAAATTTAGTTTGGCTTTTTACAATTTATATAACTGTCAAACTTTTCTTAGTTAAATTGATTTAAATTAAGATTTTTACTTTGCAAATGTGTCAAAAGGTACCAAGGTTTATTAAAAACTGAAAAAAATAGTGAAGATTGTCATTTAAAAAACGATAATGACGTCATTGTGTAAAAACCAATGACGTCATTAAAACAACATTTTCGTGAAAAGATGGCATTTTAAACACAAATATTGACCTGTCCGAGCGATTTTATTAACATTATACATAGAACGCTATTATAAATGTTGTTCTGAAGTGTATCACCACACTGTATATTATTCCTATTGACGTAACGATTGAAATTATCTCACTACTTGGTTGAAAATAGACAGATTCAACTTATTGCAGAACTTTCTCAAGATGTCCATATTTATTAATAAAATCCTATAATAATTCGTGTTCTTCTTATATTCTTTTATATTATTTAACATATAGTAATTTTTCTTTCTAAGAATAAAAATGTCTGCATCTACTGTGAATTACCAGCTTATTTTCATCTAAGAGAGTTTTCCTGGTTGTCTGCTCTCAGTCGTCAAGCACTGCATTCTTAAATTCTTTCAACTTATATAGTTATATGTCTCCTACATTTCATCATATTAATTACTCGATTGACGTATGATCTCATACCTTTTTTTTACTTTCTTATACGTAGTATACGGAAGTATTGTGTTGATGAAAATTTTCGACCTCGAGATTTTTGCAGATGTCCACGTTTTGAGGTCCCCTGATACCAAAAAAGTGGTTTTTAAAAAATGTCTGTCTCTCTCTCTCTCTGTGTGTCTCTCTCTCTCTCTGTGTGTGTGTGTGTCTGTGTCTGTGTCTGTGTGTGTGTGACCACGATAGCGATCAAACCGCTGTAGATATCAATTCCAAATTTTGTATTTACGTGTATAATCTGCCTCTTGAGAACTGATTAGATTTTGAGCAAAATCGGCAGACCGGAAGCAGTAGTTTACTTCAGTGAAAAAACCGAAATTTGCAAATATTTCGTCAATTACTAAGTTTAAACAAATTTATAAAGAATTCATATGTACTTAGAATTAAGTTTGAAACAAATTGTCTTAAAAAAGTTTTTCGAAATTCCAACCGGAAGTAGGTCTTTTACTCTTATCGAAAATCAGTTTTTTGCAAATACCTCGCAAGTCATCCTTTTAAGACAAGTACGTTACGAGTATAAAAGTATTTAAAACATAATTTTCAATATCTTTTATGTAAAAAAAATTTCAAAATTCAGACCGGAAGTACCACTTTTACTCTTATCGAATAGCGATTTTTTGCAAATATGTCGTAAGTTATGCATTCTATATATATTTATCAAGAGTACAAAAGTATTTAGAGTTAGATATGGAATATTTTTTGTATAAATGAAATTTCAAAATTCGGACCGAAAGTAACACTTTCATACGTATAAGAAAGTCGTGTGGTGGCCACACTTCATTTTTTAATTTGAGACATGATATCAGTAATTTAGTAATGTAAATAATAATAATTTTACATTATTCTGTGATTACTAATAACATAAATATTACTATTTGTGTTAAAAAGTTAAGATATTCCGAAAACATTAATGAAATGCAGTTTTATGTCCAATATTTAGTTTGATTACATCCAGTATTATACGTATATTGTTAATGTAAAAATTATATTTATTTATATCGCGCTTTAAGGAATAATGTATCTATTATTTTGAAATTACATTTGATAAAATTTGGGCCGTTGAATTTTTTCTTTTTCAATTCACATGAAACTTTAAAAATGTTGGAATAAATGATATTTGCTTCAAATGTTACGTGGATGATTCCACCCCAGTCATCCCTACAATAAAACGGAACAAGTTCAAACATAAGGGTGGCTAGGGAATTGCTGCAGCATCAGATTTGAAATTGTGTCTACATCTGGGGTTTAGAGATAAATGTATTATACCGTGTTCTAATGTTACTTCTACTCTAGTTATTAATATTCTGTCAGCTTTCTCTTTTGATCATCGACGATCTACTTATAATAGCTCCTAATAATAGAATAATATAGATAAAATGTGATAGTTTCTTATACATACACATTTATTCCATTTATAAGAATATATACATACAAGAAATTTAGAATATTGTTAACTAAATATATATTACTATATATAGGTTTCCAACATTTTTATATTTGACAGAAAAGTCATATATGTTGGCACTATCTTAAAACAGTCAAGGTACACTGTAATCATACAAATGTCTATATTTAAATATAATCATTTCCACTTTAAGTCAAAAAAATTACCACCACTGACCATAAAACACATTTATAATTATCTGCAGCAACATTTATAGATGTACAATTGCAGTATCATTAGCTGCTTGTAAATTTTCAGAATATCGTGTACACTAGGATTTACAAAAGAAATGCAAATATACAAATTTTCTTTTTTACAAATTGAGTGCACTTTTTTCTGATCTTTCTACTGATACAGCATACGTAATAGCTATTTAAAAACTAACAAAAAACAGAAGAAAGTGATCTTTCATTTCACATATTATCGATGTTTGCTGATGTGGATAAAAGTAAGCAATTGAATAACAAACAAACATTATTAAATACGTAACGGATTGATTATTAATGAAAGGTGTTTGGACCATTATATTCTAAGCAATTGAGATTTAGGTAGAGTCGAAAATATCTTACGCCATGAGGTGCTACGATATCCTGCAACGAGTAACAAATATCTTTAACATTTCATATGTTTGTATAAAGATAATCTTTTTAGTATATTTGCATACAAGAAAACTAAGTGATCTAATATATTTGTGATTGTAATAAATTTAAATACCTACATACATTGTATAGGATTTCGTCGAAAAATATGCTAGGAGCTTCAAATATCACGTCATACATTAGCTATTTTTGATGTGGCCAGGCTAACTTTAAATTGCAGAATAAAATTTTTGCAAAAAATTCAATGTTGAGTGTATTTGTTGTCTAGTATTCTACACTACATATCTCACACATTTGTTATGTGTGTTACTTGTGTATTATAATGTAGTTTACTTAATTAGGTTATAGCCATACACTACGTCAATGTTTCTGATAATGATTTGTAAGATACCAGCTGAAGATCAAATTTATCCTTTTAATAACAATAAATAACACTTTTATGCTCAAGTTCCACACTCATAGTTGAACCAGTTAGAAAATGAGTGTAACAATAAACAAAAATAAAACAATGGCTGTCAAATAAAAAATAATGTATACAACGAACATTCAATCAATTTCGTTGTAGCATTTAGTACAATAATAGCATAGCTATTGTAGAACTACAGAATAATAAAGACTCCACTTGATGTCTAACTTATCTAACACCGTGAGGATTTTTAGTTTTCCAAAAATATTAATTGTATGTGTTAAATATGTAGTTATACGTAAATCTAATTTTCTCCAAACATGACATTTTAAATGGGAAGTTATTATTAGTTTGTAATTGCTTGACAAACAATATCCATTTGCATTTATACGGTGTCTATAACGTTTTGTACCTTTCTTTTGTTTGTGTACCAGTAGTATATGTAAGTAGTGGAACTATAGGTTATTTATTATATTCTATTTGGTACTATATAGTTTTCTTAATAATTTAAATTAAAAAAAGGGTTGGATTTTTGTTGTCTATACAGAATATTATTGAATTTTTAGCGTGTACATAGTAACCAATATTTACGGCTACTCGATATAGTCTATTTTCGTTGGACACCCGACTAGCTTTAGTCATAGGAACGTTAATTAATCCATGGTATACAGCATTGATTGGTATACTTATAATTTTTAATACTCTTCTTTGATTTCGCAGAGTACCTTTATAATCACTTCTTAAAAATATGCAATATGATTTAAGGGTGTTGTATACCAAACTAAAATTTTCGACGTCTTCGCTGCGGGTATCAGGGGGTAGTGCTCAAGGGTGGAGCTTGCCAATACCCCACTACTATGTACTGTTTTGCTAAATGCTAGTAAAAATCTAAATTGTACAGTTTAGTACGAGTTTATAAGTACCGCCCTTGTACAGCTATGCATTCGAAATGACATACGTATGATGCGTTAAGTACTAATTGTCTCTGTTCAAGCTACACATACTCTACGTAACATAGGTGTTAGTAATATTTTGTATAATTTATTCAGTCTGAAGTCTAGCCGAGTCTAGTCTGTAGGTAGTATTTTTTTTAGTCAGAAATGTGTTCAATAAGTCAAAAGAGATGTAAGATGGAGTTCTGATTAAATGATAAGCGTATAGTGGAAAAAGAAATATTACTTAGTGCGTATGAATACTTGAGTATTACTTTGTTGAACGGCGCTAATGTCATCGTGTTGATTATCTTTTCCATTGGGCATATTGAAAATCGTTCTGTAAAACAATTTATATCTGTATGTAAGAATTATCATTTCATAATTTTACTTAATGCTAAATAATTAATATAAATAATAATGAATTGTATACAATGCGTTCATGATGACAGGAACAAATTCGTTTAAAATTCAAGTAAATATTTTGCAGAAAAACGCACGGATAGGTCGATTAGTATTTTTAGTTGTGAATTTTTTGACATAAAAAAATTATATACAGGGTGTCTAAAGAAGAACATATGCAGCAATAATTGTTTTTTCAAATGGAACATGCTATATTATGCCATATTTGAATTGTATGGTAAATTCTCAACACTCACAACATACCATATCCCCAAAATCAGCGATTTTCAGAATAATGACGTTTGAAATGTGATGAATTAAAAAAAAATACATGAAAATCGATTAATTTGGAGTAGAGTTTTTTGTTGAAGATAAAATTTGCGATACCAGGTTGTTTTTGTTGGCTTTTAAAAAAATTTTCAAGGTGTCCTTGTTCAATTTAAACATTTTATTTCATTACCTATGTGTATTTTAATTTATCACAAAACTCATTATTCCGAAAACCGCTGATTTTGGGGATATGGTATGTTACACAAAAATGTGTTTATTGTGTTTAGAATTTACCCTACAATTCAAAAATGGCATAATATACAGGGTGTTCCATTTAAAAAACCAATGATTGCTGCATATGTTCTTCTTTAGACACACTGTATATAATTTTCTTATGTCAAGAAATTCTAAACTAATAATAATATAATAATAATAATAATAATAATAATAATAATAAACTTTATTCATCTTTAGATGTTTACAATGTTACACTATAATTTTAAACTATATACAATCATTCCTAACATACCTCGTACAATAGTGTCTAAACTCTCTTATAGAAGGACTCTGTTTAGTCGCTTCAGGCATACCGTTATATAATTTTAAACCCTTGTAAAAAAGACTATTCTGCGAAGCCGATTTTTTGTGAAAAGGTAACCTAAAGTTATCTATGTATCTAGTATTGTAGTCATGAATCTCATTACTACATGAAACATATTTGTTTAAATACTTTGGTAACCTATTATGTATTATTTTATAAATCAATATAAGAGTGTTGAACTGAATCCTTTGCTTAACACTAAGCCATTGTAATGTATCTAACATTAATGTAATTCGAGTATACCTATTGCAACTCAGTATAATCCTCATAGCCCTGTTTTGCAGTTTCTGTAATCTATATATATCCCCATCTTTGGCTAGAAATAGTGTGGAACAATAATCAAAGTGTGGGGCAATGATTGTCTTATAAACATAGATTCTAGCCCATAAACTTAATTTAGCACTTATCCTACCCAAAAAACCTATTTTTTTTGCAACTTTCTTTTCTATATAGTCAATATTTCTAGAGAATGTTAATTTATTATCAATTATCACACCGAGATATTTAATCTCATTTACCCATTCAATAATTTCATTATCAATTACCACTGATTCACTAGTGTCATTTATCACACTGCTGTAGATAAGCATAGCTTGTGTTTTCGACGTATTCAACTTTAGTTTATTAATTTTTAACCAGTTGCTAACACCTTCTAGTTCACAGTTTATCTTTTTTATTGCTGAATCAACATCCCTATCTGCAACACTTATTAGCGTATCATCCGCAAACAGGTTAATCTTGCAGTCCTTAGTCGCACTTATCACGTCGTTTATGTAAAAGATGAAGAGAAGTGGTCCTAGAATTGATCCTTGAGGGACTTCTAGGGAGACCTCCTCAGCTGTTGACTCTTCATCGTCGTACCTAGTTTTTTGTTTCCTATCTGTTAAATAATCCTTTATCCATTCCAAAGCCATACCTCTTATTCCATATTTACTTAACTTTTGTATTAACTTCTTTCGGTCAAGTGTCTCAAAAGCCCTTTTCAGATCCAAGAAAACTGCCACAACTTTGTTACCGCGATCTATCTCTTCCTTCCAGTTACCTATTACTAAATTTAATGCTGTTTCACATGAGTGGTTCCTCCTGAAGCCGGACTGCACATCCACCAACACGCAATTTTTTTCCAGAAAGTATTCTAATTGTTCTTTTGCTGCATATTCTATGATTTTTTCTAATGTTGGCAACATGTTGATCGGTCTAAAATCAGAGCAGTTCTTGGTGCCGTTGATCTTTGGAATCGGTATTATCGTAGTGGTTTTCCAAACATCCGGAAACACACCTGTCTTGAACGACTCATTAATTATTCCCAACAGCGTATGTCCAATAATCGGAAATGCGTCGCTAATAACTTTTGTATCAATACCATCAGTTGTTGACTTGCTCTTAAGTGATTCTACAATTTTTCGTAGCTGCCCCATTTCAAGCGGTTCAAAAGTGTTCAATATGTTTGTGTCTCCTCCGCGATAGTCATCCATATTTACGTTCTCTACAATTACTTCGATATTGTCATGTATTTTCCTGATACTTTCGATGAAATACGCATTAAACTTCTCCGCAATTTTCTTTGCTTCACATTCCCTGCTCGATGGAAAATCAATATATTCAGGCTTTCTCTCGCTAGTAACCGTGACTAATGCTTTAAGTTTTTTCCACATTCTTTTTGCATCGCCCCTTGTTTCATCAATTTGCCTCTCATAATAAACATTCTTACTTAATTTTATATGTCTATTGTAGTAGTTCCTCATGTTTGTGTAATTACTCCAGTCGTCCTTACTATTGCTATTCTTTGCTACTCTGTATAATGCGTTCCTTTGTTTCTGCAATGACTTTAATTCATGATTAAACCATGGGTTACCCTGACCCACAGCAATTGTGTTATTGTTGACAATGTTGTAATAACTTGCATTTAGTTCATTTACTAGTGAAAATGTCCGATTTTGTAAATTATATTTATCGATCTGTTTCCAATTACGTAGTATCAGCATGTTTCGCAAGTCGTAATCTGTATAAGCACTTTTGTCTAATATTTTTTTGCGCTGAATCATATCTATCGAATCGCTGTTTGTAAACTTTAATAATAATGTTTCGTGGTCGGAAATTTTGCAATCGCAAATTTCTACCGTCGCATTCCATTCATTTGTTATAACTAGGTCAATTAATGTTTTCGAATTGCTTGTTACCCTAGTATAATCACCAACCACTTGTTTCATTCCACCTGCAGTAATGATATTTTTCAATCTAGTCGCATAGGTTGAATCTCTGGACATATCCACATTGAAATCACCAAAAATAGTACACATATCCCTTCCATCGAAAGTTTCCTCGCACCAGGCCTCAAAAAAGTCCAAAAACTCCACCTTGCTTGCACTAGGACTATAATATAAAACTGTATAAATACCCCTAGCAAACCCGACCGAAACACTTATACTTAGCAACCATATAGCATTATTTACTGTTATGTTGCAAGTTTCACTATAATTGATGTCATTTCTTACGTAAATTGTAACACCACCCGTGTGTCTGCTGTGCGAATCACATCTCGCAACCGAGTAACCTCTACAGTTTATTTCTGACTCCCGGACATCAGATGTAACACGCGTCTCACTAAGCAGAAGGATAGGCGGGCGATATGTCTCTATCAAATTTTCTATTTGCTCAAAGTTTGCAAGTAAACTCTGTACATTCAAATAAATTACCCCATATTGCTTTGTCGTAACATTACGATTTATTCTAAAAAATCAACTTTATCTCTGGCGTTTTGTAACTTCCGTTTAAATACCGGACAATCTGAGTCCCACGTAGCGTGATTTATGCTAATTTTTAAGTGAAGTTTATCTACAGCATACTTACAATTTATACACTGCACTTGACTATCATTTGCAGTACAGCTGCTTACATGGTGTGATCCCGCACATTTAGCACATGTTAGTTCTCTCGTACAGTCTTTCCCTTTGTGATTATATCCGCAACATTTGTAACATCTAGTCACTGTCACTGCATCAAATACTTTACATACGTCCCAACCAATATTTATTTTCTGAGTTTCCAATAGTCTGTTGTAACTCTCTGCATCTACTTCCGCATAAGCAAAAAACCTGTCAGGCAGCTTTATTTTGGATATCATCCTACCTACGTGAACAATTTTTGTGTTATCTGTTTTTAGGAAGTGGTTCTGAGCTATGATCTTGCCTCGTATCTCTTCAGGGTCCCGCTGTTCACTCATACCTACTATCTTCACACGTGGTTTTCGCTTTTCTGGTTCCTTAATATCATACTTTTTGCCAAGCTTCGAGTTCGCTACCTCTTTTAATTTCGAAATAGCATCCTTATTTTTACATTCAATAACAACTCCACCGCGACTTACATTCTTTACACCTGTAATTTAAATATTCGTTGGATCGATTAGTTTCTTAATTTCTTCTTTTGTTGTGAGACTCTTCTGGTTTTCATTTCTTGGTTTAATTACAAGGACCTGCTCCTGCTTCTTTGCCTTCACTTTGTCCGCGTATAATGTCACTCTTTCTTCTTGTATATTCGCCAACTTCTGTAGTTCATTCCCTATTTCCTGCTTGTTTTCACGCAATAACTCCGATTGTGTGATTATTTTAGATGATATTTCAGCTAGGGAATTCTCAAGATTCATCATCATTTTCCTCAATGAACAGTTTTTTGTAATGCCACATTTATCACAACACCACAATACATTACTTTTTTCAGTAACAACTCGATAGGCGACGTCGGTTAGTCCCGTACAATTTTGATGATACGCTTGTTCACAAAAACCATAACAAATCAGGTATTTCTCTCTGCCTTTAATTTCTATTTCACATTTACCGCAAAACATTGCCATGTTTCTTTCCTTTTTTTTAGCGCGGTGTGACCACTCAATTACACACTTGTCAACACCTATTGCCGAAGTACACGTACATACATACGTATAGGAAGTATACGTCCACTCCACTCGGCTGCATGCACAAAACTAAAACTACTAATCGACCTGTCCGAGCGTTTTTCTGCAAAATAATTACCTGAATTTTAAACGAATTTGTTCCTTTCATCATGAACGTACTGTATATACAGTTTATACATTTATATTTATATTATGTTTTACTATATGTAAATACTCTTGATACAGGATAATTATTTATATCTGTAGGTATTTTTATTATTATTCAGGATGGCCGCCAAGGTATCCTACAAACTTCGTAAATTCGTCAATGACTAATTTTAAGCAAAAATGTCTCCATTCACTTTTCCCGAGTTCCTAACGGTTCTTGAAATATCGGAGTTTGTAACTGTAATAAATTACTAGAGGGTTTAGAAAAAAAATGCGGTTTATTTTAAGGAAAGCATTATTAAAGCTGCTCAATCTGTCCACCGCATTGTACAATCTTTCGTCAGAGTCCTCGTTCCCAGTTGTAGTTCTCCATATTGTTTTTCACCTCATAAAACGTCGCATGAATCATATGATTGATCCAGTATTATTAGGATGTCCCGTTGAATATGTAAGTGTCTAGATTTTTTCATACCCCATATGAAAAAATCTAGTGGGTTGAGATCCGGAAATCGCGGTGGCTAAGCTATGGGACCTCCACGACCTATCCAGAGATTTGGTCTCTGTTCATTGAGAAAATTAGTGACACCTCTTCCAAAATGGGCCGGAGCACCATCATAACAACAACATTGTCCTTCTGAGTGGAAGAGAAATGACCTCAAGCAGTAGAGATAGATCGTTCTCCAAAAAAGCCTGGTACAGTTCGGTCAACAAAAAGCTTTCCAATCTACACGAGCCGAACGCATTTATGACAGACTTTAACAGAACCGCATACGCATCATATTCATTCTTAGATTGATAACTCGATCCATATAATGAAAGACACATGTAAGGCTCATTACAAACACACACAATAACTACATGAAATACATAAATAACAAAGAATCTGTGTGCTCCAATACCAAGTATAAAATGTATTATACAATTTTTTGTGTATATTTTACTTTAATTTGTCTTGAAATGCTGAGTTGGAGTAAAACACTCATTTATCGAATTATAGTTGTATAAAAAAGTATAAAAGTTGTTTTATTTATTTGTAATAGGGAATATCACAAAGTAATGGATTCCAGTATTAATTTTATTTTCTTATATGTAAGGAAGTATTGTGATGATGAAAATTTTCGACCTCGAAATTTGTGCAGACGCCCACGTTTTGAAGTCTCCTGGTACCGAAAAAGTAACTGTGTGTGTATGTGACCACGATAGCGGTCAAACAGCTATAGATATCAATTCAAAATTTTGTATTTACGAGTAAAACCTCCCTCTTGAGATCTGATTAATTTTCAGTGAAATTGGTAGACCGGAAGTAGTAGTTTATTTCAGTGAAAAAATCGAATTTTGCTAATATTTCGTCAACTACTAAGATTAAGCAAATTTATAAAGAACTCAAATGCGCTCAAAATTAAATTTGAGTAAAATTTTATTAAAAAAGTGTTTCGACATTCCTACCGAAAGTAGGTCTTTACTCTTATCAAAAATCAGTTTTTTGCGAATATTTCGCAAATCGTGCTTTCTAGACAGGTACGTTACGAAAATACTGGAAGGTGCCGTTTTTAGTAATATCCTATCTGTAATGGTTATGTAGATGTGTATAATTGAACATTTTTGCGATTTTAATTTTTTAAAAATATCTTCAAAAGTTGACAACAAATGTTAATCTGAATATGAAAATACTATCAAATACTTCTTGAATTTCTTAACAACTTTTAGTAATTTAACTGATTCAGTATCTTCAATACTAAGCTAGTGTGTATGGGGGAGATGGAATATGGGCATCCTATATATTTACTATTTGAATGTGAATAACAGATTGCATGATGGAGAGTTTCTTATATGCCATATTTATTTCCACATATAATTTAAAAAATTACCTCTGTGGGCTGGGTTCTCGAAAAGCAAATAAAATTTGCTATATATTGTTATGCCTTATTTTTACTTTTGCCTATGTTCCGCATTACTTAAGCATTTCGCAATATATGGTACTTTAAACTTTACTTATCGACCGTGCCTGGTATGTTATGTGATCTAGTTTGACATGACTTATATCAATTGTGGGAACACATTTCTTTTCCTTAGGCTAGATTTACTGGTAAATTCGGTTTTAGGTTATACATGCATTCAGACGATGAACTTTCTAAATGACCGAGTTTTCTTAAGACTACGTTTTATAATGAATAATTCCTGGGCCTGTTAAACAGTAGCTTAGGCCAACCTACCTGTATTTACTCTGTTGTTTTGATTTTGGTAAACGCTTAATGTTTACAGTCGACTTATTGCACTTTCAGGCTACGATATCTGCGTATTCTTGATTGTTTCCATCTTGGTTTTTATTGCCTTCATGTAGCCTTGTTTGTGAGGAAAATATTGTGTTGGGATACTCTTTCAGCGCCTTATTTACACATGTCCCAAATGAATCATGTATTGTGGCCATCGAAAACTTCCATGGTTTTATGACTATTATGTTTGCTTAAAAAAAAGGGTTTATATGTAACTGATGAACAGCTTAGGCAGTGTGCATACTTATTTTCTTCTTTCACGGACAAGCTCTTGATGGTAATAGGGGGGCCTTTTACAAGAATATCATCTTTCCGAGCCATTCGTTGGACATAACCTCCTGAACATATCACTCGTATCTACGTCGGGTTCCGTTGCCTGTAAGATCAATTTCGGTCGGGTATATATTCCCGGCGCTATCTTGTGTGCATTATTTGGTCGTAATTAATCTATTTACCTGGGTATCGGTCGTTTATAATGTGTGTATAGCTCGAGGTGCATTTGTTTACTTGCTCCAAGCGTAGTCACTGGTCTGACAGGTCGCATAATACCAACCTTGTAGACGTGAAATTGCTTTCTTCGTTATATTTAACTATGTAATCTTACGTACGTTGTAAGTGTAATTGTAAATGAATTTTGTCATCATTTTGAGCTCCGAGGATGATTGTGTTTAATTATAAAGGTCACGTTACTGACGGACTCTTTTGCAAGATAGTTTTGTGTTCGTTAAATTATTCAAATTCTTCCCGCGTACAGGCAGAACTGTTTCCGCATTCTGGAAGCCTGCGTGAAGTCTATGGCGCAAGGTTTAGGGAAGCACGCTGTTGTAGAGGACACTTTCAAGTCAACCTTCAATGTGGAATCACGGGTACAAAACTACTTATTTTTTTTTAATTTTATGGTGTGTCTAAAGTAGACAAATATTGCTCCGACAGCTTTAATCAGAATAAGTAGTGAATTTCGTTACCTTATCGCATGTATTTTTCGTGGGTGTTACGTAGCTTTCGTCACCCTTGAGTTTTTTTGAACCACGTGTCTGGTCTCTACGTTCTTTTGTGCCTACGTGCTTCTTTTGAAATTTGATTATCGTGTTCTCCAAGGGAAAATTGGGGAACCTGTTGCAGGGTACCTATTATTCGGTATCTGCCGCACGACATCACGGTCGTACAGTATTATTTGTTGGAACTCTGATCCCCATTAAGACGAATTACCTGTTGTACCTTTTGCATACGAACTTTTGTATGATAAGTGGTGTGAAGATTCCAACTCAGAGTCGTCTGCGAGGAATACCCCCTGCAGGTCCTGAAGGTCTGCGGCATCTCGTCTCCAGCTAGTGAGCCTACCTTCTCACATGTTTTGCCAGATAAGTACAACACCAATTAAATATCTACGACGTGTATCACGACTAATTTGTCTATATCTTGTGCCAGTAAAGCTGGTCATTACACAGGTTCTAAGAATTAACTAGTGATCTACTAAATTCTATTACAACCACCATTTCATGTGCTAGGTCTCAAATACCGCTGTTTAAATATAGTTTTTTGTAAATTTGACTTCGCTGTATACTGGGTGCTTCCAGCAGCAGAATAAATGTAAGGCACTCATTGCTCACGTACTCTGGTTACAACCTGAGGTACAATTTAGTTTAACTTTCTGGAATTAATTCTTACAGTAAATTCATAAATTTCTTATATTTTGTTAATCTAATTTATCTATGTTTAAACGTGCCGATTTTATATCAATAGTAAACTTAAATTCTTTCAGTAACTTCATTAATTCTTTTGTTAGTCTATTTATCTAAATCTAAGATGTGCTAATTAAATACCATATGTATACATAAGCCTATGCGAATAATGTAATTACCAATTTCATAATTTTGATTATATAACTTTTAACAGTTTAAATTATCTCTAAATTTTAAGTTGAATCCCCGTTGATTGGCTACTTACCTAAGTCGTTTGTATTAAGATTGTAAGGCTAATGAAACGTTTCTGCTGCCGACCTACCTCTAATAATTATTGTGGAGGTTATGTCAAATTTTCTAACTTTATATGTTATCTTGTTAAGGTTATGAGCTTTTAATAATTAATTAATAATACTTATGGGAAATATTTGATTCTGGTCTTTTGCTTAGTTTTTTTTTGGTTTTCTTTTTATGTAAATTTGAAAAATCCAGATATAAATATATTGCACAGATTTAATTTAAATTTAGACCTTTGCTAATTTTCTATTCATGTTGTTATCAAACGTGAAGATTTATTAAATACATAGAATTCTGTCCATTGTTCTTATTATTTTAATGTTTTGTGTATTCCTATACTCTGTATCGTAACTAGCGCATGAATAAGGTTTGTATATCAGTTCCTTATACAGGCTGATCCAGTAGTGTATCCCGCTGGAGGGACACAGCCAGTGGCGTTTTTTTTGAAACCACAGGTAGGTTACCTCCAAAGATAGCGTAGTGTCCTGGTGCCCGGACAACGTCGCAAGCGTCGCCGCCGACCAACGCTCTATTCTTAATTTTAATTTCTTGAACCGTCACGCCATCTGCGACTTGAGTTAGCTCGGCCCTGCGATTTTCTTACACTACCACCTCGCTACAGTGATCTCCCTACATCGTAATTTACCCGAAGTCTTATTATACAGTTGCGACGTTGACGAGGTTGTAACAATATAACTAAAACAATTTATCTTACTGATATTAATACATTATGCGTTAGAGTGTATATAGGTATAAAAAACGTTAAATATATTTTGATTTATGAAAAAATAATTCTTTATTATATTTACATTAAGTGCATCTTCATTAATGTATATACCTATTCATCCATATATTTTACGTCAAAACTATGTTGCTGGAAATATTGACTATTTTATTTATAATAAAGTTACAGCTCGACCTTCAAATATTTGACAGAATTTATACTTTAGATTGGCAACCTTATTGTTAAGAGAATTGTACATTTCGCTTTTCAAATTTCCGTCGAAGATATGTGGTCTGATGACTTCATTATTAATTTCCAGTCCAACGTTTACGGAGAATCTTCTCTGCAAATGAGTTTAACGAACAGCATAAGGGTTTTCGATGCCCACACAGGAAGTCAGTGTTTTACACAGCCATGCTAGTTTGTGCAGGAATACAGAAATTCTTCCCGTACTAACACCAGGATTATTTTCAATAACCACAAGCACTTCCGCATGTTCTCTTTCACAAGTCGGTTTAGGAAACCCACCTGTTAATCGAAAAGTTGTGAGGGTTCTAGCAATATCCATACACGAGAATCATATCCGCGTATTCTTCAGTTGAATAAATTACAGGAATAATTTTAACACAATTGACATAATAGAAAATAACCAACTGTCAATGATGACAATTAATAAACTGATAATCACAAACATTTATAGAATATATCCATACGACCTGCCAACTTCAACATCCGATATTTCAAGTACCGAAGAAAATGAATAGAGAGAGCAGCTTTAATAATTGCACTGTTATTACACTTTTCTTAATAATTAACCACATTTGTTCCTAAACCCTCTAGTAATTTACTTTACCTTCAAACTCTGATATATCAAGAACCGCTAGGTATTGAAAGTGAATTTTTGCTTAAAATTAGTCATTGAATTCATATACGAAGTATCTGGGATACCTCGGCGGCCAGCCTGTATGTGCAACACATATACGAATATGTTTCGCCATTTACGATATTTTAACATTAAATTTTGATTTCAATGTTAATGTTTAATTTTCTTTAATTTAACCTTTCCTACAACGTAAGAGTATGAAATTTTTTGAACAAAGAAAAGTTCTACATCTCACACATAAGAATTTCCACCTAATGATTTAAACATTTCAAAAGTTAAAGTGAGTAAGCATTCCTCGTCTCGTAATACATATTGAACATTCTCAATAATTTTGACATAAGAAAAATCACAGCAATAAGTAATATACTTATATGTTGCTTTTATGTTGCTTATTTTTTATGGCAAAACTATGTCTCTTACAGATCAAAAGTTATCGTCAAAAAATCGAAATCTAGTTGTTCTAAACAAAGTTGCAGAATCTTATACCAATATCACATACATACTTCTGTAGCCTGAAATTTTCGAAAATAAAGATTCTGACAAATTTTCTGTATTAGTTTTACATTATTCTTCACTCACTTGTAAATGGTAGTAGTCTTTTATCTTAATAAATGTAAAATAGTGGAAGAACTAAAAAAGTTAGTTTTATTTATAAATCATATATAGTGTTTTTGTTTAAGTTTGTATTTATGTAGAAGTTATCAAAGCAGACCAGAGAATGTGTTCGTTCAATTTTATTAAATGTAATACAACATAATATAAATTTTTTAAAAAAGAAAATATTTATTAATTTTATAAAGTTAAACCAAGATTACTAGATAATGTTTTCAATTTTATGAAATGTAAAATAAAATAAATAATGTTTAATCAAATATCTACTAAACCGTAACAGAAAAATTTCTATATTCAGATTTCTGGAGCTGAAATGAATCCCCACCTAAACAAAGTAACTTCGCCCTGTCTCGGATTGCAAGAATATATCAAATATTTCACTGCAGGTGGCGTACTAAAACAGTGCCAAAATTGCATTTCGTACTTATCAAATTACACATTTATCTTAATAAATACAAAAAAAATTTTACTACAAATTATTATTCACAATAATATTTTATACGTCGGTACGCATTTTATTTATTGATTTTCTATTTATATTTAATATTTTATGACTATTAATAAAAAATGAAAAAACAAAATGCGTAGGGACATGTAGATCAACATTATAAGAATATTTCATCTAAATCATTTTGTAATCTGCAATTATTTGAAAATGTACCTATACAACACCCTTGTTTTCCTACTTAATTTCTTCTGACAGTAAAAATATTTTACAAAAAATTATTCGCTATTTGGAACTCTCACAGTTTCATTTAGCGTTTCTTTATAATATATTCTGGAACTAACGTCGAGTACCAATAGAAAGTATAGTTTTTTACCTAAGAAATATGCAAGTAATTCGCAAAACGCACTTTACACAATTGAGTATCCCAAAATATCGTAACATCAAATAAAATTGTTTCAGAAATAAATAATTACAATTTTCCATAGTTAGGTTAAAATTTGAATGATTTTAATATTTCTAGGTGATTCAAAGTAGGTATAAGGGAAGGTCACCTGGGGTGCCAAATCCGGAGTCAAAATAAAATAAGTAGGTAACTAAAAGATCCAACATATAAAATGTATTATGACAAAAAAGGGCAGAAATAAATTGCAATCTAAGGTATTTTGCTCTGTAGAATGAGAGAAATGAATTACTTATCTTAAATACCTATAAGGACTCATTATATATACTAAAAGCCGAGTAGTCAATGGCAACCAAACCCAGGCAAAATCAACGAAAATTGGGTACGCGGGGGGAAGAACTCGTCTCTGGATACGCGAAATTGAAAGCTGACGACCTTGAATTGTTCCTCGACGGAGAGATTTTCTTCCCAAGTGGAGCGTGTGCAGAGATATCGCCCGTTGAAGAGGAGCGTGCATTCGGTGTTTTACCAGAAAAATGGCTTACGTCATGACTATTCACGTGACAACCGATCAAAATCGTAAAAATGTCAGGTATGACAGGCACGCGCGAAAGAATTGTAAAAGTTTCACATTGACGAAGAAATTTCAGGCCGTCGAAGTTTAGAGTGCGGAAAGAGGGTTGAAAACCAAAAGAGTGGACTCTTCCGCGACGATTGAGTGCACTGTCCACGTGCCAAATCTGTCGCTGTCGAAGGTGCGATTCATTTAAGGCTTTTCTGCAGGGTAAAAAAATCTCGCGATGACGAGTTTGCGTGTCATTAATGACTATATATATATATTCACGTTCATCCATCGGTTGTCAAGTTTAAATGTCAGAAGGCCGACAAATAAAGGGATTATGAAGGAAATGTGGTACCTTTCAGACACGTATTAGTGTTATTATTATCAAATTGTTACTATTTCTTTTTTATTTATGAATATATGAACAATGCCGACGGATATGATAAAATAAACTTAAAGTGTATTATCGCACGTAAGTACAGTGACAAATATAACGATCTTTCTATATTTTATTAAGATATTGTGGTAGTACTGGGTACTGACCATCAATATTTATAGTTGGTTATGAAAAGAGTTGTATTTTGATATTAAAAGTTTAAGAAACTTATAAATAGAAATAGTATTATGAAAATTGATGTTTATTATCCTAGTACTATTTAATATATTCGAAATAACCCATTTAATCGGCCAAAATATCAAATTCAAAATTATATAACTAGCCTATTTTTCAATATTATTAGACAGCACTCCTGAGTCTAGTCACTAAGAACAAGTTTCAGTTTGTATGAGCTTTTTTAACATAAAAAGCACATGACTTGATATATAAGAACATGTTTTATTATTAGATGGGGGAATACCAACATTTCTTTTGTTGACACCATGGAAAAAATGTTAAACATCAATGACTTTTAAGATCGGAGCTACGATAATGGAGAGAAATGCGTGGTGGACGTGATTTTTCTCCGTTATTTGTTGTAATCACACTCGATGACCTAGTCAAAGAGATGCAGTAACTGCTTCAGGTATTAACTTGGACAGTACAATGCTCTGTTTAAAAATAACTTTACCTACATCAATAGCCAACAAGTTGCAAAATTTTGGGTTCGTTTGCGTGCTTAATTTAGAATATAAAATGGCTAGTAAAATTATTCAAAACCCGAACTTGCTGAATGTTTCACTCATTTAAACAATAAATTTTTGAAAGTTTATCCCTCCGATAAAGATTTAATATAGAGCTTAATTTCGAACAGTAAAAGAACACGTTGACTCTGAATGTGACGATCAATAGATTGATGCACGATAAAAATTTAAAGTTCCGATTTTTTATTTTATACTTTAAATGTAATTATTACCTCAGTGGAAGAACGATTCCAAACAGTGTCTTCTTGTTCTGGTAATTTCGAGATTTTGTGGAATTTTGATAAACTTGAAAATTATCTGAGAAAGAATAATTAAAATTAGGTCAAAAAGTTGAAAATATATTATACAATAAAACTCGCGATGAACGAGAAGGGATAAGGAATGGATTCAAGAATTGCATTACTTAAAGAATAACACGTTAACAGATCCCCAAAAGAAATCTTTCGTTCTTTTTAACAATTAAGACCCACAACATGTTAAAGACCCACCATGGGGCAAAACAAAAAAAATAGTTAAATAAATTGCAAAAAAAAGCACAAAAAGTTAAATTCAATTAGTTAAAATAACAATAAAAGTAGTAAATAAATAATGTTTATCCTTTATCTTTAAGTTTGTCTTTATTTGTTGATAAGTTTGATTCTATTTCATGCATTATATATTCATTATTTTATTATAATTTCTGACTCCTAATAACATACCTCAATTAGAAAATTCTATACAGCTTTGCATCTACTCAGAAGATATTGTAAAATATAAAATTACAAATAAATTCATCAAAATTCTTTTGTAAGTTATAATTCGCAGCTGTTGATAATGCCAAATATTACCTTGACCTTACTACACCTACCGAGTGCGATTTTCAATGGATTAAAAACAGTTGTGGAACCCAACTAATCGATTTTGACGCCATCAAAGGATTAAATAGTCGTGAAACTTATTTGGTATTTTTAATATCCAATCAAATGAATAACGTTTCATTTCAAATTGTCTGTACATTCCATTATTATACCTGTCGAGCACTTGTGTGTTGTTAGTTGCATAACGTATAAAGTATTGCTTTTACTTTCTCTTATGAACTTACATAGGTATATAATAGTTTAGTATATATTTTGTTAGGTATAATCTTAAAGCATGTTCTATTTGAACGTGCGTTGAACAGTGTATTCAACTTTTTTCTTACCTTTCCTAAATTTTGTTTCTTTTACTTACAGTTTCCGAATCTGAGAGATAGAACTTTCTTTTCTAGATAATTCTCTTGATTGTTGTGGAAAGGGATTATAATAAAAGCAGCAAATTAAGAATTAAATGTTTCTTATAAAATGAAAATAACAATGTCGATTATAGTTATTATAGTTACTGGTCATCTCCGCGGGTAAGGCCAATTGTGCCTTTACGAGTAAAGGTATTTCAAAGCAGTTCTTTTCTTGTGGTAGCTACTTGTTAGGAGCACATTTTAAAAATATTTTGTATTATACTGGATGTTCCATAACTTGATGCCTGACCATAGTTATAGTTTTTTAAATGGAACATTCCTATATATTATTACATTTTTGTATTCTCCGTATAATTTTTAGTCAAAAAGTGATAAGATAGTATAGGCGTAACTCTAAAGTTTTTGACTTATTCCCATTTTTCTGGAAAATTCAAAATTTTTGTAAAAGTATATTTCTCGAAAACGACGTATTAGATGGACATAATTTTTTGTAGTGTTGTTCATAATAAGATGACTTAATAGAAGCATATTTTTTTGTATAGTAGTTCATTTTTAAACTGCTTATTTAATTTTACATCTTGTAAGACGTTAATACTTTAAAAGTGACTATTACAGAGCTATTGTCGTTTTTTGATTTAATTTTGCCAACTTCATTTGTTGCAACATTGATAATTGAATGGAAGCCATTTAATAAATTGTTACTCAGTTGACCTGCTTGATTTCATAATGAATTTTTCTTAAACTTAGCTTAGAGGTATGATTTTTATACGTATTGCGAGAATTAAAAAAAAATATTTACTAGCCTAAGATTTTGAGTTGTTAAAAACTGCGTTTTTCAAAATATATAATATAACATTACTCTTCTTTTTTCTTTTACTTCTATAATCTTGGTAAGTGTCTCATTTTTATATCTACATATTTACACAAAAATTGGATATATTGTATTTACAATACACTCTATGCAGCAATATATTTCATAAAATATATAGAATACGGTAGAATAAACAAATTTTAAAACAAAACAGATTAATACCTTAATTATAGTAAGTGCAGAAACAGGAATTAGGAGGTTATATCAACAGTAATTAGTGAACAAAAAACTACAAAATAACAGTAAATATGTATACTAAAATAAGCAAAAATTGTTTCAACAAGTATTCGCATTAGTTTCCATTCACTTCTAAACATTTTTCAATACGCTTCTGAAATCATATATCAACATTAAAAAGAACTAGAGGACTTATATTTCTAAATATTTCTCGAATATGTTCCCGCATTGCTTCTTTTGTTGTTATAGGTATTCTGTACAGTTGCTCTTTTACCTCACCCAATAAAATAATAATTTTGTGATATCCGGAGACCAAGCAGGCCAGTAAATAGGGCCTCCACGACCTTTCCATTTTACAGGAAAAATGCTTACAAGTGAATGGAAACTCATTTGAATAGTTGTTGAAATAATTTTTGCTTATTTTAGTATACATATTTATTGTTATTTTGTACTTTCTTTTTCACTAATTACCGTTGATATAACCTCCTAATTCCTGTTTCTGCACTTACTATAATTAAAGTAGAAATTTGTTTTTGTTTTAAAATTTATTTATTGTCGCATATTTTATATATTTTATGAAATATATTGCTGGCATAGGGTGCAAGTACAATATATCCAATTTTTGTATAAATATGTAGATATAGAAATGAGACACTTACCAAAATTATAGAAGTAAAAGTAAAAAGAAGAGTAATGTCATATTATATCTTTTTGGGATGCAGCTAATTTTGAGAAAAATTCATTATAAATTCATGCTTGTCAACTGAATAACAGCTTATTAAATGGCGTCCATTCAATTATCAATGTTACAACAAATATCATGGCTCACTATACCTTATTCAAACAAAAAACATGAAGTTGGCAAAATTATATTAATAAACGACAACAGCTCTGTAGTAGACGCTTTTAAAGTATTAACGTTTCACATGTTTTTGACGTGAAATTAAATAAGCAATTCAAAAATAAACTAATATACAGGGTGTATCGTTTGAAAAAATTGACTTTTAAAACGTGTCATGTAATTTTAATGCAGTTTTCTGCACATGTAAATAGTAGCTGAAAAAGAATGAAATATGCTTCTATTAAGACGTCTTATTATGAACAATACTACAAAAAATTGTGTCCATCTAATACATCGTTTTCTAGAAATATAATTTTATACAATCATTGGATTTTTGAAAAAAATGGGAATATGTCGAAATCTTTAGACTTTAGGCCTGTACTGTCTTATTACTTTTTGACTAAAAATTATACAGGGAATACAAAAATGTAATAATATATACGGTGTTCCATTTAAAAAAACTATAAGTATTGTCAGCCCCCAAGTTATGGAACATTTTGTATAATACAAAATATTTTTAGAATGTTCTCCTAATGAGCAGCTATCACAAGAAAACAACGGCTTTGAAATATCTTTACTCGTAAAGGCACAATTGGCCTTACATACGAAAACGACTCACCCCGTATATATCAATTTAAATAATAATAATACTAACGATGTATTTGATTTTTTTTTCATTTTAACTAAATAAATAAATATCATTTTTTATTTTATGTCTAAATAATAGGATGGAGGTTCAATATAAAATATTATCCTCTTCCTGGAGTATATTCATTATTATAAATTTATGAAATGAAACTGATTGATATTTATACACCGTTATAGTTTGAATTTACATCACCTTTATCAAGAAGAAAATATTATTAAATGTGTTTAATGCTTACAATGCCAAAACATTCTCACTTTTGAGTCAAAACTTAGCTTATTTTACATAATTAAAAATATTAGTACATATTTAGTAACTCATAATGCTTTTCTTTGCTTTATATCTCTAACTTACATATTCACAAACTAAAACAAATGAATAAAATTCGAAACAAAAAAACATTTAAACTAACATGATGGATTTTTAAGGTGGATACCTTACAAATCTTCTATTTAAAATTTTAATTACAGCTATATATGCGATTAGCAATGGCTATCAAAATTCTAATTAACAAATGAACAAATATGTCGATTAATGTTAAATCCTGCAAGTATTACATATTTTATATTTGAAAGCGCGCGCAAACATCCTGGAGACTTCCTTTTATTTCACTTTAAACCCCATTTTATGGGTATAAACATCAGAATGTCGTGCTTCACAGCACCTCTATGTTCTCTTTAGGTATTTTGGCAGTCCTACCGAGAATTAACTCTGCGAATAATGGCCATTTGTCTGACACCTCTTCTTTATTTTCATAAAGTGTCGATATTATTTTCTAAATGCTTCATTCAGCACTTCACGAATGCAATGTATTTATATTTATTTGCTTGTTTATATTTATTTTTATTATCATAAACAAACTCTGTATTCATAAATTTCTATATATAAGGTAACTGTACCCAATATATACCTAAGATTATTATTTGTTTTATTTTTTTTTTCGTTTAAAGGAAATAATGTCGAAGAATTGGTGTGTATGAGTAATTTCTTTGAAAGGAAATGTATAAATTTTAATAATCTTTGTCAACCAATAACACACTAAATTAAAAAAAAAACAGATTTAGGCAATATAGGATAACATCTGTACTGAATATGGCCTATAACAGTGAACCAAATAAATATTCAGAATAAATGAGAAAAGCGAACAAATTGTTTTTATTTTATACTAATTTTCACAATTTGGGCATATAAAATGATCCTTGTTCCTTTTGGTTAAACCAACACATTTGTCATGGTAGGTTGCACAAGAAAAGCACATGCTCATATCCTTTGCCGCATCTTCTTTGCAGACGTAACAGTACCAGGATTTTTTTTTGGAAATCTCTTTGATATCTTTTTAAGGCGAGGTCTTACAGATGTAGAAGGAGGCGACTTGCCTTTCAATTTTGAAGCTATATTTTGGGTTCCATTTTCAATTGAGAGATAGTGACTTTTTAAAGTAACATCTTTACTGTTGATAGCTTTTTGTCTGAAAAGTGATTTTTGCTAGATGTGTCTCTCTGTCTTTCTCCATGTGTGTTTCTCTATGTGTTTGACCATGATAATTTTCAAACGGCTACACCTATCAACCTCAAGCAGTATATTTGAACGTACAACCGTCCTCTCAAAAACTGATCATATTTCTAGTTGTATCTGCAGACCAGAAGTAGTAGCACTGATTAGTAATAACATCAAATATTACAAATATCTCAACAACTACTAAGTTTATAAATATTTCTAAAAAAGACTAAAAATTCGGTAATGAATTTTGATAGAAAGTTTATAAAATTTCTTCGAACTTCCTACCGGAAGGGCTTTTACTCTTATTTAAAAACAATTTTTTTGGCATATCTCACAAATTATATATTTAATACAGATCTACTAATTTGAGAATATTTACTACATAATTTGAAAAAACTCTTGTAGAAAAACAATTTCAAAATTTCCACCGGAAGAAATAGAGCATTTGACGAATGTATGGCAAGCTATGTCTTCTAATCAAGTACAGTAGGAGTATAAAAAATTTGGATTTTGTACACTTTTGTGTATATTTGTGTATATAGTATTATAGTATAAACATATGTTTATACTGTTGCCAAGATAGCACGAAGCACTTTGGAAAGTTTCAGCACGAACTGCTACTATTAGGAGAGTTTCAGAGGACGTAGTATCGCATTAGTGTATAGTGAATTTGCAGATAAATGTCTTTTCAGGCACATCTTTGGATGATGAAATGTGATTTTTCTATGAAGCCAACAAGGACAGGTATTCCTATAAAGTGAACATTGTTTTTCTTACAAGAGTACCTACCTAAATACAAAAAAAATACATAAACCCTGCAGACAATATTCATACAACATAAAGCATGTGAAATGTGCACAAACTAAATGTTCGAAAAAGTCTATCATGGTATCGTGTTCACAATAACTTCACAATTTAAAGTTGACTTTTTCATAAGATTTTCTAATAATACAACTGCATCAAATTGAGAGGATGCTAAACTTTATATTATGTTGAAGAAGATAAGAGGAAATTTACCTATTTAGTCAATGACTTTCTTTATTTGTAAGTCAAACCGCAAAGATTTTATCAATATTTAACTATATTGAACGATTAATGTTTTAGGCTCCAAAAAGGTAACATTAAGTTTTAATAGAATAGGGCGAAGGATATAGATGATTTTGTATTTAGAAAATCGACCAATCCTGTAATCCTGTGATGTATTGTTGTACTTGGTACACCAAATCATTCGATATTATTGCAGGATTTTGTTGTTGAGCCTCTGAAATTATAGTAATTGAAAGTTCTCTTTATTTGCAGTTTTTACAGGAGAGTAATATTCAGTAGACTGAAATTTGCACTTTTTCAACTCAAAAGAAAGATAAGAATATGAAAATTTATTGTTTAATGGATTAATAAGTGTGCTAATAAGTATTATAAAATAATGAACACATTGAACTTGGATAATTACATAAATACTGCATATTAATTACATGTTTACTTTAATATCTTAACAATATAACTCAAAAAGACAATTATTACTTAACTGGAATATAAACAATACTTAGAAAAGAAATATATGTATATGCAAATGAATGAAAGACTCCAAACAAAAGTATTTACATAGTAAAGCAAATAAACTTATGACTATGAGATATATGTGAATTATAGTAAAGGCATATTTCATTTTAAAATATGCAAGGATTGATGGACTATAATAAACTATTTCCTCATTTTTTTATACCTACCTAAAGTGTGGCAAACTTCTTAAATATCTCATGAATATATTTTGTTAATATGTAAATGTTCTGAAGTTATTAAATTTATATGGTAAATTTAATAATTTACCAAATACTTTCAACAGATTTTCAATATAATTCAAGATTTTGCAATAAATTCTTTACACAAGTTTCACTGCACATATCCTACTTCTAATATATATTAAATATAAAATATAACCTACAAAATCTTCATTCGTGAACATTTTGACACTTCTACGTCACTAACTGTAAGCATTCCGAAAATCGTCATTTAACGTCACTTCATTGCTAGGGACTACGGTAATCGGAGCTTACAAGAGGGTTTCAGAATTCCACCATGAATGTCAATAAAACTTGTAGAGGTCAATTTAAACAAAGTGACAAAAATGTTATTTTATTCAGTGGATACCAAACCAGTGAATGAATGTGCAATACGGAGCAACAAGGATTGGGTAGCAAAGACAATTAAGTTATGAACATATAATATATATTTGACATCGTTTTAAAAACTCACCCAGAATTACCCTAACAATCACTCAAGTGGTGGTATAAATAGTTACACAAAAGTTCATGATGTTTGGATAATACTGTGAGCAAGATCACCTTCACTTTGTCATAGTCTATATAATCATTGGTGCGTCTGTTTATGATCGTGTAACTTTGAACAATATGACCGATTGAGATCATATTCACATAATCTATTTATTTTCTCGAGACGTGGTTTATAGTTATGCTAGGATTCTATAGGTAGCGCTGTAGTCAAGTTATGAACAATTTTTTTATTAATGGACCAAAATGACTCATATTCAAAATAAATGTTTGTTTAGTGCCAAAACAGAAAATTACAAAATCAGAACCGAATAAGTGGCGCTGTGGTCAAATTATTAATACATTTTCTGTTTATAAACCTAAATGATTTATACAGAGAGATCTAAATGGTTAACAGTGCCGCTTCATAGTCATGGTTTAATTGCCGCATATATCATATTCTGAATTGTATGTATTTCGTTCGTGCGACATCTATTTTTACGTATGAAGTATTTCAAGAATTTTTGTTAAAATTACTCGTTTTAATAACTGAAGAAATACATTTAATAATTGAAAATATCTTTATTAAAAATAGGAAAAAACCATAGGAGTCAAATTCTGCTAATCAGTCGGTTATTATTAAAATATCTTTGGAGCAATTCAATTGTAGCATGTGCAGTGTGAGCGGTAGCACCATCCTGCTGAAAATAGCCAAATTGTCTTTCATTGTCGTCAAGTTGTCTAATAAATGGTTCTAAAAGAAGTGTTCTGCATCGTTCCGCATTCATTGTATCATGAAAGAAAATTGGCCATATTATTCTTCTTCGTGATATTGCACACCAAACACCAATTTTAATAGGATGCATGTCAGGGAATTGATATATCCACTTAAATGAAACCAGGCTTCATCTAAGAAAAATGTGATGTCCAACAAATTATCATCCGCAAGATTATTATTAAACCACGTTCAAAATTATGTGCATTTCTCAAAGTTTGTTGGCAACAATTTCTATACAACAGGTAAGTACTTTATATGGATGTAAGTGCAGTTTTTTAGTGGCTTTATGGCATGTTCCATAAGATAGTCGTATATAAACATAAAATCAGAATTAATACATTTTCTGTATATCAAACAAAGTAATATTTTACCTGTCTGTGCTGATAGTCGCCTCAATGATTTCTTAGGACTCACGTCCAGCCGTTCTTGAATATCTTCTAGCACTTCTCCTGTTAGTAATAAGTCTACCAGAGGAGTGTTTCTTAGATATACTGCCAGTTTCTCGAAATCGACTAATAAGACGGTTGACATATCTTGCAAAAATATCATGTTGTTATTCCATTTCTGGGAATTGGTGTGAAACTGTTGTCTACATGAATCAGTAGAATATTTCCACTCTAGACTCGGTAACAGTTCTCCGCTACGAAAATAAGCCTCCACAATAAACTTATTTTGTTCTTCCGTAAATGGCATTTCAACGCAACCTTAAAATTAAGCAAAAATGATAATGATACTCGTATAAACACAAAAAAAATAACTTTTTTTTTTGTTGCCTTGAGAAATACAGTTTCAAATATTCAGTTAAACGCAGTAAATCAAGGGAAAAAGGAACGACAAATGCTTATATGTATAAATGACAGAATATTAGATTAACAGCCAGTTTAGCGAAGTTAGATACGAACTAAATATTCATACTACAATAATGAACGTGTGGCAAACTCGTGCTAAAGTTGATATATCGATGAAGTGGCACGGTCAAGCATTTACGATCTCTCTGTATTACACAATATGTTCCCGTGGTCTATAAAATTGTTTTAGTATATGTTATCGTCCGAAAGATGGCGCTATTGTTTTTTTGGTAGAATTAAATTTTGACTTAATAATATCATTTCTCTTTTGATTTCAACATACAAGCCTAATTAGTCTGCGTTATTCATTTTCATTATTTATTGTTAAAAGAAGGAATTTAATATCGATTATTAAAAAAAAACAGGGACTACCTATAGGCAAATATAGAGTGAATTTATATTCAGAGTGGTGACAATGATAAGATTAATTCGGATTGGGTTACACAAATTATATCCACATAAATGGGGTCGTGTGTTAAAAATGCACTTTGCTGTCATATCTATATTTTTATTTATGACGTTTTTTAAAAAACGTAGGTATTAATATAAAAATCCAATTTATGCTATTTACTGTTATCTCAGTATAGTAAACGCATTACTGAATAAATTGCATAATCAATTGTTTGTGGCTTCCAAACGAAGTGGAATTTTCAAATGCTATCTGAACAAGTGTTGGAGTGGTGTTTTGATTTCTTTCTATACACTTAGTTAATAATAATATACAGGCGATCAATGTAGATATATGCAGAAAAACTATTTTCATTAAATCAAAAAAAGAGCTGTCTTCTCGGAACATAAAGAAATATTTTTTTCGGGGTGTTTTCCTAAAAGAAAACAATATAGTTATTGAGTTAACATTGTTATATTCTTCCTTCAAATAATTTAAGTATACAGTAGATGTACAAGTTATGCTTTCTTCATAACAAAGTACCATTTATTTAAATCAAATCTACTGGTAGTTTTATTCAAATCATTAGCTAGCTAAGTTTACGTATATATTCTTTTTGCTTAACCTAAGTTGAATTAACTAAAGTCAATACATTTAAATTAAGTGAACAGTTATCATGATTTAAATATATTGGGTTACACTGAAAGTTCTCTCCACTTAAATTTTATTAAGGATGATTAATGAATTTGAATCAATTTATTTTTTGATCACATTAAGATGGAGCTTTACCTTACCATACTTTAATATATTAACAGTACTTTTATTTAGATATCTATTATTCTTTATTTATTAAGGGAGAACATGTACACGTTGGCTGCATTATTCTTCCACAACAAAATAAGATAAAGAATCATATTATTTCCAAACCCGCATCATAAAAGATTTGAATACTACCATATTGACATGTACCTATGCTAGAAATTTAACAGTTTTTGATTCGCTGTGTCATAAGTTATCTTTTGATATAGTATATCTGACAATTTATCCACTCTTTGAAACACAAACTTATCTGAATAGTTTGTTGTATTTATGTAAATATTGGGATTTTCAGGTTTCCGAATGATTCTATTGTTACAAATTAGGAGGAATTATTCCCATTTATGAGAGATGTGGCTCTTCCAGTAACAGCAATCGTGAATGAATAATGTTCCCTAATCACGTTAACAATTCCAATATTGCAATTATTTCATGTTAATAGTAAAGATTTCATTATTAATGAAATTATCATTTAATTGTATTTATTATGGTATTGTAACGTTATCGGGTTCGCAATAAACAACTCGTGCAATTTATTTATTTAAAACAGTCTGTATATTCACAAACGTAAAATTAATTACAATATAAAAATGTAATACTAATGTATCACACTTAAACTACTACGATTTAAATTAACACATTTATTTATTTCTATTACTAATAATACCGCAAAATATGCTCTCATATCCATACATATACAAGTATGTGTGTTGCACGTATTACTATCGCGAGGCCGTTTGCGTTTACCTTCGATAAATCGTATGGCTAGCGTTTCGCAAGGTTGAAAGGGGTTTGCGAGTATCGACTCTATTCGAAAAGTATTTTGAGGTGAGTAAAACGAATGTGTGCACAGTCTTCGAGAAATTTGTGTCATGTACCGCTAAGTTGTACCCACTACCTGTAGCGAAATGCAGGAATTCGATGCCCGGACGGCGAACTCAGATGCAGGGTCTACGAATTGTTTGTGAGAGCTACGTATGTGCATTGCTGCTGGCGGCACTCTATTCAATACGTAAAGGATATAATATATAAAAAGAAAAATTTAGATTTTTTGGTAATAACATCAAACAACTAAATTAGTTTTATTTTCTTAGTATTTGCACATATTTTATTTCGAGTGAATAAAGAAAGGTACACACAATAAAAATCTATGACAACTAGAAGATTGCCTTATGTCGCCTTTTGTTCTGGGGCGAGGATATCAGTGCCCAGGTAATTGGCAAGGATTTCGCGTCCCTTACTAGTCCTTTTTTTATAGCAGTAATGACTTGGTGAATCCAGTTCATTTCTAATATCAGAAATTCCATCTGTTAAACCAGATCGTTTAACTCTAATAGGATTAGAATGATAAATTTATTTATCTGTTTATTGTTTGCTACACATGCATAAGAATCTCTAATGTTATGTATTAATCTTAAGAATAAAATCTTCGATCCAAGTAACAACTTATAGAGCAGCTTTCAAAAAGTCTTTTGTTGTGCAATGGCTAGACCTATTGTCGCAGTTGTAGGTGATATTGTGTATTGTTTGCTTTTTTGCGCCACAGTCACGTGTGTTGATTTCAGATTTGTCACAACTAACAAAGAATGTGGAATATGCACCACTGTGTGCGCGAATTTGATTTAATCTGTTGAGACCATGCCAAACCACGGAGGATGGGGGCTAGCCTGCCACCCCCTCTTTATTTTCTTTTTCAGTTTGAAATTGTTGTTGATTAGCAGTTCAGCGGTTGGCTAGATTGTTGTCTGTAGCCGACTTGTATGATGTCATCGTTGAAATTGTGTTGTGAATTTTTCGAGATCTCTGTTTATTCTTTCCCCAAAGAGGGGTGGAAATAGATTTAGTGGTAGCGATTAAATTATTCAGTTGAGCATTCACTATCTTCATGTGTGAACATTTTATCCAGTTATCGTTTTAAGTTTAATAATTGTAAACAGTTAGTATATTGAAATAATGTTCAGGTAAATATTATATGACTCATGAGCGATATATTCATAATTCTCTTACATTGATAATTTAATGCACGTGTAAAAAAACCATAAGTCAGTATGGTTTTGTCACTTTGAGAGCGAAAAAAGTTTACTTTAACTTTTAAATCGGCAAAAAAGTTGTTTACTTTTGGTTGACCCGACAATAATTTGTATTTTCTTGATATGTCATGAAATAACAAACTTATAGTCGAAATAAATGTCAAAGTCGACGGAACAGTAAGCTTTGCGTGTTGTCTTTTGTTGTCCCGATATCAATGTGTTTACTTTATCATCATGTTTATTGTGAAGTGTCGTCATGATATAAAATCTGCAAACTCATTGTAAGTAATCTTCACAAACTGTATTTTAAATAACTATAGGTACTTTTAAACAATATAATTATAACAACCTGCACCTGTGGTAGGTATCGGAGAATATTGTTTTCGCTGCCATCAAATGTAAAGTATAGTTACATTAATTAGATATAATAATTATATTAATTTTTTTCCACTCAGGTGTCACGTGCTGTTGAGTAACGCGTCGAGCTGGTCAAGTAACTATGATCTCTTCGAGTGTGGGTTGTTACGGGATTGAGATAAAGAAAACATGTATTTTTTAATAAAACTAAATATTTAATAGTACTAAGGTACTTTTGTTATAATACGAAAACATTACAGAATGCGATAAAACATTAAACAAATAAACAAAACTAAAAGAATGTACTTGGCGCTATCTCGGCCTCGGAAATCTTATTTACGCGAAGCTATATTCATCCCGCTGATGATTTTCCCTAAATTTAACATTAACCACAACAAAACAAAACAAAATATATTAACGACATACCGACCTTATTGTCATCCAGCCTATAGTCTACGCCACCACTAATTAACCAAACTCACAAACCAATCGCTGGTGAATTTAATTATTTATTACAATAGCTTGAACATAATTTATATAACGCCGAAAAAGGAAACAACAACAAAAAATTACATAACACAATTTTACAAAAAAGAATTAAACTGGTTACACAATTATAGACAGTTCATACTCTATTAGACCGACTTGTTAACACCCAACTTAAAACTGCGATTGTTTGATAGGATGACTCAAGTCGAGGTTGAGATCCTTCGATGATTCAACAACTTTGCGGAATTGTCGAACTGTTGGAACTTCTGCCGGAACTCTCGGGACTTCGGAACTCTCGAAACTTCGGAACTGTCGGAACGGTCGGAGCCCCGCCGGGACCCCGGCCGGAACTCCGCCGAAACTCTGTTATTTTTCTTCTGCACCTAGTTTTATTAGTTCTTGGTCTAATTATATCACCCCCTGTATACAGTTAACGAATCCATTTTTATTTCTTATTGGTGGAAATTATTTTGCATATGTTACTTGAAGGTACGCCTTTCACATGTAGCTTCTTATTTTGTTTTTGTCATTAATATAATTAAATAATATAATGGGTGATCTAATATTTTTCGGCAACGTAAGAACGTCTAAAACACACTTGACTAAATAGGTCCGGTCCTAACACATGTTGTTCTATACGGGTAGTCTATGCTCTGTTAGAACTCAGAATTCTACGTACTTTCCGCATTACCAATTCCCTTGACAGACTTAGAACTAATATGTTTCTTTTTAGCAATATGTATACATTTCTCATTGGTCCATGTATATAAACTTTCCTTTTAGTTCCGGATAAATTTTACATTTTCAAAATCATACTTAGTTGCTAAATGGTAACTGCACTCAACTAATTTCCTCCTGCGTTTTATCAAGGAGGCAGTTTGTTTCGTACAGTTACCGAGCAACGAAAATTTTCGTTAAAAACTGAAAATTTGTGCGAAAAAAGAAAGCTCTCGTGTAATTATAAGTGATTATTGCTATATCTAGTTTACCACAAATATAATATTATGAATACTAATCTTAATGTGCCATATCGCGATTAATTTGTGTGCTTCTTGTTTGTAGAATCCTTATTTGTCCATCCTACATTACGGCCGATGTGAATTTCTAATTCTGTTACTGTAACTTTTATGATTGTCCTATGTACTTTCTCCAGTCGTATTCAATTTTTTCATATAGCATTAACATTGTCCTTTTTTGTTATTATCACCTCTCTTAATTGTGTACTAGATTGAAATTGAAACTGTGGATTTCTAAAAGTCTTTAAAAATTCCTGTCCGTGAAGTTTAAAATTTTTAATATATATATTTTCAATAATATTAAGAGTTCGATCACAATCGACAATATTTCCAGGCTATGTCTTCTGTCACAACTTCACTGTGTAATGGAAAATGGAAATAACCTTTAATAATCATGAACATATTCATTTGATTATTAAAGATTTTTCACTTTAGTTATTAATGTCAAAATACCTGATTTTTTCCACCCAGTCGAGTAATACCGGACACATAGCTATTAGAGCAAACACATCCACATAAACGGAATTCTATTCAAGGTAATGAAAAATAATTATATGTATATGACATTTAAACTTCAAGCCAACTCTAAGCATTTAATTTGTGCAGAAATCACAATTGTAGTAATCAGCTTCATCATCTATGTTAGCACAAGTATCATGATACCACTTCTAACATGAATGGCACATGATCCAGCCTTCGCCAGACTTCGAATTTAAATATATTTCGTTACAATATGTGCAGGGCGCGTATTCTCATTTTTAACTGCAGATTTTGAGTCACCTTCACTATTCTATCCAATTGATGGTTTTATGGTAAACCTCGATTTTGAGAATTTTCTTGAATTCTTCTTGTTTTCTGGCTAATAAATTTCTCTTAATCACACAACGTTTTAGAGTTCTGGAGCCGTTACACTGTCCTGGTAACTCATCCTTGTAAGGTGACGAAGTTAATCCTTCTTTTGTCATTGTTGTCCTTTTTTTCTAGTGAGCTGCGGAATTGGGAATATATCTATCGGAGATACGGTAAAGATACCAGTCGGTTGTGACGAGCGTGATGACAGATGTGTTGAACAATTCTAAACAAGTAAGAGATCTCTCAGTATTCTCTGACAGAGGAAACATCTATCTGCAAAAATACCTCTCTATTCAGTGGAGATATGCCTGCTTTTTTGACGGCAGCTCGAACACTTGTTGCCTTCATGAATGCCGTTCCGAAAAGCTTTCCAATTTGGTTGATTGTAATACATCTGCCAGGACAATCACAAAGCCACTTTCATGCCTTTGCCCCGTAATATGTGCTCAATGGTGATATGAAAGAAATAACTAACGGTTGCATTCGATGAGTGCAGTGGGAAGGAAACATAACAGAACAGCATTATTTTTACGTGCTATGTTGATCAAATCAATGCCCGTCTAGCAGTAGTAGCATTGGTTGTTCTGCAGAAAGTTTTACTTTAGTAAGGATTCTTTTAAACCGTTTGATAAAAATGTCCTTCTGAATCCACCCACTTGGAGAAGCTTCGTCTAACAATTCAGGTTTTTCTTTTTTACGTGGAAAAATAAACACGATCGGCATATATTCACCGGCTGTACTAATGAAAATTTCGGCCGAGACAAATGTCCCTATCTCGGCAAAAACCAAAGTTCCAACTTGCCTCTTTCCTCTTAGGCCAATCACTTTAGACTGGTTATGCGGAACCGTTGTAATCCCAGTCTTGTCAATATTCCATATGCATTCTGGTAGAAATGTACTTTTCACAGATTTCAGTCAACAAGGAAAAGAATTTCTCCACAGCCGTACGACTAAAACCAATTGCATGCCCAATGGATGTAGCTTCTGGTGTTCTCAAACTATGATGTATGTGTGATAACTTACTCTTTTCCGCTAGGTCGAATGCAAAACCACGCAGATCCTTCAACGTAAACCAAACAGTTTACTTTCCATTTCAAAATATGGGAACCAAGTTTATTTTCTTGAGCGGTTGTAAATACTGACTTAAATTTTACTAAACCCGCAAAAATGTTTATTATACTTGTAGTGTTTCTTGTTGTTGGAATTGTACTTACCCTTCTGGCTTGCTTCTTCAATAGCTTTGCCAGCTCTCACAGCCTTAACTCGGTTCTCTAAAGTCGACTGAGAGACTTCAAAAGTACGAGAAGCTTCAAGTGCCCCATCCTGTCTTGACGCACCTCAGTAATTGCCCTAATCATGCTCTCCTCACTCCACGACTGACGTGTAGTTTTCCTGACGTACTTTGGCATTTTGCGCTGATCAGATAAATATATTTAGAATAAATTACACTCGAAATGATAGTAAATATATTTTTTACGAAATTGATAATTATTAAGCTATTTTCTAAAACCGGGGACAAAGTTTTAGCGTTCGGGGTTGTACCCGATTTTATCCACTTGTGAATTGAAGAGAATAACGTAACATCAAAGTGACATAACATGAAATATTTCTGTAAATATTACGGCAAAACATAGATAATAAACTACTCTTTTGGCAAAACTACTTACCTCATAAATTACACCACTAGTAAGAACGTAAACAGCATAGGAAGTACTTGTTGTTTTTAAATTAAAACCTACTGAAAATGAACGGCGTATGATCTACATGGCTGCCATCTATAAGTCACTCTTGCTAATATTCGTCTTATTGTTTTTCTAGAAGATCTGTATATCTGTTCTGTAACTGATTATTATTATTTGCTCACGACAGCGAGTTCCAACCGTCTTGTCATATTTTTGGTGGTTTTCGTATGATCTACATGGCTGCCTTCAATAAGTCACTCTTGCTAATCTTCGTCTTATTGTTTTTCTAGAAAATTTGTATATCTGTTCTGTAACTGATTATTCTTATTTTTTCACGACAGCGAGTTCCAACCGTCTTGTGATATTTTTGGTGGTTTTCGAGAGGGGCGGGGTGTTTTCCTCTGGGTTTCCCTTCCAGTGCAATACGGACTATTCTGTTGCTGTCTTCCCCATCTTACTATGTCGCCTTGTCTAATGTCTCCGTGCGGCGGTATTTCTGTAGATGCTTCATTCTCTATTTGTATTTTTGTTGTATTATTCTTATTTAACTTATGAATTATCTTGATACTTTCTGGCGGTATCTGTTGTCTTTCCAGTACTCCACGTCTTTTAGTCGTACTTTATCGAACGCTTTTATTAAATTTATGAAGCAAGCGTGTGCAGAGTTGTCAAATTCGATGGCTTCTTCCTTAATTTGTTGGATAATGAATATAGTATGTGAGTAGACCCGTTTCTTCTGAAGCGTTGCAGTTCAAATTTCAAGTTGTTCTTTTGATTGTTTTCTTCCATCAAACTTGTAAGTAACTTAATTGTTGTAGATAGACGACTTTCAACCAAGGGAATAGTAATGCTTTTACGCCATTTATTTCTTATGTTTCCATTATTCTATTAAATAGGATTATTTAGGTGTTTTATTAGCTCTGGACCTGCATATTTTAGTAGCTAATTTGGAATATTATCGTAACCAGGTGCTTTATGAGTTTTCAGCTTTTACATTGCTTTTGTTACTTCTTCATGTAAATGGTTGATTTCGTGATGTTAGTTATAGCATTTGATCTTGATTATTTTGTCTTCTGAGTAGTACAATTGTTAATAATCTTGCCATCTATATAAAGATATGGTTTATACATGTAAATCTTGTCCAGTATATTTTCTTTTAATCTTTTTTACTTCTGCATTCACTTTATTCCTTGTTTAGACATATAGTTTTCTTATTGTGGATTAATATTATATTGTAGGCACACTCTCCGTCTTTGTTCAGCCAACTCTTTAACGTCCGGTACGAACCATGGGTTCTTTGGTCTTGCTTGTTGCTTGGCTTTTCTTGCTGCGTTTTCTATTACTTTTTGCATCGTTAACCATTTTCTCCGGCGTCATTACTGTCCAACAATCTCTTCCAACTTGAATCGCCTAGAAAAGGGCAAGTCTCAACAAATTAGGTAACGCTTATCCAATTGCGCGTAACCTTCTGAAGATAAAAGATTTGAAGACTTTATGAAGTGTAGAGGACACTGAAATTCTATAAGGGCTGACATAGACCTTGGGGATGTTGATGAAGATTACAGTAGCGCCTATAAACGTTACAGTACTAAATTTGAAATCTTTCTACTTTTTATATAAATTTTAATTCATTATCTACAATTATCTTCTAGAAGAAGAAGAAGTCAAGAACAAAAATTGTTTACATGAGTTTGTTAATTTTTTTTACAATTTGCTTATATAGCCAAAATTAAAACGGATTTAACTTTGTTACTAATGCCAAAACGTGACTTAAAAATTATGCATTCTAATAATGATACTTAATTTTTTCATTTCTTCAAGAATTTATTTCGCCTGATAAGTCTTACTTCTAAAATAAGCTCATCATTTGTCTTATGTCATTTGGTATTGTTGTTGATTAGTAAAACTATGGCAAGTACATTTGTTGAGCTAATATATTTTCAAAATCATACAAATTCCAAATAAGGAAACAAGAACTATTGTTCAAGTATAATTTTCTATTCAGAAGCCAAAAAACATAATTTTTGTTCCTGTAATAAGATAAAGTACGCCTACAAAGGAATCACATTACAGTAAAGATTTGGTGACATAATTCTCGGAAGTATAATAATTGTTTCCTCTGTTTTATTCCGAAAGAATAATCATTCAGAGAGAGATGCATTAGAGAAATATAACATTAAGAATTTTCAGTGAAGGAAGGATTTGAACGTTTCCTTTTCAAACATCAAAGTCCCTATTGTTTGTATTGTATAAATGGTTTACTAATTTAATATGTCGGATTTTTTCCTTTTTCCGCTTTTAAATATCTTTCCTTTGTTCTAATCTTGCATTTAGTGTCTTATGTAGAAAACTGAAAGAGAGAATTATGCTGTTCATGACAGCGATGAAATAGCTGTGCTCTCCACAAACAAATTTATAAACGTAGTACATGGAATATACTTTTAATTAAACAAAATATCTATATCTTAATAATAACACTGAATATATTTCGAGTATTTATAATAATTAACAATAAACTATTTCTGTCTAAATGATTCTTATATAAAATTGTTTTATATGTGATATTGTTTATTTTAAAGAATGAAATTGAAATGATAGTAATTTAATGTATGTTCACGATGTATTTATTTTTCTTTCAAAAATTTTTTAGTGAAAATTGAACACAATGCAAGCACTATTTTCCTAAAACAAACATTTTCACGTGCTACTCTGATAATCTAGTGTTTTGCTACTTAAATATTTCGAAATTAGTTTCCCCTAATTGCTATTAGCAACCATTTACACATACTACTCCAGCAGCCGCTTAATCTTCACACATCAAAATATTCTTGTATATTTGTGTCCGGTTATTTAATTTATTGTATTGTGGTTATTTAAATCTTTAATGATGCTTAACAATTCTAGACTAACACGACCAAGCAAAAAAAAATATTGGTAAAATTGAAATGAAAACTGAATAAGTACTAAAATATTGTTTCTTACACCTACTTTGCTAGAGGAATTACTTAAACTTTTGTGTCGTGATATGATGGAGAACATTCTTTTGATTGTTTAAATTGTTAATTACAAACAATTTTAATAATGTTAATCGTTTATGTACTCTCTTCCACACTACATATGAGGTGGAATACTCCTTTCCTTTTCTAGTTTTAATACAACCATACGTAATTTGGATGTTTTCTGCATTAAATGAGATAAAAAATGAGGTGTGGCCACCACACGACCTTCTTATACGTATGAAAGTGTTACTTCCAGTCCGAATTTTGAAATTTCATTTATACAAAAAATATTCCAAATCCAACTCTAAATACTTTTGTACTCTTCACAAATATATATAGAATGCATAATTTACGACATATTTGCAAAAAATCGTTATTCGGTAATAGTAAGTGTTAGTGCCGGTAATAAATCGTTATTCGGTAACGTAAAAGTGTCAGTTCCGGTCCGAATTTTGACTTTCTTTTATAGAAAAGGCATTGAAAATTGATTTCTAAATACTTTTATACTCGTAACGTACCTGTCTGAAAAGCATGACTTGCAAAATATTTGCAAAAAACTGATTTTCGATAAGAGTAAAAGACCCACTTCCGGTAGGAATTTCGAAAAACTTTTTTAATAAAAGTGTTCACAATTTCAATTCTAAGTACACATGAATTCTTTCTAAATTTGTCTAAATTTAGTAATTGATAAAATATTGGCAAAACTTGATTTTTCACCGAAGTAAACTACTACTTCCGGTCTGCTGATTTTGCTGAAAATTTAATCAGTTCTCAAGAGGGATATTATACTACTAAATGCAAAATTTGGAATAGATAACTATAGCGGTTTGACCGCTATCGTGGTCACACACAGACACACAGCAGACAGACAGACATTTTTTAAAAACCACTTTTTCGGTATCAGGGGACTTCAAAACGTGGACATCTGCAAAAATCTCGAGGTCGAAAATTTTCATCATCACAATACTTCCTTATACTACGTATAAGAAAGTAAAACTTATTTAAAAGACTGAAGAGACACCGAATTATGTTTATTATTACTAAAATGAAAACTTATTATTACATTTTGTAGAAATCTGGATGGAATTTATTATATATGTGGGAGTTAAACTAATGAAAAATTGACGATATAAATCTAAAGACATAAAAAAACAGCAGAGCTATGTTGTATGGATAGAATAAATGAAATGTCGCATACCCGCAGGCTAATGATAGAAAAAGCAAAATCCTGCATTAAAGGTAACGAGCTCCTTTTTCATTATGATGGGATTAATAGCTGTACTTTTTGTATAAACTAGTAGAAGTAGGATTTATTTATTTTATTTTGAACATAAAAATAATACCCTCCTAGCACGCCAAACATATATAGTACATGATTTATCTTTAATTTGCCTACATTTTCGCAGTAATTTTATTTATTATATAATAACTTTTGATTGAAATAATCAATTAGATTTATAACATGTTACTTAGCATGTTATTTAATTGTTCGTATTTAAAAATAACGCGCTAATTCGAAATTACTAAAGTATTATACCGTAGTCGTCAAATTTTAATTTCGGTTTACACTTCTATCCCATGCAGAAGATGACCCTATAATTTGCAGCGATGCCTGCTTGCTAACAGTGGTGGGAGAGCAATGCAGTGTCGGGGGACCCTCACGCCTTATATTTCATAGGAAACGTTTGTCGAGTGGCAGCCTGGCTTATGTTTATCTTTAGTTTACTTCGTCGCGCTCTTTTCCTCTTTCTACTTTCGTATCAGAAATTAAAATAGTGTACAATGTCATATGCACAGCATATATAGGTACTAGCAAGCTACGAGTAGGTTACGTGGAACATCAAAGTAAGCACCTAAAAGGTCCAAAATTCTCCACGCTAGATATTAAGTTTTAGAATGCTCTTCATTATAATATTTTTATTTTCGTATATAGCAGTATTTAGGAAATGCCTTTATCTGCAAAAATAAAAATAAATATTTATTGCTTTACCATGCAAATGACACAGACAATCAAAACTTCCTTATGAAATTTATACATATTGCTTAATATTGGTATCTAATGTAAATTATTAATAAGAAATTACTTTTAGCATGTCAAGTTTCAAAATCAATTGAATTTAACCCGGAATGAGTCAACTTAAATGTAATAATAATGTTCATAAACTATCTTACAAAATTATTTGTGATGTTTGATATACGCCTTAATTACTTATGGAGCTTGTAATAAAATGCAGGCGTTTCTAGGCGACAAGGATTGCCAATAAAATTTAAGAGATTTTAGAATATTGAAGTTGGCAGAAATGTTTTAACAAGTTACTGTAAAATATTATTTAAATTGAAACATATCCGACTTTTTTTTATTGTCTTTTTTAGTTTTGTTATTATTCCTTGTATTTATTTTTCTATTTTGTTTTGATACGTTTTATTATAAAACAGTTATGCATCAGTATTTACCGTTATAAGTTTTAAGATTTGTTAATTTATTCCAAGGAAATTTTAGAATGATCTTGCAACAAGAATTGGACATAATGCAAAAATTTACACCTATGGAGGAAATGATATGCTTTAAACTAGTTTAAGAAAATCATGTATGGTGGCAGTAGGTAGCCGATGAAGAAATAAGTATAGCCCACTAGATTGTGGGAAAAGTATTGTTTATGGAATACGCACCCGGCGGTCTTCAAAGTCTATCTAACGAAAAGCCAAAAATAGCAGGTGTGTTAGAAGTGCCTGTTTAATTGTGTATGATCACAATGCACAAACAACGTTAGTACACAGCCCTTTTCTCAATAATGTATCTGCTTATTAAATATTGGTTGCTAAGAGCGACAAAGATATATTCGTATAATTAGGAATTAACTCTTTTTTAATACATTTTTAGAAAAAATTTATTGTTACATTCATCGATTAAATTGTGATTTACTTAATTACATGGTAATTACACAAAACAAATCAGGCTTTACTAGAGCCAAAATTGCATTCATGAAATCAAACTACATTCGCACCAGACAGATCAGGTACCTTTTCAAAACGACCCTTTGAGACAGACGAATTCAGCACTTTGACCTGGGTCCACTTCTGACGACGCTTAATTTTAATCTCTTTATTTTAATTTCAAATTATTATTAGCATCTATTTAAGTACCCTTCGTTAAGCTACGCTTTAGCTGCAAAAGGAAGGCCCTAGATGACATTTGCCAACGACCATAAAAAATAATGAATATCGAGATTTTGACGTCTTCGTATAAAGAAAATATAGCAATTACGAATTTGGACCGCATATGGCATGATATAAATCGCAATCGGTTGAAGCAACATATCAGCCACACCACAAAATATACATTATGTCCAAGAAGCTCTGAATGTTAAGGATTTAATAACAGACAGAAACGAGCCATTTTTATTGGCTAATGATATTGAAAGTAATAATGTAATTTTTGGTTGTACATCAAATATGAAATGTTTATCTCAGTGTGGCAGAATTTACACGGGTGGAAAATTTAAGCATTGTATTCCATTAATTTTTCATCTTCTTCCATACAAGCTATGTAAAACGTACACCACACTGTCCAATAAGTTACTGACGTTATCAAACACCATAAATATTTCATTAAATCCTCAGAAAATAGCAAAACATTTTGAAATAGCTATTTATATAATTCTGCGCAGACTGTTTGGCCGAATGCAAAGATTTTTGGTTGTTGATTCCATTTAGCACAAAGCCTGCATTGAAAAATTCAAAAGTTGGGTTTAGAAAACCTTTATAATAGTAATACTGAGCATGGAAAGTGGATTCAGATTTATTTGGTTTACCTTTTCTCACTTCCGAAAGTGTAAGCTATTGTTTTGTGAATTATTTTATATCCGACATTCCTAAATCTAATGCCTTTTCAAAAATAGCAGATTATTTAGTTTATATTAAAATTCAAAGTATTAGTAACCCTATTCTTGTAAAAACAAAAAAAAAAGTCAGAGATGCGGAGAATTTCTTAAATCAGAAGATTTTGGAGCTCGACAGTAAGGAATTGTCAGAATATGACGTTGTCTAGTTAGTTACTCATAGATACAAACTATAGTACTATTTACTACATATGATGTATTATTATTAGTAGTACTTATGACTAATGTAAACTAATTTTTTTATTACTAAGTACCTATGTATGCTTGTGTTTTATTAAATATGATTTGTGAATACATACTAAGATGTAATAACATAACACAAGATTGAATTAGATATGCTTAAGATTTCAAAAATTATATCCATTACTCTATGTATATACTCAGTATAGCAAATTTTTATAATTGTTTGAACCGTAAAAATTTGTTTTGTGGATCTTCTCTTGCAGCATTTCTGCGAACAACTTTAATAATCTTTACTACAAGCCACTTATAAGTATACAGTGTTGAAACGGAAACGTCACGAAGCGAAAATAAAATCTTTTATTTGAACATCCTGTCACCCTTGACAGCAATAACTTATTTCTTGTTAATCAAGAGATTCGAAATAGTATATAGAGACGAACACAAAAATTTAGAAAGAAAAGACGAGAAAACTTCATCCGTGGCTCAACATGTAAAAAAAAACATCCCACACGATAGACTTCAGTAACACCAAGCTATTAGGGAACATCGAACATACGAAAACCAGAATTATCAGGGAAGCCATCGAAATTCAAAAATATCCGAACAATCTGAATTCACGAGATAATAGCCAGAGGTTACCAACAGCATGGAAACCAGCATTAATAAGAAAATATACCAAAAAAGAACACCACCAAACTAATACACCTATATCGCAAACCAGCCGATACACTCCAACAACGGGCCCAACGACACGAAACCATGCACACACTCGTCCAAGAGCAACCAACCGCAACGCTAACGGAGTATATAACCACTATCCGAACTCCGACAACGTCAGTTTACGAATAACAAGAAGCACAAGCAGACAGTTATCGCAGACCTAAAGATGGCAAGTGTGATTTTTCCGGTCTTTTCAAAGACCGAGCAGTGGAAAGGCGAAAGAAAACCCGGAATCTAGTGACAACACATACTACTACTCGCGGAAACCTGAAAGAGAACATATTACGTCTTTACGAGAAGACTTTACACCAAACCAAGACCTTCGAAAAACTAAGAACAAGAAGAAGCAAACTGCTTTGTGACATGACTTTTCTACAACGTTCCCAAGAGGAAGACATTATGCCACAGACACTGAAACTGAAGTTCAGTAGCAACACCAGACAAACCAAGAACATCCTGAAGAAAGCAAGAATGGTGCTACTGAGGGAATCCATCCACGAGACTAGAAAAATGTTGGATGACACCAACAAACAATTACTGCAACTACATCTTAACTTCAGTAACATCATCCACCCGATAATTTGGAGAATACTGGACCAGCTCAGCGAATTCCGTTCCGAGACAAATACCGATTGGACAAAAACAAAACAAATAAAGAAGTTCAACCACCTGCAAGCAGAACAAAACCCAGAAACACCAGAGAAGAGAATAAATCACTCAAAGTGGTATACAATTTATCCACCCATGTATTGGATGCAGCATCCCAAAATCTTTTGGCTAAAGGATTTAACTACGCAATAGCTCCTGCCCGCATACCAGTAGAAGAAATAATTTGTGGAGTAGAAGCAACTATAGCTAAGATTGACAAGAATACGGCCGAGACTATCCGCCAAGATGTATCGCAAATACTAAGGACAGCCAACCCACCAAAGAAGAACTTATCACACGAAGAATTCATGGCACTGAAACAAATAAAGGAAAACGAAAACATTATTATTCTACCAGCCGATAAAAGAAATGCCACTGTGGTAATGAACACAACCGACTACGACGCCAAAATAAAAACCCTCTTGGAGGATCCGGCATACCAACCAATCTCCTCGGATCCAACAACATACCTAGAGAAAACAACTAAAACTAAAATCAAGGAGAGCCCCATCGACAAGGAAATCCAGACAGCATTCATTCCAACAGAGAAGTCTTCAAGATGCCTCAAATTCTACGGCTTACCTAAAGTTCACAAGGAAGGTGCACCCCTAAGACCCATAGTAGCTCCATTGGATCACCTGTTCAACAATTGGCAAGATACCTAGCCCAACAACCTCATGTCGAAGAAGCCGAATCTTACATCAAGAACGTAAGTCACTTCATCGATCTATTTAGAAAAGAAAAACAACCAGATTGGTTATTAGTAAGCTTCGACATAGTATCACTGTTTACCAATATACCAGTTGCCGAAGCTCTAGAGACCGTCAAACAAATATACCAACCCCAATACACATAATGAACCTGGTGAAACGCTGTCTGACAAACACCTACTTTATCTATGAAGATCAACGCTATAGACAAATAGAAGGCGCACCAATGAGCTCTCCACTGTCACCAGTAATAGCGAACATTTTCATGGAGAACTTAGAGAAAACAGCACTAACAACGGCCACCCACAAACCCAAACTCTGGGTACGCTACGACGATAACACTTTCGTGATCTAGACACATAGAAAGGACCACCTCGACAGCTTCCTGGAACATCTAAACAAAACCCATCCAAAAATAAAATTTACGATGGAAATAGAATCGAACAACGAGTTACCATTCCTCGAAGTTTTGGTTAAGAAGAAAGAAAATGGGAAGTTAAGTCACACGGTATACCGAAAATCTACTCACACATACAGATATCTGAACGCACAGTCCCACCACCACCCAGCTCAGTTACAATCAGTAGTGAAAACCCTAGTGACAAGATCGCAGAGGTTAGCAGACGAAGATAACATCACCCAAGAAATGGACAAACTCCACAAGGCACTCCAGCATATTGGTTTGAGTGAATCTGTTATCAAAAGAACATCAACACAGAAACGAACAACACCACAAGAGGAAAAAGAACCACCAACTGCCAAAACCTTACCCTATGTTAAAGGCACCGCCGATAGAATCTCTAAAATCCTACGGAGACACAACATTGAAACAACATTCAAAGCGGGCAGAGAAATCAGCACAGTCCTTCGGAATCCTAAAACAAAAATACCTTTAGAAAACCAAGGAGTTTATGAAATTAATAATGTTGGTTACTCTTGTTTGGGTTTCTATATATGGAAAAAAAAGAGTAACTAACATTAAGTATTTTCATTACGTGCAAAAACTTAAACTAAACAAGCATCGTTTTTAATATTTAAATTCTAAAAGGAAAATTTTGTAAAGAAATTGTAGATATAGATACATACAATTTGGTTTCACAAAAATTTATTTTAAATTTAATAAAAAATGCAATAACGTTAATCAACTTTTATTACATATTATTACTGTAATGCCGTTTACTATTTACTTGTAACTAATCGATTTGGATTCAACTCATCTATATTAATAATTAATTCATACAATTTGGTGAGCCTATTTGTCCTTTTACACTGTATTTTCAAGTACGTAACAAATTCTTCACTTTCTTCTAATAAAGTTATTGCTCAATAAACATTGAGTAACATGAGTGACAAAGATTATTTAGTATACAATGTGCTTGCAATTGATTTACGTGACCGCCATTTGCATGTTAGCGATTTTTACGTTACATAAATTCCATTCATGTGTTAATTAAAGTTAATTGTCAAATTTGACATTAGAATCCAATAAGTGCAGTTTAAAGGGATTTATAACAAAAATTTTGAAAATTATCGCGATAAACTAATTAATTTTGAATATGAATTCTAAATTATATGCTGTAAATACTGTTTTGTATATAAGGATGATCTTTATATAAGTAGTAAATTCAATATTGAGGCACGACATTGGCGGTAGAAGAAATGAAAGAAGAGGTTGCCAATTTAATAACATAAAAAATTCTAAATCGTAATGCGTAAGTCAATTACAAACACCCATTACATACTTACCTATAAATGCTATTACTTGAAGAAAAGACAGGGAACGTAAGTATGTAGGTAACACACAATTCCTAAAAATTATCAGTTAAAAATAGTAAAGTTTATTATAATTTAATTCTATCTATGTATACAGGGTCCAGCAACGAAGCGGGGACGGAAGATTACATGCTTATTTGAAAGTTAGTCAAATATTTAGTCATCGGATATTCTTGTGCACCATTAAGCGCAGGTTTTAAAAATATTTTGGTTTATACAGGATGTTCCAGTTGAAAATGCCAGACTTAAGTTGCTTTTCTTTAAATGGAACAGCCTGTATATTAATAGATAAAGTGATCCGCGCTTGAAAGCTGGTTACATCGATATAATGCTGTATGGGTCTAAAGTTGATAGTTTCTGTGTTAATAATTATTTTACTTGATAAATTAATACATTTCAGTATGCTATTCTGCATAAGGAAAAACAAAAGATCCGAAACCAACAGAATAGAATATTTTTTTACTAGTATTGAGTTTCGTTGCTACGTGAAATAAATTCTGTAACTGTTCGCGTTATACAGAGTGTTCACAATTTTCGCAAAATCGAAGATATCTCGTAATTTTAAATGGAACAGCCTGTATATCAGTTCATTTTTGAATTGTTTATTAAATTTCATGTCAGAAACATATAAGACGTTAATACTTTAAATGTGACTATTACTGAGCTACTGTCGGTTTTTGATATGCTTTTGTTAGTTTTTGCAAAAAAGTCAATTTTTTCAAATGAATTGATATACAGGGTGTTCCATTTAAAAATTACGAGATATCTTCGATTTTCCGAAATTGTGAACACTCTGTATAACGCGAACAGTTACAGAATTTATTTTACGTAGCAACGACTCTCAATACTAGTAAAAAATATTCTATTCTGTTTGTTTCGGATCTTCTGTTTTTCCTTATGCAGAATAGCCTACAGAAATGTATTAATTTATCAAGTAAAATATGTAATTATTAACACAGAAACTATCAACTTTAGACCCATACAGCATCATAACGATGTAACCAGCTTTCAAGCGCGGATCATTTTATCTATTAATATACAGTGGGTTCCATTTAAAAAAGAGCAATTTTAGTCTGGCATTTCCATCTGGATCATCCTGTATAAACCAAAATATTTTTAAATCGTGCGCTTGATGGCGTGCAAGAATATCCGATGACTAAATATTTGACTAACTTTCAAATAAGCATGTAATCTTCCGTCCCCGCTTCGTTGCCGGACCCTGTATATATAAAAAAAAAGTATGAAATTGTAGTGATATATCTCTTAAAAGAAGATAGAATTTTTAATTAAGGAATAGATTAAATAATATATTTTGCTTATATTATATGTTTGTATTATATTCTATGCAGTCAGTAATCTAGCAATAGTTGTATAACATCAAAGAAAGTAAATTATAATTTAAAAAACAGGCGTGTTTTAGCGTACGTGTCTGCTTTTAAATGAGGATTACGTAATAAATTGGCGATTTCTCTGTCTGTACTACCTAAACAAATTGCTGTTTGAATATTTAATAGGTAGTAATAGAGACAGTGTTGCTTGTAGCGTAAATTTCAAATAGTGTTTTTGATTTCTTTCTTGTCGTAATCTTTCTAAAAATATGAAGAAGAAACGTATTTACATATATCTCAAAATGAAAAATTTAATAATTACATTCTTCAATAACACTACTAGGAGTAGTAAATTATTAATACGCTACTAATGAAAATATATGAATAATTTCAATTAATAATTTTTAATTGAAGAGCTAAAGTAAACATTCAGTGCTAATGGTCTGACGAATATAAGATCAAAGAGGAATTTCAGAAAGCAGACTTAATATCTACTATCTTTCTTAATTTTACATTGGAAAGAATGAATAGACATATAACACCAATAGTAATCCAGTCGAGTTACAAACATCTGCATCTTGGAGTTCGATTAAGAATAACAGAAATGCACCGGACACCAGGGAACGAATGATACTAAGACAACTAGACGAAACAAAAGTGAAAATGAGATTTGGAAGACACAACTAATCAGTGTGATCGTTCTCTCACAATCTTGATTATCCAAACTAGCTGTTTCGGTTTGGATAATCAAGATTGTGAGAGAACGAAAGTGATATGACACATGAAGTTCAATATGCAAGCTAAGAAGGTTTAAGAGCGTAAGCCTGAAAAGGAAAAAGAGGAGACACGATAAGATTAAGATGGGTAGACAGAGTTATGAAAGTCTTAATAGTTAAAGAGATAACAACCAAATATTATGCATCATAAAAAAGGATAGTGTCTACTACCAGAATGTTGGAGGACAAGTGAGTGGTGTAGTTGAGTAAGTTTATCATAACAGATGAAATGGCAATGGCTTCCAAGAAAACAGGATCCGAAAAAAACTTAACAAACCTGCATAGACTGAATATTTTGCATATTACTATTTCTTGAAAAGAATAAATGTGTTCTTATGGGAATGAATATTCAAAAATTTTTCATACAAAAATTGTTCCAAATAAAGGCTTAATAAGTTTGTGCAGAATAAAAAAAAGTTGCTTGATATTTGCAAAACACTCTTTTTAAATGATAGGACAGGTGCTTCTAAACGTTTCTGACCGAATTTAATGAACCAAGCTATGACTTGTCGACTGAAACGGAGACAAAAAATGCTAATGTAAAATGGTGCTTCGCTAATGTGATACAACTTTGGTATTACCGACTTTAAGAATGCAAATTGACAGTTCATGGTCAGCCAGGTGTACTTCCATAATACCAGATTCTAGAACGAGATCCCGGATAGATACAAATATGAAATTTATTGCGCTAGCTTAGTAATGAAATAATGGGCGTTATAACAAAACCTGCTTTCGAGTCCGTAGGATTCTTTGAGGAATATCAACTGAATTCATATTGCTATGAACCTAAGAGAGCTAATTTGGTACTTAAAGTTGAGCAGTGTAAAATTTTTATTTCAGAATTAGACTTGTAAAATTTGTATGCTGTAGCTGCATCATAAATATATGATGGTATATTCTCATACAAATTTATAATTGCTGATAATATGGTAATATTAAAGCACTGTGTCTTTAAAAGCTTTCATTTATTTTTAGTGGAAGAGATATACCGGATCACGTATTTTGGGTATGTATATATATTGAAATGGGGAACAAATATGAGTGACTGGCATTGTATATTATTGATAAAATTTGAAGGATTATTTTATTTTACTAATTTATTTATTGACTGTTAAAATAAAAATATCTAAACTAAAAAGAACAGTTGTGTATACTTAAAATAGTTGTTCATTATTGTAAAGTTGAGTACATTCATATGGTAGACAGTTCTTGAAGGAATAGTAGTGGATCAAGTTCTTTGTTGCCTCAATTTTCTTTAAATTCTGAAAATGGAGATTTAAAATTTATTATTTTTGTTAAAATGTGGTTTATAACTTTGTAAAACTTGTCTAATTTAAAATATTGCTAAGCAAAGTAAATTAATACTGAATATTAAAATATGAAGGATATAAATTGGTAAATAATTACGCGGGTAAAGTTTGAATAAGCGGATCTGTCAAAATTGACATTTACATAAAATTTTGTTAGTAAAGCATTTTGAAGTGCTAAGTATTAGTAATTCATTATTATAAAATAATAGAGATTTAATACAGAAGGTTTACTGAAATTTGGAAGCTCTGAAACTAATCATTTAAATGTTTAAAAAACTATTTTGAACAAGAAGTATGAAAAAAGGAATTTTATTGGAGGTAATTAGAAAATGAAAAGGTTGTCTGGGTGATAAAACAAAACGAAGGAATTGAAAAAATAATTTTTCAAAAGTGGTGCGTGTAATTTTCGGAAAATTAAAGTTTTATTCCGAAAATTGTACATTAAAATCACGAAAACCGCGAAAGTTGGTGCGAAAAGTGTTTATTTCAGCATTGGAAATAATAATTTGACGTTTGAAGAAAAAATATTTGTAGAGAAGCAGAAAATAATAAATCAATTGTATTACTATTGAATTTGAGTATAGTCTATGGTATAAGAAGTAAATTTTAGAAGAAAAGGAAATAGCAAAATAAAATAAAAACTTACCAATCAAGTATAAAGTCCTAGCGGAGTATTTAACTTATCAGTTGTACGAGAGGTCTAAGCGGATTTCCAGTTCTCAAAAGGTCCAAATTATTTTATAAAAACGAGAGATTCCTAACAGCTAGAATCACACGTGCAGTACAAAGTACCAATTCCAGAAGATATCCTGTATTTACGAGGTCACCACTAGATACATCCAGTTTGTCGAACCCGTAGAAAAGGTCCAAATTATTTTATAATCACGAGGGATTCCTACCAGACAGAATCACACGTGCAGTACAAAGTTCCAGTTCCAGAAGATATCCTGTATGTACGAGGTCACCACAAGATACATTCTGTTTTGTCGAACCCGTAGAATAGAGAACCAGAGGATCATCCCAGGTACTTAACGAGTCCAGGAAGGCTGTTCATCTGTACGAAGAAGATACACAAAATTTCCTACATCATATAACCAGAACCTGCAAGGAAAATGGATTGTATTATTTAAAAAACACCGAGAAAGAAAAGCAATATTATTGGGAGGTTGTATATTTTCTTTATTTAAAAGAAACAGTTTAAATTTAAATGATTGTCATCGAGCAAAATACATTAAAGTGAACAAGATATACTGAATACTATAAAGAGGATTTTATAAAGATTCTATGTAAAGGTTTTAAATCTCTTTTTAAATCAGAAATATCAGTATATGTACATTTAGTAAATTTGCGTAATTTTGGAACTAAAATATACCGAGGGGTTAACCGCCAGTGGAAGTAGGTGTACATCCACTTGGAATTCCATGGAAGTATGTGGAAGTTAAGTGGAAGTATGTGGAAGTATGTGGAAGTACGTGGAAGTTTGTGGAAGTTTGTGGAAGTTTGTGGAAGTTTGTGGAAGTTTAGTGGAAGTTTGTGGAAGTTTAGTGGAAATATGAGGAAGTATGCGGAAGTAGTTAATCAAAACAAATTACAAAAAATTCAAAATTGGGCATTGAGAACGATACTCATGTGTAACAAATATACACAAGTTGCATTAATGCTCATAATGTTAAAATTAATGAATGTACGACAAAGAATATTATTTAAGACGTTATTTTTTTTATATGTGAGTGAACAATGTGTAATGCTCTACTTATATATGTGACAAATTAGTATATATTAATATTAAGTATGTATAGATAAAATAAATAGATCTATAATTACAATTAATATATTAATGAATGGTTTGGTTGTACAAAAGTCGACAATAGCTTACGTCATGACATAAAATGTTGTAATGATGTGTTATCTATTTCCAAGAAAATTCAAAATAATAATCAAAACTGTATATGTATTGATATTGAAACCTTGGAAAGTTTTGAGAAGATACTAGTGATACATATTGCTCTCAAAGTTTTATACATAAATATAGTTAAATTACCGTAGTTTTTTTTATAACAAACTTTATGTTAATTTGAATTAAGTAAACTCTGTTTCATGCTTTATTATACATTTTGAAATTATGTTGACAAATAAAGTCTATATGGAGTATATAAACTGATTTTGCTTGTTATGTAGCTGAGTGCTACTTGGAATACACCCCTCGATACGCCCGAGATCTGTACCCTAGCCTACTTAAAAAATCCCGCTATTTGAATATAGATGGTGCCGAGGTCGTGGCCTCCTGAGTAGTTTCAGCATACGATGTGTCATTTTATGCGTCAGTTCATTCTGTTCTTTTGGTGATAGACAGTGCATTTGCATCTTATCTAATCAATTTGTTCAAATTCAGTTTCAAATTGTTGGCATATGCAGGTAAGTGGTAATTGGCTATCGGTTACAGTAGGAACCGACTATTTGTATTAAACTTCGCGTTAACTTAACCCCACTAGAGGTGAGAATAATTATTTTGCTCTTTTGTCCTTCATAATTGCTTAGAAAAGTAGCTCCAAATTGTGTTCCAGAAGTATCTAATATAAGATTATCTGTTAGACGAGTAGTAGTAACGGGGTAAACCGGGGTAGACTTTTAATACTTTATCTAAAATTTTAATGATGCAATAATTTCTGAGAGCAGTATAGATATCTCAGTTTTTAATATTCTGTTGGTTAATCAGTTTCTACATAAAGGCCTACAAGTAAGAGTAGTAATGTCGCTGGGGTAAATTTGTTTGTTGCATTTTTTCTTTGGGTAGTGCTAGTTGCAAATAGCTGAAATATTTTTTGAATTTGTTTGGATCTGACGACACATATTTTGTTGCAGTAATTTCGCGAAAATGAATGACGATGACATTTTTACTGAGGCCGCAAAAGCACTTAATATAAAAATACCTCAACACCTAAGAAGTATGCTAACTATAAACGATTATAACGACACAGGGTTATTGGCCGAAATAAAGGAATGTAATTTAACTGACATGGAGATATTTGCTCGAGGCACATTACACGAAATTATTGACAAGTCCGAGTATGAAGAATACTACGGAATTTTTAAAGAGAAGGTAGAAAAATTTCAATTTCTAAGTTCACATAGAGAGATTATTTTTAAACTCAAAGAATACTGCAGAAGCAAGCATAATGTAGTTCTTAATACAGTTTATAATGCTCAAGTGAATAATACTCCAGACCATCAAAGTCCATGTACCAGTAAAGAAGCTAATAAAGATATATGTTTTGTTCATACTAGTCTATCGGAAGAAAATGTTCATATTTCTAAAACTATAAAAGCCTGGTTAAGATGCAATCTTTCAGAGTCGCAACTAACTACATATGAATCAAAAATTAATGAACTAATAATAGTGTCGAAATTAGATGCAAGCGGTAGTTTAGCGGCATGCATTACTTGTTTTGTGTGCAAAAGAGTTATAAAAGTACACAAGATTGCACGAAACCAGACACAAAAGCCACGATGGGTACTTGGAAATTTTCATAAACATGTACTTAGCCACATAAAAGCGAAGGCAACAACTGAGGCGACAACAGTACGTTGCCAAAATGTTACGAAACCTGATGAGCCAAAAATGAAAGCAAGAACTTTGACAGCGTATTTTCAAACTTTGCAAAAACCGTTAGAGTCTGCACCAAAGCAAGCCCAACAAGAAACGATTAAAATATTGCAAGATATTTCTCTTTCAAACCAAGATAAGGAAAAATACAAATTCCAACATTTCTCAGATGAAACAGACGAGAAGCTAAGTCAGAGTAAAAGAATCGAGGAAAAAAATAATAACTGGTGCGGAGAGATATTGGCAGAGAGTGAAAGTGTAGACCAAAGAGAATATTTTATAAATAACTCGACAAATAAAAGATTAAAAGCGAATATCTCAGACCAAACTCAGAAGAAAGCTACGAAGTGGACCAAACAGAAATACCAAAGGAATGAACGCCAAAGAAGAGCTCTGGAAAGATTCATACCGGATCAACCATTGATTACAAATTATTATACTGTAGTGAATGATGTCGCTAGATTAATGCAAGAGAATGAAAGCTTTAAGAAGACGTTATTTGAAAATTGGTCAAATCGATATAGTGATGATAATAATTATTCCGAAAAATCACCACAATTGGTTGACAATGCGGAAAAATTACTAGATATTTTAATGAACACTTCTATGGAAAATTCCCATCGTCCCAAAAACCAAAATAGCTACAACACAACCATCAAACAATTTGCATTGTATATTTTTTTTATCGGAGGAAGATTGTTATACGAGACGTTGCAGGCGAACTTACAAAATACACTCCCATCAATAACAAGTTTGTTTAGATTTATTGATCAGAAAAGTAGCAGACCCCAAGAAGGATCTTTTCGTTTTAATGAACTGAACACGTTTTTAGAACAACGAAATTTACCTAAGTATATATGGATCGGGGAAGATGCTACAAGAATAAGTGGCAAGATTGAATATGACCCGAAAACAAATAATCTAGTCGTCTTCACATTACCCCTGTTCAACGGGGTTCCCGTAATTAATTCATTTGAAGCAACATCTGCCAAAACTATATTTGACTTTTTTTCTTCTGAAAAAAAGGCCAATTATGCTTATGTCATCATGGCCCAGCCACTAGCAGAAAATTCCCCTTCGTTTTGTTTAAATATTTTTGCAACTGACAACAAATTCACGGCGGATGACGTTGTAAAAAGATGGGACGACATTGCACAAATTGCTAGAAAATTTGGCATATCTATTTTGGGACATTCAGCTGATGGTGACAGTCGGCTATTGAAAGCTATGAAGATTAACACTCAGTTTCCTTACCATCCCGATAATCATAAGTTATCGAAAGGAATCTCTAATAGAGATTCAAATTCTGATGAAAATTCTTCACAAAAATGGAAATGGTTTAAGATAAACTCGAAATTCAAAAATGAATGCTTTGTACAGGACACAGTCCATATATTAACTAAAATGAGAACACGCCTATTGAAACCGTCAATTGTGCTGCCACTAGGCCAGTACGTTGCTTCGGCCACACATCTTAATCTTTTGGTCCGTGATTATTCCAAAGATAAACACAAGTTGACAATCTCCGATTTAAAACCGGAAGATAAAATGAATTTTGCCTCGGCTGAAAAAATGTGTTCTTCGGCTGTATTGAAGTTCCTACCAAATATTCCAGGTAGTGATGGCACTATAGCTTTTCTAAAGGTCATGAATTTTATTATCGACTCATTTTTGTCTAAAAACAGTGATGTTGAACACCGTATTTATTGCATTTGGTACGCAGTATTTTTCCTTCGAATTTGGAAGGCGTGGCTTCGAGAGAATAAATCTCTTTACAACGAAAAGGACAACTTTTTAACATCCAACTGCTACATGTGTGTGGAGTTGAATGCGCACGCGTTACTAAAACTATTGCAATTATTCGTTACCACCAACGAGTTGGATACCAGAATGTTTTTACCTTGGCTGTACAGCAGTCAAATGTGTGAAAAAATATTTCGAGCTACCAGGTCGCTCACGTCCACATTTAGCACTGTCGTCAACTTTAGTATGTTGGATATATTACATCGCCTAAACCGAATAGAAATTATAAATAATTTAACGCACGATTTAAGTGATACTATTATCTTCCCAAGAGAAAAACAAAGAAAAATTTTGAATCAAGATGTTAACGTATTTCTCTCTTCTTGTTCCGAGGAAGTTTTCCAAGACAATATAGAAAAGATTGTAAACTCTGCTTTAGAAGACGCAATCTCGGATATGGGTAAACTTGGAATTAGGGTTAAGGAGGGATCGTGGAATCAAGTTTTTGTTCCTGCAAATAATGAGGAAACAGGGATTCAGAAAACAAGGCAAAAGCGACATCAGAAAAGTAAATGTATGACTCAAGAAACTATAGTAAATAAGAAACATGACACAGCATATTCAAGCGAGGTTGCAAGCTCGAGTCAATATTCTGACGAAGAAACACTTGAACAAGATGAAGATTGTATCGATGATGAATTGCCAATAATATGTGAAAAGGAACATATTCAGAACATCGCATTTGACGGTGATAAAAATGTAAGTAATGACACAAGTGACGATATATTCGAAATTGCTCTTTTAAAGAACGCTGGGGGCTCGTTGTTATTTAAAGAACATACCGAGAAATACAAAGGGAGTAACTTTTATGCCAAGGGGCCATTTGCGCGTGTTTTTATGAAAGATAAAGTAACTGTTGTAAAAAAAAGTTCCTTGTGCTGGTTGTTGAACACAGAAAACCAAAGAGTAAGTTCTGATCGATTAAGGAGATTTATCTGTAATAACAAATCTGCGATGGAAACATCGAATAATTGTGCAGTCGATCCCATTGTCAAAGTAGAAAAAAAGACACATTTAAGAATTGGGGACTGGTGTCTATTCTACAACAGCATTTCTAAAAATACGAGAAGCCAAACTCTCAAAACAAATTGTAACAAATTGAAACTTGATAATTACATTTGTGGTCGAATTCTTTATTTCAAGGGTTTCTCTAACAAGACCCCAACTTCTGTGCAATCAAATACGGAGGGAATAGGATGTCTTTGCACATGGTACAGCATTCAAAACGACGGTAAATTAATACAGTCATCATCATTTCGACATGAATTTTACGACATCGTACACTATAGATTTTCAATGCCAAATCCATCTGTGATACCAAATGAAACGACTGACATTATAGACTTGGTGCTAGATGATCAAACTTTGACTGATTTGATAAAAGAAACTGGCGAGTGTTCTGAAATCGAAAATTCTACAGTCACGCTCGAATGCGAAAATTTCGTAATTGATTGTGAAACAGCTGTTACGGACAGTAGTGATACTGATCAGGATGCGGAAGCCTGGGAAGCTGAGGAAGACGCCCTGAGCGATTATAGCGGAGACAATTCTGTCGGCGCAAATGTCGCCGACAACTTTCCATTAGCTGATATGGCAAGTTCTCAAGCACCTTCTTTAAGGCAAAAGTATGTTGACATAAAAATTGAAAATCACTATGCTGTATTTTACGATGATTCATGGTATATTGGCAGAGTTATTGAGGTCGTCGATGAACATACTAGCAGAGTGAAATTCTTAAAAGACAATTCACGTCAATTGTTTTGGCCAAAGCGTGATAACATTCAGGAAGTTGGAAATGAATACATCTACTATGGCCCCATAATTTTACAGGGCGCTGGTCCTTTTTCTTTAACAGAATGTGTAAGGACAAGTATCATAAACGGTTTCAAAGAAATTAAGCGAAAACACAACCCAGAACACAAGTAACGCAGTTATTAGTTGTTTTCTCTTTGAGAGGCAAAGAAAGTTTGTTATTTTTTGATATTTTATTTCAGTTAGAAGTCTATTTTTGTTTGTATTTCTTTGACTTATAATAATAAATCATTCCATGCATATACGTTTACGTTTTTTTCTTAAACTTACACAAAGTGTGTCAAAACATAATGAACAAACAATGAAGAAATAATAGGTATTGTCAAAATGAGTTCAAAGTATGGAAGTTGGATGGAAGTATGTGGAGGTTTGTTGGAAGTATGTGGAGGTTTGATAGGAGTATGTGGAAGTTTAATGGAAGTATATGGAGGTTTGATGGAAATATATGGAAGTTCGAAGGAAGTGTGGGGAAGTTTGGTGGAAGTATGTGGAAGTTTTTTCAAAAAAGGAAGTAGGTGTACAGAATTTTCGTCGGCGGTTGACCCCTCGAAATATACCTACTTACGTATTTGAACATTTGATCGTAAAGACTTATTATAAATTATTGAATTTGTGTATCCATATGAATGCTAAATTGAAAGATTTATATTAAACTAATTCTCATACATACCTTATCGAGTAGATAAGCTTTTAATAATCCTTCATTTTGTCAATATTTGCACAAGTAATATTAGACAGGTTTAATTGTTTTTGTTAACGTTTTGGAAATGTGTTGGATAATTATTTGAATCATATTTTACACAGCTTTTGCCATTAAACGATTATTATAGTGATATTCTTCTTTTATTTGGTAAAGTAGAACTATGGTACGAGACACTTTCATATTATAAATAGAGTTTTGTTGTGTCGATAACCTAAAAGAGAAACAAAACAATATAACATTTATAAGTTTAATTTTGATGGAAAAAGTGAACATACCTTACAATCGTATTCCAATTAAAGGAATAATACCTTAGAAAAACTCATCACGTATTCACAAGGAATAATTTTAACAGGTTCATTTGATGAGGTTAAGAGGTTATTGTTACCTATCATTTTATAGCGGCAAATGCCATGCTTACATCGTTATAAAAATTAATGTACTGCAAGTACTGTGTAGTCAAAATCAATACTGGTTTCATTTGACGAAATTTTATTTACAGTAAAGAAGTGTATAATAAGTAATTATTTGAATTTGTTGGAGATAAATTATCATATCTAAATTTCTTAAGAAGGAAAGAATTATAGTAAATTAATTGGATAAATATAAAAACTGAGAGAGTGTTTGGGCATATTAAAATAAAATACTGAGCTTTGAAAAATTGAAATCTCATATAATAGTGTATAGATATAGTAAATTCTATATACTGAGTGTTACATAAATATTGGCATATAATTAACAGTTGTTCTATTTAGTAAATTTGAATGACTAGGTGAGAGAGGAGATATTATAGAAAAAAAAATATAACAAGATTTGATTTATTTTGGCTTATATTCGATTATAAGTATTTACATTTATAATATCATCCCACCCTAGTGCAATATATATTATATACATGTCTTCAAGATTCATGTTGGCTGAGTACAAAGTCTGTGTATAGAAGTTGGGTACAATCAGGAGTTATTTGCTTATTTCGTGTGGTCAATGTTTATCTAAAAACTAAAAGAACTATAAGTTTTGTTTATTGGCCATGGCATGCATAACATACTGCTATGATATTAGTACAATTGTTCTAGGGTTGCCGCGAAATAGCTCAGAAAACAAAATTCTCTCTCTCTCAGGTTCCCTCGGCGAAACTGTACAATGTTCACGTCAGGAATCGTGATCTTAGGAAACAGTATAAAAAAACAACAAATTACTTGAAGACAAAAAAATGAAATAATTATTTAATTATCTTTTCTAAATTTTTAATAAAATTGAAACACAGATCAGATATAATTTATTTATTATAAAAAAACAAAAAAAAAAAAACTTTAATTAACAAAATCTCAAGAAAAAACCCTACCCACTAATTGACCAGATAGGATAAAAAAACTTGTACTGACAAACGCGACAAAATTTATCTAATTAATTACAGAAAATTATTCACAAAGTCCATACAAAATAATAATTACTTAAATGAATAAATTAACTACCTATAATTAAAATACATCAAACTATAGCAAACTGATACAGTAAAGAAAATTATCTAATTTGATAGCTTCTCAATAAATATAAAATATTTTCAAACACGTGCTGGGAAAAACAAAATGAAGGATGCGAGTCTACTTTTACAATATTAAAATTTTCTCTTATTATAATAAAGAATGCATTCTCTTTCTTAAAAGTAAATACTTAACTTGTATAACAGCAATAAAACTAATACACAAACTTGATTAAATCTCGGCTCCTTAAAATCAAATGAAAATTATAACAATTTTTATTCAAATATAAAATATCTCTAATAAAAGAACTGCATTTAACGGGAGACCAAGATCTAATGTCCTTCAACATTAAAACCACGGCCAGTGAAAGTCACGCATCCCTTCCACATTAAAATAAACTTCGCACATCTATACAATATTAAAATATCAAGCTAAAGAGCGTAAATAATCTTTCAGGCATCTTCTCTTTTAAATTCATATAACAACAAAATAATAATTAATATACACAGATTACCAAAAGACTACTATACCTCCCAAATTCTTAAACAGAAACTAAAATACAGTGTGTACCAAAACATTTGCCCCACAGAAAAATAAATTTGAAATAAATCAATTTATTTAATTTTACTTATCCATAATATATAAAAAAAACCATAGCAATACGTAGTAATTTATGGAAGTATTTCTTCATAATTTGAAACAAGTATCATTGATACCATATACTGATATGCATAAGAATTGCAGCACGTCTCACCACATCATTTTAACAAGAATATCTGTAAATGATCTTATATTTCTGTTTCCACAAAAGGATCAACATCAGTTTGGAAAGTGATTTCTGTTAGTAATTAGTTATTATAGAGAAAACAATCATAATTACATAGAATATGTTTATAGATAGAATTAATAACATTTTTACTTACCTTATAAACTGTTACTTACATTTATGCCTCATAATTTTAATACATAATAATTTTTAATAATTTTTGTTTGATATTAGCATGTAAACAAGCTAGTGACTTTTTCATGTCAAATGTGAAAGAGTCTTTGTAATTTTGAAGTTAATTACAGGATCGCCAAATTAAATCTAAGTGGACTTGGACGTTGCTTTTATTATTGAAATTTCTAACAGCAGCCCAAGATTTGGATAAATTCTTCAGCTTGGCATTGAAGAAGTCCAGGTATAAAAAAAACTACTGAAGGGCGCATAGCTAGTGTAGAAGTTTAATTTAATTTAAAAAAAGTTTAGGAGAAATCTGAATATAAAATGTTTTTAACGACGTATTATGTATTATAGAATAGTTTTCATTAATAACTGACAATTTTTTGTTAATTATGGACAATAATTTTGTTTATATTTAAAAATATAATTTATACACACAAGGACTCAATTTAATATAAAATAATGAAACTTAAATTATTATAATTAAATCTTTACGTATGCATTTACACGTAATACATGGAATAGGAGCTGGATTAATCAGTGCATATGAATTATTAATGAAGGTGCTGTTTGCGACGTGCGGATGGCATAAGAAACATTACCTAAAACTTTAATCAGTGTTTTTTCTTTTAATTTAATATAATTTTTGTATCAAGCAAATAAAATACTACTGAAACAATATATTTATGCTGTCTTAAAAGTACCTTTATTGTTTTGTATAATAAGTTATGATAAAATGTATGATATTCTCAGGCAGTTTACTTAATTTATTTTTCCTCTCCCAAGAGGTGTACATCTTCAACTTTTTGAATACACTATTAATTTATATATGCAAACATTTAATTAGTGCAATAAAAGTTTTTAGTTTATGCATACTTTTGTTATGATTTACCTACCCTATTGAATAGAGAATTTTCAGTTCATAATACACGCAAAGGAAATATTCTGCATTTGAATAAGAGATTCTGGGCTAAAAATCATACTAACGTATGATAAAGTATGTCGTTGAGGAACCTACGATATTCAGAATTGTTTGTGAGCTTTGAACATCTTAATGTGCAAAGACATTTGGATTATTATATTTAGCAACAAAAACCACAGCAATATGAGTATCAAATACGTCTAGTAAAATGAAACACTCATTTTGCAGAATAATATTGGAAATTGGTTATATTATCGATTATATTTATGGAGCAATGAATCGCGACCCAACACGAAAGTTAGATACGTTTCATATATGTACTATGGTGGACTCCCCAAGGTGGACACCTAATGTACCCTGTGTAACAAGTACTTAGTACATTACATTGGTATAAGTCAAAGTGACACAACTGACTGAAACGCCACTAATTGAAACCATATTTACAATACTTAAAAATAAAAAAAATACTATAGCAACTAAAAGGTGTCCACTTTAAAAAGTCCACCGTTGTACGTATATAAACAGTTTCATATACAGCATGTGTCAATTTTCATTAGCCATAGGCGATCAATTCATGCAATAGGTGACAACGTGGCACCCCTACTTTCCTCTCCAATGCCAGCGCGACCGATACATGCTCGAAAATACAAGTTAGTTTAGCAGTAACTATTGGACCACTGACTTGGGTGTTTGTAATGCGTTCAGAAATAATATTTACGAGTTGCAAGGATTTGTTTTTCTTTTTCCTTTCAGTAAATGCAGAGAATTATTAACTGCGTTCACGCTGCATGACACAAACAAAAGCGTAATTCTAATAAAATTAAAAAATAACCCTAAAAGGTAAAAAAAAAAGTATTCTGAAAATAATAATAAGCTACTAGATCAGGAGAACGCCACGGCCATTTGATGATTCCCGTTCCAGTAATAAGACGGCTTTTATTACAGACTAGATCGCAACGTGTTCGCAACTAAACATTGAATGTAAAATCTGGTGGGGAGAAGTGGGAAGATCGGAGAAAATCGTTGTGATGTCGATTGTTGCCGGGATTGGTGACGGACAGTAGGGGTGCCACGTTGCCACGTTGCCACGTGTTACTTGTATACGTATAAATCGCACGTAAACATTGAATCCCTATACCTAATAAAAATTGACACATGCGGTATACCTAGTACTGTATTACCTAATACTTAAAATTATACAAATGTGAAATGAAATTATTGTGGGTCAGTGCATGAAAGGTCAATTAAATGTAGCTATATTTATTACATCGATGCATGAGCACACCAATTGTATCACCAACAGTGGCCTGGCGTGGTGTCAGCCGCCTGGGGTGGAGGAAAATTTCGCCGCCCCCTTATTTAGTTATTTCATTTTAAAAGACTAAAATACGGGTACTTTTCGGCAAAAACAATTATCATTATTGCGTATTGTACAGGTTACAAATAAAACAGTGATGTATATATGTTTTACAATATAATAATCAAATTTATTACAAAAATTCTTACACGTATGCCACTTACATTGATATAACAGCAATAGAACACTTATGATTATACCTTGACGATCGACAAGGTTAAGTTATTAGTGAATTGAATATAAAACACAAATTGACTTTCAAGTAGAACTAGAACGATACTGTTACTATTTATATTTTTATTGTAAAATAATATAATGGTTAGAATTAAAAACAATGCGTCTGTTTTTAACTAAAGCGTTATTCGTGTACTTTTTTTTAAGAGCAAAGTCTTTTATTGCACTATCAATGTCTATAGCATCACATACCTCTTGCTCAATAAACAAGATAGCCAGATTGGTTAGTCTGAAAGTACTCATTGTTGATCTTAAATAACTTTTGATCCATTTCAATTTTGAAAAACTCGTCTCAGAGCTGGTTTTGCTTATGGCAATTGTGAGGAATATTCGGAGAATTATTATAATATTGGTCAGAGAATCTTCCAGGTTGGAGTTCACAATAAATTTTAATAATTCAAGTGGGTTCGCATTAATTAATTTATTTTCGTTGCTTGTGGCAGCAATAAAAGTACGCAGTCGAAGTCGTTCCAACTTGAAGTCCTGCTCGTCAATTTCGGCAAATGCGTAGTCTAGATTACATTTAATATTGTCCGAATCTAGTAACATAGCCGGCGTAAGATAAGCAAACTTATCCACCAAATCTGTAACTTCTGAAAACGCTCACGAATTTCTACAATTATTCTATCTAACGAATAAAACAGCTTCCGCCTCAACTCATTTTCACAAGGCAAGTTGGCATCTCTGGTTTCGTCATCAAAAATGTGCCTTCTCGTTATGCGCCGCGAGATTCTATGGAAATGCCAAGACAAAAATATGAAATGAAATGGTTCAAATTTTTATAAGGTATTATTATTTATTGTGAAATTTTGCCGCCCCCTAAAAGTGCTGCCCGGAGCGGACCGCCCCTGCCGCCCCCACTACGCTACGCCACTGATCACCAATCTTTTACAAACGTATGGAAAATTTTCCGATATACAGGCTGCCCCACCGAAAACGAAACAGATTGAATATCTCGAAGGAGAAAATTTTTTTGAAAAAACGCAAAAAACAGGTCGATTTTTGATCCAAGGGGGACACCCTTCCATCACATCTTCAACTGTGATACGTCATTCCCCTCCCCTCCATCACTCTAACCATTACAATTTAAATAGGGAAAGTACTAAATACGATACATCATTGAAAAGGTAATTGTACGGAGAATTCAGCAAAGTGATTGTTGGTTGCGCTATTTTTGATTTTAGCGCCCACAAGCGGGAAAAAAACGGTTACGTATTCCACAATGTGAGACATCATTTCAAAGCTAATTTTATTAGCAACTAAATTCGTAATATTTTTGACATTTATTTCTCATCATTCTCAAGTGCAGACTGTCAGCGTCTTTTGTAAACTAATAAGTTCGTAGTTTCTAATATTAGAGCTCTGCAAGGTTTTTCGATTATTTTTTTTTTTCAATTGTGCATTAAATTGTTAATAAAATTAGCTTTGAAATGATGTGTCACATTGTGAAATACGTAACCATATTTTTTCCCGCTAGAGGGCGCTAAAATCAAAAATAGCGCAACCAACAATCACATTGCTGAATTCTCCGTACAATTACCCTTTCAATGATGTATCGTATTTAGTACTTTCCCTATTTAAATTGTAATGGTTAGAGTGATGGAGGGGAGGGGAATGATCACAGTTGAAGATATGATGGAAGGGTGTTCCCCTTGGATCAAAAATCGACCTGTTTTTGCGGTTTTTCAAAAAAGTTTTCTCCTTCGAGATATTCAATCTGTTTCGTTTTCGGCGGGGCAGCCTGTATAAATGTGGCTGCTGGACTTTCCTGTCTAAAAAAAATAAAATAAATCACCTAGAGATAGAAGAGCATATTTCCGTTTAAAGTTTAGGAGCGATTACTAGCAATAGTTGTAAAAAGTAGCTAATATTATGAAAGTGGTGTCGAATAAAGATCTTTTTTTAATATTTTTCGGACAAAAATTACTGAAACTCACCTCTGTAAGTAGAGGAATGCATAATTCGTATCTATCTCCCCACAAACTCGCGGACTAAAATACGAACGGACATGCTTTGTCAATCCACCAATATTTATAATCACCGCCCTAGAACTCTTAAATCAATACCAATAGCACATTTAGTATATGAATTTAAGGCCTATTTGGTTACTAAAGTGTTTGAATTTTAATGTGAATTTAGTTTTTTATTTCTTGATATTTTGTGTGCATTGTTTGGATATGTATATTTACTTTTTATGAAAATGAAAATTTAAATAATTATCTTAGTGCGAATAATAGATAGTTGAATAATGCATTTTCAAATTAATATGTTTAGATATTTTGCTTTGTTGCATATAAATTTGTGTCGAATGACTAAAATATATGATATTAATTTATTATTATTATTATTATTATTATTATTATTAGCAATTACGATATTCAAATTTGAACACATTGCATTGCGAAGAATATGATTCCCAAATTATTTCAAAATTTAATAGATACTTACCTTAGGTTTTACTGTAAAATGAAGAAAAGGCAAATACAGTTCCCACAATTCTCTTTAGTCTCTAATGACGCGACGTTACAGAATAATCGCTGAAACGTAACATTTTACATTTCTGTACTTGAATATTTCAATTCGTTCCAATATATAATTTTACTTAGTCGACCTATTGAAAACCTCAATAATTAAATTTGAGATATACTTGTTCTTTGTGAAAATTCTGGAACTGCACCTTCTTTTAGTTCCCAATTTCCTAGTAAATTACGAACTTACATGGAGTATTTTTCTATAATTTAATATTTAAATATTTTGAAAGTTGAAATGATAAATACTAAAAATTCATCTTCAGATATGAAATGACTCAATAATTATGTTGTATTGTATTGTAAACTTTCAAATTTTATGAGTATATCACAAGTGCATTCAATTTGTAAATGCCTTGAATGCACGCTTGAAAAGTTTTATGTTACGTAATTCTGGTTTGATTTTTCAAATTTCTACATATTTCAAAACCTAATCGGCATTCAATAATCATTAATTTTTGACTGCCACACAGGCAACCATACTAACACTTACAACAAAATTGTTTGGGTAATGAGTACTAATGAGAATAGTTTTGAGAAAACCGTAAGTCCAATAATTCATTTACATTTCTTCTATAACTTATATCCTAACCTACCTGCACACATACATACATACATTAATACATTATGGCGGACGAACAGATAATAACGTTAAGGAAGAGCAGGGGACAACTAAACGCTCAAGTGACAAGATTTACAACCTCTTTGGAAGGAACAGACAATCAAAACAAAATTACGAAAATCACTACTAGAATCGAAAACCTCACACATGCTTTAACACATACGACTTACAAGGCCAAATAGAGGGGTTGGATGCATCGGCAATAGACACACATTAAATGAACAGAAAGGAGATTGAAGATGCATTTTACGCTGCAATAAGAAAAGCAAAAGACATAATAAGCAGCAGCAGAAATGGTATTAAGTCAGCAAACACGCACACTTCGGGGGGTACTCATATACAGGATACATATATTCCGCAAAATACCCACATACATGTAAAGTTGCCGCAACTAACGATACCTGAATTTCGCCGGCATTACGTTAAATGGACACAATTCTGTGACACCTTCCGGACATTAATTCACGAGAACGATACTTTGTCAAACATTCAAAAATATTACTATTTACAAGCATGATTAAAGGACGAAGCAGCTAAAGTAATCAGTTCGCTAGAAATTTCAGATAGTAATTACGATACTGCATGGAAGTTACTTAAAGAACGTTTCGAAAACAAAAAATTTATTATCAAACCACATATCAAACAAATTTTTGGATTACCAACAGTAACTAAAAAGTCATATTCATCATTAAGAGAATTTCTACATAGACATGTCTTCAATCACTTACTAATATATTCCATTCAAGTATAAAAACAATCCTTCTACAATATCTCTTAACAAGTTGTTTAAACGATTTAAATTTTCAAATTAATGCGACACCCCATTATATAATTTCAAGGAATCATAGGGGCGTCATTTTTCATACAAAGGCATACTGTGTTTTACAGTCAACAAATCACTCTCAAATTATCATGCTGATATCAGCGCAATTCTGTCTAACGGACACCACAGATTTATATATTAATAAACACGGGACAGGCAAAATTCTGTTGCTTATAAAAGTATCTGTACATGATTCCCTAAATTTAAGCCTACTGTGATTTGGAGTCAACAAATCACTCTTAAATGTGGTACAGTATGTGTAATTGTTCGCCACCATACTGATGTCAACGCAATTCTGTCTGTTTAATTATATAGTAAGCCGCATTAAATTGAGCTTAAAAAATTAAAAGTTTGTTTGTTTGCCTGTTTTATTTTAGTGAATAGAAAAGACTGGAAATATATATCAGCACAAACACTACAAATTACAAAAAGTAATCACCAATATATAAACAGAAGAAACATTCAGTATAAATAAAATAACATGTTAAACGAGAACAGTAATCAGTCAAAATTGTATGAGGGAAACTTGTCTATACTATAAAACACATCTTTAAGCAGGAGCTTTTCAACAGCTCTTGCGAAACTCTCAGACAAGACCTTGACTGCATCAGGCAGTTTATTATAGAGTTTTGGGCCCCAGTAGTTTACTGATTGTTGAGTTTGTTTCAGTCGATGGTGGGTCACCACAAGGTGATTCCTATTATGTATCACGTAAATATGAAGACTTGAATTTTTTTGAAGCGTGTCTTGTTTGTATGTGCGAATTTTACGCCACATAAAATATAGGGACCCACAAGTGTCCTATTATGTATCACGTAATTATGAAGACTTGGATTTTTTTTGAAGCGTGTCTTGTTTGTATGTACAAATTTTACGCCACATAAAATAGAGGGACCCACAAGTGTCCTTTTCGAAAATTCGACGGCAGGTATCACAGCACTGAAGTCCACATAAGGTACGTATGGCACGCTTTTGTAACACGAAACCTTTCATTGTTTCTGGGGCCATCACAGAAGCATCTTTCGTAAATAAAACCCGAAATGCATAGGTAAACTACAGGAAAAGATGGTTAATTGTCAGAAGAAATAGCAGAGGATTCCAAGCAGAGCCCTGCAAAAGTTCCAGCTGAAAACAAGGTTCGCCTGGTAAATGATCACTCATTTTTACGATTAATCGTCTGTACGACATGAAAAAAATAAGCCATTCAAGAATAAAACAAGCCCCTAAAACCCATGCTATCTAATTTATTAGAAATAATCTCCACAACAACACAAGCGAAAGCTCGGGTCAGACCAAAAAAGAAAAGTCTGACTATATAATTATTATTATCCATTTCATATTATGAATCTCTCCCATATATGTTATCTCTTTTTGTAGTCACGAAATTTATTACTCCCATAGTAATTTTTCGCAAATATCTGATGTCTTTTATTAAAGCCTAAATAGAGACAATAAATTTGATTCTGCTCTCATAGCCTGACGAAAACCGTGCATCAATTTCATTGCCAGAAGAAAAGGAAATAAATTAACAATGCCAAATAAATTTTCTCTCCGAATATAATTACACACTATTGAAGCGGCTTTAACTGATACCGGCATTTACCCTTTAATAAAATCTATAAAACACGTGTTTTACATATAAATAACCTATTTCAATAGGCATTGATGTGAACATAATTTAAAATAACTGTTTTACAGAATTAATTTATATTCATTTAATAACAAATGTATTTCGAAAAGTAGGGCCTGAATGAAACTTTTTATTGAGTAGGACAAAAGAAAACAAATAATACAAATGGAAGCATTTTCCCAACAATATATATACTTAAACGTTCTTTTTTTCAGTAGAAAAAATAATTTCTATATAGAACTGAAAATATCTTGCCATTTCCTTCACACATGAAACGAAGTTTATTTAAGAGAACGTCAATGAAATCGAACAACTTCACTGCGCTAAAGCAAATTTAATAAATACGTAAAAAATAGATGCGTTAGTTAAATCGAAAAATCACTGAATGAACATCACGCTATTGTCGATTACATAATTGATTTATAAACATAAATATTTAGGAAAAATAAACTCTTTTTTTTTGAAGATTCGCATAGGTCATGTCAGTCATGATTTAAATAATAGATTTGTTTATTTTAAGTCGAAAATATACACACATATATCTTTAAAATATTACAAATATAATACTATGCAGCTATGCAAGACAAATTTAATACTGCAGATATAGGAAAGAAATGAATCAATATCTCAATATTTTACTTAAGCGCCATTTATTGCAATGTACAGCATTTATTTATTAAAAAAAACTGTCTCAAAACATATCGTGAAAATATAGATCATTAGCAATATACTCATTATGAACATATGAGCATGTTGTACATGCATCACTTGGAATGTTTTTGCCATATACTAAAATGAATTAATTCTGTAAATGAAATTTAACTTTTTTATGGCTAGTATAAAATAAAGTTGGTTGACTTTTTTTCAATTAATGCTATTAACAATTTGCTCTAGCAATGTGTTTCATATTATTTCTTTCAAGAAACTTAATGTTTTATGTCGTTGTGGAGCGCAAGCGAGATAAAAATTTAATTACAATAGAAACAAACACACACAAGACACATAGTGTTTATGAATGCGGCGCTATCAATAACACTGGAAAAGGTTTACTTTGTGCCAGGCGCAGGAGAAAAGGACACTTGCAGTTAGCGATCAGTATGAGTTACACGTATAAGACTACACGCTGAATGAAAATATGAGTAAATTAGCGATCTGTTATGTTCTTAACATATGTAGTAACAACTTATTTTAGATTATGGTAAATATTAATTTGTAATGCGTTATTATTTAAACACACATATGACCAGAAAAGGCTTGGTTACATGAAGAGCCTGAATCACAAACTAATAAATTAAGAGGAATCTATTAAAAAGACAAATGATATAATAATTATTCTGAGTCTTTCAGAAGGTACACCGAGGATTGCTTCGTCATAACAAAATTTTCATTTACAAAAATCTATCGGAAGTTATTTCGACATAGTTGGAAAACTCATAGTATTCTCCGTATTTATTACCACGATTTTCTTATTAATGCTTGTAAAGAAGGTCAGGATCAAATATGTACTTAAATCATATTACGATTACACTCATACCTATTTTTGCAGCAATAGTGTAACAATGTGCATTGAATGCATTGTTGAATAGTTACAAACCAACATTGGCAATATGTATAATCTGTGTATGTGTTTGTATTCCGCCATGCATTATAAACGTAATGTTATTGTCACGTACTGCAAACATAGAGAACATAATATTTCGCATGCAAAGCAAATTCTAAACAATAAAATCAACATCAGTGGTAAAATAATGACGGTATGAATGTACGAGAATAAATCAAAAACTAAGTTAAACTCAAATAAGGTCCAGTTTCTAAAGGAGATAGAAAAATATACATCAGTTATAATACTGTAATACGTTAATATAGTTGCACAACTCTCCATGAAGCAATGCTATATTTCACTTGATTGGCGAATAAGTATCGTCTGAGCATTGCTAGTCGTATAAGAGTCCGATTTTTAAGGAAGAAAGATTGGGAAGTTGGTCGCCAAATTAAGGTATATGACGTGAAAGTCATGTTATACCCTATTATCGTAAAACAATATTCAGTTTTCAAAACAGTATGAGTTAACGTAACCCGTGAATTTTAAGAACCGACGGTGTTGTTAATAACAATGTGATATAACGTGTTTCAGAGTTCAGATGTGGATATATAAATGAGAATAGATGAGAAAAGGCTGAAGAATTTGAAATGCGGTGAGAGCATTCGGCTTCACATGTGTGCTTTTCCAATAAATTAATTTCATTTAATAGAAATTAAAAAATAAATCTATTTTCTATTTGTAAAATTTAGCTTTGATTATAATTTAAATTTCCATGTAATTTATAGCGTTGTTTTGCAGATATTTTAAGTTCTCTAACAGATACTATACTGCAAACAAAAACTAATATGAAAATGAATAGTGTAAACACATGAATGTTAAAACTAACATCAAGCAGTAAATAAATACTGTGACTTATATATATTCATTTATACGTAAAACGTATATGCATATATGCATGCGTTTGAGATACACACATACATTAAGTGCCATTGCCGACAATCGAACGCACAGACACCGGTGTTTCGTCCTTTGAGGTCTCGTCAGTGGGCGTGGAGACTGTCGACAATGGCTTCAAGACTTAAAAAGCTGCTTATTTCGTTTTTGCGTGTTAAATGCAGTGAGAGTATCACAGCGACATCTAACACCCAAAGGATGACACAGAAAAAGCGATGGCTTCTGACGAGACCTCAATGGTCGACACACCGGTGTCTGTACGTTCGATTGTCGGCGTGTATCTCAAACGCATGCATATATGCATAAACGTTTTACGTATAAATATATATATATAAGTCACAGTATTTATTTACTGCTTGATGTTAGTTTTAACATCCATGTGTTTACATTATTCATTTTCGTTTTGATAGGTGACGCCGCATAAGGCTCTATTACACGAGATACACTATTAACATACAGGCCTCTGTATAGCAGAACATGCTGTCAGACGCCATCGCTTTTTCTGTGTCATCTTTTGCGTGTTAGATGTCGCTGTGATACTCTCACTGCATTTAACACGCAAAAATGACATAAGCAGCTTTTTAAGTCTTGATGCCATTGTCGACAGTCTATACGCCCACTGACGAGACCTCAAAGGTCGACACGCCGGTGTCTGTGCGTTCGATTGTCGGCAATGGCACTTAATGTATGTGAGTATCTCAAACGCATGCATATATGCATATACGTTTTACGTATAAATGTATATATGTAAGTCACAGTATTTAAAAACTGATATGTTAAATACATTCAACTATATTAAATCTAAAACTTACAATTCGTTTTCTATTTTAAATACATTAAATTGTATTACAGAAATTAAATTGAAGAGTTGATCATATAAATGTACCGTTTTACTTATCTTCAATATTATTACTTTTATATATTATAATATATTGGGAATATAATTTTTGTCCGATTCAATGAATGTGGTATAGCATTTGGTGTACGTATAGGACCTCTATCTTACCCTATAATGTTAACTAGCAATGTTTATATATTGCAGCTCTTTCCTATATTCTTCGTATATAAAGTGTGGCGTCAACAATCACGCTGAGCATAGGAGAAATATGTTGTTGAACAACTGTCAGAGTATCCTAGTATATAGCAACTGATCAACTTGGGGTATGTAATCTGAAAAATAAATATTAATGCAGCATATTGTGGGAAAGTGTTGGGAAATTTTACTAAAGACAGAAGGCCCAGATAGATGAGTAATGCTGCTCTGATTAACGATAATACTTACCTCTCACTCAACTGATGTCTCCCAAGATGTACTGCTGAAATTCTATCAGGAAGTGTGATCTCTACATGACTCCCTGAGGCTATCACCTTTTCAGTTCTTTCAAATAGGAGCTAAGGAGTTAGCGCTTTGCTACATGTGATGGAGTGGAATTAAGATCCTGTAATATGTAATAAAATTATATAAAGCCTTTACGTAGGTATATAGATTTACTAATTCCTAAAGAAATCTTGCAGATTATCTTCAAAAATAGTTGAAAGCTCATATTAATTTTTTTAATAAAAAAATAAAGATAGGTGGCGCTGTAGTCAAGTTATTACCAAATTCTATATTTATAGCCGGAAATGATTTATATATACAATATGTTTGCATGTCAATAAAATTGTTTTTGTGTATGCTGCCGATGTCCATGTAATTACAGAATAAATTCTTTGTCTGTCAACGCCAAATACAGTGTTGACTAAAACACCTGAATTTATATACCTTGATTAGCACTTGCAAATGACATGCTTGAAATCGAGGTCAGGTGCATTTCGACAAATGATAATGTTATACAAAGCTGTGAAAATATTTCTTTACTCCTATAACAATGTGAGGACTTACTTAAAGTTACTTAACAAATTACAATTGTTGCAAGCTACTTTCTCTAGTTGTACGAGATAAAAAAATTGGACACATATTGAAGTCACGAGCGGTATTGGAATCTACAAGTCATCCGGAGTTTCAACCGGAAGTATCAAAATTATCCAAATCATATATAGACGTTCAGTATTTCACCTGTGTGCGGATTCTTTTGGAGAAGACGTTGAAATTGTAGGAGTCCAAATCAGAAGTTTTCCCAGCCACAACTGAAGATTACGAGGATAAAATTATAAGAAAACCATCTTGCGAACAACAGCAGTCTACATCAAGACATTGACATCGTAAGAGTCCAGGTGATAGAAATCGTTTGACATTTTTTTTAAAAAACAATGAATGATCTACCAAGATAATTTGAATTTATTGGTACGATAATTAATATTTCAAAGTTTTTCAAATATTAATATTTATTTTAAATAATATGTACAAATATGTTTTTGAATCACTTCAGTTAAAACTAATTTCATAGCAAGAGAAAAAAAATATTAGTATATAAGTGTTTTGCTGTTACACGAATGAGTCAAAGGTTATGATTATAAACATAATAAATAACATTAATACAATCTTCAATCAGTCCTTATACGATGGCGTATTTTTATGTTTTCTACCTAGCCATGAAAAAAAGCACATAAGAAAACAAAAAAAAAATATTTTTCTACATAACTCCCTTCAACACTAATACACTTATTCCATCCTTTTTCCAGTTGTCCCATACCCTCAGAAAAAAATTTCTTCGGTAACCCCGCAAAATATTCTTCAACAGCTTCTTTGAGTTCTTCATCAGAAGCAAAACGCTTTCCTCTGGGATGCTTTTTTACATTTTTGAATAAGAAGTCTGACGGAGCTAGGTCGGGGCTATAAGGTGGATGCCTTAACTCTATAAACCCACAGTCATTGATTATCTGCTGAACTTTGTTTTCCTTATGAACCCGACAATTGTCGTGCAGCAACAAGTTTTTTTGTGGATAAGAATGCGGGCGTTTTTCCTCCAGAGCAGTTTTTAAATTTTTAATTGTGTTTCCGTAGGCCTCTCTATTTATGGTAGACCCTCTCGGTATATATTCAATAAGAATAACTCCTTCAGCATCCCAGAAAACAGTTGCCATCAGTTTTTTTTTCCAGAAAATTGTGTCTTGGCCTTTTTTGGTGGTGGAGAGTCTTTATGAACCCACTGCATGGATTCTTGTTTAGTAGGAGGGTCCCCGTAATATACCCAAGTCTCATCCCCGGTAATAATTCGAGATAAAAATGTTTTGTCCCTCTCCAACTTGACCAAATTTTCTTGAGAAACTTCTTTTCTGCACAGTTTTTGTTCAGGTGTAAGCAATCTGGGTATCCACCGTGCAGACACCTTCTTCATATCCAAATCGTCATACAACATTTTGAAAACACTTGTTTCGGATATACAGACTTCATTGGCAATGATAGAGATCTTTACACGCCGATCTTTCAGTACCAAATTTTCGACTTTTCCCACAATGTTTTCAGTTCGTGCTTCAACGGGTCGTCCGGACTTTGGGTCGTCATTGATTGACTCTCGGCCCCATCGAAAGAGTTTAGACCAATATTTTACTTGGAAATAAGATGGTGTATCTTCCCCATATACAGCAACCATTCTTTCATGAATTGCTTTTGGACCATTGCCTTCCTTTGTCAGGAACTTTATTACCATGCGATGTTCAAGTTTAGTTTCACTCATTTTATCGAGAAATGGACCGTCTCAAATCTCTATACACAGCATAAACTAAACACACTAAACACATGTACTTCTAACAGTGACAGCAATTTTTCAATAATTTGTTTGATATCATCACTGTTCTGTTTCATGGCTAGGTAAAATACGCCCTCGTATATCACTCAATCTAAAAGAATATCCTGTTTACCTTTAAGCAACCTGGTAATTCCTAACATATTTTGATATTACTAGTTCTTCTTGTTAATCTTGTCATATATACATGCCCATTTTGATAGTACTTTTAATTCCCTATCCGACGGTATAAAATTTTTAATATGTTATATTTGAAAAAAAAGAGAAAAGGAATCTTAAAGTCCAAATATTAAAAATATTAGAATAATTTATCTTTTGCAAACTATTTTATTAATAAAAATGGTACTATTGAGCGAGAGACAGAGAATTGAAGTGTTCCAATGGAATGGCTCCAGATCTAACACCATTAGACTTCTTTCTATGGGGGTACTTGAAAAGTAAAGTGTATGAAAATGAACCTAATTCTTTAGAGGATCTCAAGCACAGAATTCGACATGAAATTTGATTAATATCAGCTCAAACTATTCAGAATGTGAGAAATGAGTTTTATAATCGTCTTGGGAATTGTCACATGGTACAGGGTCGTCATTTTGAACACTTAGTGTTTATGTAATTTAAACAGTGTTATTTCTGTGTTTATTTTTGTGTGTAATGTTATTGTTAGAGTTGTTTTTCCTGTTTAATCAATTTAGTTTTAATGTAATTATTAATTTTGAATAGAATAGATAGTAAATTTATAGTTCGATTTTCCACATTTTGATAATTTTATAATGAAAACGAATGTGTCGTCAATCTTTCCATCAAATTTATATGATTAGATTCGTTTAATGAATTTTTAATATTTGAAATTTAAGACGCTTTTTCCTAACTTTCTTCAACTATAACATAGTAAAAATTATATGCCGTTTCCTTTCGCCTGTTAAAAACAAAAAACTTCTTGCTTTCTCTGGTGTGTACCGGGTTCCCTGTTCGTGCGGCAGTATATACATCGGCGAGACGAAACGATCGGTCAGCATTCGTGTTTCCAAGCATAAGCGCTGAACCCGGTTTGTTGCGGGCGGGCCGTTTCTGCACTGGCATAGAAGAGATTGGAAACCGCGCACCAAATCCAGTTCAACTCCACTAAAATTCTCTCCAAAGAATCCCATTATTACAGCGGCAAAATGCCTAAATCCATCGAAATCTACAAATATCCTAACAACTTCAACCAAGACGCAACAACTTCACTGAACCGCAACACTAAACATAATATAAACCAACCCCATGCCAACATACGCCAGTCTATTTCAGATTACCGCAGCAGCAGAAGCACTAAAGATGTCCTTCAACATAGTGGACGAAACGTCGGCAGTAGAAGCAGAGACGACGACGCGGTTTTAACCCAGAAACAGGTATAAACATAACAAGAATCAAATATTTTAGAATCATTATCCAGTTGAATATACAGTGTGGAAACCACTTATGGAATAAATTCAGTAACTTCCAAACTAATGACATTTGTCGAAAACGCTGAAACAGGTCAATCTTTATTTTAAATTGCGCTAGTTTTAAATCACTGCACCTATTAGTGACGTCATCTTCTTTAGAGCTGTGACGTCATACGCATATTTTTTTAATGGAGTGCTATATTTTTTTATAAATTCGTAGATAGTACTATTAAATACCTTTTCAATGAACTAACACTAGTTAACTTTATTTTCAACAGTTTTTGAGATTTTTACATTTTTACGTTCCAACCACAAAAACAACAACAATTATAAAAACGTCAAAGTTTACTAATTCTTTTTTGATCAAAGCAAAATTGCTATCTTTCTTGTATTCTACTACCGTCAGGTGCTATCAATTTCATCACACAGTTTTTTCGTGTTGTTTTTTTTTAATGTAAAAATCTCAAAAACTGTTGAAAATAAAGTTAACTAGTGTTAGTTCATTGAAAAGGTATTTAATAGTACTATCTACGAATTTATAAAAAAAATATAGCATTCTATTTAAAAAAATGCGTATGACGTCACAGCTCTAAAGAAGATGACGTCACTAATAGGTGCAGTGATTTAAAACCAGTGTAATTTAAAATAAAACTTGACCTGTTTCAGCGTTTTCGACAAATGTCATTAGCTTGGAAGTTACTGAATTTATTCCATAAGTAGTTTCCACACTGTATAGTACTTATTTGTTAATTACTTTCTTATACGTAGTATAAGGAAGTATTGTGATGATGAAAATTTTCGACCTCGAGATTTTTGCAGATGTCCACGTTTTGAGGTCCCCTGATACCAAAAAAGTGGTTTTTAAAAAATGTCTGTGTGTCTCTGTGTGTGTGTGTCTGTGTGTCTGTGTGTCTGTGTGTCTGTGTGTCTGTGTGTGTGTGTGTGTGTGTGTGTGTGTGACCACGATAGCGGTCAAACCGCTGTAGATATCAATTCCAACTTTTGTATTTACGAATATAATCTCCCTCTTGAGAACTGATTAGATTTTGAGCAAAATCGCCAGACCGGAAGTAGTAGTTTACTTCAGTGAAAAAATCGAATTTTGCAAATATGTCGTCAATTACTAAGTTTAAACAAATTTATAAAGGATTCAAATGTACTCAAAATTAAATTTGAGAAAAATTGTATTAATAAAGTTTTTCGAAATTCCTACCGGAAGTAGGTCTTTTATTCTTATCGAAAATCAGTTTTTTGCGAATATCTCGCAAGTCATGCTTTCTAGGCAGGTACATTACGAGTATAAAAGTATTTAGAATGTACTTTTAAATATCTTTTGTATAAAAAAAATTTCAAAATTCAGACCGGAAGTACCATTTTTACTCTTATCGAATAGCGATTTTTTGCAAATATGTCGTAAATTATGCATTCTATATATATTTATGAAGAGTACAAAAGTATTTAGAGTTGGATTTGGAATATTTTTTGTATAAATGAAATTTCAAAATTCGGACCGGAAGTAACACTTTCATACGTATAAGAAAGTCGTGTGGTGGCCACACCTCATTTTTTTTAACTTGTATATAGTTCATTTCTTTGTTTTGCTTTCTTATACGTTGTATAAGGAAGTATTGTGATGACGAAAATTTTCGGCATCGAGATTTTTGCAGATGTACACGTTCTGAAGTCCCCTGATATGTACCAAAAAAGTGGTTTTTAAAAAATGTCTGTCTGTCTGTGTGTGTGTGTGTCTCTCTCTCTCTCTCTGTTTGTGTGACCACGATAGCGGTCATACCGCTGTAGATATCAATTCCAAATTTTGTATTTACGTGTGTAATCTCCCTCTTGAGATCTGATTAGATTTTCAGTAAATTCGGCAGACCGGAAGTAGAAGTTTACTTTAGTGAAAAAATCGAATTTCGCCAATATTTCGTCAACTACTAAGTTTATACAAATTTATAAAGAATTCATATGTACTCAGAATTAAATTCGAGAAAAATTTTATTATGAAAGTTTTTTGAAATTCCTACCGGAAGTAATTCTTTTACACTTATATAAAATCAGTTTTTCGCAAATATTTTGCAAGTCATGCTTTTGAAACGGGTACATTACGAGTATAACAGTATTTAGAACTTAATTTTCGATATCTTTTGTATAAAAAAAATTTAAAAATTCGGACCGGAAGTAACACTTTTACTCTTAGCGAGTAGCAGTTTCCTTCGAATATAGAGATTTATTAAAAGAATAGAAGTAGTACAGTAGGATTTTGTGTATTTTTTCAGAAGATAAAAGTATTTAATTCTTAATTTAGAACAACTTTTGTATAATTTAAAACGCACACACGTATAAGAAAATCGTGTGGTAGCCACACCTCATTTTTTTATTCTGTTTTCCAGCTAACGTACACACAATAACTTCCGTAAATCATTTTCTTTTTGTTAAATTTATGATAAGTAAATAAGATTGAATTGAGGAATTAGATATCAAGAATTGTAAATAATATATACAGGGTGTGTATAAATTGGCGGACTCACTACACGCGGCGATGTCCTTCATTAAATTCGGAGTCCAAAATCCTAATACGAAAATGTTGTACCATGCTCCATATCTTTGCACGAGGTTCCTAAAGTTCGGACTTTCAGTCTTGAAATAAGCATTATTACTTGATATTTGTTGACAGAAAGAGCTACAATTTAGAAGAAAGAAGAATTGTTGTTATTATCCTTTCGTTAAAGTTTTCTTTTTGTTTTTAAACTTTGTTTTTAATATTTGTTTATTAACTTATTTTGACGAAAAACACATCTGACAACGTTGTAGAACAATAAGTAGGCAGCAATGTTGTTCTAGTCAAATACATTACTACTGTCAAATTTTGACACTTTGTAATCTACCTATTTCATTCGACTTGCTTATTTTTCGTGTTTATTTGTATAGTTTTAATCAGTTTTCGGGTTTTCGTGTTTACTAGTTGTTCTGTTTGTTTATTATGAATTTTACGTTCAACGAATATGCCGATATGTACATGATATACGGTTTCTGTCGTGGAAATGCTAGCATGGCAGGGCAGGAATATCGAGTGCGTTTTCCAAATCGGAGGCATCCAAGTAAAAATGTATTTCGAAGGCTGGACCAACGACTTCGTGAAACAGGTTCGTTTATTCCAAGAAATGCGAACGCAGGTCGACCAAGGCAAAGGCGTACCGTGCAACTAGAAGAGCAAGTTCTAGCCACAATACAGGAAGATCCCTCTGCGAGTACCCGTCAATTAGCTTCTACACTAAATATTCCCAGTAATAAGACTGTTCATGTGGTTCTACGAGAAAACTTGCTTCGTCCATACCATGTTTCTAAAGTTCAGCCTCTTTACGGAAATGATAACTTATTTCGAATAAATTATTGCAATACAATCTTAAATAGAATTCAGGAAGAAGGTGATTTTTTAAGACGTATTCTTTGGAGTGATGAGTGCATGTTTACCAGAGATGGTGTGTTTAATACTCATAATTTTCATCATTGGGCAGATGAAAATCCACATGAATTTCGCGAATACGGTCACCGAAGAAGGTTTTCTGTTAACGTTTGGCTGGGTATAATAAACCACAGGGTAGTTGGACCAATTTACTTACCAAATCGCCTAGATGCCGGTGAATATTTAAATGTTTTAGAACAAGTTATTGATGAGATACCGCTGAACGTACGCCGTAATATGATTTACATGCATGATGGAGCTCCTGCGCACTTTGCTCGTAATATAAGAGACTGGTTGACTGAACACTTCCCAGACATATGGATTGGTCGTGGCGGTCCCCTTTTGTGGCCTGCGACATCCCCCGATCTCAATCCATTAGATTTTTTTGTTTGGGGTTTCATTAAAGGTAAAGTTTACGCTACACCTCCACAGGACGCTGACGAAGTTAGAGCCCGAATTGAAGCCGCAGTATTAGAAATCACACCAGAAAGACTTGAGCGAATAGTACAAACGATACCACAAAGATTGCAGCTATGTCTACAAACTGATGGATTTCAATTCGAACAATTATGTAGGTAATAATTACATTGATTTCTATCAAGAAGATGTACAAAAATTAGTCAATATTATCAAAAAAATTTTAAACTTTGTAATATTTTCGTAATAAATATGTAATCTAAGAAATCAATTTTATTTCCTTTGTTTCTTTTTTAAATTTAAAATGTAAGCTTCACATGACGACGTGTAAAAATGCTCCGAAGATTATAACTAGCACATGCGTGTTCAATGTTGCCAAATGTATGTTTCTTTCAAATTCATTCTGAAGGCAAAGGAAGCCTGATACATCGTTTTGGGATTAGGACTTATAACTCAAAATTTGACCAAGAATGTCGCCACGTGTAGTGGGTCCGCCAATTTATACACACCTTGTATATATTCTCAAAAGGTATTCAACTTCTGTATACAACTATGGCTAAAATAGTGCAGTTACAAATGAACAGTAGTTATAGTCAGTCTAGATCTCGGGTTCAGTCTTGAATCTAACCACTACTAACATCTATGGCGGCTCTTCTGGCCCTAGCTCGACTCTTTTTGGAACAGGGTACCTGGAAGTCAAACTCTGGCGTAAAATAGGCAGCCGGCGCGTAGTACTAATTGTGTTATTGAAGACTTAAAGCTCCTACATATTTACACTCTAAGCCTATTATGGTGACCAATTATGATAATTAAAAGTGATGTATGCAGAATTTGATGAATTCATAATCGTCCAATAACTCTTCAAAAGCTTAAACAATTCGTCTGATTAAATCTCTTATGAAGGGTTTCTCATAAGAGGTGATATGTCTTCAAATTGACATAGCGGCCACATTTAAAATTTGTTGTAGACAGGTGTGTTTCGTAAATTCTGTAATTTCATCATGAAAACATCTAAGCTCCCGCAACGTTTGTAAATTATCTATTTATTTTTGATTAAAATAAACGTTATTTTATTGGTAGTCGTGGACTTCCAATCTATAAGTCGCCATAATCGACCTAGTCTTTTTGACATTCTTAATCTGTTCAAATTTCTAGATCATTCTTTTCTTGCATAATGCTTGCGTTCCAACAAGATAAAAAATACTCTAAATGGTGATAATGTTGTTGCTGTTCAGGCTATTTGTAACAAAAACCCTGATTTAGCCAATTCAAAACTTTCACAGTAACTGTGTTAACCTGGAAAGTCGCCTTGGCTTGGGTTTGCATCTTTACAAAATTGTTCTACCTGAAATTCTATATTCTCAGATAAAACTCAGTTTTACTTCTCTGGAACTGTGACAAGTAAAATTGTTGTTATTTGAGTGCAAATAATCAAAAAGTCATCCACGAGAGAGTTTTAGATTCTGCGAAAGTGGTCGTTTAATGTGGTTAATGGCACGGTGGCATTATTGGTCCTTATTTCTTTCAAAATGTGAATTGATGCTTCATATCTGCCATTGTGATTTAACAACTTTAGATTTCATCGTTATTTATTTGTTTAAAGTGTATTTTTTATGTGAATCGAGCAGTGACAATTGATGCATTAAAATTAATTGGTGACATAATTTATTGAATAGAGTTTTTGAAAATTTTGTTCATTGAATTCGGTCTGGCAGGAAGAGCAGAAGAGAAATGTTGATGAGACTTCAAAATATTTTTTTATATTTATTTGTAATTGTTGTTGTTTTATTTTCAATAAAAAAATGTCATTATTATTGAATAATAATAAGAAAAATCACCCAGTTAGAAATACTTTCGGTGGCACACAAGTTATTAAACAAGTGATTCTGAAATTATTATCAGTACGTATTGCCACTATTGCTTTTCTATAATAGCTCTGATTTATTCTTCACATCACGTCGAAAACTTCGTCAATATTGTCTTGTAACTAACGATTGAAAAAGATTTTGCTCGATTCTATATAAAGTTTGTTTTTCAATTCCCAAAATATCACTGTTTCTTTTCTTACAGCAGCAAACGCCCGCATATTTTTATATTACTTTCCGATCTAATATTTTCTAACATTACTTTGTTACAAAGAATTAAATTTTATAAATAATGGATGATCTAGACATGAGTAAACTATTGTATACTGTATTATTCTAGCACATTATAAGCAATCACAATGGTGTATTTAATTGACAATGACATTAAAAAATATTTCTCAAGGTTAATGGTGAAGTATGCGGCAGTAAATTATAAAATTTAGGTGGAGTGTAGACATCAAAATGTAAGAATGTGTTATACTTAGACAAATTGATTATGAAAGATTTTTGTAGACAATATAATTAACAAAAATGAGGTGTGGCCACCACACGACTTTCTTACTTTCTTATACGTATGAAAGTGTTACTTCCGGTCCGAATTTTGAAATTTCATTTATATAAAAAATATTCCAAATCCAACTTTAAGTACTTTTGTACTCTTCATAAATATATATAGAATGAATAATTTACGACATATTTGCAAAAAACCGATTTTCGATAAGAGTAAAAAGCCTACTTCCGGCAGGAATTTCGAAAAAAATTTTTAATAAAATTCTTCTTAAATTTAATTTTAAGTACATATGAATTCTTTGTAAATTTGTCTAAACTTAGTAGTTGACGAAATATTGGCAAAATTCGAGTTTTTCACCAAAGTAAACTACTACTTCCGGTCGACCTAATTTGCTGAAAACCTAATCAGTTCCCAAGAGGGAGATTATACACGTAAATACAAAATTTTGAATTGATATCTCCAGCCGTTTGACCGCTATCGTGGTCGCAGACAGACAGACAGACAGACAGACACAATCACATTTTTTAAAAACCACTATTTCGGTATCAGGGGACATCAAAACGTGGACATCTGCAAAAATCTCGAGGTCGAAAATTTTCATCACAATACTTCCTTATACTACGTATAAGAAAGTAAAAAATGAGGTGTGGCCACCACACGACTTTCTTATACGTATGAAAGTATTACTTCCGGTCCGAATTTTGAAATTTCATTTATACAAAAAATATTCCAAATCCAACTCTAAATACTTTTGTACTCTTCATAAATATATATAGAATGCATAATTTACGACATATTTGCAAAAAATCGTTATTCGGTAAGAGTAAAAGTGATACTTCCGGTCCGAATTTTGAAATTTTGTTTATACAAAAGATATTAAAAATTAAGTTCTAAATACTTTTATATTCGTAGCGTACCTGTCTAAAAAGCATGACTTGCAAAATATTTGCAAGAAACTGATTTTCGATAAGAGTAAAAGACCTACTTCCGGTAGGACTTTCGAAAAACCTTTTTAATAAAATTGTTCACAATTTCAATTTTAAGTACATATGAATTCTTTATAAATTTGTTTAAACTTAGTAATTCACGAAATATTTGCAAAATTCGATTTTTTCACTGAAGTAAACTACTACTTCCGGTCTGCTGATTTTGCTCAAAATCTAGTCAGTTCTCAAGAGGGAGATTGTATTCGTAAATACAAAATTTGGGATTGATATCTGCAGCGGTTTGACCGCTATCGTGGTCACACACACACAGACAGACACACAGACACACAGACATTTTTTAAAAACCACTATTTCGGTATCAGGGGACCTCAAAACGTGGACATCTGCAAAAATCTCGAGGTCGAAAATTTTCATCATCACAATACTTCCTTATACTACGTATAGGAAAGTAAAAATGAGGTGTGGCCACCACACGACTTTCTTATACGTATGAGTGTTTCAAACTATACAATTTTAAGAATTTTTTTATACAAAAATTATTCAAAATTCTATTCTAAGTACTTTCATTCTCTTAATAAATCGCCATAGAATGCATACTTTGCAAAATATTCGAAAGAAAGTGCTGCTCGCTAAGAGTAAAAGTGCTACTTCCGGTCCGAATTTTGAAATTTCGTGTATACAAAAACTATTGCAAATCCAACTCTAAATACTTTTGTACACTTAATAAATATATATAGAATGCATAATTTACGACATATTTGCAAAAAATCGCTATTCGGTAAGAGTAAAAGTGGTACTTCCGGTCCGAATTTTGAATTTTTTTTTATACAAAAGATATTTAAAATTATCATTTAAATACTTTTATACTCGTAATGTACCTGCCTACAAAGCATGACTTGCGAGATATTCGCAAAAAACTGATTTTCGATTGTTACCTTACGCTTTTATGATAGAGAAAGGCCGCGGCGTTCCATGAGCTCCACGTTATTCCTCGTAGGAAACGATGAGTGTTCGGATTCATTCGTTTTGTTCCGGCGGAATTCTCTCTTCCGCAGAGACTTAGGACTTTTTGGAGTCATTGTCTCTCCTGGATTCGTCGATGCTACTGCAACGACAGTTTTCGTTTACCAGGAAACCTTGCCCAAACGTTGGCGCGCCAAATGTTACCTTACGTTTTTCTGATAGAGAAAAGCCGCGGCGTAGCCTCGTAAGAACAAATTAATAAATAAACTTCACTAAAAGCAATGTTTTAATGTTCTCATTACATAAATGTCATTAGACAACTACTCAATGACTTATCTGACATATATAAAAAAAAAACATCCCCTGACAACCGTTTTTTTAATTAAATCGCACTTGACCTGGAGAACATGTCGAACAGCGTCGTTGTATGATTGTGAGGAGGCAATGGTAACAATAGAGAGAATTTTTTTTTAAACTACTTTTGCTGAAGTAAACTACAAGTACCGTTCTACCGATTTTACTAAAAATTTAATCAGCTCTTAAGAAGGTAAATATACTCTTACATGCATGGTTTGTATTGATTGCTTTAGGAGTTCGACTGTTCTTGTAGTCACACACACATAAATAGATATAAGGATGGAGGGAAACAGAGAAGGAGAAAGGTAGAGAAAGTTTCCAAAAAACACATTTTTGGTATCAGGGGTCTTCAAAACGTGGACTCCTGCAATAATCTCGACATCGAATATTTTTGTCATCACAGTACTTAGAAAACAAGTAGAACGATTTATGCAATATTCGGCAACTCCTTATTTCAAAAGCAATAATTCCAATATCGTACATCGAAAATTTGCTATATTATTATATTCAAATTTCCTATCAATTTAATGATATCAGAACTATTTAGTCAATGCGAGTAAATTAAACCCTTAAAAACGAGATAATTTCTAGGCCATTCTACTAAAATTGTACTTTTCGAAATACCGTACCTCCGTGAACATTTCTAACACTCTAACTCTATTTTTGGCATTCTCGATTAGTTGATCGCTTTAGGTTGAATAAAAGTTTCGGTGATCCGCTTTTTTGGAAGTTTACACATGGTATATCTCTCTCACAATTACATTTTGCACAATAAAACCAATTAAGTTCTAAACACTTTTTCGAAGTTTTTTTAACGTACTCAATATAAAGTTAAGTAATTGAACAACTTTTCTTTCTAAAACCAATCTGATCTGATTTTGATATTTTTATTTATTCTTTGTCCATTGCGTGTTGGGTCAAAACTTTAGTGATATACGTTATTATGTGTTTCCCTAACATGTAGTCAAATATAATAATAAATAAATTATAAATAAGTAAAATGTATTAAATTTTGTACCACAATATACATATATTCTACGCTGTAAAAAATGTAATACAAACAATTCTTCTCTAAGTTACTGTGCCATCACTGCCATGCTAGGCGATATAAATTTAATAGTTAATGAGATAGGTAAAAGCTCGACAATCCAACATTAAGTGCGTCAACACCGCATACTACCATCGAACCACCGATATAAGTCAACAAAACAATGTAACAGTAAACTTCACCACGCTCTATTAGAAGAAAAATAAATGCATACCTAATGTAAGTACGAACACGCGCGCTAGCAAAACGGTTGCCGCTTCCCTATCAGATTAGCCCATTATCGTATATACCGACACACCACAACCTTCAGGAATTATGTGCTCTCTGTTAGCATTTCATTATTTCACTTCATTACATCCCAGATCTTCAATAGGTACACATGCATAAGTCGTGCTGGTACATTCGTGCTAAAAACCATACGGTATTGGATTTGTAAAGAACCGCGTTTAATTTACATGCACTCGTAAACTTAATATATTTTATATAGAGCGTTTGCGCCTGGCTTTTCCATAGTATGCTATCAGATTCAAATAAGTAAAATAATTTTGATGTGTACTATTGTTATTATTCAAAATGTCTGCAATTCATGTTTCCATCGTTAATAAATTAGTAAAACACCGTTCGGAAGTATAATCGTTTCTTTCATTTGCATTTGAATATTCGATTTTGTATAATAAGCAAAATACAACCAACAATTATTCATTTCCGCATTAATAAAATAGTAGTCAAAAGTATGAGTGGGATATATATTGTAAAATCTAAATGTTACCTTAACATTCTGAAAATTTGACCAGATTAGTTAAATTGATAATGGCGAACCCAATAGAAACATTTACTACGTAAGAGGGAAGCACCAATGCCGCAAACATAGAAAGAGTATATGTTAATGACACAACCCCAATAGTTTAAGATAAGACAAAAGAAAAACGACATAAAGGGAAATTGGTAAAAACAAGTTTCAAAAATTTATAATTTCATTTACTTGGGTGTTAATGAGAAGACATAAACAAAAGAATCACGACATAAAACAAGCTATTTTGGAAATACCAAAGATTACTAAAAAGTAAAACGCTCAGAAAGCCAAGAAAATATGAGCATACAACATAATAAGAAAACCATTAATAACGTAAGCAGTTGAAACAGTGTACCTAACTCAGTAAGATGATGAAGAATAACTACAAATAAGATGTTGGTCACATCCAAAGAAGAAAGGAAAACATTTACATACATAATAATATTAATGTATAAAAGAATCATCCATAGTGCAGCATTTTTTAGCTACTAGTAATCTTTTCGCCTATAGTCTGAAGGGATTTAAGTTAACCCTTACCAATCCGGTGGAAGATTCTATAACTGTGATCTCCAATCAGCCCTGTTTAAAAGTTATGTCGATGTGTGCGCCTAAACGATTGTATGATATTAACTGATACTGTAGTGAGTGCACCATCTTTGCTGAAAAATCCCTTACAATATTCTCTTGGTTTCAAGCTACATAGAAGAGCTCTTCTCGTTCGCTTTTGAAGTAGTAATCGGTACGCTCCGGTTGCATCTATTGATCTTCTCTAGAGAAGAATGCCATAGGCCAAGTACGAATGGAAGGTAGCATGGTAGGTTAGTTTTGATACGTGGTGGGTTGTAATAGATTGTATTCCTTTAAACGTACCGGACATTTTTGAGAATTGGTAGAAGTATTGCGTTCATTATAGGAATCATTCAAAGCGAATTCTAGGAAGTTAACTATGTTGGTTTCCCTGTTTCGTTTAGTTGTACGAACTAGCTCTTATATTTTTGTGTGTTTAACCTTCTGTCGGGCGCGGTCATAATCGTAATAAGATCAGGCGCTCTGGTCTGTACCGCTGAAGTTTCAGTTTTAGGTCCATATGCATCCCGAAGTATTTGCCCTTCTTCTAACTATATTAGGTAAAACTAGTTCACTTGATAATTGTTTTATGAATTGACTTCTTCTGATAGTGTCCTGATCATTGCCAAAATAGATCACTCATGTTCAAAAGGGTAAAAAATATTACCATCGGTCAACGACGAACATTCCTAGCCACATTGTAAGAGGCGCATAGCTTATCTGTTGTATCAACACCCCCTTTCGTATGATTGTAAAATGTAATCATCGAAGGCTTTTGCTTATGGCCACTCTCAGAATCTATACAATTATCATTCATTATGTAATGTAGATGCCAAAATTACACATTTTCCTTTTTTTTTGGTATATATGATAATAACGTACATCTCTTTCTAAATCCAAAAAGGCTACTATATAGATCTCCGCCTGTAGAAATGATATCACTTCTTCGTCTTTGATGTTTGTTTATTTAAATTTGAACTTACAATTGTTTGGTTAAACATGCACTGATTTAATAACGAAAATGTCTGTGGGCGATCTACGATCTACCTTTGTTCGTGGTTGACTTGACACTATTTCGAAATGATGCTGAAGTGGAGTGGAGCGTGCGGGTGCGCGCAAGCGCAAACACATGCTTGTCCAAACATGCCCCCCGCGTTGAAAGGCTCCCTTTCAAAAAATTTACAAGTAAGTGAAATTTAAACACTGAATAATTTGTATGGCTATTACAATAGGTAAGTATATTTGAACTTATAATGTACACTTAATAGTCTCTACACTTTCCCTTCCACAGGCAATGGACAGATCCGTGGAAAGGCCCTCTTCAGGATCCCCTTTGAAGTTCGTATGGTGGCTACCCTAGGAATGCCATCTTTTCCTGGGTGCAGTTCAACAATTCTACCCAAATGCCAATACAGTGGAGGTAAATGATCGTCTTTGATTACGACTATATCTCCAACATGTAAGTTGCTTTGATTGGATTTCCACTTCTGTCTTTGCTGTAGTTCCGAGATGTACTCTTTTGACCATCTGGACCAAAAGTGTTGTTGTGCATTCTGAATCTGCTGATAATTCGACAGTCTTCTCTCTGGTATGTGTGTGACGTCATTATCCGGAAGGGCAATCAGTGGCTTGCCAATTAGGAAGTGTGACGGTGTCAATGCAGAAAAATCATTTGGATCACAGGAAAGCGGAGTCAAAGGTCGAGAGTTTAGGATTGCTTCTATTTGTGTGAGTATAGTATAAAAACCTTCATATGTGAGTATTGTTTTCCCTAACACTCGTTCTAAATGGTGTTTTGTTGCCTTAACTCCCGCTTCCCGCAGCCCCCCAAAATGAGCTGCGTGTGCCGGAATAAAATGCCAAGCTATCCCGTCGTTAGTCAATTTGTCTGATAATGTGTTATGATTTATTTTCAAAAAATTAGCCAATTCTTTTAGCTCCGAGTTCGCCCCAACAAAATTGGTGCAGTTATCTGAAAAGATATCTCGAGGTTTACCTCTTCGAGAAATAAAACGTCTTAAAGCTAACATAAACGCGTCTGTGCTAAGATCTGTAACGAGCTCTAGGTGAATGGCCTTTGTAGTGAAGTACACGAATAAGCAAATGTAACATTTCATATGCCTGCAACCCCGGCCCTTTCTATCCTTAATTATGAATGCTCCTGCGTAATCAACGCCAACCGAAGTAAAAGGTAACGCAGGTGATACGCGCTGCTGAGGTAATGCACCCATTAGAGGTAGTGTATGTTTTGGTTTTGCTCTAAAGCATTTGACACACTGATTTACTGTTTTCTTTGCAAGATTTCTACCTGAGATAGGCCAATATTTTGTTCTTATGGAAGCCAGCAAAAGTGAAGGTCCTCCATGTAGTGATTCGATGTGCTGTTTTCTGAACAGAAGTTTGGTAAAATGATGTGAGGTAGATAAAACTATTGGATGTTTCTGGTTATAATCAAATGTTGACAATTGTAGTCTTCCACCCACTCTGAGCACGTCATTGTCATCCAAGAATGGGTTTAGTGCATGTAAACGACTGTTCGGAAGGAGTTTCCGCCCCTTCTTTAAATTTTGAATATCTTCAGAGAAACAATCATGTTGACTAAACTTCACTAATGTTTCTGTGGCTCTAGTCAATTCCATAGTTGTTAAGACACCTGTTTGTCTTTGTCCGATCTGTGGTTTGCAATTGGAAATAAATCTGAAGCAATAAGCTAGTGTTCTTTCGAGACGATGTAAATTGGAAAACCTTTCAAATTGTATGATTGGTTTAAGCTTTGTTGTGAAGTTTACATTTACATTTTGTTTCACTTCTGGTGGATCTCCATCAAATTGTACTGATGAGATTGGCCAACTCTCATGCTTGTCTGATAACCATTCTGGTCCAGTCCACCAAAGTGTACTTTTTATCAGTTCGTGTGGTGTAAGCCCACGTGATAAAAGATCTGCTGGATTGTGAATAGTATTTATATGATGCCATTCGTCTTGCTGTGTGAGCGTTTGAATTTGAGATACTCGATTGGCTACGAATGTATGTAACCTGTTAGATGATGTTCTAATCCAATGAAGAGCTACCGAGGAGTCTGACCATAAGTAGCATTTGTGAAACCCTTTGTTGAAAGCGACTTTCACCTTGTGTGCCAACTGCGCTAAAACCAATGCCCCACACAATTCGAGCCTTGGAATCGTAATGACCTTTACGGGGGCTACCTTTGTTTTAGCACATAATAATTTCACGCAAATCTTGCCCTGCGCATCTGTAGTTCTAATGTATATACATGCACCATAGGCTGCTTGAGAAGCGTCGGCAAACCCATGGATCTCCATGTTCCATATTTCCTGACTTGCTATGTATCTTGGTATTCTGAGTTGGTTTAACTGAATGAGTTCTTGTCTAAATGTTTTCCATTGTGAAAGGATTGGTTGAGGAAGTACTTGATCCCATGATAATTTTTGTATCCAAAGTTGTTGCATCATCATTTTTGCTGTAACTACACACGGGCTCAACAACCCTAAAGGATCGAAAACTTGTGCGATATCCGATAATATGGTTCTCTTGGTTATATTTTCCTGGTGTGGATTGCTAATTTTGAAAAATAAACTGTCAGTATCACATGACCAATAAAGACCAAGAGTTTTTGTGTTGTCATGAGTTCCAAAATTGAGAATGGTTTCTCTTGTTTTTGAAAAATGAATTCCATTTAGAATTTGTTGGTTGTTTGATGTCCATTTATGTAATTCGAATTTTGCGCTCATTAAGATAGATATGATCTGTCGAATTACTTGTTGTACCGAATCGATGTTGTCGCCTCCGGTAATCATATCATCTACGTAAAAATCTGACTTTATTATTCTTGATGCTTCTGGGTATTCGTTTTCATTTTCCAGTGCTAATTGTTGTAAACATCTGACTGCTAGAAATGGTGCACTTGCGGTTCCATATGTGACTGTGTTTAATGTATAGCTTTCGAGTGGTTCTTCTGCCTGCTTTCTCCAAACAATACGTTGTAAATGTCTTTGCGATGGATGAATCCAAATTTGTCTATACATCTTCTTAATGTCAGCACACACTGTATATCTGTGTTCTCTGAATCGTAAAATAATTGCAAATAAATCATCTTGTATAGTAGGACCTACCAGTTGGAGATGATTAAGTGACCACCCGGTATCAGAAGCTGCTGAACCATCGAAAACTACTCTAAGTTTAGTAGTAGAGCTATTTTCGTTGTATACTCCATGATGTGGTAGGTAATACGCGAATACTTCTTTGTTAGAATCTTCTCGTGTCATATGACCCATTTCCTCATATTCGTTCATGAAGTTTATATATTGTGCTTTAAGTTGAGGCCTTGCTTTGAATTTTCTTTCTAAAGCCGCAAATCTTGAAATAGCGTTTTGTTTCGAATCACCTAAATTTGTTATAGATTCCTTTAATGGCATTTGCACAACAAATCGACCGTCACTGTGGCGTGTTGTCGTTTCTTGAAATATTTCCTCACATTTGATGTCATCCTTAGAAATGAAGCTTTCTGTTGGACTTTCTTCTATGCGCCAGAATTTTTCTAATTGTTGTTGGATATTTGTGGTTTTTGTAAAATGGCAATGTGAACCTTTTGCAGATTGGATATGTGGTATTGTGCCTGTCATCACCCAACCTAGTTTGGTTTTTTGCAATTTTAAATTTTGTGATATGGAATGCTGACCTATACACAACAAGTTCCAAAAAATGCTTGCTCCAATTAAAATGTCTATAGGACCTGGTGTATGAAATCTTGGATCTGCTAATTTGATATGATTTGGTATTTTTTCCTTTTCTAATTCAAATTTCTGACTAGGTAAGTCGTCGCTGATTTTGTCTATAACTAAAGCCGATGTTGTAAATTCACTTGTGTTGTGCATTGACTGAAGTCGTATAGTGCACTGAGAATTAATAGTTTTTGTTAACTGATTAATTCCGATGATTGTTGTATTGATTTTTGAGCGTTGTAGCTCTAACTTGCTACACATTTCCTTAGAAATGAAATTAGATTGAGATCCAGAATCCAGGATTGCCCGACATTCGTATGGTATACCTTGTTTGTCCAAAATATGAACTAAAGCGGTTGCTATGAAAACGTGTGATGGTTCTATGGGATTTTGACTTGATAGTGTTACCCCTTCATTTGCCTTTGAATTCCGTTCAAAGTGTAAAAGTGTATTATGTTGTGCATTACAACGCTTACACCTACCTGACCAACAATCCCTTGCTACATGTCCGCTTTTCATACAATTTATGCACAACTGCAATTTTTTGATTGAATCTAATCGTGTATTTGTTGGTAAATCAAGAAAATCTTTGCAATTGTATATTTGATGTGACTCTTTGCAAAATACACAGGTGATCTTTTGAGTGTTGAATGTATGTGTTCTATATGCCCTTTGTTCTCTTTGTGATGATTTAGAGTTGTCAAATTTGCTTGTAAGATTTTTGCCTAATTCTAATGTTTCTAGTAGGTCAGCTTTAGATCTTAAAAATGTTTTTAATTCATTTAATGTTGGTAATGAATCTGAGTTTCTCTTTTCTTCCCATTCTCTTAAAGTGTGCTTATCTAACTTGCTCGTTGCTATATATATCACTAGTGTATCCCAATGTGTTGTAGGTTGACCCAAAATTTCTAGAGAACGAAGATGTTTTGAAAGACCATCAATCAACGCTCGCGAATCGGAAGGTGATTCTTTTGTTAAATTTGGTAAATCAAATAGCGCTTTCACATGATTGTGTACAAGCAAAGTTTCATTGTCAAAACGTTGGCATAATAATTCCCATGCTAAATTGTAATTTTCTGCTGAAAATTCTATTGAGTGAATTACCTGAGCCGCACCACCCTCTAACGACGCGCGAAGATAATGAAATCTTTGAACTTCACCTATAGCTTCGTTACTATGAATCAGTGATTTAAATGTGTCGCGAAATTCAAGCCATCTCTCATAATTCCCATCAAACTTTGGCAAGCTTATCTGTGGTAATTTAATATTGTTTTTAAATTGTTCTGAATTGTGAGATTTGGCTGAACCTATAGAATCTTTAGATCTTATTGAATTTACTTCTAAAATTTTATGTTTAGCTAAAATCTGTTTGGCCATAGCTATGTATTTATAATAATTGTTTTCAAAATTCTCTCGTTCTTTTAACTGTTCGTCTTGATTTTCGTGTATCGATTCAATTTCATATTGTATTTCATCAAATTCCCCCAATAATGTTTCAATTTTATCTAACCGACCCTGTATTTCAAGTATGCAACTATCTCTTTCGTTTTCGCCTTTTTCTGTATCTAAAATTTGCTTTACATTATTTAAATAATTTTGAAATAACGTTAACTTTGCTTTTAAAATACCACGTTTGCGAATTTGTTCTTGCATTTCTGGCATTTTAAATTACGATACTCACACAAATAAATGTATTCAAATAAAGGATATATTATAGAAAGGAATTGCCACTTGCCTTTTTTTGTTCCAGCTGCACACGTGTTCGTCTGGTTCCCATGCAAGCGTACTGTTTTTCTCGCCTGGCGGCTGGTATTGTGAAATAGATAAGCCAATGTATATTGTTTTTGACTTATCCGGCTGTCGAAGGACCAAATTTTATGTAGAAATGATATCACTTCTTCGTCTTTGATGTTTGTTTATTTAAATTTGAACTTACAATTGTTTGGTTAAACATGCACTGATTTAATAACGAAAATGTCTGTGGGCGATCTACGATCTACCTTTGTTCGTGGTTGACTTGACACTATTTCGAAATGATGCTGAAGTGGAGTGGAGCGTGCGGGTGCGCGCAAGCGCAAACACATGCTTGTCCAAACACCGCCTTTTATAGAGCTAAATTCCAACGGAAACTCTCTTTTGTTTTTTTCATGGTACCTACATATGAAAGGCCTTTTTCTGTTAGTTTTTCTAATAGTTCCATACTACCAAACCAATTGTCTGCAGTAATATTTTGCCCTGAGTGATATAGAGGCTCAGCCAGTCGTAGAACTACATCCATGGGTTTGTTGCTCAAACAATATGGACCATTTGGTTGCACTCCAGCATATATTTCTAAATATTTATAATTGTGAGCATATATTTTAATACCGTATTTATTAGGCTTGCTACGTATGTATTGCTTGAATGCGCACTTACCACGAAAGCCCTCAAGCTTTTCGTCAATAGTAACATTTTCACCCATTGTGTAGGATTTCTGATAATTCTGTACAAATATCATAAATATTTCACGAATAGCTGCTAGTTTATCTAGGCATTGCCGCTCTTTTCGGGTTTCGCGATCATCGAATCGTAAACACCTCACTATGGACTTGAACCGTTTTATACTCATCACAAGCTGGAATTTTTCAACACCATGTCCATCGGCCCCCCATAGATCCTCTAAGCTCTGCCTATTGCTTTTATACACTCCGGCTAAAAACAGAAGACCGATGAATGCCTTTAATTCAATAACGTCAATTGGTCTGGTATCTCTCTCTCGTTGAAACAATGGTCTGATTATTTGAATATACTGATTCGTATATTGAAGAATGATTTTCAAAATATCATCAGATATGGGCAACTCCAACATTCCAAAGAAGTTCGTGCTGTTCTTGCCTCACCTATCACTCCCGGCAGTTTTCGAATTATATTGTGTCTTCCGCACCGCACTCATTGTGAGGGAGGAGTTTTATTCCATTTCGTAGTGTTGTCTTTCCTAAGGAAGCAGTTTTCTTCACTTTTTGGAAAATCGTCGTCTGATGCATCTTCTTCGGTTCCTGAATCTCCTTCACGAGTTTCAGTTACATCTTCACCATCAGTGTCACTTTCGTCCTCGAAATTTTCTTGTAAATCATCATTGTCATCAAACATCATCCTTTCCAATTCTTCTACATCTTTCGCATTTGTTAAATCATATTTTTTACCCTTGCCAGCCATTTTAGGTGTAAGTAAACTGAAAGATAAATATTTTTCTTACAAAATATTTCCTATTATTATTATTCGGGCACGGTGTATCAATTTGATATTTGCGCGGTGGTAAAATAAAAATAAAACCGATAATGAAATGATTGACATTTATGTATCCATATAAGAGAAAGGTACTTACCTACGCACAAGAATAACTAAATTCTATATTTTTAAATTATAACAAGAACGGGCGCAGTGTATCAAAGTGATATAAAACTCCAGAACTGATCAGCCTAACAGTTGCCGTAAAACTAAATGTACTGATAATGTAGGGCATTAGGAAAAATAAAGCTACCAGAAAGTAGATGTCGCTACACATTATAAGTTACAAGTACCAAATGAAACCGTTTGGTGTGTATCAATTGGATCAGGCTCGCCCGACAGAAGGTTAATTTAAATTTGTTTGCAGTGAACCATTCCTTTAATGTTTTTACTGCCGATATTGACTTTTATTGCGCATAGGTTCCTTTCCTTAAAATTATTATTAAAATGTAAATTACATATACATACATACCTTAGGAGTACGATTGTAAAGGATCTCAAAATTGTGCTTTGCGGAATTCCAGAGTTTCCTGAATGCATATCCGACCTCTTGCAACTCCATTCTACCAATTGCACTCAGCTTTATTAGTAAGAGTAGATAAGTGGCTTTCGGTTAACTTCAAAAGGTTCTAATTTCTGCAACAATATATCCACTAATATGAATTTATTTATGTCAATTCACACACTTTTATTCCATTATGCTGATGAATACTGATCTACCTATTCGGAAAACATGTTGCTATAACATATTTAAATAATTTATCATAAGGGTATACATTAGCGTGGCCCAAAATTTCGGAAAGTTCTAAATTTGAAACGCATACCCCCTAATTTTTTTAATTAGGACCTATAAACATCCTACAATAAATTTCAACCAAATTCGAGGACACTAACCCATGCCGCTATGGACTTAAACATTTAACATTCCAAATAATATCTAATTTAATGAGTTTTTGCGTACAAGTACACAAACCAATGTTCCCACGATTGTTTTGGCCTTGATAAACTCTTGATTTTCATCCCATTTTCTGAAATCTATTAGAAGAAACCCTGTATCAATTCCCAAAAGCTTCATCAATAAATTGGTACCTTTTGCACCCATGAAATTGTGTATTGTTTTATCTATAGGAAGAGTGAAAAACAAAGAAATTATTACTATTTGCAACCAAATGAATGCAATGATAAAATTGGTCAATATCATATCTCTTCCAGCTAAGCACCTAACATGACCTTGTGTTTTTGATTAATTAAAAACTTCTTATCTTCTTCGATCTTGATCATTTTCATTGCTCTGCATGCGCGATGTCAAAAAGATTTAACAATTTCAGTTCAAAGTTTCTCTCCCGTTTTCGATACTTTGTCCGTCCTTTGTCGAATTTCTTTGAGGTTCTCTCCATTCTTTATGCAAGTCAGTTAATTTCTTCGCGCAATACGGACAGCTCTAGTGGGAACTCGAGCTTTCTCCCAAAAAAAATAAGCATTCCCGAATTGTTAAATTGACGCTTTCACTAATTTTTAACTTAACTTGACGCGAATTTTATACATAACATTTAAAATTTGCCCATTTATTGGCAAAGCCACGCACCTGTAAGCGTACTGCAAAACTATTAAGGAAATGAATTTCCTTTTCATTCAAACATAATCTTATCGTTAATTGAAGTGGTATATCGGTGGATACTGTGAAGATCTATCGATGGGCGCGCGCGCGTCTCAATTACATGTTTAAACGTGTTACTAACAAGCGGTGTTTTCGTCACAAGGGTAAGATCCGACTTTATGCTAAGATGCACCACAGGTTTAACATTTTTAGAATAATTATATTCACTTATAGCATTGTTTGAAGCGAAAACCACAAAAACACGTAAAATTGTTGGATTGGTAAATGTTTAAGTCCACATCGGCATGGGTTAATGTCCTCGAATATAGCTGAAATTGTTTACACGATGTTTTTAGGTCCTAATGAAAAAATAATTGTAAAAAATTGAGCTGGTAAATTCACAACAATCATTATTTTGTTAAAAGCGTTTCTAGCCATATTAATACAGATACGTAGTGGTGGGTAATGGGAATCAACAGAAAGGGGTACCCAAAACATTTATAACAACATCCACATCAGCCAGAACCAGATTCAAAGTCCTACCATCAAGATTTTCTCTGTCATTGAAAAATTTTAAGCCGCGCACAAAAAGTTATCATCGTCAAGGTCAAATAAATAGTCCGACCAAGAGAATCTGTACCTCGGAAAATATTCGAACTAATATAATAGCGTCTTGCTTCGCACCCCCCCTAGCCCTCACTTTTCATGCTTGACGGCTGTGTACAGTCCCGTTTTTGTACTGATTGTTTACTTGTTTATAAAATAGTTGTTTTAATTTCTTCCTGCGTTTTCTCCTGGTTTCTATTATTTACTCTCTCCTTTCGAATATCCAAACAGTTTTCCTTAAAACTACTTCATTTTGCATTGTGATTTGAAGGTAAGTAATAATATAACCTTAATTTTGCAGTACGCGTCTATTTATGTTACAAATATTTTGTAGATTATCTATTATCTTCATTATGGATAAACGAAAATCTGTAAAAGATGACGTCTTGACTATATTGGAGACTATTATTGAGTTTTGTGAGGAAGAGAAACGAATAGGGCGCTACGCTTTTCCTGTAGATCAAGTCATTAGAAGAGTGGCTGTTATGACAGGAAAATTCGAAAAAACTATAAAGCGTGTCAAAAGCAAATTGTTTAAGAGTTTGGAAGACCATCTTCTACTACCCTTATAGAGCCAAGAAAGGAAAAAAAGTCCAAAATTATATTAGATGATGCGGACAAATAATATATTACTATATTTATCATACTTTACATTTATTGTAATCTAAATTTTAGATCTGTACTGCGGAACAGAATCACATCCATGTACACTGTCAGTAAGAATATACCTACTTTACACAGTTTACATGCTTATATGAAATCTGAAACTGAATTCTCTGCTGGCAAAGAAACATTAAGAAAAATTATTATTGAAATGGGATACAAGTACAAGAAATGTGAGTCGAACAGAAAAGTATTGATGGAACGACAAGATATAGTGGCCTGGAGAGCATGGTATTTGCGATTTAAAATCTTCAACGATAGTCTTGGTGAAAACAAGAGACCCTTGGCATATCTGGATGAGAGTTACGTGCACAAAAACTATACTGTGTCAAAGTGCTGGCAAAGTTCAGATGAAAAAGGCTTGCTAAGAAAGAAGGAGCAGGACAATGATGGATTTTGTGTCATGCTGGTGGTGAGATGGGATTCATTAACGGAGCTTTGCTTCTATTCAAATCGAAAACAAAAAGTGGGGATTATCACGATGAAATCAACTACGAAAATTTCTTAATGTGGTTCAAAAGACAATTAATACCAAATTTACCACAAAATTCAGTTATAGTTATGGATAATGCACCATATCACAGTGTCCAAATCAATAAAGCACCTACATCTTCATCAAAAAAAGCAGATATTATATCCTGGCTATTTTTGAAAAATATACCATATCACCCCGAAATGTTAAAGTGTGAATTGCTGGAATTAGTGAGACGCAATAAACCAGAACCTGAATATGCCATAGACAATTATGCAGCAAGTTTAGGTCATTCGGTGTTAAGGGTACCGCCATATTACTGTGACCTTAACCCGATAGAAATGATTTGGAGCATAGTGAAAAGAAAGGTAGCCTCAAAAAATGTTGATGGGAGTTGCAATATTGAGACTTTAATTTTGCAGGCGTTTTGCTGAAATTACTCCGAAGTTGTGGCAAGCAGAATGCAAACACGTAGAGAAAATAGAAAAAGAATACATCGACAGGGACAAATTAATGGATGTTCATGAAGAATTTATTATTAGATTAGGTGAGTCAGATTCAGAAACCGATTGGTTACAATCAGATAATGAAACATAATATTAAAAATTATGTATATATGTATAATGCAATGTATATCATGCCATATCAATTAATTCTTGTTTTACTTTACTATCTTTGAATAAATGACATATATATTTGTTGTTTTTTTTATATTTTTCAAATATCACGTATATGCATATTCAAATTATAAGATTCCATCTTATTTTAATTACAATCATTGCATAACATTTGACATGATACGACTGATTTAAATACTGGCGCGCTCAGTTTTTGTCTGGGAATGTACACAACAAATCGACGGTGCTGTTCGAAGGGTCACGGCTCTTTGGTTTGACTAAAGTAATACTCGTAACGTTAAAATCCACAACAACAAGCACATTGCAATCAGTGATAATAAGCCAAGTGATAATCTAGTTCAGCATATAGCAGATTTATATAACAGATTTTATCTTTTAGTTGATAGCCACAAGCACACCACCCAATATGTGCAAAAGAAGCATATACATTAATTTGCTTCTCAAATTAATCAATAAACACTTTTTCAAATCAGTTTAAAATGTACTTATGCCTTCTGAACTACTAAAATCTTATTATTATAACCGAAAATATATTACCACATCTACATCTAACACCATAGTACAAAATTTAGTCAAAAACTTTATGTTTACAATTTTGTTACGGACTGTCTCATTCATATGTACCTATGTTTGATAATTATCTAAACAATTTAAATAAGATGATCGAAGTTCTAATACTTTTCATTATCTTTATCGATCTCTTTCTGTTGCAATAATGCAAATAGAAATAACATAACACTCACATATACACAGAGAGATTTATAATACACAATGTATATATAGATACAATATACACGTCTTAAGTTACCTCTCTGTTTTCTTACTCTTGTATGTGAATACGTTTTGTAAGAAAGTACGGCGAATGATATCAACTCGCGCTTTGAGGCAGTTCAGTTGCTGTCGCGGTGTTGAACAAGGCGAGTTCGGTTCCTTTTTATTATTATATGTGCATATATTTATGATCAAGCAGGCAATTATCGTGCCATTTCAATGCGGCGTTAAGAATTTCGATTTAATTGAGATTCATACGATAAACCAGATATTTGCGTAGCCAGAGAATTACGAGGAAGCAAAGGAGCAAGTGTAACTGTTAACCGTTTTATATTCAACTGTACAGTTCTTTATTTGTGTTTCACAAGTTTTGTTTAGTTATTTTTTCCAAATTCTTTCTACTAATAACCTAGTGATAATGTGAAATTCTAATGATTACACTTAAGGTAAAATATAATGTAAGAAGATAAAACGTTAGGTATTCGAATGACTTATAAGGCTCTTTCTTGAACATCAAATATTATCGCTGCCCCTTGGGGAATAACATAGCATTCGACAAAGTCTCTAAACCATAAAGTTTTTGAAATACCTACGTACATACAGTGGTCAAATTGACTAATCTTGTCTATATATAGGTACTATTTTTAAAAGGATGTACATATTTATAATAATAACAACTTTAGAAATATCAAAATTAAAATGACACAGATACTAGGTTCAATAAAAGCAAAAACTGAATATTGGCACTAAGTAAATAGAGAAAATGCATAATAGCACTTATTCTCAAAATAACTTTTGAAAAATTAATTTCGCAAGTAGGAATATGTAGTAGGATTTTGATATAGATTTTAGAACACATGTAGTATTATATAAATATTATTCCCATTACCATGAGGAATATAATAAGCTTATAATTTATTAGTTATCGTCAAATTATTACGCCTTATTAAAAATATTTCTAACATTTTCATATACATGAGAATGCGGTTAGCAGAAACACTTAGGAAACCACTAAAGCCTTGTTAGGATTGTTAGATCTCGCTCAAACAATTTGAAAAATAAGTAACATAAAAGGAGAACATTCTTACTTGTATTAGAGGCTCGCAATAATGCTTATATTCATATTAAAACTTTTTTTAAACTCCACTATGTTCTTCATATTTAATTTATTGTTTTTGTATTAATTAGTATTCCGTTATTAATAACACTTATGTTTATATTAAGCTTGCAATATCTGAATACTAATTATCACAAAAATCTATTAAAGTAAATAGTTCTTCTGAAACAATCATTCGTAACGTTCTTTGTAAAACTGAAAGATACTGACTGACAGCAATTTTGTATTATCATCTTCAATCCGCGAACAGTTTGAGAGTCTTCTTCTGTATACGTTTTACTTCAAGTAACTCCAAAGGAGGAAAGTCGGAGGATCGGATGATCTGGAAAGATCAGAGTTAGTTAAATCGAATGTATTCCAGTCTCTCTATCTGGGATTATGTCGTCCAATATGTAGTGGATTTCTCCTGTACATATAGTTTAGGTGGAACTAGGGATATATCAGTTAGGATAAATTTAATAATTGGTGAAATAGGAAGCAGCCTAAGATCTACAAAATTAACTCCTTTTGCAATTTGAGGAAGCAATAGCACATTGCGAGTGGTGTCACTTCTTCAATACAATTTCTTGTACAATTCGTCAATATTTGTGAGAAGTAATGAATAATACTTAAGAGCGTCAGATTTTCGTCAAAAAGGAATGAACGCATACATAAAAAAATACTTTCTTCATCGCTGTTACGAGATATAGGATTCCATTTCTCTTCATGACAGATGTTTGATTGTCATTTATGTTGATCGTAAATTAGAAATCCTTTTGTATTATATTATAATTTCTACGTAAGTTCATCCCGAATTGACATTTTATATACTAAATTGCACATTATTATTTAGGAAGAGTTATGTAGACACTAAATTTTTATTAATACAAATAAAGATAGATCCATTACTGTATAATACAAGAAATGTTCCCATTTTTGATCAACATACGATAAAGTAAAAACAAGCAATTGGTATAAATAAATATGATATCCAAAAACGTAAAATTATAAATGCTTATAGAATGGCTAGATTAACATGAAGACATAATTTTCTTTGCTTATTAGGAACCACGTACTCTTTTCAGAGTAATGGTTATTTCAATGCATTAAAAGAATAAGTCCTCCGAGAGATAAATTGAGTTAGATCAGTATTGGAGTACGTTATCTCAAGCATTTCTCAAACTATTATCTATACAGTAGTACATATAGTCTTGTACCATTCGTCACGCTCCACATTCTCTCTTGGTTTAATGATCACTTATATTCCTGAGACTGATTTTTAAAGCCACTGCTTAAAAGAGGGAGTTGTTGAAACAAGGCTTGGGAATGGACGATATAGTACCATGAGTAATTGAAAACTATTTAAATAAATAATGGTTATATGCATTTTGAACATTCTCCACTAAAGATGTCGTGAAATTGTGGCTAAATTAGGATTACATTTGAATTATTATTTTCAGGGAACCTACCACATACTTTTAACATTTGAAATGAAATAAATATTGTTGTGTAATTAAATTTAGTTATTATACATACCTTATATCATTTCGTAATAGAATTTTGATCACTGTATTTTATCTCGTTATATGGTGATTTCTTATCAAATGGTAGGCAGTGTATACTTTTGTTTTATTGAAAACTTACGAGTAATAGCTAATATTAATAATTGGAAAGAGAAGATTACTTAACAAATGTGTATTTATTATTTACATATGATCTATTCTAATAATTTTAACATAATTGGTTGAATGTATTTCAAACTGTTGGATATGTATTTGATTAATCTTTAAAATAAAGAATTAAAAAAAAAGTAAAAAAAACTTCAGTTAATACTGAGCTATTAAATTAAGCAAAATACGGTATCATAGATATCAGTTTGGATGTTTTATTTTTAAAACCGCACTGTTCATCTAATATTAAACCACGTTTGTATTATTTTGTTAAATATATTGCTTTTGTTCTACAAATTGCTTACACATAACATTTATTTTGTGAATTTTTCGTTTTTATATTAGCTCAAAGTTTGAACTATGTGAACACATATACATATAATAAGAATACAGTGTATTACTCAAAAAAGTGCTCTATGTTATACCCAATTTAATAATATTTGTAAATCAAAAAAATAAACAAAATAACGCACCGAACGAGTTCTACATTTAGAAATGTATTACTTACAATATGTATACATACCTATATGTATGTATACATATAGGTATAAATACATCTAAGATATTCCTTGTTTAGTTACATCGCAGGACTTAAATGATAATATATATTAAGGGATTATTGGACATAAATTCCATAATTATTTAATAAATTTGGCATTTGTATCTATTATATGTATTTATTTAAATTGATTTGATTGAATTTTTTACCATTACTTTAAAAAACGTGTTCAGATTACACTAATTAAAAACACGTATACACTATTATTCTGTTACTATATATGTTATATAAGAAAACAATACTTATTAATTACATACATAAAGCACTTTATTTTTTTCAATTCTAAACAAACATAAAAATAATTATTTTAATCTGATTTATTATCCTTTAATTTATATAATATAGCTACGGTGTTTTTACTTAAACTTAAAAAGAGCAGTTTATGATACTGATATATACTATTATATAATAGTGATTTTTATTTTTAATTTCAAGAATTCGTGACACACTGTGTGAATTTAATTAAAATATTAGATAATTGGAACAGATTTATATGCACAATACAATTACTATAATAATTGATCTAAAATAATATTTACAATGAATGAGTGAAGTTTATAATTCATGAATGCATACTCTATAAATAATAATGCATTTAAATAATAGATTTATTTTGGTACATTTATTATTTCTAAGAAAGTGATAAATAATAAGAAAATCTAACTATGTCTTTATCTACATAGTTAAAATAATTATTTGACTGAATACAAACCAAAATATTCAATGGAATAATCACTGCCGCTCAAAAACGTTAGTTAGTACACTAAAAACTAGGGCTTCAAACACTCAAACATACTTCGTGCAGTAAAACTCACATTGTAGAAGGTAACATTAAATGATATGAGATGTTTAAAGTTTTCTTATGACTATGTATATCTTCGTCAAGAAATAGCAACTGCTGGATTTCATTACTCTCATCGGTTTTTTATGTGCTTCAATAATATGATATTGAATATATATTGTTTCATTTAAAATTTAAACAAAAAACACATAATATATATTAAATTAAGAACAGCGCCCCTTGTTATTGTATTGGACAACCACATAATTTCCTACTGCAAATACTTCAATTCTCTGTAAAATTTTCTATCTAATAAGCCTAGAAACATTAAAATCCGTTACGGTAAACCAACGTTATACCTACCTAGTACGCGGACATGAAAGTTACATAAAAAAGTTTCAAGTAAAAATTGTATAAAAACATCTGAAAATGTTGCCAGTAAGGCTACATTTTCAGGGTAGGGGCGGGGGTATGTCTTATTGATTCAAGTTTATCTACCTATCTTAAATTTGAATTTAATGAAAAATTATAATTTTTAATTCATCTTGAGAATTGAGCCCCCTTACAATCACTTTGGAAGCTTAAAAATATTTTAGTTAAAATCCCCCTAGTGCGTTTTACTATGAAATTTTTTTCGCCAGGCTGTACGATAAACGGTGGCCAAGGTATGGCTGGTGGCGCAGCTGAAAGGAACACCACTATAACATGGACATCATAATTATTTTAACTTTCAAATGAAAATTATGCTGTTTGCTTTCTTATATTTTAAAATTATACCACACTGTTAATAACCTTTTTATGGTTAATATACTCAAAAGAAAATACTGACCCTTAAAAATAATTAACAAATGTGCTACAGACTTAAATCTCTCATACACATCGCTATCTACTATATAAACTTATATCACTAAATTTAAACTAATAATAATAAAAAAAACAAAATGCATATAAAAAATTTAAATTATCATACAAAATTTTATAGGCGGTAGTGTTTTGACGGTTTTGACATATTGACATGAGTCGATCGGCTGAGTAAAGGCTAAACATAAACAAATCTCTCCTTCATGTTTTCACCACAATCTTTCTATCTAACTATATTCCATCCATTGACAAAGTGCATAAATCCAAAATCCATATCGTAACATCTTCGTTCGAAAATAATTTATTTATATACTAATATTCTTAAAAAATAATATCTTGATATTTGTTAAAGTTTTACTATATCACTTATATATTTCAATATCATAAAATCTATATCAAAAGCATAAACTAATACACAAATTATATAAAAATATTAAATTATTTATAGCAAGTATATTCAAAAGTAATAAATTAACCTGATCTGTCATAATGATACAAACAGCAAACTAATAATGAAATAACAAATAGGAAGTCGGTAACATTGAAAGATAATTAATTTATCAAGGATGACATTCATCTTTATCACACGGAGGAAAATGCTGAACTATGTGTTTAATGATCAAAGAAAGTCTAAACATCTGAAATTGAATAATTAAAAATGAGAACGTAAACTTTAGAAATAGAAAACCCGCTATTATTCACGTACTTTCATCAAAAAATCCATGATCTATCAGGTAAAACATCCAACGTCACCAAATGGTAACAATATCGACTAAGTGTTAAAGAGATGACAAAAGAAACCAAAACAATAGCGTGGAATTGTATAAATCAAATGTGGAAATGCAAATTATTACGTGCTAGACAATCATAGATACGTCTTTCTAACTTATTAGTTTTCTTCACTGTTATATAGTCACGAAAGTATATGTTAATTTGGATAATATGTGTACCATAAAGTTTTACCTTAAGAATCCCAGTTCCAAAAACTAATTATGACTAGAGTGTTCAGCAAGAGTGGTTAGTAAGTATTCTGTATTGCGAAATGCCAAATTTCAGCCGGGCATATTAGTAAAAATATAAAATTATTCATAGTCTTTATAAGTAATAAATTAAACTAATCTGTCATAAAGACAAATCATGGGATAGAGACTGTATTGATTAAAAAATATCAAACCAATAATTATATGACAAATAGGAAAGCAAGACATTATAGAGTTTTATTAGAAGATCATTTATTTATCAAAGACGACATCCAACTTCATAGTACGTAGTATAAACAATGCTGACCTATGCAGTTAGTGCTAAAATAATGGGTAAATATAGGACAACTAAAAATTTAATATTGTGTAATGTAACGTGAAAATATAAACACGCAGCTATTATTCATATAGTTTCAACAAAAAATCTTCCTATGAAACTGCATAATATCCTGTTTTTTTGTTTGTCATTTTATCATTGGCTTGCTAATGTTTAATCAATGATGTTTCTACGCCATGATTTAACATTTTGACAGATTAATTTAATTTATGTTACATCAATTTTATTCGTTAATTTATTAAAGCTTATAATATTTTCTATATACATTGAGCTATAAATAAGGAATAATTATTTAAAATAAATAAAAACAGTTTGTTCATTACATGATATAAGTGAAAATTATTTTTATAATATTTTTAACGATATTAAGATTACATATTTTATCTCTACTTATTTTGTATTTATTTCATAGAATTTGAATGATTACTGTTTCTTTTAGTGAAATCTGAACAAATGTTAGAACACTCTCTATTTATTATTTATTTTAATGATATTTATGAAGCCCAAAACTCTTCTATTGAAAACAGGCAAGATATACAATTAATTTTCAGTTGACAGTGACTCCAGATACATATCAGTTCTTGGACTATTAGTATATAGAAACGACTTGACCATGAATATAAAGAGACAAATGGAGTTATATTTACAAGAGAATTAATTGTGCAATTTTTACTTTGTGGCCTGGTATTATTATAGATGGCGATTAGTTCGTCAGATGGAATACCTAACTAAAACTTAATAAAAATATAAGTGTATGTTTTAAAATGGTTTTTGTCCAATAGTATGTGCTAGTAGTAGATAGCATTTGGCATTAGTTTTGGAGTTGAATAGCGAGTTTCCATTACGTAAGAGTTTGTTTTAGGTTGAATAGCATGTTATCTGTCATAATCTACAAAGTTAATATCTTGATACTTTTATTAACATATATTCATGTTAAGCAACACCTTTGTGCTTTACTGTTGTAGAGTTATATACGCACATTGGACTAACTACTGCTGCTTCAAACATCGTTTGTTTGCGGATAGTGTTTGTGACTGTTTAATAATTTGCTGCATCTGAAGCATATACGTAACATTTCGTTGTTCAAAACATATCTTCATGAACTAATTAGTAATTTAGAACCTTAGAGCTTATGTAAATATACAAATTTTGAATTGAATTTATAACTTTTTATTATGTTTTATTAATTAGTTTCTTTACTTAATTTCCTACAAACCGTAATGAAACAATATATTATTATAACTGATATTCGTAAATATTTATCGTAACATATCGGTTAAATTTTCATATTACTTCAGTTGATTAATCTGGTTTTTGCAAACATGTCTATCTCTCTCTCTGTGAAAACGAAAGCTACCAAACAGCTACAGCTATAAATACCAAAATTTATATTCATAAGTTCAATCTTTCTTTTGAGTTCTGACTAGATTTTTATTAAATTGTTAGAATTTAAAAGATAATTTGGAAAAAGTTTTGTATACATATTTTTGTAACGCACATACATATAAGAAAGTCGTGTGGTGCCCACGCCTAATTTTTTAATTCTCTGCATATTCGAGTACTAGTTTTAACATGTGATGCTCATAGAGCACAGTTATTAAATTTAAGCATGACGTCGCAAAGTGGTTCAACTTCGAATATTCGCTGTAAAAATTCATCACCCAGGATCACGTAAAATGATTGCAAAAACTCTAAAATAGTGATTATTATATTTCCAAACAATTTTCCTCGTATTGCATTATGAATTTTGGTTTTGTGAAGTTCGTTGAGAATTACGTGCTTTTTTGTAGGAACGAAAAGATCAAGTCTATATTTCTCAGGTGGAGATACTATGTTAGTACTCGGCGTCGGAAATAAGTGGAGACAATTAAAATTATATACCGTATGTGTCAATTTTCATTAGGTATAGGGATTCAATGTTTACGTGCGATTTATACGTATACAAATAATACGTGGCAACGTGTCACCCCTACTGTCCGTCACCAATCCCGGCAACTATCGACATCACAACGATTTTCTCCGATCTCCCCACCAGATTATACATTCAATCTTAACACGTTGAGATCTAGTCTGCAATAAAAGCCGTCTTATTACTGGAACGGGAAACATCAAATGGCCGCCGCGATCTCCTGATCTAGTAGTTTATTATTATTTTCAGAATCCTTTTTTATTTACCTTATTTTTAATTTTATTAGAATTACGCTTTTGTTTGTGTCATGCAGCGTGAACGCAGCTTAATAATTCTCTGCATTTACTGTAAGGAAAAAGTAAAACAAATCCTTGCAACGCGTAAATATTATTTCTGAACGCATTACAAACACCCAAGTCAGTGGTCCAACAGTTACTGCTAACTTGAGCTTGTATCGGTCGCGCTGGCATTGGAGAGGAAAGTAGGGGTGCCATGCTGTCACGTATTGCATGAATTAATCGCCTATGGCTAATGAAAATTGACACATGCTGTATAATGAAACTAGCAATCAATTAAAGACTAATGACTTTCCAATTCATTTAAATCTGAATTGCTGAGTCTGGATCAAGTACCTAACTCGTTTTATTTAGCCCTCAATTGTATATAGAAAAAATTATTTATATTTTTATTATTAATATTTCAATATCAAACGGTCTATTACATATTTTACAATATTTAGGTAGGTATATAGGCAATTTATGTAACTTCCTGCCCCTTACTGTTTGGGTACTTGAGTGTTGAAACACTGACTAAGCTGCTCTGAAAAATAAGTAATCCTTAATGAGTACTCATAAATTTAATTAACCAGTAATATATAAAATATTCTGTTGAAAAATCATTTTTTTAAAGCAATTATAACTACTCGCAAACTTGAGTATCACGTAGTACATACTTGTAACACTAACAATAATTCAACGGTACTTAATGGTCTGTTTCAATAATGGATATACTTATCACCGTATAGTTATTATTCTAAAAAACTGGGTTACATATTTGTTTGTAAATGTTCCAGTGGCTTTAGACAAAATGTCCATATATTTACATATATACGTACATTTATTAATATTATTAGCATTTCTAATGCAATTTCAGACACTGAATACTGAAACGAAAAATGTGCCAGTGTGCCTAGGTTAGTTCAGTCGCCTTTTCTTAACCTTCTGATTACGCAAATATGTACTACATAACCACATGCAGAAATGTATGTATATTCAATTATCACAACAGATAAAGTTTAACGGTATATTCAATTATCTATATTTACTAAATGTAAAAGAGCAGCTTAGATACATTTGTAGAATTGATACCAATATATTGCGAATGAGATGTTCTATTATAATTAACCTATTTTGAAATAAGTAGAGTGAATTATTAAAAGTGGAGTAAATAATTTATGTAAACAACTGTGATAATAGGTCTTATGTAGGTATATGTATCACTGCGACTTATTACTTGCAGACCTCTGTGATCAATTTCAGAATATTTAATATGGAATATTACAACTTCATAAAACAGTTTATATCAAATATACATAATATACATATCAGATATCCAGCATGGATTCCAGAAAGATAATTTAGGTTTTATAACTATAGTGTACATGGCGTAGTCTCCAACTGGTTACAGTCTTAATTCAGTGTCGATGTAACATCGATGACAGACAACTGCAGAGTTAATTATAAATCAGCTTTAATTGAAACTGAGATTGGGGTACCTCAGGGTCCAATCCTGGGCCCACTATTATTTATATTATATGTTAATTATATTCCAAATGAACTCAATAAGACGATATCACTTCGAATGTCGTTGACACGCCGATACTGATTGCAGATGACTAGAACTTACACGACGTTACATAATTGGTCCTGTGGTAACAGCTTACTTTTGAATTTAAGCAAAACTAACTTTCCTAGATTATATCCCAGACAAGGAATAATGGATCAACACTCTGATATATCAATTAATGACACCGAAATACAACAGCCTGCTTCGTTCAAATTCTTGGGGTTGGATATGGACAGATCTCTAAAATCAGGCCTGCAATAATGTAACCATGCATACAAATAAAAAAAGTTTTTAATAAGGAGTCATATGACTCTATTTAACGAGGATGTTATTAAGAATACTATTTATTGCAGTATTCTTTTGGGGATTTTCTCTACACGGTCAGAAAATATTACTCGCTCAAAAGCTCGTCCTTAGAATTATGATTCTTGCAATAATAAAGCCATTGCAAAGAGTTTCATGAACATGAAAATACTACAGGTTATCAACCTCTATATTATGGAAACGCTGCTCTATATTCGCGAACTGAAAAGTGTTCTACCCCAAAATGAATACAATATCAGAAACAGTAATATCACATCTCCCAAACATAATCTTCATCTTTCAAGGCTGAGTCTTTAAACACCACAATATTATAAGTTAATGCAGAATGGAGTAGTGGGTCATATACCTTCCACTGATTTTCTGCACTTATATTACCCTATTTCCAATATAAGATAATTATTCCTATGAATACTTCTACAAACTTGTTCAGTTTGAATTGGCCAATCCATGTCCAAATATGTATGCACATTTGGGATTTCAAACACCTCTCTTCAACATTAACAGCTAATGATTTGTTGTTTCTCGGATGAACAAATGGAAAATAAATGAACTGGGTACCGAACATGTGGCACGCCAGATTTTAATTTGTAAATCAGATGATAACTCTTTATAAAGTCTATATTATTACGCCTCCACTAACACATACATACTGTATAATCCTAAATTATTATCGATAAACATGTATTACAATACATTTAAAATTACTCATTAAGAAGAGAAGAACTGCACAACATTCAATTAACAGTTCTTGCGATAAATTAGTTACAAAATCTAATTTCTTGTCTTGCATATCTCGTCTGACGTATATAATAACTCCACAATACGTTTTTCTCTCGAAAAATATGTGGGTATAAGGTATTCTTTTATATTCATAAAGTCAATATTTTACTTATTACACCAATGTTCCATGCACATAACAGTCGGTTTAAAATTATATTGCAGAACTTCCAATCTTGATAAATTAATACTAAATGACTGAGCATTGGTATTATAAGTCTTTAAGCGTCCGTAAACAAAACATTCTTTTTAAGAAAAAACGAAATTATCATTGTCGAACATAAATCCATAGGCGCTGCTTTGATGACGAGACCTGTCCTTTTTCAAACCTTGTCCCCTCTGAATGCCATGCTGTTTTATATTAGTGTTTTCGTTCTTGTTTTTTTTGGACCTAATTTTTTTCTTTTAATATTCCCTCAAGCAGTATAATTGTTTCAATGGATGAAATAGATTCACTCCCTGTCTTTATCAAATAATTTGACTCGCTATCAATTTAAAATTTACTAGCATATTTTGTGCATTTGCAAGGCATATCACACAGTTGCTTCACTAAATGAATATTGTTTTGTCTTAGAACTTTTTTCCCCTGTTTCAACTGTTTTATTTTGCCTAACATTTATATCAACCAGTTCTTTTCTAATATGGTTTGCATAAAACTTTGGAGCCGTGAGCAGTTATTTTCTGTAGTTCGACTTTCTTTATTATTACGTAAATTTAGCATTTTCATTTTGTAATATACCGTAGTTGTCCAATTTTAATTTCAGTTTATACTTCTATATCATGCAGAAGATGACCTTATAATATGCATCGATGCCTGCTTGCTAACAGTGGTGGGAGAGCAACGCAGTGTCGGGGGACCCTCACGCCTTACATTTCATAGGAAAGGTTTGTCGAGTGTACTGTCTTGGCAGCCTCGCTTATGTTTCTCTTTAGTTTATTTCGTCGCGCTCTTTTCCTCTTTCTACTTTCGTATCAGAAATTAAAATATGTCGACTACGGTATAACATTAACCTTTATTTTCAAGACGCGCTAGCAACACTTGCTCAACGATCGATACCGGGTACGATAATGCGTTATTTAGTTACTATTACAGACTGCACAAATACTTCCTTAAGGAGGAACACTGTCAGGCACTCACCTGTAATTCTTTTAATTTATTTGGCAACGTCTAAAGAGGTTAGCAGAGAATATACCGTAGTCGTAAAATTTTAATTTCGGTTTACACTTCTATCCCATGCAGAAGATGACCTTATAATATGCAGCGATACCTGCTTGCTAACAGTGGTGGGAGAGCAACGCAGTGTCGGGGGACCCTCACGCCTTACATTTCATAGGAAACGTTTGTCGAGTGTACTGTCTTGGCAGCCTCGCTTATGTTTATCTTTAGTTTATTTCGTCGCGCTCTTTTCCTCTTTCTACTTTCGTATCAGAAATTAAAATATGTCGACTACGGTATATCATCTAGTGCTTTTAATATTTATTTACTTTGGCGTTAACAGTCCGCAGCCTGCCCGTTTTTTACCTGCTCTATTTCTATTCGTTGACGATTTTTTTTGAGCCTTCCATAATGCTCATACCCTCACACCTAGGCCAATGACAAAATGTAACTTGATCTATTTGTCCCTCAATAGACAATTGCTTCCTTACAGTGTATGACTAACGTCGACCCGTAATAACTTTCATTTAGATAAAAATATTTTTAACTTAGATGATATTTGAGAAATTAATTATGACGGTTTATTATTTAAAACCAACAGCCTTCATTTCGAAATCAATTTGACAAGTTCTACTATGTATTCCAAGTACAACTAAAGTATAGCATATAACGTAAATAGTCCCATATCAATGTAAGTACTATTTACCGGGATTTCCGAAAATTTTGAAATATGTATACATAATTATATACGGAAGCTAAGTTTGTTAATACCTAGTTGTAGATATCTGCTGTAAACTATTATAAAGCAAATAGAAGGCCTATGTGAAGAATAATGAGTTTTATGTCGATTTATTTCAGCCGTTAAAGCTGTAAGGGTCATATTTGAAAGATATACCGAGACATTCCGAGTAGTAGTCTATGTCTGCACTAAATGGCTATAATTTATGCAATTAACAAACGGAATAAAAAATTTATAAATAATTCGTGAAATAGAATATATTTATTATGCTTAAAAATACGTTTAAAACAGTGTGGTTGATCGTGAATTATATTTATAATTATATGTGAGAATTCAGTCAGTTATTTTAGTTCTCTTTTAACTGTTCCAGTTCACGTCTACATCTTTCTACTGGTATACGTAGTTGTTGACACGTACACAAAATAAATGAATATTTCTTTGGCACTAACAGCAACAGAGACTCTCGACTAATTTTTTAAGTGCTTAATGAGGCCTAAGGCACAATTTAGCTCCGCAAGACTTTAACAACGGGTGAACATTAATTTCGGCTACGCCGCGCCGTTCTCTATTAGAGAGAGAAAAACGTATGCTTGACATTATACCTAATGTTGAACAATATTATCGTGAACGTGAACAAGGTTACAAGAAAATTAATTACGAACGGTAGAATTTGTACTAATTAAATATTTTGAATCTTAATTAAATAAATTAGTGGTAAATATATTATCACGTGTGTAAGTAATCTGCTGTACATCTAAATAAACAACATAGTTCCTATAATGTGAAAATTATTTGTATTGATATGCTCAATTGTATATACTTATACTTATACCGTGCCTTCAAATACTTTCCTCGTTTGAGTAGCCTGTTATTATTTACATGACATAACCAAACTATCAAAACTATGCAATGTCACCAACCATTAAAAAAAGCATGGCCGTCTCTAATGAGGAAAGTATTTGAAGGCACGGTATATACATTGACATTGATTAATAATAGTAATATAATAATATCTGAATAATAATTTCATTTTATTTACAATTATTAACTAATGTGTCTGTATTTCTTCTCCATATTCGCCAAGAAGTAAGAAAACCCACAGCAAACCCAACAGTCGGAGAAAAGGGTGCAATACTGTGACTGAAGTGTGTTAAATGCCTTTTTGTACTCACCGCCTGTAAAGTGACATTTGGCGCATGTGTAGCTCGATTGGGAAATACGGTTTCCCGGTTGAGGCGACTGTAAAAATTGAAAAAAACACTGGTACTTTGGGACATTTAAAAAACGCACTTGGTTCGTAATAGTTATTTACGAACCAAGTGCGGGAAGACTGTTTTCCCGCATGAGCGCACATTGTAAGCACGAGCGACCGCAGGAAGCGAGTGCTTTTAATTGCGCGAATGCGTGGAAGATGTCTTCACGCAAGTGGTTTGTACAATATTTTTTGTACGAACATTAAATTAAAAAAATATTATTGATTAATGTCATTGGTATCATACCTAACCTAAGATAGATTACCTAATTAATTTAAGCATTTCATGTACGTAATTATTACTCACCTTTCCCTAAAATTAAGTTATTATATTCTTACACATGGCAAACATGAGGTATTTATTCTTATATTTATAAATTTATAGTACATTTATTGCGTTTTTTGGTTTAAATACAAACAATTCCGAACTGCCAATATGAATGTCGATGTTATTCAAATAGATGGCGCTTGAATCTTGCTTAAGATGTCGCTTAAAATATCGTCATATAGATGTCGCTTAAAATATCGTCATATAGATGTCGCCACAATGTTTTTGGAAGAATGTTTAATTATTACTCCTATTTCCCCAAATTTTAGTGAAGAATAGTGGAGGGAAGTAGTATTTTATAGACTAAATTTTATTACTACCAAGTTAGATTTTTTTTTAAATGTCCCAAAGTGCCAGTGTTTTTTTTCCAATTTTTACAGTCGCCTCAACCGGGAAAACGTATTTCCCAGTCGAGCTGCACATGCGCCAAATGTCAGTTTACAGACGGTGAGTACAAAAATAATTGAAAGCAACCGAAAATCAATCCATTTGATTTGTTCTTATTTGTCTTGGTTGTCTAGTTTACTAATTATCTAAACTCCACGAACTAAAAGGTGACATTTGCGAAATCTAGAGACCCATTTTAAAAGAAGACCCATGCTATTTTTCTAATAAATTTTATATAAGTCTTGTTTGACATTCAAACGGTGATTTAAATAAAAATTCCTAGTTTTTCACTTGTCATTCTTCTTTTGCATAGCCGTTATGTAAGACATGTATATAATAATATGTTAACTATAATATAAATAAGATGATATTCACTGTTTAGGGTTCAGTTCGAATACATCAGACATATTGAACACCTCTAATGCTAACCTTCAAAACTAAAGAAACATAAAGTCATTAAAATTTATTTTGACGTAAACCAGGCAATAATGAATTTTACATGAACTTTTTTTTCTTTTCCTTATTGGCCAATTATAAATTAATATGTGTGTGTCGAATTTGAGAAAAATTTTGTTAAAAAAGTTTTTCGAAATTCCGATCGGAACTAACACATTTACTTTTATCAAATAGCGATTTTTTTTTTAAATATTTTATAAATTATACATTCTATACAGATTACCAAAAGTACAAAAGTATTAAGAGTTAGATTTGGAATAATTTTTGTATAAAAGAAATTTAAAAACTTTGACAGGAAGTAGTAAGACATTTATCGAGTATCAACTATCTCGCAAAGTACGCATGGACTAGACTAGAAGTACTTAGAATAGGATTTTGAATAATTTTTGTATGAAAAAATTCAATATTTGGACATTACGTAACATATTTAAGAAGACAAAAGTATTTAAAACATAATTTAGAACAACTTTTTTGTCATTTGGAATGTATATTTATATAAGAAAGTCGTGTGGTGACCAACCTCATTTTCTAACTGAATTTAAATATAGAAAGCTCCTCTGTTTTTTAAGATATAATGGTCCAGATTTAAGAATGGCAGGTGAAACAGTTTTGGCATTAATAAAGAAGTAGTACAAGGGGATATTTTGTATAATTGTATTAATTTAATTATATAATATGCTTCTAGAGTTACACTATACAAATGAATCAATTTCTCACAGATATGAACGGCATTGTTATACAAGAAAAAACCGTGCTATAACAACAGGAGATGAGTAAATATAAAACCAGAAGTAGTAAAAGCAGTTCTGTGAAGGGCAATATGATACAGACTATTATACTTTTGTTTTCAAGAAATAATATTATATAGATATAATGTAGAATAAATTTAATTACGTTTTTTTTTAATGGATCTAAAACTCTTAAGCTTATACCTTCATCCGGCGTAAATCAGGACTCGCATTTAAGCTTTCAATTGTTTGTATGTTCTTTTTCTAATGACTTCTTATCACCCCAGTACTTGCCTATGCGGAAAATTTAAAACCTATTTATTAGTAAAATCTCCATGATGTGCTTTAATTGCAATTGAATGTAAATGTAACAATAGTGTGCTGCTTACAAATTAAAATTGAATATGAAGAAGAGTTGTTGCGTTTCATACACAACGACTTAACCACAATCATATTATTCTATTGATAAACCCGTTCTTACTAAAGTAGATAATGCTAAGATCTGAGTAATTTATTTGATTTAGATAATGTTTCACACCGCATTTGACAATATGTTGTGCATTTTATATTCCCGCTTCCAGAAGCCAGGGTTTTGTCTTACGTACATACAAGACTTTCCATAATGTTTCCATACTTAAAAGCATGTTCTATAGTTTTGTCGGCAGTAGGTGTGAATGTGGTTCACCGATGTGGTCTCCTTATAATATTTGTATTCAATTATTTATTGAGAAAATACAAAAGTTTTTCAAAATGTTTGAAAATAATATGAAATATCCCGGAATGGAAAGGCATGGATTGCAGTGATTGAAGCAACTCAAAGAAACTTTCAGAGCAAGATTTATATGGAAGCTCATTCATAGTTGTGTTATATTTCTTGTACAACATGTAGCCTGTCGCTTCTCTCCTAATTTTGTTTTAGCAAATTATTACATAGTTCTTCACTGGCTTATAATAATTTCATTAATTTTCCACTATTTTTCTAAATTCCATTAATCAGTTTTGTTAATTTTCTTTAACTATATCTTAATCTCTGGCGCATAATCTTTTATTTGTCTTATAACTGATCTATTGTTCGATAATAAAGTATACTATTATACAATTATGTAATTTTTATATTATTGTTAAGTTCATAGTTAGACAAAAATAGGTGGATAAAAGATTTCGTGTACCAATAAGTGCTATTACCGTTGATTGAAGGAATATATAAAGATGCGCAACGCTTAGTAAAATAGCGTGTCTTTCCCTTAAATCGTCCCGCAAGCCCCTTGCCGAAAAACATCATCGCTCTCTCGGGCTGTTTCGAATCTCGGATCCATACGACTGATGTAGTCGCTATGATCTCGGATCCAGTTTTGGCTACGCTCAGTGCTATGTAGTGGCGCATCTTTATGTATTCCTTCAATCAACGCTATTACCTTATTGTGATAAACCTGCGCTTCATAGTCCAGGGTTTTCGGGTTCAAACCCCGGCATCTCCTCCCTATGTGTTGGTTTAAGCAGAGACTAACGCTCAAAGAAGATGTACAAAGGCGTTAAAAGAGCGTCCCTGTTTATTCAGTAATCGAATCCAGCGCAGTTGTTTGGCATTGGTAGTCATTACTACCAACGACACGCGATCTCTGGCCTTCCGTGCTGCCTGCCGTCCAATAGTTATAGTGAACTTGGTTGTTTGCCGTGTAAAGGCCAAAATAGGACATGAGCCAATTAAAGGATCCTACTATACTGTCGCTTCTCATTGATCGTTATTCTCTGATTTAACTGTAATATTTTACATTTCTATGCAAATCCAGACTCGGACATCAACTTGACTTCTTCGTCTATAGGTGCTAACGTAATAATTTCTCATTATTGCCGAAGAAGATTATTGTTACTATAAAGTGTTTAAATGTATGCAATACAATTATGAACAATATAACCTTGAAAAAACTAAATGTCATAGGTATAGTAATGATATAGTCATCCAGCTTATTGTGTTGTTCATCTACAAGTATATGTGTTAATTACGGGTACAGCCTTATATATTAATGGTTTACAATTAACTTTGCATATGTACTAAATTATGAATTCTACATCTGATATATTTGAAACTGTTATTTATTCATTATAGATGTATTAAATTTGAATGAAAGAAAGTAGCTTTTATACGCACTAGAATCTGCATTTATGACTAATATTTCATAAGGTCTTCGTGAAGGTCACGTATTTACCTTTTCTCTCATTTTCCTATAAAAACTCCATAAACCGGTAATCCTAATGTAGTGAATGTGTTGTTAATAAAATATAAGTATATTTAAGGCAATCATTCCTTTTAGTGTTATAACATTATTGATTATGTAATTATGATAAATGTAATATATGTAGAAGTATGCAATTATATGTTGTATGTCTAATTTATTGCGCTTGACTTTTAAATTCATTTCCTCTCACTCCATTTTTTTGCCAAGTGATATATAGTCAAACACAGTAACATGCTGTAGACCAGTGTTTTTCAACCTGTATCTTTAACGGTTAGAATGTTTTCTTCTCTCCCTTGAAGGCTCTTATTTAAAATATGTATTTAGGTGGTCGAAAAGATCAGCGAGATATGCTAATTTTAATAGCCAAACAGGGTCACAAAAATAAATCACATATTCAGATTTAGCTTCTTGTAGGTATACTAACAATTCAGCTTTTAATTCCAGAACTCGTGTCAATACTTTTCCTTTGGATACCCACCTGACCTCTGTGTGATAAAGGAGATTTTGATGGAGCGAACCCATGTCTTCACAAATGAATCTAAACAGTCGAGTTTGCAAGGCTTTACCTTTAATAGAGTTCATAACTTTGGTCACATCTTTAAGCACATCATTTAAGTCAGAAGATAAAACCTTGGATGCCAGAGCTTGTCAATGAAGAAAGCAGTGTATCTATGTAACATTTGGCATTATTGATTTTAATTACGCAACAAGCTGTTATAAGTGTTATAAAGTGATAAATTTATATATGAAATTTATCACTTTATGACACTTATAACAAAATATGATGTCTTGGGAATATATTGATATTATAAAAATTACAATACTATTTTTGAATATCGCGGGTAAAAGCGACAATAGCACACCTCTTGGGTGGGCCATGAACTATCATCATCGAACTTTGTCGAATGTGCACGTAAACTGCCGATATCTAACGTAACTGACTGCAGTTTACTTGCAACGAATGCAGCGTTCTAAAAGTGTGTACACAACAATTTCATCAGAAATTGTAGTATTTTCTTTATACATAATTAAATAAATTTTTAAAATAATGTCAAAGCCCTCTACCAGTATGAGTAAGAAACGAGTAATTGAACCTGAACATCGCAATTTTCATGAAAAGTGGGAATTACAATATTTTTGTATTCAAGCAAAAAATAAAATTTTATGTTTAATATGTAGAAACTCTATTGCAGTTTGCAAAGAATACAATATTAAGAGGCACTACGATACAAATCATAAAGTAATCTTCGACAAATATATTGCGAAACTTCGTGAATATAAATTGTTAGAATTAAAGTTGACATTAAAAAACAACAAAGTATATTTGTTATCACATTTAATTGCAAGAAAGGCGAAACCATTTAATGAAGGGGAATTTATTCACGAATGTATTATTAAAACAGCAGAAATTTTGTGTCAAGAACAATTAAAAAAATTCAAAAATATTAGCTTAACTCGAAACACCGTTGCAAGCAGAATTGATGATATATCCGAGAATAATACCAACATTTGAGACCTATTCCATTGCAATTGACGAAAGTACAGATACGCAGGACACCGCTCATCTGGCTGTTTTTATTCGCGCATGTGATAGAACTTAAAAGTAAGTAAAGAGCTTCTGGCAATCATTCCTATGCGCGATACAACTTCTGGAGCAGATATTTTTAACGTACTTATGGAAGTTTTGATTAAATATAATTTATCGTTAAAAAAATTAGTTTGTCTTGGAACTGATGGTGCTCCTGCCATGACTGGCGTTCTTAAAGGAGTTGTTGCAAAATTAAAAGAAAAATGCAATGAACAAGGTAATGCTTATTTTCAACATTTTCATTGTATCATTCATCGGCAACATTATGCTCCAAAGTTTTAAATATCGATCATATACTAAAAAATGTCACTAAAATTGTAAATTATATTCGTGCACGTGGTCTTAATCATCTTCAATTTATAAAATTTCTAGAAGACATAGGAAGTGAATACACCAATCTACCTCATTACACAGAAATTCGATGGCTTTCCAGTCATAAAGTTTTAAAGCGATTCTTTTTAGAAACGAAAAATTATGAATGTGGAATATTAAAGGATGATCAATGGATAAAGGACCTGGCTTTTTCACTTGACATTACAAATCAACTTAGTCAACTTAATATTAAACTACACGGTAAACAGCAAGTAGTTACTATGTTATTTACAATGTGAACGTTTTTAAACCGAAATTAATACTTTGGCACTGTTTGGCTTCAATTGTAGTTTTTTTTTTTTGGTAATGCGGCTCGCTGCTTGTGCGTAATACTTGATGTGGCCCTTGGTGGTAAACGAGTTTGACATGCCTGTCTTAGGGGTTAATTGCTCATTTATTTTCTTTTTTGTCTTTATTCTTATAGATCACTATCAGCCGTCGCAAACTAGACCATCTTCGCCAAATTTATCCTGTTTATTATTGGATTTCACTATAGTTTTTTGTCCATATTTTTTATTTCTTTCACCACTTTGGCAAACTCATACATCGACAGTACTGTGAGCCCCATGAGTCCCATTCCGTTGTTAGTCGTTTTAGCACTACTATGTATATCATTTTTTCTATATAACATCTTATTCTTATTCTTTTATTATCTTATATAGACAAATAAATTATATTGACCAAAATGCTAATAATATATAGGGTTTTTAAAAAAGATGCGGCAATATTAAAGGGGTTGATTGTCCAGGTCATTTTATACAAAAAAGTTTATAATAAACAAGGTCCGCAAACGCTTCGTTACCGATCTACAGCGTGTTGAAGTTTAATTAAAAGAAACAGTAAAAATTAGATTTCTCCAAGACGGCATTAAAGATCATAATGAAATTTTAGGCGTGTTATTTTTCAAGAAAAAAATAGGACGCCGCTGATTTCTCTAAAAATAAAAATATGTTTCTATTCTTTGTTTAATTGTGAAGAAAAAAGCTCTTTTAACTTTCTATCATACGACGTACCGTTTTTTAGTAAAAAAAACACAATTTAGTGCATGTACATTGGAAAACGTAGAAGACTTAAGAAATCGAATCATTGCTGGGTGCAACTCATTTGAAACCGATCCTGTTGTTTTTGAGAGAGTTCGCCAGTCGATGAGGAGAAGATTGGATTCTTGCATCCGAGCTCGAGGTGGTCACTTTGCACAGTTATTGTAATTTCTGCTTGCTAAAATTGTTGGTATGGTAAAATATTTGTTTTTGCCCTTAAATAAAACCCTTGTTATTTAAAAAAAGATGCACTAAAATGTGTTTTTTTACTGAAAAACGGTACGTCGTATGATAGAAAGTTAAGAGAGCTTTTTTCTTCACAATTAAACAAAGAATAGAAACATATTTTTATTTTTAGAGAAATCAGCGGCGTCCTATTTTTTTCTTGAAAAATAACACGCCTAAAATTTCATTATGATCTTTAATGCCGTCTTGGAGAAATCTAATTTTTACTGTTTATTTTAATTAAACTTCAACACGCTGTAGATCGGTAACGAAGCGTTTGCGGACCTTGTTTATTATAAACTTTTTTGTGTAAAATGACCTGGACAATCAACCCCTTTAATGTTGCCGCATCTTTTTTAAACACCCTGTATATTCGCCGCAAATAATAGTATAAATTAATATAAAAGGAAATAGAGTAGGTATACATACGCATATTAATTTCTAGAGTAATCTCAAAATAGTTACAGACTTCAAGAGAACGACATAAAGTATAAATACTGGCAGGAAATAGACAAACAATTTAAGGAACAAGGACGTTTGGAGATAGAAAGTATGTAAGGGCTGTGGATAATTCTTAAGAACACACTTTTGAACGCAGTAAAGAAGGTATGCGGAAGTACAAGATACGGAAAAACAGAAAACATACGGAGTGAAGAAATTAAGAGTGCAGTAAAACAAAAGAAAAGATGCTGGAAAAAATATCTAGAAACCGATAATAATACTGACCATGAAGAATACAGGAAGAAAATAACACAAGTTAGAGTATTGATTAAAGTAGCACAACAAAAATCCTGGACAGACTTTGGAACGAAAATGGACGAACAAGGAAAGGGAAATTGGAAACTGCTATATAGAACATTGAAAACCTTACGAAAGTCGGCTGGAACTCACTTCCAGTATATAAGAAGTAAAGAAAGACGAATTCTAACCTCAGAACAGGATATAAAGGATAGATGGTACGAATATTTTTGCGATTTGTTTGAAGCCGACACAGGGGGAAAGGTCGACGCAGACGATTTTTTGCCTGAGGAAGCTGAAGAGACAACAACAAACATACAGCTGAGCGAGATCACAGGAGCAGTGGAAAAGCTAAAATCAGGAAAGGCAGCTGGAATTGACAATTTAAAGCCGGAAATGCTGAAATGCATGGGAGTTAAAGCTACAAGGTTATTACTTAGAATAATAAACTTAGCATGGGAAAGGAAAACAATCCCCGAGGACTGGAAAATAGCAATTATGATCCCTTTACATAAAAAATGTACACGACATGTTCCAATTATAGAGCTATCTCATTGTTATCAGTAGCTGGAAAGATATACGAAAGAAACTTAGACTCACCACTCCAAGAAAATCAGGCAGGTCTCAGGCCGGGCAGGAGCACGCAGGACTGGATATTCTGTTTAACACAAATTTCGGACAGAATTATAGGGAGTAACCGCAAAATGTACCTATGTGCAATTGACATAGAAAAAGCATTCTATACGCTTCCGAGGCATGGAATATGGTCATAGCTGGAAGAGAGATGGATTAAAAAAGAACTACTAAAGGCAGTAAAAAGTATATACACCAACACGAGCAACATAATAAGAACTGAAAGCGGATATTCAAGAAGCTTTATCACACTTAAAGGAGTGAGGCAGGGCGTAGTTCTGAGTCCCCTTCTCTTTATAACTGTTATGGACGATATTGCAAGAAATGCCAATAGTCTAACAAAGGGTATTTATGTAGGGTCCAGAAACCTTCAACCTATAATAGCCAAGGAGTTCTTGTATGCCGAGGGCTTGATAATTGCAGCTCCTAATAAAAATGTCCTGCAAAGAAATATAGATATATGGCACGAAACTTTAAAGAATTTTGGAATTAATATTAACGCAAATTTCGGACAGAATTCTAGGGAGTAACCGCAAAATGTATCTATGTGCAATTGACCTAGAAAAAGCACTCTATACACTTCCGAGGCATAGGATATGGTCATAGCTGGAAGAGAGAGGGATCAAAAAAGAACTGCTAAAGGCAGTCAAAAGTATATACACCAACACGAGCAACATAATAAGAACTGAAAGCGGATATTCAACAAGCTTTATCACACTTAAAGGAGTGAGACAGGGCGAAGTTCTGAGTCCTCTTCTCTTTATAACTGTTATGGACGATATAGTAAGAAGTACCAATAGTCTAACAAAAGGTATTTATGTAGGGTTCAGAAACCTTCAACCTATAATAGCCAAGGAATTCTTGTATGCCGACGATTTGATAATTGCAGCTCCTTATAAAAATGTCCTGCAAAGAAATATAGATATATGGCACAAAACTTTAAAGAATTTTGGAATGAATATTAAAAAAAGGAAAAACGGAAGTATTGGCAGTCTCCAAAGATGAAGAAGAAACAAATATAACAATAGATGGTTATCCAATAAAGGTGACAGAAAACCTAAAATATCTTGGAACCATAATCAACTACAAAGGAGATATAGAGGCAGATGTGAATAATAGAATCAAACTTGTAAACTGTTTGTATCATGCACTGAAGTACATATTTTTAAGTAAGAGAGATGTCACCAGGGAAACAAAGACAAAGATTTACAAAACAATATTTCTTCCGACACTATACTACGGCTGCGAGTCAGGGGTATTGACTAAGAGGCTGAAATCAAGAATAACAGCGACCGAAATGAACACTTTAAGGAGAATAGTTGGTGTTACCAAACTGGATAGAATTATAAATGAGAAGTTATGAGGAAAACTAGGTGTATCATCAGTAATAGAATGAATCCAAGAAAAACAACTTAGTTGGTTTGGACACATCACACGAATGAGTAATACGAACTCTGTGAAAGAAATATGGGAGGCCAGCTGGAACAAGAGGAGAAACAGAGGTAGACCAAGAAGACTATCTATCTAAAGATAGGTCAGGATGGAGAAAATTCTGCGAAGCAGAACGCCCCGGCGCCTAAAAGAGGATACAGATAAATGAATGAATTGACAAAAAAACAATTATCGATTAAAAGAGTATATTTATCATCCAAATTTTGCACATGTTTTTACTGTGTTAAAAACAACAATTGATAAAATTTCGGACCCCCGCTAGAGAAAATGTAATATGAGTTGGCGCTTCACGTAAGGCAATGCATTCTGCTATTTGCCTGATATACTGTAAACTCTTCTCTTACAGCTCATTTCAAGTAATTACTAGAGATAAAGTTACTGCTATAAGTTCATTGAAGAGTTATCAACCTTTCGAAATATTATAACTTAGCGAGTGGTTAGCCGAATGTTCCAGCCAATTGAGAATATTGATATTGGCCCTTTGCAGGAGCCGTAATATAATAGCTCCAACATCCGGACGGGCATTGTCTGGCTGATGTGAGGCATTACTTAATGTTTGAAGAACTAGAAGAACTACGTAAATGAGTATTTCTATATCCTCATTTATGCTAATTTTACCCTAAACCTAGTATGTGCAGTTTTACGTTCTAGGAAAAAAAATATTCTTCTCTTCGTCGGCGTTGGACTCGTCTACGAGCGTCATAGATTCAGAAATAAAAATTAGATTCAATATATTGATTGCATCCTTATTATATGGTTTAGCTTTTCCAAAATAACATTTTAATAACTTTTTTAGGTCTTGTAGGTCATTCAGACTCTCTTCTACGAAGTTACCTACTTTCCTGAGACCAGTTTCTCCAAGAACGAATAATTTTAGCAATAATGTTTTCTTTCTGCTTAGCAATTACATGAAATGCAATATTCGTCTCATGTCGCCTGACGATACGATTCCTTTCAAAATCGTTAATTGGCCATAATTTGGTTATCTATGAACTCTTGGCATTTAATATAAAAACCAACTATGGACGGTTACAATTGAAAAAACACACGAAACTGATTCAAAATAACAATCTTTTTCTTGCTACGTCTTGTATCATTTATTTTTCTCAATATTTGTACAAAATTTGAAACCAAACTCAATTTTCCTCTTTAATAATATTTTTGTAATTAGAGAATTTCAAAAAATAATATTTATTCATGAGCTGAACCAAGACTACCTATTAAAAATCATTAGAAAATGTAGAATGTATGTGTGCAGTACATCTCTTAATACAAATTTTCATATTCGTTTATTATAGTTTCCACGAATTTAATAGTTTACCTTTGCAAATAGAATTTTGGCATCATTTTGGCATAAAAAATGAACGTTATAGTTGCGTGCTCTCATTTTTTAATATTTGTCTGCAATATTATTAATGTAGGAAACTGTGTTAATTTAACACGCAATAATTATTTTAAGTGTTTGTTATTGCAAACGTATGTTATACGCAATTATATTTTCTAGCAGTTTAAATAATCCCTTAGTTAAACTAGTTCATGAAAGATATGCACTTTTAGTTTATAAAAGGTCAAACGTACTACTTCACTGCATTCGGAATTGGGTGACTAGAGATTTATGCAAAGCAATGCTACTAACTTTTTGTACATTCCGAAGTCTGCAAAATGTTATAATATTTATTACGACATATTCCTGCATAAAATATACACGTACGCAAATAAATTATTTGGTGTCGTGGGTAAAGGATTCTAAATGGATTATGTCACAACTGATTTTGCAGTTTACAAACATCATCGGAATATTTTTCAATATTTAAGATTTATTATAATTAATTTCAATTTTCTAAATTCCATTTTCTAATTTTTTATTGGTTTATTGTTAGTTATTAATTCAGTTTCAACTTGTTTATATTATTCAAATCATTTCTGTCTAGCCAATCATAAGTTATTTCTTCAAAAATAATTATTTTGAAACTGATAAATAAAATTCGGCTATCATTGCATGTGTACTATATTGTTTTATTGACATTTAGAAAATATTTATAGTAAAACACAAAGTTTTCATTATCACAAGCTGTATTCGTTATTCGTTATAATTTACTTAAAACTTATATACAGTGTGCACGCGATCCACCTGCGGACGAATATACTAGACAAGCTGGTCGACTAAGTGGGAGAATAAGGGGGTAGGCTCTGTTACTAACATTAGAGCTATTTTAAAGTCGACACCGCAGAAAGCGTTACTGCGTTAATCCGTGAAAATTGCTACTGTTACTGTTCATAACAAATTCTTTAATCAAGTCATTTACTGCTGTACGTAGATAATTTTTAAGTAGAGAGAGTAAATAAAAGAAATGATCGTCTAAAAACTTAAAAATAATAATTTTTCAAAGATAAGAAATATAGCTGGTATAAAAAACGAACACGTAACAATAGCAAAACTCTTATTAAGACAAAAAGTAAATAATTCCATAGTATTATAAAAGAGAAAATGAAACAAATTAAAACTCTGAAAGTAAACAATAAATTTGCATGGAACTAAACAAAATGTTTCAGTAAGTATAAACGCAAAAACAAGGAATTTAATTAGAAGTTAAGAATGGAATTATTAAAAAGAAATGAATTTCTGCAAGTACGTAATTATTTATTAAATGCTCAAATGAGCCTCCCTCTTGAGCTGAGCAGTAACCCAGCTGATTATAAAAATTTCAACGGACATTTGTTAACATTTCCGGGGTAACATGATTCGAAAATACAATAATTTTGGCGCGTAACTGTTCTAAATTAGATGGACAAAACGCGATTTAAAAATGTGCGAGTCGACTAGAGATCGAGCGTGAACAAAATTCAAATGAAATGCGCAAGTACAGCTGCTATCCTTGTTGCACTGATTAAACGAGAGTCAGTCTAGCCTCAGCGTAAATGTACTCGAATCCCCTCTTTTCCAACACTACACTCGACCAAAAAGCAGTTTGTATATTGCTTTCTTGTACTAACTCATATAAACTCTTGGTGTCGTCGTTTTATCACACAGTAAATGTATCCGCAACTTGCAGGCAAGCAATTGGTATGTAGATATATATATGGAGTACCGATTTACATGCTAAAACAAAAAGTGTTAAATAGGGTGGTTCGAAAAATACTTTTTTTTTTATTTCATATCGCTATAGTGCACAAAAGTTGCCATTGGTATAGACGTGAAAAAAGCACTAATTATAATTTTTTTAACTAATTTGTCTTCTGATCGCGCAATGCCATCGAAGTTAGCAACAAATTGTGAAAAACCTTAAATTTTCATAATTTTTCAAGCACGCAAGATGGTTTTAATTGCGTTTCTATACCATGAGTCAACTACTAAAATAAAATGATATTCAAGTGGAATTCGGTCGCGCAGCTTCGTCAAAAGCAGCAGAGTAGCCTACTACCGAGAGGCGAGGCGTACGTGACGAATAGCGATGCGTTCACCTCGCAGCCGGTAGCAGCCATTATCGTTGTCTGACAATTTTGTTGTTTGACAATGTTTCCTTTCAGATAATTTAGAAATTTTCTAATAGTAAATATTTCGTAATTTTTTTGTTTCAATATTCAATTGAAGTACAGTAATGCGGTTCTAATGTAGTGTGTCCACACACTTTACTTGAAGCTTTGGTCACTAGCTTAACGCATCTTTCAACTGCCTGTGTATGGCATGGGAAAGCATCTATACTCATAACAGGCTTGACGTTATTGCTCACATACTATTTTATCTCTTCAATAGTCAATGTTCTTAACAGTGGAGGAGGTGTCAGTGTATTGGTATTCCATTTGATAATTTCGGTATAGTTTTTAGCTTCAAAGTTTAGGTTTGGTGGTTTAAAGATTCGGATAGAGTCACTGTCAGATATTGTTACACCTTGTTTCTCTTGTACTTGATATGCCCTCATTATTTGGATTTGAATTTATTAACAATTGAGAGTTTTAGTTCATCAGTTTTGAGCGACGCTGTAAATATCTTGGGTCTGTTGCTCTTAGTTATATAATTCTTAAAAGTCGTGTTTTGTTCCTTGTGTCTGTACAATTTATCTAATATGCAAGGAGAAATTAGTGCATTTTTCTCTGGAGATAATTCTTATGTTCTGCTGGGTTGTTTCCTTTTGTTTTACATAATTACGCCTTAGTTAAAATATTCTCATTTATGTAAAGTTGAGCACCGTAGTGACATCTGTTGGCGGATGTTAACTCTAGCAGATAACTACGACTGCTCGTTGAGATTGGCCTTTTAATAATTCTTTACTTCTAAATTCTGCGTTTTATTATCTTCATTAATTCATTTTAATTCAGGCGAGGATCGTTGAGGGGCATATTATCGATCTATTTTCTGCGTCAAGACGTTTGGAGAAGCGGTCTAGAGGCTTGCGATTTATGCACACTGTAATTGGGATTTACCATTTCGTATCGGTAAGTTACACTGCATTTAAGTGGATTATAACGGTGGCATAATTAGTGGATATTGATCCTGATATTGTTGCGGATTGCACCGGATTTTTGTTGGTCGGATGCCTTCTGGATCGCTTTTACCATTATACGTAAATCCTTTATTTCGACAATTTCTGGCACGATTGACCACGAGGTCGTGGCAACCATTTTGTCTCATTGATGTAAATTTCCGGAAGGAAAGGAACTACCACCATTTTGTCTCGTTGATGTAAATTTCCGGAAGGAAAGAAACTACCACCGTTTCTGGAGCATTATCCTCGAGTAATCCACCACGAGGTTATGTGATTTCCACTGGATGTCGACATAGGACATTTCGGTCGGCAATCCTGCTTGGGGTCTACATGTTTCCGATATTCCAGATGGGTGATACGTTACATGTTTATTTTGTTGAATATTTTAATTGAATCTGACTTCGTATGATTATAGACTGATCATAACTTCTGTTGCCTCACAAATTATATTTTACAAATAAGCACTATCTTAGAATCTTTTGAGCCTGTTGTCAGTGCTCGACTATTAACTAGAATTATTTGAGATCATATACGAGGGTTCTTCGAATAATTTTAAATTATTTGCTTAAGTCTTGTTGATTATTTGGCCCTTAGCCATAGTAATAGATTTTGTTAACGTTAGAATAACACTTGCTTATAATACTCTTTATATTGTAAGTATAACTGTCGATCACATACGGTGTGATCAGAAATTGTAGGACTGTGAGGTGAGAGATATCTGGAGCTATATTCCTAAAGACCTAGACTTAATTAATAATGTGCTAAGTACGAGTTTTTCCATTTTAATCCTGTTTATTTGTGCATAGATAAAAGTTATAAACAGGGTGTACCGAGATAATCTTTATCTAACTGTGTTTATTTAATTAATTACTTTGATTTATCTTGTAAATTCGAATCAGTTGCACTCTACGTAATAACCTGCTGTCTTTTTTTTTGTAAATATTGGCTACTGCCTTTCATTGTTTTTTTTGGGCTATATTGTTTACCATCTGTGCTTTCAATCAAGCCGCAGAGTCAGGAATTAAATTGGTTATTGTTTAACTTGTGTTTGGATTTTATTCATTACCTTTTTTTGCGACCTTGAGTGCTTATATTTGATTTTGCCCTTGGATCAAACCACATTTGGGGTAGAGATTAATTTCTTCTTAAGGGCTGGCGCCTGGGACTTTCATCCACCTCGGTTTCGACTGAACACACGCCCACATCACCGGAAAGAGTTAGCGGCGAAATTTCTACTCCATGTTCTTCACCGCATTAGGGAAGCAATAAGGTAGGGTGTGCTGAAGGTGGCATTACATTCTCCGAGACGTTTATGTAAATTTTGTAAGCGCAGGGCTATAGTTGGTTCAGACTAGCTGTGGCACATCTAGATTACCGACGGATAAAACTACTTATTTTGTTATCAACGGCGCCATTTTGATGCGCTTTTAGCCTGTATTTTTTTGTGTGTGTGCAAGGCTATATTCTCCCGTATACATGGTGAAGCGTAACAATATTGCTTGCTTTGCCTTTATGATACGCCTAAAGCCCAGTTCTCGGATATGGTTTACCTCATCAGTTACCATAGCTAAAAGTAAATTTTCGGGATGACAGATTACTGTTGAACGTCTAAAAGGGAGACTGTAGATGTTGTATATAAAAAATAATGCAATATTTCGTCATATTTCTCAGGAATATATCTAAGAAATTAAAAAATGCATTTAAGTATATTATAAACAGAAATGCGTTTTGATTAAAATAAAACCGAAATTACAGCTAACTTGACCACCAGCCATTTATTAAAATAAAGCTTCTATGTCTTCTTAAATATAGTAATATACATCATTTCACATCAAAACCAAAATTGTTGGTCAATGTAATTATGAAATAGAAGGAAAGTTTATGATAGCTCTAGCAGAGAAGTTATTCATTTCACCAAACCAAATTACACTATTCCGATTATAGTATATTTTCAGGGTTATTAAGAGTCTTTTGTTAAGTAAAGAATGTTTTGATAGTAATTTAGAATATGATTAAAAAAAGTGTTTTATTGACACATTATTTTACATGAGAAAGGTAAAATTAATATTAAATTAAAGCGGAGGTTCAGAATAATAATTAAGAAGACGCAGTAAAATGGTAACAGACTCTCACAAGTCTTAACTTAGCTCAGCTTTAAATGGCTGCTGGACCTATCTGCTGTAATTATTGCTTGTTTTAAGAGTTCCGAAGCTTTCAACTATACACGGCTGTTCCTTGCAGCTAAGGTTAATAGAAATTCGTCCTTATCAATTAACCAATAGATTTCATTCGATCTGTTGGACCAGCAATTTGAAATTATAACACTGAGGAAGGTTCGAATTTCACTATAGTGTGTCTTACCATAAAGCCGCCCACTGTAAAATCCACTTTCTGATCTATTAAAATAAAAGTGAGAGAAATCTTACTAATAAATATAACACTTAAAATTTATGTTAAGAACTTAGACATTTACATGGCAACTATATATGGCATTTTTTTTAAACTATTGATGTCATACGTTGGCCTGAATAAATAATAGGTATTAACTCCATTTAACAGGCAAATCTGTTTTAATTGTAAATAATCATCTATGCTAATTATAATTAGTAAAAAATACATAAAACATATTCTTGTATCAGATGATATTGTTAATGCGATTTCTCAAGTTTATATATACTATAATTTAAATTGGATAACCAAATAAAATATATCTGTTATTTAGATGATCAAGAGTAAATCCTGGTTTCATTCGATTGGCACGTTTTATGTGAATACAAAGTAGGTGTACAAGTATTTATTTGAAAGCGTATTACAATAAGTAATACATAAACGATGTACAATTATTCATAAATTAATTCCAGAAACGGTCACGTTTTCAATTTGCTATGCTGTTACACATTTGCATAATTATGGGAGAAATTGTAGTAAGCAGAAAAAGTGTTATGCTTATTGGAAAAATTGCATAACTGTAATAAGAAGCAGAGCATTTGCATTAATTATTAAACTGTTAATATACAATTACTCTTATTATAAAAGTAAATTAAATTTGTAAATTTAAGCACGCAGTGATGAAACAGTATTAAATTCTCTTTAATTAAAATGGTTCAATGTAATGCGGCGTTATTAATTTATGCTCCTGTCTCTATTTATTTGCTTACATTTAATTACTGTAAAAGGTGATGTTTATATTGGAAGAAGGTCGATATAATTGATTAAGGAGTCATGATAAATTAATCATACCAACCTTATTCAAAATAAATCCTTAAAATATAATTTACATACAAAATTTGAATTAGGATGTTATTTTTGGATATATTCTTAGGCTTCAATGAGTATCGATATTTTTCAAATACCTACTTACTTTTCTTTTCTTTCTTTGTGATTCGTAGCTCTTGAATCGTTAAGCTTATTCAGCTTGTTAAGAAGTATCTATTGGGTAAAGTGTGTGAATAGATTGTTCTACGTCTTTATTACTTCATATCGACTTCATATAAAAGTATTCGAAATGTACTTATATATGGGAATATTTACTGCCAAATTTAGTGCAGACTTTCCTAGTACCAACAAGTCTTCATGATTTAACGATTTACGGCATTTAATATTGCAATTTATCAGTTTCTCTAGCTACCGATTTTTCTAAAGTTTTTGATCGTATTGATCACGCTACGAAAAATTGATACTATTGGTATTCACCACCTTTAAGGCAATTATGCCACACTTACCTGAAGAATGAATAGAATTGGTGATTTATGCTAGAGACCTCACTCTACTGCCAACTTAGGTGTTCCAAATCTGTTCTGATTGAATTGCTGTGGGTTGTTATTGGCAGATCATGACATGCTTTTCTTGAAAACTCGTACTATTTGGATTGCTTGTTTCTGAAGTGAAAAATAGGTGTCTTGCAAACTTAGTGCACTACGTAGATTTTACTTATAAATGTCCAAAATTTAATATATTGACTGTTTGCCGGAAACAAAATATCTTATATTTTAATTATATCTTTAATGATATCCACCCCCTCCTTTCCATTTGCCGTTGTACAGTGCAATAGGTTTAGGTGTACTCCTTAATACTAAATTAACGCATTGAAATTCTTAGGTTTTATTATTAGAAACACTAGATAGTTTGTATCTATAGAGACCAACGTTCGATCCCACCACGACTGTACTTCTTTCATTTTGTTTCCTGCACGTAAAACTTATGCTTGTGGATGCTCAAGAGTGTTTTCTGAAATATCTATATTCAAGAGGCTGGTTCGTACCCCGTTCAAAGGAAAAGCTATATCTTTATTAAAGAATTTATTATTGATTTTTTGAATTTGCGAAGATATGTATAAAAACTTCTTTTAAGATTTATTGCATAATAACATTGACATTTCTATTTTCAATACTCAAAACAGATTCCTTTTGTTATTCTTTATCATCTTTGTCGATCTCATTTATTTGTGCATTTCATTATTTAACGGTGAGAGTGAATGTTTTATAAAGATCCCAGCTTTACAGAAGTTGTAATTCTCTTAATTCTATTTTAAGATGAATTAGATAATAATTTTTCTGCGTTGTCGATAATACCGAGTTCATGTTTTGTTTATAGTTAATGTATAACAGTATTCTATTATATTATTCTTGTTCTTGTTATTGTATACATACTTGTTGAGTTGTGAATGTGATACACAATAATTATATATTATTATAGACCGGACACGAGAGGTCTATGACTTATCGCCCATGGCGCACTATTGAAATGTTGTATTTTTAAAGAAGTTTAAATTTTATTTATATAATTAGATAACAAGTGGGTGGTGATTTATAAAATACAAAATACGTTATTATTACGTTAATGTTTGATTTATTTTGACGTTTCGGCCTACTTTTCTTGGTCTTCATCAGAATAATATATACAGACTGTATATATTATTCTGTATATGCAGTTGCATTTGCAACTGTATACAGTCAGTATTATTCTGTATATGATAAAGAATTTTATGGGGCAATTCCTCTGAAAATGCAACTGCAGACACGTGTTTCGAACTGGTTGATTCTCGCCAGTATATGTATATACCGGGTGTCTGTCTAAGCTCGGCCATCGGCCATATCTCGGCAACCGTTTACCGCACAACCTCGCCGACAAAATCTTGATAGTAAAATGGATGACGGGAATTACAACAAAAATATTTTTAAGTTTCCAAAATGATCGCAAGGGGGCGCAATTCTCAAGATGAATTAAAAATTCGATAATTTTTCATTAAATTCTAGATTAAGATAGATTAAAAACTTTACTAGCAAATTTTCTAGACGTTTTTATACAACTTTCATTTGAAACTTTTTGATCTAACTCCCATACGAAGGAAAGAGTGGAGGGGGTATGTCTGCGTACAAAAGTAGGTATAACTTTGGTTTGCCCCAACGGATTTTAATGTTTCTGGGCTCATTAGATAGAGAATTTTACAAAGAATTGAAGGATATGTAGCACGAAATAACGTGGTTGTCAAAGAAAATAACAAGGGGCGCTGTTCTCAATCTATGTATATTTCTTGTTTTTTCTTTAAAATTTCAAATGGAACGGTATATTTTTAATATCGTAATATTGAAGCACATAAAAAGCTGAAGAGAATGATGAAAACCGGAAGTTGCTACCTTTTTTCTTGACGAATATATAGTCATACGAAGACAATCCAAAAGAAATAAACAATTTGTAATATAAATTTATTTATTTATTGTGCGTAATAACTTCATTTTAGTGTGTATAGTTCGCTTTCACTTGAATTTTCATCATAGTCTTCCATAAATGTATTTATTTCCATCTTCTCATCGGTTTTTTAATTCTTGCATATGTTACATTAGATTCTCTTCTTAAATGTTTTCAACTTCTCTAGCTATTTTGCCTTTTTAGACATTGAAATAAAATAATAATAATAATAATATATCTTTATCACCCAACTGATATAGGTAGATCTAATTAGAGGAAAACATAAAAAATAATTTCCATAACTGATGCACTAAGTAGACAATAACGAGAGAAAAAACAATATAATATAATGCATTAGTTATAATCAAATCATTTACTCATTAGTAACGAAAGGGTACTCAAATTGATATCTAAATCATCCCTGCCTGAAATGAAAGTAAATAAAAGAACCTATTATACAGGATGTCCAGAAACTCTCCTGACAAACGAAGACCGGATATTTCTCAGATAATTTTAAGACAATTTAACTCAATTCACACTAGTCCGAAAATGCTTCCTAAGGTCGTAGGCGTTCGTTTTGGGTAGGTAAACGGTTATTTTAACGCATAACTTTTTTGTCTTTAACTTTTAAGCATTTGTGACACTAGATTATTAAATTTTCAGGTATTCTAGTACTAAAAGGTATTCTTACTTTAAGTCGGTAGGATACACCGTTTTCTAGAAAAATCGATTTGAAAATTTTTCGTTTTTTCGTCATTAAAATTCAATTTATTATTTTTTGCACTAGTTCGCTCTGAACTGCCAACAGAAATAAAACCTACGTTTTTAATTGTCAAATTGTTGTCAGTTCGCGAAGTTGAAATGACGAAAGATGAAATGACGAAAAAACGAAAAATTTTCAAATCGATTTTTCTAGAAAACGGTGTATCCTACCGACTTAAAGTAAGAGTACCTTTTAGTACTAGAATACCTGAAAATTTAATAATCTAGTGCCACAAATGCTTAAAAGTTAAAGACAAAAAAGTTATGCGTTAAAATAACCGTTTACCTACCCAAAACGGACGCCTATGACCGGTACTATAAATTCGCAATTGATGGAATCGATTCATCTCTGGAGGATAAATAAGCATACCAGTTTTTGTTTTTCTAAATGGAAGCGTTCGGGAGATATTAAAAAAAAACAAATTACAAGGCGCCATCTTCAAAGAGCTCTAGCTCCCTTAGGAAGCATTTTCGGACTGGGGTGAATTGGGTTAAATTGTCTTAAAATTATCTGAGGAATCTCCGGTCTTCGTTTGTCAGGAGAGTTTCTGGACACCCTGTATACCTAAACATAAATAAGAAAATATATTGACCAAGCAATATAAAGTAAAAGAAAATATATTTAAATCAGAAAGTACAAAAAAAAAACAAGAAAAAACTTCAACTTAACAAATGTTCAAACAGTTCACCTTCATTTTCAATACACGTTTACTTGTCGATTAGTAAAGAGCAGAGTTACTTCCATTTCGGAGGCAGCAATTGTTGTACTCGGCTTTTTGTGATAAACTATGTATGTCTTTTACTCTGCCCCATAAATAAACATCACCAACATCTGGCAAGGTGAATAAACACTCAATAATGTCTTCTTTCGGGATAATTTAGGGAATATTTCCCCGAAGCATGAATGCATTTTCAAAGCATTGAAAATACATTCTGATCATGTCATAAGCTTCAACATTAGAATACAACACTTTACAAACTTAATAATTATGTGCAGGTGTCCAAAAAGGCTTAATTTGCTAAATACGTACAAAAAGTTTAACTACAAGTGACACTAATATCTTTGCATTTCCATTTTCATGGCCTACCTTGGAAATCTCATCATAATGTAATTTAGTATCACTGTGCATGCCATGTTGTATGATGAAAATTTAAAAAAAAAGCAAACTATTGTTATTTTATTTCAATGTTGGAAAGGATAAGAAATGATATTTAAAAAGTAATAGCAAGAGTATTTAAAAACATTTAAATGGATAATCTAACGTAACATATGCAATGAATTAAAAAATCGATAAAAAGATTGAAATAAATACATTTAGCGAAGAGTATGATTAAATTTCAAGTGAAAACGTACTATACGCTGTCTAGAGACCCTATTAAAATTAAAATAAAATTATTACCCCCAATAGATATATGAATTTATATTTAAAAAGTTTTATTTTTCTGGATTGCCTCGTATGACTATATCTTCGTCAACAAAAAAGGTAGGAACTTCCGGTTTCCAACATTCTCTTCAGTTTTTTATGTGCTTCAATATTACGATATTAAAAATATACCGTTCCATTTGAAATTTTAAAGAAAAAACAAGAAATATACATACATTGAGAATAGCGCCCCCTGTTATTTTCCTTGACAACCACGTAATTTCGTGCTACATGTCCTTCAACTTTTTGTAAGATTCTCTATCTAATGAGCCCAGAAACATTAAAATCCGTTGGGGCAAACCAAAGTTATACCTACTTTTGTACGCAGACATACCCCCCTCCACTCTTTCCTTCGTATGGGAGTTAGATCAAAAAGTTTCAAATGAAAGTTGTATAAAAACGTCTAAAAATTTTGCAAATAAATTTTTTAATCTGTCTTAATCTAGAATTTAATGAAAAAATATCGAATTTTTAATTCATCTTGAGAATTGCGCCCCCTTGCGGTCATTTTGGAAACTTAAAAATATTTTTGTTGTAATTCCCGTCATCCATTTTACTATCAAGATGTACGATATACGGTTGCCGAGATATGGCCGGTGGCCGAGCTTAAACAGACACCCGGTATATGTATATATTGATTAAACTCTTGACGAGAGAAAATTCCCAATGATGCTCGTCAAGAGTTTAAATAATATATAAATCCGACAACAAAGAAAAGCAAATATATATATATATATATATATATGCACTTATTCTTTGTTGCCGTGATAGTTATTATCTTGTTTAAAAACTCTTGGGGAGTTTTGTGGGAATTTTCGGCAAAAATAAACACTTGCTGGTTATTCATTATGTTTAATTTAACGTTTCGACCTCATTTTGGGTCTTCATCAGAAATATGAACACTGTAAACAATGTACTAAATTAAAATTACAAAATCTATATACGACATTAGATGATTTAAAAGACTTTTTTCCTTTTTAACATTTTTGAGCACATAAAAATTCATACACAAAAACACTAAAACACCTTACCACACTAAAGCACAAAAATGGCTAAAAACGTATTTCAACAACTAAGTTGTCATCATCAGTAGCACTGATTAAAAATCGCGCTGTCTACACACCGTAGCGTACAGAGCAACACTGATTTCCAATTTACGGGGATGGTTTATTCTTTTACCTAGGCTATTAACTACTTCATTAAAAATACCTGATCGTTGTACCGTTAAATACGTCATACTTACTATTCTAATCCTATCCTTTAATTCTAATATTCTAAGAAAACCAACAATATAATTTCCTATTTACGGGGATGGTTTATATATTTTTACCTAAACTATTAACTACGTCATTAACAGTACCTGATCGCTGTATCGTTAAATTAGTCATGCTTAATACTATAATTCTATCATTTAATTCTAATGTACTATGAAAAACTAACGGTATCTAAAAGGTATTGTTTACACCACAAGCTTATATAAACAAGATTGGGGAATTGGCCCGTTATCTGAATTCATTAATTTATTTTTATTTTTCTGAATGTATATACTCTCGTAACTATCTAGTTCTCTATAATTGCGCACTTGTTTTATAAGTTTGAGACCGCTTGCTGGAATATCATGACCTGTGTCCGAAATATGTCGAGCTACACTAGACTTCTCTGTCCTATTAAACCGAAAATGGGCAATGTGCTCTTTATAGCGAGTTGCAATCGAACGTCTAGTTTGACCGATATTTTTTCTCGCATTTATTACAATTAATGTCATAAATTCCAGATTTTTGTTCTACCTCAATTTTATCTTTAGTACTACTCAAAAGACTTTTCAACGAATTACATGATTTAAACGCGACTTGCAAACCAACATTTTTAAAAATATTATTTAAGTTTCTCGAAATATTATGAAAAGGTAGGACAACAAATTTCTTATCTATATCACTTTAGAATTTAGAATTACATTCTTACGTTTCATTTTTCTTAAGATATTGTCAACTACGTCTGACTGGAAACCATTGTATTCAGTATTTAGTTTCATAAAAATTCATAATCACAAAACAATCAAAAACATAAAAATATAAAGAGTATGAAAATATATATTATATATAATGTATATACTTATACTTTCATACTTTTTTATTTTTTATATATATGTACATACATAAATGGAAAAATGATAATATAAAAAAAGATTATTCCTCATATTCACTGGCATAGAATTCGTACTACAGATTGTTTACTTTTGTTTTTAATGAGTGATAAAATTATTATACTACAATAACTTGCAGACTTATATTTTTGATTTTAAGGAAAATAGTTTACCAAAAAACTCTCCTTCTTAGTGCTTCATAAATCACTGAAATGTACGCATCTTTGTTAGTTCATTATTTTAATTTTATTCTGAAGTTAATCAGTGAAGTTCTTTTCAATAGAGATATAACTGCTACAGATTTTGTCATGTCATCAGCGGTGTTGAATCCGGTTGTTACATTCTACGTAATTATAAAAATTTGTAAGTCACATTTGAATTAACATGTCTTAAATTTACAGATATTAACCTACCTACGAGTTTTTTGTAGTATTAGTAATCGTTTACATACGTAGGGATATAATAATGAATCTATATGCACCTAGTTAAATTTTAGAGCGGAAATCCTACTGACAGTTGTCGGGCGTAAACCGGATTAGAGAGATATCCCTTTTAGTATGTGTAGATACATGTGCACAATGCACATGCTAACTCAATTACTTAGGTATTGACCATTAATTGAAATAGTCATAAATCACTTATTCCGTCTGAATTTAATGCAAGAATATTCAATTATACCAATTCTTAGTAACGAAACGAAAATTACCTTATGAAACATATCTAATAAAAAATTACCAAATCTGTAAAATTGATCTTAATTTCTGGTTTTAAGGAACATGTGGCGAACGCTAATTTGCATTGTTTCTTGTCCAATGTAAACGGCTTTGTCGTAAATAAAAATATTTATCTATTGTCTTCTAACAAGTATAATGGCTCATTGTTGATTTAATAAGATGAATTAAATGTCTCTCCTTGAGTGTAATGGTTTATTATTTTATTAACATGTTAATTTGCAAATCGCTGCGTTGATTTCTAAAACGTAATTTATATAGTTAACCGCAGTCGTTAAGAACAGGAACGATATAAAGTGAAGTTCTGAATAAGAAAAGTGAATACGAGAAGTATTAAAAATTGAACTGAAAAAAGGTTAGTGGGTTACACTTTCCAAGATATATGATATTAACAGTGCAGAACGTTTAGAGAATTTTTTAAATATGAACATTTCTGTATTAATGAAATTATAACAATAAGTAAAATTGCGTATACTTTTCGTAATATTTTTATGTAGCCATCAATGGTCTAATTGTGTGTAACTAATGTTATTCTTTTGAGAACGAAAATGTGTTTTTTTAGAAACTTATAATTTTAGGTTTTGCAATATATCTCTTTTGTACCGTTTATATACAAGAATAAATATGATCATTTGATTAGCTTAAAGTTCGTATTTAATATTTAACTGCGAAGGTTACATGATTAAAAATGTTTACGCTAGTTTACTTCGTCCTTCATTTTTTTGTTTATCAATTATCTTAAATTATAAATTATAACATTTGCTTTCTATTTTCATGTAATTATTTTATGATTACATATAATATGAATCGATATTCAACTCAACAAATACTGAAATATATTAAGATATGTATAAAGCAGTGGTTCCCAACCTATTTGGAGTCCTAACTCTCTTTTACTATTTTCAAATAACTTGCGCGCCCCGCCACATTTGCATAAAAACCTAAAGTGATATCTTCAATAGGATAAAGAAAACACATTGAAAGTAGATCTTTCAGAATATGATTTCGACGTAATATTTAATTAATTTATTCGGTATGTCTCGTATGTGGCTGAATTTAATAAATAAGTGCTAAAAACATCGATTTAAAATTTTTAGTATGAATAATTACAGGTAAAATTAAAGTGGAGAGAGTCCTCCAAAACATATTGATGTGACTCTTGCAGATTAATGATTGTATAAAATATATTGTGTTACACCCGCATCAACGTCGCACTAAGATAATAGACTAAGATAAGTTACGGTATCAGGAGATCACTGTAGTGAGGTGGATGAAATTGAAAAACGCAGGGCCGAGCTAACTCAAATCGCAGATGGCGTGACGGTTCAGGTAATATGAACAAAGAATAGAGCGTCGGTCGGCGACGACGCGAGCGACGTTGTCCGGGCACTAGGACACTATGCTACCTTACGGTAACCTACCTGCGTTTCCTATGAACAGCCACTGGCTGTGTCCCTCCAGCGGGTTTCCTACGGATCACCCTGTATAGGTCGGCTGCGCCAAACCTTATTCAAGTGCTTGTCACAAAAATTAAAATAATATGTTGAGGTAAAATAAAAGAGAGATTACGATGTGTAGTATGTTCTATATTAAATTGCTTGTTTTTTTAAAATGTTGAAGATACTAAACAAGATTGTATTTTCGCGTAATAAAGCAGTTCAGATTAAAACTTTTGAAGATATATAACAAGTCACATTAAAATTAAAAAAAAAAGGTTAAACAGTCAGAGATAAATTTTTAGTGAATCTTAAATACAATTGACATAACCTCTGCGCAACGGCAGGGAATGGTCGGCAGCAGAAACGTTTCGTCGCCTCACAGGCTTTTCTACAATTGATATCATATATAGTGCCGCCAACGGCGATGTAACTACGATGTGTTTTATGTTACTCAATTATAAAGAAAGTTGATTTAAGATTAGCACTTATGACTTTAGAAAAAGAGAAGGGAAGTCGTTAAATTTACAATAACATGATTATGATTACAAAATAAAAATTAAGAATTAATTAAAGTAACTTGTTTACAAATGTTAAGTAATTAAAGTAGCGCTATTCTTAGAAAACAAATAGTATTTATAACAAGAGAATCTACTGAGCTTACGGTATAGAATTTACATTTGCATATATAATTTTAATTAGCTCAAAAATTAACAAAGAAAAAAACTTACATGAAAAGTTAATGTTTTAACGGCAATGAATTATCTAGATTTTTTTTTCAAAAAACATCAACGAGAGCCCTAATCAACTCTTACTTAGGGTCACTCTGTGTACAGCAAAAACAATTTACAATTTAAACAGAAATTTAATTAGGAATAAATGTGACCTCGCATATGATTAAGTGGTGCAATAGGTAACTTATAACCACCCAAATAGTCTTAGCACAAAAAAAAGTAAGGTAAATTGTCCAGCTCACTGGCAGAAAATATCGACAAATTAGTCGAGTTACACGTCGTAAATTATGTACGTAGTTGTACTTATCTGGCCACGATGCGGGGAAGACTCCCTAACTGGACGGAGAAATTCCACCAGAAGCCACTGAGAAGGATGGGAAGGTACAACTAATAGAGCGACGATGGTAGTCACTATGTTCCTCAACGGAAATGTACGGCTGCCATGTCAGCGTATATCTGCTGAAGGCTTAGCTCCGTACCCAAAAATCCCCAGATTACTGGAGGTCCGCGAAACCGACTTCACAAGTCAAACAAAAGCACAAAATTAAATCCAGGAGCCCAACAGCATGGAACTTCGCAAATTCGAAAAGCGATAAATATGGTAAAACTTACGATAATTCACCTATACTAAGGTATCGACATTCACTACTTATTTCATCAAAGCCGCTTAAGCGTAATATCTACTAGACATAGTAATAAAATTACTAAAAGAAAATAAGCAGTTCTGTACTATTGTTCTTTATGCAAGATCGACTTGGAAAGTGAAAAGTCGGAGAACGTGTTTCCCCTTGACTAATGCGCGACAGCTAACACGCAGGCTTTCAAATAGCGAGTCACGGAAACAATTTGGGTATGAACGCGGGAAAAATTCGAATAAAAATTAACGAACACAAAACTTAATTACAAAAGAGAGCGTCAGTAACGTGACCTATATAATTAAACACAGACATTCTCGGAACTTAAGATGATAAAATTTATTGAAATACACCTACAAAGTACGTAAGATTATAAAGTTAGATAATATGAAAGGAAAAGTTCACGCCCAAAAGTTGGTCACATGTTTGACATCACACCAAGATTATGCCAACGACGACAAATGGTGGCAATCAAAACATTCCTATGTTATAGACAAAATTTATTACGGAAATAAAACCGGATCCTGCAGGTAATTATACAGAAATTACATGCTTTTAATACGCTTCGAGAAGGCGGGTAGAACCGACCTGAACTATGTATTTCAAGGTAAACAAAGAAGACCTAACCTCGGAAACGCCGCTGAAAGATATCAACACGTGTTTACAATACAGCCACAGGAATGTCGAGGACTGGAGTAAACAAATCACATTACAAGAACAATTAATAGTACGCCCGTTATTCTACAGGATTTCTTTATTTAATATCTATAACGTTTTTAGGGAGATACTTACGACAGAAATAGCATCAGTCGGACGAGACATGTGTGTGTCCTTAGGAAAACGTATGAATACAAAGCGACAGTAAATAAAACAAAACCTGACTGTTGTCTCGAGGAATTTAAAGCAACATCAACAACAAACAATCCCATAAATGCCATTAAATACATTTCGTAGAGAACGGAAAGTATAATTAAGCAAGCGTAAACAAAGCTTAAACAAAGCATATAGAAGTAACTCCTAATGCAAGTAACTGAGACTGTAGGTAGGTTAGACTAAGCTAAAGATAAGATAGGTAGTTTACATGTCAAAAGATACAGAATTCCTACTCGTAAAGAGTGTATTTAACCGATACTGCACTAAACACATCTGTCAGAGCCATATTACATAACCCAAAGTTCCGAGAGCAAACAATTATGTATAGGGCACGCTCAGATAAACAACTAAAGGTCATTTCCATTCAGAGTACCGAAAGATGTACAAGGTTCACTCGAATAGTCACACTCTCTAGTCAATTCCTTAAGAATTTCAATAATAACACATAACCTTACGAGACCCACATACAAAAGCGAAATTAGGGCATAACAATTGATTAACTTAAATAATAAACAAGAGCAGAATCAAGCATATACTTTAGTTCTAGGCCTTATACTAGACCAAAGTCTTATAATTTTCTGCAAAACAGTAGGTTTAGCAATTTCACAAATCACTAACTCAGTTTTAAAATTACTAATGAAATTTTCTCTCAGGGGCAGAAAATAATAACGATGTTCCTTCTCCAATATGAATGCTTTCAAGTTGTCTCCAGGTCAGATAATTAAATAAAAATATAAAATAAACTTTATAATATACTTTATTAAATGACTAATTTACAGGTAAAACCAATATCTTTATAATTAATCATATCATAAATGTTATGTTAAAAATTGTGCATGTCATGATAACATAATATGATAAATATGAGAATTATATTCAAAATAATATATAAAAAAGAACTATCAGTAAACATTCTACTAAACATTCATCATTACTTAATTTATTTCTGTTTAATTCTAAAGGATTCAACGCATCAAAAAAAAAATTATTATATGTTGTGAGTTATACTCGATTAAAAATAAATAATAAAAATTTTATCACTTATCGGTTTCAAATATATAAACATTAAAGTAATGGCTCTATCCTGATTAATTCTGCTCAGCGCCTTTTCTCGCTTCCGAACAATATCACCAAAAGACAGATTCACATGGGCAGGTACCCCAGGGTTCCATCCTACGAGTATGTCTTTCAACTCGTTGAACACACCCCTAACATACACAACAATGTGCTCATCCCTTAATGAATATACGTCTTTAAAATTCAAATGAAATGCCTCTGTGTATTCAGAATTATTGACTTAGTCCTGATTAGTTCTGATCAGCGCCTTTGCTCGCTCCCGAAACAGTACCATCAAGACCAATTCGTGTTTTTAAGATTAATCAAGGCTCCATGCTATGAATTAATCACCTGTTTAATTCATTGCACACATCCCTGACTTATTACCCAACACGTCAAAATTCCAATACACAAACACAATAAAGTATAAAATAAATAAAGAATATATTTACATAAAAAAAAATTACTAACGTCGTTCTACAACAAGAAATATTCTACAAAAAAAAAATTTAATTACCCTAATACTTTAATCTTATAAATGTCTCAAACACCAAATGTCTATACTTTTATTCCAACTTGATAATAAATACTTTCTCATTAAATCTTAAACTAAATCATTACAATTAATAAAAATGTTCTACCATAACGCACGGTATGATTACCCCACGTATAAGAATAAAACATTAGTTCAATAAAATAAAAAAAAAACTAACTCGCTAGAAATCTCAAAGTCTTATTTTGACAAAATTATTCTAAGTACCAATAAAAATTTTTCGTAAAATATTATAAATTCAGAATTTTCTAAGTTCAAATAAATTTTAATTCGGTAAAATTTTTCAAGTCCCGCTTTTATCTAGATTTTTCTAAGTCCAATTAAATATTTAAGAAAAATATTACAAGCTCCAAAATGATAAAATTTCTTCTAAGTTAAAATTTAATTCAGTAAAGGTATAAACACCCGTATTCTTATTTCATTTTAAGCGGTTCACACCTGCTTCAAAAATCTTTTCTTTTTAGAGAGCGGTTTCACCAGGCATCTCCCGTTTTCTCATCATGTCCCGTCTTAAATGCATATTTTTCTTCACAAAAACGTACGGTTATCCTCGACACGATACCGATTCTACCTCTTCAATTGAATTTCTATAGTGCTGCACCTACATATCGGTAAAGTGATGTATTATTTATTTAAAAATGTAAACAAACATCCATCTCATGTCGACTTGTTTACGTTTGTGATTGTAAATAGTATCTTCGCGGGGAATATTGTTTCGCCCGGGCTGATTCATTGAACGTATTCGGTCATAATATTTTCTTGCGCTAAAGCTTACGGGAAACACTTTCTTGTGAATATTCACTTGATATACCAGGTTTCTTTTAATATTAGCTTGTTGAACAAAATTACGAACATTCTTATATTATTTTACTTAAATTAATTTAAATTTGCTAAAATACTAACTTAGTAAATATTTATATCCACTGTTCATGATAAAATAAATAAAATAATAATTAATTAAATTAAATCTAGAAGTGATCTTGATTATGCTCATTTACAATTTACCACCAAACTCAAGATCACTGCAATATGTTGCGAACCCTTGGAGGTTGCGACTCACAGGTTGGGAACCATAGGTATAAATAATATACCTACAAAAAATGTTCGAAATTCTGCCCTTCTACTCCTAAAAACTTTTGAAGTCGTGTTTAATATGACCTATAGACATTTGCCATTAGTTCTCGATTAATAGAAGAAAATACTTCTCGAGTTCTTTCTTGCATATATATTCTCTCTTGTGGTTGGAAAAATTCTATATTCTCGCTCCTTAACATAACGCCAAAGGAAATAAACCATTGGAGTTAAATCTGGCGATCTAGGTAGCCACGATAATGGAGCACCACGGCCAATCCAATTTTCCCTGAATCTATTATTTAAAAAGTTTCGAACGCTTTTCTAACTAATTGGTCGTCATCAGTACGGTGTAGCCAAGGAATAAGGTGGGAAAACCTTGGAGATGTAAGCATAAATGGAAGACCATCATGTGACAGACCGCCCTTTGTAGCTTCAGTTGGAAGATCATCAGTTTTGAGGACAACAACCAACATCGCCACGAGAAAGACATTGTCAACTCGCGTGCCAATTGACCCTGGAATATATATATAAAGAATTGTATAAAGACTCCAAATCCAGAATTAAGATGGGTAAAGAGCTCACAGATGCATTTACGGTAAATAAAGGACTACGCCAAGGATGCTGTATTTCTCCAACACTCTTTAAAATATATGTAGCGGTGGCACTAAGGAATTGGAAGAGGAAGATTCAGAGAATGGGTATAGAGATAAATAACAAGTGCTTGTTTACCCTTCAGTTCGCTGACGACCAGGTCATAGTGGCCAATGACAAGGAGGACATGCAATATATGGTGAGAAAACTGATGGAAGAATACCGAGAATGGGGCTTGACAGTCAATATAAACAAAACAAAATATCTATGTATTGGCAACCAGGCCGGAAATCTGGAAGTGGACAATGGTCAAGAAATAATGCAATGTCAGGAATATGAATATCTGGGCATAACTTTCGACAACACCGGAACAGATGTAAAAGAGATAGAAAAACGTATAGTCAAAGCAAAAAAAGTGATCGGATGCCTGAATGGAATTTTATGGAGCAAGGAAATAACAAAGAAGAGAAAATTTAATATATACGAGACAATGATAAAGAGCAGCCTTCTGTATGGAGCAGAAACCTGGAGGATTGCAGATAGACAAAGGAAGAAGGTTGAGGCGGTTGAAATGGATGCCATTAGAAGGTCCATGCGGATTTCACGAAGAGATAGAATAAGGAACGACTATATAAAACAACAAATAGGAATAGAAGGCACGATAGTTCAGGACATCGAAAAGAAACAACTTACTTGGTACGGACACGTAGAACGAATGCAAAATAACAGGTGGCCCAAAACAATAATGCACTGGCACCCAAGAGGGAGAAGGAAACAGGGAAGACCGAAACTGGAGTGGCAGAAAAGCATACAAAGATCCATGAGTGAAAGAAACCTCACACCGGAGGAATGTGAAGATAGAAGAGGATGGAAATTAGGTGTCGGACAACGGAGAAAAACGTTCTAAACCGGCATATATATATATAAGAGTGATCTCGACTGATTAGTTAAGACATTAAACGTGGAAGTAATGGATGTAGCAGTCGGTAGGGTCAAATAAGACAACTCTTTATAGTTTTGGTCGAGCTTTCGATTAATTTATTCAATCTTCTTCTGGACCTGGTACAATAATTTGATTGTTAAAAAATGTACATACTATTCAGAGATTTTTACATACCAATCTAGTCACAAAGAAGTCAACATCACTTTGTATTTCATTAAATATAAACAAAATGGACAACTCACAATACTTTAGAATTCCTTTTTAAAAACAGTCATTAAAACTCATACTTAATAAAAAAATAGTCGTTGATTGCATAAAAATCAAATTACTAATGAAACGGAACAGATATTTTTAAAATATCTGATTGTTAAGTCGAATGATTGATGTGAAACAGCTGATTGAAATTTAAAGTGCATGAGCACATCTTAAAACTGAAATGAACATTGATAGCGGTATATCACCCCGAAGGTCATAGCAATGCTTTGAAATGAACTGTACGGCAACTTCACAAAAATAAATCCCCTCGTACGTGCAATCGACCGGTACCAACTATCTAATTGTACAAAGCGTATTAACTCAAAAGTGCAAGACAGATCTTATTCTTATTCTATTAAATAATAAAAAATATAACAATGTGTTACGCTATGTAAGTGGGATTATGAAAAGATAAAAGATAGAACAAGCTTCAGCTACTACGTATTTGAGGCATTGTTATTGTTATGATGTAATTCTAATAAAAAAGAATAAATTTTACTGAGATTATTTATATCTGTATGTCTATTAAGAGGGTGTTCCTCTCTACTTGTATGGACCAATTCCAAAACAAGGTGTTTCTTGTGGTCATGTTCAACAGTAAAAATTGTAGCGTTATCGAAATCAATGTCATGTTTTGTGCGTTTCACATGTTCTGCCACCGCATAGCAATTGCTCTTTGTTGATCTCTTCCAGTCGCTCTTATGAGACGTGATTCATGATTTTAAATTACTATTAGTCTGACCAATATAAGTTAAATGACAGGATTAACAAGACAGTCTATAAATAACATTATATTTTTGCAACAATGGATGACTTTATCCTAGGAAAAGTTGACCTTCTGAGTGATAGACCGCTATCAATATTCATTTCAGTTTTAACATGTGCTCATGCATTTTAAATTTCAATCAGCTGTTTCACATCAATCATTCGACTTAACAATCGGATATTTTAAAAATGTCTGTTCCGTTTCATTAGTAATTTGATTTTCATGTAATCAACGACTATTTTAATTAAGTATGACTTTTAATGACTGTTTTTAGGAAGGAATTCTAAAGTATTGTGAGTTGGCTATTTTGTTTATATTTAATGAAATACAATGTGATGTTGACTTCTTTGTGACTTAATTAGATTGGTATGTAAAAATCTCTGAATAGTATGTATATTTTTTAACAATCAAATTATTGTACCAGGTCCAGAAGAAGATTGAATAAATTAATCGAGAGGTCGACCAAAACTGTAAAGAGTTGTTTTATTTGGCCCTACCGACTGCTACATCCATTACTTCCAAGTTTACTGTATATATTGTACTAGGTAATATCTCATACATATCAGTTCAATCCTCGAAATAATTATTAAATCCTATTACAGTTTAAATGTCATAAATTGAACTGTATATGCAATGAAATAACACTCTAGACATGTTTTGAAAAATTGCTATTATTTAATGAACAACCCTCGTATGTGCTAGTTTTATAATCTCTTTATATATCATCTAATATTTCACTCATAATACGAAGGTATTTTATTTATATGCCCGACTAGCTTTATATTTTATCTTTACATAAATTATTTTACTCTATCCTAACTCTTTATTTAATTTACAGTATTTAACTCTGCCTACAATTATATTCTTTAATAAATCTCAATAATCCTTTTTGAATTACTTATTTTTTTCTCTAAACTAACATTTTATAAATTACCGATTTCTGTATTATTTTTATACATTCTATACTTTAAATAATCCAGTTTACTATCAAGTGTTCAATAAAACACCTAGATGTCACCACTACTCATTCCATTTCAATATATCAAATGACATTTATTTCTTTGAGGTTATAAATTAACCAAAATATTTCCTATAGTTGAGAATTTGACTATGATAAAATAAAACGATATTCTACTAATAAATAATATGTTTATATTCAAAATTCGTGTGTTTTTTTTTTTATACGGGACAATGGTTAACAATATTTTAATATGGAAACTGAATATTTGACGTTTAGAAAATATTTACTTCAAAGTGTATAGTTCCAAATCCAACTAAATAATTCAGGTACGTACTCTGATCTTATTTATTATTGATATTCAAAAATTAAGTAATTCTTTCTATTACTTACTTTCTCAAATTAATTTAAACTATTATTATAATGTGTTCAAAACTATTTAATGGCTTGATAACTCCATAAATTTGTATATAAATGAAAATTATTCATATCTTGACATAATACTGGATAGTAGAGAATTAATATAACTTATGTTGTTTATAACAGATGTACTTGTTGTAATAACTATTAGTTCAGTCTATTTCAATACTGAATTATATTGCAAATAATTAAATCTTTTCCAACATTCACAAAATGTTATCTTTCTTTAATACTGACACAAATAAAATACTAAAATGGTAATACTTAATTGCTTTCTTCTTTTAGATGAGTACTATCCACTTCCTGATGACGTTTTTGGACGGATACCACTTCTCTGATGTTGTTAAACTTCAATCTTGTTCAAACTCTTGAAGAAAGAATACCAATTATCCTGTACAGGAACTTGCTCGACGTTTGGAATAAATTGTCCTCTTATTAGGATGACGAATCTCTTAGTGCACAGCAAATTCTCCTTTACACCCGGAACTTGTGAAATTCACCAACCTTTATGGATCTCTTGTGATAATCTGCCTCTTTTGAACACCAGTACTTCTGGAATCAGCTACCTTTTCTAATAACCGGATCTTGAGGATTGCTTCATCCTTTATGGAATTTCAAAACTCTGGTACTCAATAAACTCCTGAAAACTTCTATGATCCCGGAGACAACAAACCTATTTCGGATATACCTGGATCTTGTACAAATTTGTAAGTACAATTACTTTTTTTATATTAAATTGTTTGTAGTTAACGTAGTTCACTCAGGACACACTTTTCTCTTTTATAATTAACTATTATCGCGTTAATATCAGAAAAGATATTCTCTTTTCCAAAAACACGTCTACCGCTTTTTAGAATTCGAAAAATTCTCTCGTTTATTTATTCATTTCCCTAGTAATCCTTTCTTATTTTGTATTCTCCAATCAAAGTTTTACAACAGCAATAACCATCAACAACATAGCTTTTAAATTCTCTAATATACCTAGAATACTTCTTAAAATTGTATTATCTGATTATCTAAATTCTTTTCATAATTTTATCAACCCTTCTTTTCATATTCATATCCCAATACCTCTCTACATTTATATTTCTGAACACATGTCAAATAATGACAGTTCCTGTATTTCAAATTATTCCCGGGAACTGTTCTACAATACAATCTATACACCTTTCAAAATAAGATTCTAAATATTTTTATCACCTCATAAACGTCAATTACCTAAGTTTTTACAAATTTATAATACATTTTACAAAATAACAACTAATATTCAACTCTCTTCTTTCCAGAATATTTTGAACTTCTAAGAAAAATGAACATGGTCAACCTTTCCATATACAGGTGGTTTATTATAAAATTCGAATACTTGTTAAATGCGATAAATCTCTTTTATGATTAACTCAATAAATCTTATTTTAAACACATCATAATAAATTTTTCTACGTTTATTTAATTCAATTTGGTAACATTACTATCAGTTCATATTATATTGTTAACGTATGCCTTTATACTATAACATATGCCCCTTTTAATAAATGTAAATTTAAACCTCAAATAAACAAATTTGCATTTATTAAACTAATATAACTTCAATAATTACACTTTCAGTAATTCCTATCTTGTAAACAATGTTATTACAATAAACTATTCATATTCAAATCCAATGTACAAACATTTCACAATTCTCAACAATTAACAAATATGTTTAAGCAAATTTTTTTTTTTTTATATATAGTTTATCCAAAGTAATATAAGTACCAATTATTTTAATTCATCATAAGAAAATTTTACATACATAATAACTATGCCCTGTATATTCTATTAATATTTTAGCAAATATTCTCTACATATAAATCTTTAGCCTCTATACAATTTTTATAATCTCATAGTAACTGTATTACTCTTAACATTTCTTTTAGGTGATAGTTTCAATTTTTTTTATTCAACTCTTTCTCGTAAAGATTATTGCCTCTATAAAATATTTTACTTATGCTCACTTATACATTTATATTATATTTATTATTTCTATTCCCTTTGCGCATGTATCCCATAATATTCCTATAGACATATCCGTCTTCCCCATACTTTCTACTTATGAAAGTTTATACTTATATTTACGTTTTATTGGCGAACGTTACCTTAATCTCTCATTAGACATTTTAGTCCTATATAAATCATCATATTAGGTTACTTTTAACCCATTCTCTATCATTTATATTATAATTCCATATTTTAATGGTACATTTTATATTTATTTATTAGTGCAAGCATTTTTCCTTCAATTAAAATATTATATCATAAAGGCTTTTACTATCTTTTTTATAATTAGCTTTATAACATCACCTACTTTATTATTCTGCAAATCTCTTTTACTGCTTCAATTATTTTAAAATCTTAAGGCTTTGAATAATTCTTTCTTTTCCTCACTACTAAATACATTCCTTCTATGTTTTATATTTGGGCATATAATTACACATTTAATTCCAAATAGATTTTCTTATAGTACTTTGGTTTTATTTTTTTTTTTTATATATATAAAATATGTAGGAATGAGAGTAACATTTGATACAACTCTTAAAACAACATTCTTCAAATATTTCTAATATTCTAAACTCTATATTCTATATTTCGATTCTGAACCTCTTTCTATATATCCATTTTTATTCTAGGCTTTATTCACCCTACTTATGAACTTTAACATGCCCCTTTCTCAACAAATCAAATAAGTTAAAATTTTTTTTTTATATCCGATTATGTTCTTGTTATAAAAAATACTCCTACTATGCCCCTAACTTCTATACCATATAAAAATTTGAACTCTTGAATATAAAAACATTTCTTATGTGGTTTGATGATTCTTCAAAAACAACATGTGAATGAATTAACAATATTTGGATACGGAAGTGACGTTACCCACCTATATAACACAATCAATTCTAATGTAATGTCCTGCCTATAACTTGAGATCTAATTAATACTTGGATTAGCAGGTGTCGTAAATACCTTCAGAAGTTGACCTCTTTTCTTCTGTCCTGACTATAGTTTGCTGTTCATAATTCTATTTTTAATTTAACTCTATTCTTCCATGTATCCAATTTTTCTACTGGTACCAAATTTTCTAAATACCATGTATCCAAGATCAATGTCTCCTGATAAACATTACGTGACACATATCTTTCTAAATAAACTCTTCTCTTCTCAATAAAATTATTACCATTTACAATTCCTTCAAATTTACTGTCTATATTAATTTTTTCACTTCTTAAGCTATTCCTCATATATGTTAGTATCCTATTACGTCCAACATTAAATATATTTCCAGTAAACTTTCCGTCTCCTATAAATATCCCTTTTGTCTGCCTTGAGGTGAATAAGTATAACTTTTTGTCATCTTCTTCTTCTAATAAAATTGAATCTAATTGAGTTCTTAAAATACTTCTGCCTGAATCCATGTATTTTGTTTTCTTCTTTAAAAATACGATTGTATAAAATTTCTTAATCTCTGTTGTCTTTTGTATATCATCAATACCGTTTAAAACATCCTTCTCAAAATTTCCTATCACTTCTTTAGTCTGTTTTATGTCTATTTCTACTAACTGATTTCCAATAATTACTCCTTCTTCCATCTTCAATATTCCATTAACTTCTGCTGAATCTTGTTTATCTTTCACGCAAACTTGTGTTACTGGTATTATTTCTTCTAGATTACTCACCAAAGATTCTTTAAATTCTTCAATATTCCTTTTATTATCTACTTTAATATCTTCCCACATCTTATCTATCTTTCCACATAATTCTACCTTCACATCCATAAAATTCTTCTTATTTTCTGCTCTAGTATCAATGTTCGCCTTAATCAATTTATCCAATTTTTCTCCTAATTCTTTTTTATCCTCATCCCTATTTTTCTTATTCTCTTCACTAACCTTGTCCAATTTATTACTTAATTCTTCCTTCAACTCCACTAAATTTTTCTTACTTTCTATTCTATCCTCATCCCTATTTTTCTTATTATCTTCACTCGCCTTGTCAAATTTATCCATTAATTTCTTATTATTCTCTTCACGAATTTTACTATCTTCTTCCCTATTTTTCTCGCTTCTCTGAATATCTTCTTCCCTATTTTTCTTATTCTCTTCATTCATTTGTTTTAACATTTGTAAAAACAATGTCATATCCATAGCTGTAGTTGACATTTCTATTTTAGCAGTCTCTCCTTGCATTAGCAACTTGTCTCCTCTATCTTGTACCTCTCCTGTCTGTTGATTTTCTTCCTGGATCTGTACAGTAACTTCTCCTCCCTCTTGTGAAATTCCTTCCTGACTAACCTCCCCCTCATCATCACTAGATGATTCTACTCTATTCATTCTTGAACTACTTTTAGACCTAGTATTCATTTTTAATAACTATTATTTGACAACAATACAAATATACTTTCCAATATTATCAATATAAGTTTTACTATGGTAATCCACTTCGTAAAATGTTTATTTATGTTCACACATATAATAATGTAAATAAAATATTGAAAATACTATATTGCGAGTCTTATTTTACATTGCCCCACGTTGGGCGCCATAAAATGTACTAGGTAATATCTCATACATATCAGTTCAATCCTCGAAATAATTATTAAATCCTATTACAGTTTAAATGTCATAAATTGAACTGTATATGCAATGAAATAACACTCTAGACATGTTTTGAAAAATTGCTATTATTTAATGAACAACCCTCGTATGTGCTAGTTTTATAATCTCTTTATATATCATCTAATATTTCACTCATAATACGAAGGTATTTTATTTATATGCCCGACTAGCTTTATATTTTATCTTTACATAAATTATTTTACTCTATCCTAACTCTTTATTTAATTTACAGTATTTAACTCTGCCTACAATTATATTCTTTAATAAATCTCAATAATCCTTTTTGAATTACTTATTTTTTTCTCTAAACTAACATTTTATAAATTACCGATTTCTGTATTATTTTTATACATTCTATACTTTAAATAATCCAGTTTACTATCAAGTGTTCAATAAAACACCTAGATGTCACCACTACTCATTCCATTTCAATATATCAAATGACATTTATTTCTTTGAGGTTATAAATTAACCAAAATATTTCCTATAGTTGAGAATTTGACTATGATAAAATAAAACGATATTCTACTAATAAATAATATGTTTATATTCAAAATTCGTGTGTTTTTTTTTTTATACGGGACAATGGTTAACAATATTTTAATATGGAAACTGAATATTTGACGTTTAGAAAATATTTACTTCAAAGTGTATAGTTCCAAATCCAACTAAATAATTCAGGTACGTACTCTGATCTTATTTATTATTGATATTCAAAAATTAAGTAATTCTTTCTATTACTTACTTTCTCAAATTAATTTAAACTATTATTATAATGTGTTCAAAACTATTTAATGGCTTGATAACTCCATAAATTTGTATATAAATGAAAATTATTCATATCTTGACATAATACTGGATAGTAGAGAATTAATATAACTTATGTTGTTTATAACAGATGTACTTGTTGTAATAACTATTAGTTCAGTCTATTTCAATACTGAATTATATTGCAAATAATTAAATCTTTTCCAACATTCACAAAATGTTATCTTTCTTTAATACTGACACAAATAAAATACTAAAATGGTAATACTTAATTGCTTTCTTCTTTTAGATGAGTACTATCCACTTCCTGATGACGTTTTTGGACGGATACCACTTCTCTGATGTTGTTAAACTTCAATCTTGTTCAAACTCTTGAAGAAAGAATACCAATTATCCTGTACAGGAACTTGCTCGACGTTTGGAATAAATTGTCCTCTTATTAGGATGACGAATCTCTTAGTGCACAGCAAATTCTCCTTTACACCCGGAACTTGTGAAATTCACCAACCTTTATGGATCTCTTGTGATAATCTGCCTCTTTTGAACACCAGTACTTCTGGAATCAGCTACCTTTTCTAATAACCGGATCTTGAGGATTGCTTCATCCTTTATGGAATTTCAAAACTCTGGTACTCAATAAACTCCTGAAAACTTCTATGATCCCGGAGACAACAAACCTATTTCGGATATACCTGGATCTTGTACAAATTTGTAAGTACAATTACTTTTTTTATATTAAATTGTTTGTAGTTAACGTAGTTCACTCAGGACACACTTTTCTCTTTTATAATTAACTATTATCGCGTTAATATCAGAAAAGATATTCTCTTTTCCAAAAACACGTCTACCGCTTTTTAGAATTCGAAAAATTCTCTCGTTTATTTATTCATTTCCCTAGTAATCCTTTCTTATTTTGTATTCTCCAATCAAAGTTTTACAACAGCAATAACCATCAACAACATAGCTTTTAAATTCTCTAATATACCTAGAATACTTCTTAAAATTGTATTATCTGATTATCTAAATTCTTTTCATAATTTTATCAACCCTTCTTTTCATATTCATATCCCAATACCTCTCTACATTTATATTTCTGAACACATGTCAAATAATGACAGTTCCTGTATTTCAAATTATTCCCGGGAACTGTTCTACAATACAATCTATACACCTTTCAAAATAAGATTCTAAATATTTTTATCACCTCATAAACGTCAATTACCTAAGTTTTTACAAATTTATAATACATTTTACAAAATAACAACTAATATTCAACTCTCTTCTTTCCAGAATATTTTGAACTTCTAAGAAAAATGAACATGGTCAACCTTTCCATATACAGGTGGTTTATTATAAAATTCGAATACTTGTTAAATGCGATAAATCTCTTTTATGATTAACTCAATAAATCTTATTTTAAACACATCATAATAAATTTTTCTACGTTTATTTAATTCAATTTGGTAACATTACTATCAGTTCATATTATATTGTTAACGTATGCCTTTATACTATAACATATGCCCCTTTTAATAAATGTAAATTTAAACCTCAAATAAACAAATTTGCATTTATTAAACTAATATAACTTCAATAATTACACTTTCAGTAATTCCTATCTTGTAAACAATGTTATTACAATAAACTATTCATATTCAAATCCAATGTACAAACATTTCACAATTCTCAACAATTAACAAATATGTTTAAGCAAATTTTTTTTTTTTTATATATAGTTTATCCAAAGTAATATAAGTACCAATTATTTTAATTCATCATAAGAAAATTTTACATACATAATAACTATGCCCTGTATATTCTATTAATATTTTAGCAAATATTCTCTACATATAAATCTTTAGCCTCTATACAATTTTTATAATCTCATAGTAACTGTATTACTCTTAACATTTCTTTTAGGTGATAGTTTCAATTTTTTTTATTCAACTCTTTCTCGTAAAGATTATTGCCTCTATAAAATATTTTACTTATGCTCACTTATACATTTATATTATATTTATTATTTCTATTCCCTTTGCGCATGTATCCCATAATATTCCTATAGACATATCCGTCTTCCCCATACTTTCTACTTATGAAAGTTTATACTTATATTTACGTTTTATTGGCGAACGTTACCTTAATCTCTCATTAGACATTTTAGTCCTATATAAATCATCATATTAGGTTACTTTTAACCCATTCTCTATCATTTATATTATAATTCCATATTTTAATGGTACATTTTATATTTATTTATTAGTGCAAGCATTTTTCCTTCAATTAAAATATTATATCATAAAGGCTTTTACTATCTTTTTTATAATTAGCTTTATAACATCACCTACTTTATTATTCTGCAAATCTCTTTTACTGCTTCAATTATTTTAAAATCTTAAGGCTTTGAATAATTCTTTCTTTTCCTCACTACTAAATACATTCCTTCTATGTTTTATATTTGGGCATATAATTACACATTTAATTCCAAATAGATTTTCTTATAGTACTTTGGTTTTATTTTTTTTTTTTATATATATAAAATATGTAGGAATGAGAGTAACATTTGATACAACTCTTAAAACAACATTCTTCAAATATTTCTAATATTCTAAACTCTATATTCTATATTTCGATTCTGAACCTCTTTCTATATATCCATTTTTATTCTAGGCTTTATTCACCCTACTTATGAACTTTAACATGCCCCTTTCTCAACAAATCAAATAAGTTAAAATTTTTTTTTTATATCCGATTATGTTCTTGTTATAAAAAATACTCCTACTATGCCCCTAACTTCTATACCATATAAAAATTTGAACTCTTGAATATAAAAACATTTCTTATGTGGTTTGATGATTCTTCAAAAACAACATGTGAATGAATTAACAATATTTGGATACGGAAGTGACGTTACCCACCTATATAACACAATCAATTCTAATGTAATGTCCTGCCTATAACTTGAGATCTAATTAATACTTGGATTAGCAGGTGTCGTAAATACCTTCAGAAGTTGACCTCTTTTCTTCTGTCCTGACTATAGTTTGCTGTTCATAATTCTATTTTTAATTTAACTCTATTCTTCCATGTATCCAATTTTTCTACTGGTACCAAATTTTCTAAATACCATGTATCCAAGATCAATGTCTCCTGATAAACATTACGTGACACATATCTTTCTAAATAAACTCTTCTCTTCTCAATAAAATTATTACCATTTACAATTCCTTCAAATTTACTGTCTATATTAATTTTTTCACTTCTTAAGCTATTCCTCATATATGTTAGTATCCTATTACGTCCAACATTAAATATATTTCCAGTAAACTTTCCGTCTCCTATAAATATCCCTTTTGTCTGCCTTGAGGTGAATAAGTATAACTTTTTGTCATCTTCTTCTTCTAATAAAATTGAATCTAATTGAGTTCTTAAAATACTTCTGCCTGAATCCATGTATTTTGTTTTCTTCTTTAAAAATACGATTGTATAAAATTTCTTAATCTCTGTTGTCTTTTGTATATCATCAATACCGTTTAAAACATCCTTCTCAAAATTTCCTATCACTTCTTTAGTCTGTTTTATGTCTATTTCTACTAACTGATTTCCAATAATTACTCCTTCTTCCATCTTCAATATTCCATTAACTTCTGCTGAATCTTGTTTATCTTTCACGCAAACTTGTGTTACTGGTATTATTTCTTCTAGATTACTCACCAAAGATTCTTTAAATTCTTCAATATTCCTTTTATTATCTACTTTAATATCTTCCCACATCTTATCTATCTTTCCACATAATTCTACCTTCACATCCATAAAATTCTTCTTATTTTCTTCTCTAGTATCAATGTTCGCCTTAATCAATTTATCCAATTTTTCTCCTAATTCTTTTTTATCCTCATCCCTATTTTTCTTATTCTCTTCACTAACCTTGTCCAATTTATTACTTAATTCTTCCTTCAACTCCACTAAATTTTTCTTACTTTCTATTCTATCCTCATCCCTATTTTTCTTATTATCTTCACTCGCCTTGTCAAATTTATCCATTAATTTCTTATTATTCTCTTCACGAATTTTACTATCTTCTTCCCTATTTTTCTCGCTTCTCTGAATATCTTCTTCCCTATTTTTCTTATTCTCTTCATTCATTTGTTTTAACATTTGTAAAAACAATGTCATATCCATAGCTGTAGTTGACATTTCTATTTTAGCAGTCTCTCCTTGCATTAGCAACTTGTCTCCTCTATCTTGTACCTCTCCTGTCTGTTGATTTTCTTCCTGGATCTGTACAGTAACTTCTCCTCCCTCTTGTGAAATTCCTTCCTGACTAACCTCCCCCTCATCATCACTAGATGATTCTACTCTATTCATTCTTGAACTACTTTTAGACCTAGTATTCATTTTTAATAACTATTATTTGACAACAATACAAATATACTTTCCAATATTATCAATATAAGTTTTACTATGGTAATCCACTTCGTAAAATGTTTATTTATGTTCACACATATAATAATGTAAATAAAATATTGAAAATACTATATTGCGAGTCTTATTTTACATTGCCCCACGTTGGGCGCCATAAAATGTACTAGGTAATATCTCATACATATCAGTTCAATCCTCGAAATAATTATTAAATCCTATTACAGTTTAAATGTCATAAATTGAACTGTATATGCAATGAAATAACACTCTAGACATGTTTTGAAAAATTGCTATTATTTAATGAACAACCCTCGTATGTGCTAGTTTTATAATCTCTTTATATATCATCTAATATTTCACTCATAATACGAAGGTATTTTATTTATATGCCCGACTAGCTTTATATTTTATCTTTACATAAATTATTTTACTCTATCCTAACTCTTTATTTAATTTACAGTATTTAACTCTGCCTACAATTATATTCTTTAATAAATCTCAATAATCCTTTTTGAATTACTTATTTTTTTCTCTAAACTAACATTTTATAAATTACCGATTTCTGTATTATTTTTATACATTCTATACTTTAAATAATCCAGTTTACTATCAAGTGTTCAATAAAACACCTAGATGTCACCACTACTCATTCCATTTCAATATATCAAATGACATTTATTTCTTTGAGGTTATAAATTAACCAAAATATTTCCTATAGTTGAGAATTTGACTATGATAAAATAAAACGATATTCTACTAATAAATAATATGTTTATATTCAAAATTCGTGTGTTTTTTTTTTTATACGGGACAATGGTTAACAATATTTTAATATGGAAACTGAATATTTGACGTTTAGAAAATATTTACTTCAAAGTGTATAGTTCCAAATCCAACTAAATAATTCAGGTACGTACTCTGATCTTATTTATTATTGATATTCAAAAATTAAGTAATTCTTTCTATTACTTACTTTCTCAAATTAATTTAAACTATTATTATAATGTGTTCAAAACTATTTAATGGCTTGATAACTCCATAAATTTGTATATAAATGAAAATTATTCATATCTTGACATAATACTGGATAGTAGAGAATTAATATAACTTATGTTGTTTATAACAGATGTACTTGTTGTAATAACTATTAGTTCAGTCTATTTCAATACTGAATTATATTGCAAATAATTAAATCTTTTCCAACATTCACAAAATGTTATCTTTCTTTAATACTGACACAAATAAAATACTAAAATGGTAATACTTAATTGCTTTCTTCTTTTAGATGAGTACTATCCACTTCCTGATGACGTTTTTGGACGGATACCACTTCTCTGATGTTGTTAAACTTCAATCTTGTTCAAACTCTTGAAGAAAGAATACCAATTATCCTGTACAGGAACTTGCTCGACGTTTGGAATAAATTGTCCTCTTATTAGGATGACGAATCTCTTAGTGCACAGCAAATTCTCCTTTACACCCGGAACTTGTGAAATTCACCAACCTTTATGGATCTCTTGTGATAATCTGCCTCTTTTGAACACCAGTACTTCTGGAATCAGCTACCTTTTCTAATAACCGGATCTTGAGGATTGCTTCATCCTTTATGGAATTTCAAAACTCTGGTACTCAATAAACTCCTGAAAACTTCTATGATCCCGGAGACAACAAACCTATTTCGGATATACCTGGATCTTGTACAAATTTGTAAGTACAATTACTTTTTTTATATTAAATTGTTTGTAGTTAACGTAGTTCACTCAGGACACACTTTTCTCTTTTATAATTAACTATTATCGCGTTAATATCAGAAAAGATATTCTCTTTTCCAAAAACACGTCTACCGCTTTTTAGAATTCGAAAAATTCTCTCGTTTATTTATTCATTTCCCTAGTAATCCTTTCTTATTTTGTATTCTCCAATCAAAGTTTTACAACAGCAATAACCATCAACAACATAGCTTTTAAATTCTCTAATATACCTAGAATACTTCTTAAAATTGTATTATCTGATTATCTAAATTCTTTTCATAATTTTATCAACCCTTCTTTTCATATTCATATCCCAATACCTCTCTACATTTATATTTCTGAACACATGTCAAATAATGACAGTTCCTGTATTTCAAATTATTCCCGGGAACTGTTCTACAATACAATCTATACACCTTTCAAAATAAGATTCTAAATATTTTTATCACCTCATAAACGTCAATTACCTAAGTTTTTACAAATTTATAATACATTTTACAAAATAACAACTAATATTCAACTCTCTTCTTTCCAGAATATTTTGAACTTCTAAGAAAAATGAACATGGTCAACCTTTCCATATACAGGTGGTTTATTATAAAATTCGAATACTTGTTAAATGCGATAAATCTCTTTTATGATTAACTCAATAAATCTTATTTTAAACACATCATAATAAATTTTTCTACGTTTATTTAATTCAATTTGGTAACATTACTATCAGTTCATATTATATTGTTAACGTAACCCTTTATACTATAACAATATATATATGAAATTGTTATAAAAAGCACTTGCACTCTTAATGAAAATGGAACCTGTGATACATAATAGCATTCTTTTTAATTAGAAGGGATTTATTTATCGTTGACATAGTCATAGCACAAAATGTATGCTAAATAACTTTAGCATGATATAGCCTTGATGGAAAGCTGGGAAACATTACCACAATAGATAATTAATCATTAACATCATTCTTAAAAAACTGTAAACGTTCTCACCTGCATCATTATTAAAAATTACCAAGAAGAATATGGTAATATTTTGAGATAATATTCTGCAAAACATAAACTCACGCAATTCAATAGCAAGCACTTTACGACTATTGCTATTGTCTCTTTTATGCACAGATGCCTTCTAATACGCATAATTGCTTTACTTAAATTCAGCGGCAAAACACCGGTTATTTCTAAATACATATTTACTGTACATTTTATTGCGTGTAAATCATTCATTGACCTTGGAAGCAACGCCTCGAGTAATACTTACGTAATTTACAGAAACTTAGTATTAAAACAATCACGGATAAATATGTACGGCAATCCAAAATATACTCATATCCTGTGTCAATGTTCCAATCACACTCACTAGCGATTTAGCCAAAAGGAAAATGATTACATTTGTGAGACTCTTGTAGAATAATGAAGAGTATTTAGCGCGCAATTCCTAACTTAATATGGAGAGTATAAGGGAGTGTGAATACCTCTCTTAGAAGTACTGTTAAGAATATAAAGTAATTTAACAAAAGTATAATAACGTAGTTCGCGCAGCACTCTTCGTTCAGCACATGTTAAGAATAACTGATGCAAATAACATGTTTGCATCTATTATGTAATTATTGTGATCTTTTGAAAGTAACTTGTTGCGATTATATTTATTATACAGTTAATCATGTGCTGTAAAAGACTGGCAAATATTGCAACGGTTAAATCTGAAAAGTCGTTGATCTCTTAATGTTTGGATATCCGCGCTTCGCTCCCATTGAAAAATACGGACAGAATTCATTACGATTCCTCCACAAATGGATGCGATTTATTCACTTTCGGAAAACGATGAAAAGAAGAAAGTGATGATTGATTACGTCGCAATACATTAGTGATAAGTGAATAATTTTGTTTATTATTTTCGCATCTTAATCAGAAATATATCTAAGTAAACAGATGTTGTTCGACTGATTTTTCAAGTCGAATAAATAAATACAAATTATCTAATATCAAATTAATGATAAATTCTTTAAAATTTAAAAATGTTCACCTATACGTGTTAACTCTATCTGTATATTCTCTCTTAGTTACATATATTTACTACTTTCGCTTTCATCTTCTGTTGAACTAAACTCCACATATATGCGTAATATGCTTATTTCTCGACATCTGAATGTCTAGGACAAGTTATGAATCACATTATAATTTCATGATATTTTATGTGTCATTGAATTTTAAAGCTAGATATAGAGAAGATGTAAGAATAAGATCCAGATATCTTTATTTCCTCCCTACCTATCGTAAAGTAAATATGTTAAGATGCTATCTTCAACAAAGTATTATTATCACAAAAATTAAGGTTTTTTCTAGGGAAGGGATTCATTTCATATTTATGAGATATGGCGCTTACTGATAATATCTCTATATTTAATTGGAAATCCATCTCTGATAATGTCCTTCAACTGTTAAGTGTGGAGGGTGGTCTAACTACTTCATTTTTCCTTTCAAATTTATTTCAGAATTCTTTTCCGATATTTGATACCTCCTGCTAAGGCCTATGTCTGTTTCCACGTTAAACCCTTACTTTTAAGTAATTTTAACACATTGTTATTCCAAGTCATGCGAGTTCTGCCTCAGTAGGGTACTTTGGCCGATTCTGGATCCACCACCCCACACCACTGCCACACAATAATTTTTTTTTAGTTTCAAACGCCACCACCGAGGATTTATAGACGGCGCTGATGCCGGCGCGCTAATTTAAAATTAAAATAGTATACAGGGTGTCTCAAAATCATAAAATCAATATATATACAGTATGGTACTTGATAACGTAGTAATAAAATTTGAATATATATAGGGTGTCTCAAAATTATAAAATAAATACATATACAGCATGGTACTTGGTGACGTAGTAATAAAATATAAATATACAGGATGTTCCAAAAGTCACAAACAATTAGAAATACAGGATTATTCAAAAGCTTCAACCAAAAAAACGCCCGACGAAACACAGTGTATGTTCATATTTGGCGTCATCAGGAACCAGGCTGTATATATTAAAATTTAAATCTTTGATTCGCCATCTTACTCTCTAAATCTATACTTTTGGAACACCGTGTATATTCATATTTTATTACTACAAGTACCAAACTGTATTTCTTTTGAGACACAATTTTAAATTAGCTCACCGACATCTCTAAAACCTCGGTGTGTGAAACTGCAATGCGACGTATAACGAACGCCCCCATACGATATACGCCCACACGTCAAACCTGGGGTGAATGACAGGCGGGCGTTTTTTTGGTTGCAACTTTTGAGTAATCCTGTATTTTTAATTGTCTGTGACTTTTGGAACATCCTGTATATTCATATTTTATTACTACGTCACCAAGTACCATGCTGTATATGTATTTATTTTATAATTTTGAGACACCCTATATATTCAAATTTTATTACTACGTCATCAAGTACCATACTGTATATATATTTATTTTATGATTTTGAGACAGCCTGTACATTATTTTAATTTTAAATTAGCGCGCCGGCATCAACGCCATCTATAAATCCTCGGTGGTGGCGTTTGAAACTAAAAAAAGAATATTGTGAGGCAATGGTGGGGGTGGTGGATCCAGAATTGGCCAAAATATCCTACTTGCCTCTACTTCTACAAGTTTCCCTTCATTCCCACACTTTTCTAACTTTCTGCGTTAAGTCTTTTCATGTGTCCCTACCACCGCACTTGGCTTTTTCCGAGGGGGAAACCGCTGACTCAAAAGCGTACACCATAATCCCACCATATGTAAATAATTCCACATAATCCAATATAATTCCACACAATTCCAAATAATTCCTAATAATCCAAATTAATTCCAAATAATTCCAAATAATTCCAAATAATCCCATGTAATCCCAATAATCCCAAATAATCCCTAATTATTTCTTTATATGTTTCACGAGTTCTGAAGATTTTGTGCGCGTTTTAAGGTAAATTAAGGTTAAATCGAAGGCTGAATATACATAACACCAGCCTTACGAAAAAGATTTGTTTTATTTATACACTACTTAAGGAAAACATATAAACACCGCAAAAGTAAAATTCATAAACTTAAATATTCGTGAAAAATAAAAAAAAATCGAATTAAATAATAATAATAATTAGTCTTTAACACAGAATTTAATCTCAGATTTAATATGATCATATTTCTTATAAATTTCGGCGTATGTGATTTCATCTAAATGAAAAGGTTCCATTTCGGTGGCAAATTTAACAGGGCCGTAAAAAAATATTTGAGATCAACCGTAGAAACGTCTTATTTAATTTTTGGCCAGGTAAACATTTTATTTTGCTTCCATCCTCGTGTTAAAAAATTAATTTTAAAAATTGTATCACTGATTATTTCCTTCACCTGTCAAATTTAAATTTTGTCCAATCACAATCAAAACTGAAGTTGAAATTAACCAATGAAAGGTACCGGTTCTTGATATCAGCGACTATTACAAATCGACTATTTTAAATGTAGGTAACAAATCAAGTATGTATTTTTTCATTAAGTGGCATACGTGTCAAATAGATGAAAATGTCCGACAAAAAGAGATTTAGCGATGTTTCGGATGAAATTATTGATAATCACATCGATTTGACAACTCATTTTTTATTATGAAACTTGGTTTAGGAAATAATCTTAACAAATATAGCTCGAGCTTGATAAGTAGTCGACTATTACATTGTTTCAATTTTTCTCGTGTGCCTCCCAATTTGACTTAACCAAAATTGGCATTAATAATTAAAGACTAAAGCCCTCGAGCTAAAGCTCTCGTGCTCTAGTCAAATTATTAATGCCAATTTTGGTCTCGTCAAATTGACAGTAGCGCACACTCGAAAAATTGATGACAATGAAATAGTCGACTATTTGTCAAGCTCTCGTTATATTACCTTTGATAATTTCAATAATTTGACCTACACACCACCGTTCATCATAAAAAAACAGCGTAAAATTTATTACACTTATTATGGGATTTATTTTCCCTGTCTCGATTTTCTACACCATCAGAAGATTTCCATTTCGAGCATGAGGCTTCTGGTTCACCTGGTTCCTTTTCTTCAAAAGAATTATCACTAACAATCGAGCTAGCAATAGGACTTTCAATATTGTTAGGATGTTCTTGTTGTTTGATATCACTATTGAACGAAGGAACAATGAGAGTATTGCTAATTATAGTTATTGCTTTGCAGGCTTTCCCAACATTTTTTGCCTTATCATCTTCTGAATTTTGTAACGAAGTTATCACTTGATGAGCTGGATTACCTTTTTCAGCATGTTCTGTAGAAGTATTCGCTTCAGAGCAAGAAATCTGATTAAATAACCACTTAATATCTTTATTCTTACTTTTTTTCTTTGGATCACATATCAAAGATGGGTTTGACGTTGATTTTAGTGTGCCGGTGGTCTTAGATACGGAACCAGGTGCAGAATAAGCACTTATATGTCCAGATAAATGCTTGTAAATATTTCCAAAAATCCATTTCTTAGAATGGCCTGGCTGTTGCACATATTTTTGAATTTTATAGGAACTTTTACAGTAGCATCTCATAACGCAATATAACTCATTTCGTATTCCATATTTGGCTTGGAAAAATATTTCAAAAAATGTTTTTTTTAAAAATGTACCATTGGTCGTGACTGATGCACTTATGTTTAATCCAGTTACTTATAGTACGTGAAACATAAGAAGTTTCTTCTGGAAGATTTGTAGCGATCTCGTCGGTAACTACCGATTGTGAGCCTGATGCACCCACTAATGTAGTACTTGCCTGTCGACTTGTAAATGAATGTTAGAGAAAGGTTTGGTATCTTTTTCTAGATAATAATTATTCTACCGTTTTTTTAAATTTGGCATTTTTACTAACCTCGATGTTCTAGACGGAAATGGAGTAATAGCGAAATGAATATCACACTAATTGAAAAGAAAAAAAAACTTTCGACAATATTCACAACGATTTTGTTAAAAAATTCGCATAAAATTAAGAATCAGGGATCGGATAATATGGAGTACGATTAACATATAAGAAAATTGTTCGGATAATCTGGGTTCTACTGTACATATACTATACTATAGATTAACTGAGGTCTCGGCCGATATCTTCGCTAACCTAAAGATCCAGTGCACCAAATTGGTGCAAGGGATTTATCTTGCGTTTTAGATTGTTGTAGAACGTTTCTTTTGAAATGGCTGGAAATTATGGTAATTAATCTTCTGTGATCTTGTATAAGTTTGAAATTTTCTGATTTTTTCGAAAATATTCCAAAATACGATTCATATTCCTCCTTGGGAATTAATGTTGGTACTGTCTCGGTCATAAATTTCTCCATCTCCAAGATATCATCATCTGTGACTTCAGCAAGTAATTGTGCGTTAGTAAATCCATTGATCCTTAAAAGATTTTTTATGCAGACAGGCACGGAAATATTTAGCTTATTTTCACCTTCGTTGAAGCACTCAGCCTCTGTTTGTGAAACTTCCATCTAAAGAAAAGCAACGGGCGCTTACAAATTACAATTACTCTCTTGGAAAAGGACTTTGTAATAGATTTCAAGTGAGGATCATACCTTGATTTTAGCTGTAGAAATTATCCTCAAGATTATCTGTGCAATAATTTAGTGGCAGCAAAAATAAACAGCATAACATCCTAGAATATCACATCACACCGCATTACACTGACTTGTATAAATAAAATGCCGAGTAGAAGGCGCATGCGTTCAAATCTCGGTTCAAACCGGTTCAAACTAGTGTACGATCAGCAATTTCCCGTAAAATATCGTATGATCAAGTAATGAGTCGTAAGGCGGCATTCGTGGAAGTGTAAAACTACCAAAGGCACTATTTGTTAAAATTCAATTTGATTTTTACTACTGTGATTGAACTATGGACATGACGTTTAATTTGAAGGGATGATTCGATTACTGTATAATCAAGTATTGTTGTGGACAATAGATACAAAAACATTCTTTCTGATGACCGTGGAATCCGTCATAATTCTACCAAGTAACCCCGCATAATCCCACATAATTCCAAATAATTCCATGTAATCCGATATAATTCCAAATAATCCTATGTAATCCGATATAATCCCAAATAATTCCACATAATTCCAATAATCCCAAATAATTCCTGGAATTCCTACGGGGTGTACACCATAATCCCTCAGCGGTTTCCCCCTCGGCTTTTTCAATATATTTTCTAGCACTTCTAGCCTTCAACACTTCCCTTATGTTATTGTTTTTTATCTTTTCCATTATAGTTATATTTGCTGTTTTCTAAAAATTTCTACAGCTTGTGTTTTCATAAATAACTTCTCAGTCAACTGATAACTTGAAAAAATTTGAAGCGCTCTGGCGTTTTCAAGCAAATCTGTGATTACGGCCATAGTATAAGCAAAAATATTAAATTAAAAATGTCCCTTCTCAGTGAGAGCAAAAGTTGCTAATTTCAACACTGTCAATAAACAGTAAATTTAAGTCATATATTCCTCAAAAAGTGTTTGTAATACTTTTATTTAAGCGTATTACAACGCGCGCGAACATTTTATAGCAAATGAATATGGATCAATAAATTCACCTTTACCAATAATAGCACCGACAAATTCCAAAATTACCGTAATAATTTTCAAAGAAAATACGAGTCAATATGTTGACTAGTTTCTGGGTTGATCTTAGAAACAGTACTTAGTTTTCATTCGGTTAAGTAACAAAGTTGGTGCTGGATTGATAAGGACACATGGACCAATTCAATAATACTTGAGCCTGGAACTAAAAGCATAATGCATAAAAATTTGGTTGATTCTCAAGAAGTTCTGTTACTTCCGCACCATACCAAATTAGGCTTCATAAAGCAGTTCGTTAACCGCCTAAATAAAACAGATCAATGTTTCCAGTACCTGTGACAAAAGTTTCTTCCACTCTCCACTAAAAATTAAATAACGGTGTGGTTATTGGGACCCAAATATCTTAAAAAATGATGGAGAGAAAAACCGACGTTTCGGCAGACATTCTTCTGTGATTTTCAGAGCAGCCCCGTCAAGGAATGCTTCTTTCCAAAAAAGAGATCAAACTTGTGCTATATTAAAATGTCTCTTAAATTAGTATATTATGCAATGAGCATTTAATAATGGCTATTAAGACACGAGTAAGTAAATTACGATACGAGCTGAAAGCTAGTGTCGTAATGAATACGAGTGTCTTAATAGCCATTAAATGCGAGTTGCATACACTATTTTTTCTACGACCCCATAATAAAACATTATTTTTTGAACATTCCATTTCATAAATTGAGAGTAAAATTTTCCGTACGTTTTTGCCGATTTAGCTGGTAATAAATTGTTCGTGGCTACTAAGGCTTGTTCCATAACTTCTGTTGGAGTCAAATTTTACATTTCAGCGTCACTATCTCTCATATTTACTGTTTATATTTTCAAAAAAGCACAAATTTTAACTACTTACTAGTAAATTGCAGAGAAATGTCAGTTTTAATTAATTTTTATATCTGTCAGATATGTAGTCATGGCCATATTGAATATTGATTGAATATTAGAAAGTCGCATTCCTATTGGATACAAACTTGTATCTTAATGAAAAATCTGTATCTTAATAGACATCATTAAAGTACAGGTTCAGAATGTCTAATAATACAATTAAAGTATGGGAGTAAAAAATAGCATATCACGCAATGTGCATTTAATGATGGCTATTAAGACACGAGTATGAAAATTACGATACGAGCCGAAGGCGAGTGTCGTAATGAATACAAATAACGTATTTATACTCTCACAAATGAGTGGGTTCTAGACCCCTTTGACATTCAGGCTTGGTGTACTTACGGGATTACTTACTGTGGCTAATTTATATGCCGCTTCTTTTATATTTTTCTGGTGCCATCTTCTTTTGTCAGAATTTCCGTATCATTCGATTTGATTCGATGGTCTGCTACTCAAGCGTGTTGTAGCAAGCAGGATTTTTTCAGTTTCTCCTCGTATATGTCATGAACGATAAAGAACTTGAAACGATAATTAATGTTGCGCAAATATAAGCTTGGTATGCATTTAAAAGCGTTATAGATAGATTTTTAAGTAAATACAAGCAACCGGACTACAAAACCCTTGTTGCAAAGTGTTACATACATTTTATGATCTGGATACCAAAACTGATTGAACATAGGTGTGATGCTGATCAGAAAAGCATGATGTTCCAGATGCAACCCATAACAGAAGCACTTCAAAACGTTGCTTTAGAGAACAAGGAACCAGATTAGTCTCATCAAAGCCAATTTACGTAATTGTATTAGATATTTCGGCTTTAGTTTTGAAAATAATTATATTTTTTATATAAATTTTGATTTTTGCTTGAACAATTATATAAATACTTTTTTGTGGAGAAACCTGATGGGATAGCAAAATATGTTAATGTCAGTGGAAGCAGAGCTTAAAAACAGAGAGCAACAGTTATCAAAACAAAATTATTCAAAAATAAATTGACTACCTTGCGAATATGCGTTTCCATCGCATTCAAGTTACGCCTACTGTCACGTTAGACACATTTGAAAGTGTAAAGATTCAGACACCGTCTACATAAGGTATATTATACATAGACTAGTTTTTATATTTTGTAGACACAATTGCAAACGATAAAAATCTAAAAGAAAATAAAATAACCAGAAATCCAGAATTTATTTGTAAACAAACACGGCAGATATGGTTTAATTAGACTGTATTCAGTGCAGTCATCTTCCTGTAGGACAGGGACATATATTTAAGAGAATATATTTTTACCATTTTTAGTATTGAATTTCATCATTGACTTGTAATTATACGAGGGCGACCTAAAATGTTTCCGGAATCGGCAAGAGATGGCGCACGAAGGTTGAAGTGTATTCATTGGTCGGCAAGGGCAACCCTTTTTATAGCACCTGTCAAAATTTCAGACATCTACTGTCAATAATTGTTATTTAAGAGTGTGTTTTGTGTAGCAATGGAGGCGGTTTCGCAAAAATGGATAAAATCGAATTTCATGCATTGATAAAACACTTCTGGATGGCTGCGAAAACGGACACGGAAATTCGAAATATTTTGCTAGGTTCATGGCGGATCTACTCCCTCATTTTCGACCATCAGCTTCTGGATGAGCGAGTTCAAACGTGGCCGCACAAGCACAAGTGACGAACCACGCAGTGGACGCCCAAAAACTGCTACCAACGATGAAATGGTCGACAAGATTCATGATGTCGTGTTAGCCGATCGCCGATTGAGCTGAATGATATATCAGAGACAACAGGCATCATAGAAGAAAGCGTTGGCCATATCCTACACGAAATTTTGTGAATGAAAAAGCTTTCGGCGCGATGGGTACCGCATTTGCTCACACCAGCGCAAAAACGAAATCGTGTGACCGTTTCGGAGGAGTGTCTGGCCAGGATTCAACGCAATCCAAGAGATTTCTTCATGCGTTCGTAGCCGTGGATGAGACTTGGATCCATCATTACATACCGGAGACCAAGGAACAATCGAAGCAGTGGACTTTTCCGGGCGAATCAACTCCGACGAGAACAAAGACCGTTCCATCGGCCGGAAAGGTCATGGCGACCAGTTTTTTGGATTCCCAAGGTGTGGTCCTTATCGACTAAATGCAGAAGGGAAAGACGATCACGGGGCAATACTACAGCGATTTATTGACCCGATTCGAAGTAGTATTGAAGGAGAAACGGCCTTGTTTGCAGTGGAAAAAAGTGCTTTTTCACCACGACGATGCATCGGCTCATTCATCACGCATCGACTTGTCTAAATTGAATGGGTTGCGCTACGAATTAGTTTCTCATCCACCATATTCACCGGACCTAGCCCCCAGCGACCTTTTCCTATTTCCCAAACCTGAAAAATTCGCTGGCAGGAAAGAGATTTGCCTCAAATGTCATCGCCGCTACAGATGGCTATTTTGCACACCTCGAAACATCCTACTTTTCCGACGGTTTGAAGAGACTGGAGCACCGTTTGAAAAAGTGTATTGATCTTCCAGGAGACTACATCGAAAAATAGAAATAAAAAACCACACCAATACCGTGTTTTTCTTGTCGATTCCGGAAACATTTCAGGTCGCCCTCGTATATTTGATTTTCTCGGAACATCTTTTAATCGGAACACTGCTACTCGACCCTGATGGCATTGGATAATATTCACTTTTTATGAGAATTATATTAATAAATGTTTTTCGTAATTATCTGTGTTATACAATACCATGAAGTTATTTAATTAATGATAGGTGTATTCTGCACGCTAATTACAATAATAAGAATAATAATTGCTATTGCCATCATTATTGTCATAAAAACGGTTATGCAATATTTTTGAGGTCAGGACAATAATTTTGATGTTTATATAATATAAATAATATTTTTTGTAGTTTAAAAGTTTGCAGAACATATTCTGTTAATTTTATCATCATATGTACCAACTCTCTATATTCCGTTCGACCAAGAGGTGAAAGAAGATATATATCCAATATCCAACACTTTTATTGTGATAAATTTATATAGGTAAAATACGATCTCTTATAAGATACTAATGGCTTTGCCAATTGATTTCAAAAATAAGAGTACTTAAAAGTAAAGCGTTGTGTTAAGGAAATGCCATATAATTACTAACACTTATCAAGCCTTGTCCATTTCCTAGGAATCTAATACTAGAAACATGCATGATATTCGAATTCCTTATGTTATAGAAACAAATTATAGTTTCCGTTGTCTTCAATACAGCCATAAATAGAAATAGAGTTAAACGTATTCAACTGATATTTTAATTAATAAAATGCAATAGTTATCAAGTTCATTTTTACTTTTTGTGCATGCGTGCGTACGTGTGTGTGTCAGTGTGTCTATGTGTGTATGTGTGCGTCGGTGCGTGCGTGTGCGTGTGCGCGCGCGCGCGCGCGTGTGTGTGTGTGTGTGACCACAATAGCGGTCAAACGGCTAAATCTATCAATTGCAAATTTTATATTTGAAAGTATAATCTTCCTTTTGAAATCTGATTAGATTTTTAGTAAAATCAGTAGGCCTCCGACCTACTGCTATTTCTGGTAGTAGTTTACTTCAGCAAAAAATTTAAAATCAAATATTTTGCCAACTACCAAATTTCAACAAATTTATACAGAAATCAAATGTACTCAAAAGTGAATTCGAGAAAAATTCCATTAGAAAGGTTTTTATAAATGCCTACCGCAGTAGGTCTCTTATTCTTATCGAAAATCAGTTTTTTCTAATATCTGACAAATCATATTTTTTTCGGCAGATACATTATTATGAGTATCATAAATATATTTATAGATTTATGAAAAGTACAAAAGCATTGGGCTGGATTTGAAAGAAATTTTGTCTAAAAGAAATTAAAAAATTCGGATCGGAAGTAATAATCTTACTCTTATCGAATAGCACTTTTTTACAAATATCTCGCAAATTATGCATCCTATAGAGAGTTATTAAGACAATAGAAATACTTAGAAGATGTATTGTATAAAAAATTCTCAAAATTTGAACCTGACGTAACACATTTACAGCTTATTTTTTTAAGAAGATAGAAATATTTCAGAACAACTTTTGTATATTTGAATCACACATACGTATAAAAATCGTATAAAATAATTAATCGGAACTGCAAAGGATTGCACCAACAGCAATTGCATAATTCAAACTTAGCAGATTTGGTTGAGATCAATAGAACAACACAATGCATACAAGGTCATCAATTTTCTTGGTCGTCCAGTATTTGTTTATAATGAAAAATAATTTTGGGCATTACCTCTCATCATTATTTCGTATATATGCATATAGTAAAAATGATGTCAGTTCTCCTTGTTTCTCGTGTAGGTATTACATGTGAGAAATATCTGTCGTGTAACACCGTAGACCATAATGGATAAGGCAAATGTCAATACAAATCAGTAGACACACAAGTATGATTGGGGAAAAAAAGTTCTTATGCGACTACTACTGGTCGGTTTTCTCTAGTGGATATAAAGCCTTACTGGTCAGCTCAAGCAATGAGTTACGATAGCAGTAGGTATGTACATATTCCACCACGCAAGTATTTTTAATATTTGTATTAGCCCATTTCACAAGCAGGTTCACAACACAATCGTCGGGCGTTTGTCTAGAGTAGTGGTTCTCAACCTTTTTTCGCCTAGCGCCCACTTATTGGATTTTGTATAGATCCCAGCGCCCACTGCAGAAAATCGCGAAGGGACACGTCATGGACTACGACTATGGATTATGGACTAGTTAACCTGGGCACAGTAATTAAAACAAGAAGTAATAAATTCTACCTCTAAATTTATTTAAAAATATTAATTAATACAAACAAAAATTATTATTGAAATATTGAATTTTATTTAACAAAATTAAATTAATAAATTTGTGAGCCCAACCCATGCAGTCTTCACTAATGCGATCCTTGAGGTTGGTGCTTGCTCACCAGCTCTTTCACGCGAGGAGTCAGCAGAGACAAATAAAGCCGCAAGTCCCCTCTGTTGACCATGTCCAGCCTTTTCCTCTTGTCTGAGTGCAGAAATGTAGCCGCACTAAATCCGGTTTCCACTAAATATGAAGTCGGAAACGTGAGAAGAAGCTTGTGAACAATTCCCCACATTGTAGGGAATAGTCCTGCCATGCTGTGGTTCTGCCAGAGTTTCTTGAAGCCTGTTTTGATTCGGACTGTGCAATCCTCGTTGTTGCGAAGTTCCACCAACTTCTTCTGCAATTTAACGTCAACGTCTTCCAGCACGACTCCAAACGGGTCAGTGATCCAGGCAGGTACATCCAGTTCGATGAGGTCTTGGAAGCGCGATGTAAGGTCCTCTTTTAGTTGCTGAAGATGAGCCCCATATCGAAGAAGATCTTCATCTGTGGGTGTCTCTGTCATTTGATTAATTTCACTAAATTGGTAAAGTTCTTTCCTAACGATATTACTGCGGAGAAGGGCCAGCTTGTCGATAAAGGTGGTCACTGCGCTCTTGCAGTCGATGAGTGTCACCAGTTTACCTTGAATCTGGAGAGACAACTCGTTGAGTTTCCTGAAGATTGTAGCCAAGTAGAAAATGTCGAATTTGTGTTTCTTCAGCTCACCGGCCAACTTCTCATGTTTGACTTGCAGGAAAGTGACAACTGAATCGAACATTTCACAGAATCGAGCCAAGCAGTTGCCCTTAGAGAGCCATCTCACGTCGGTGTGAAGCAGCAGCCGATTGTAGATCTCCTCATTTCCCTGGCAGAGGTTGCGGAATAGTCGATCGCTTTTTGCATTTGTTTTTATTACGTTCACGGCCGTGATCACGAGATTGAGAGAGTCATGAAGGCTGGGGGCAGCCGTTTCGCTGCAAGATGCTCTCTGTGCGCTACGCAATGTATGCAGATGATATCTGGATGCTCCTTCTTGAGAAGAGCAAGGAATCCCTTGTATCGCCCAACCATTGCTGGTGCTCCATCTGTTGCGCAGGAGTGAATGTTGATTAGCGGGATTTTCTTTTCTTCAAAGTACTTCTTGACAGCAGCAAAGATGGATGTACCAGTTGTGTCAAGGGGTATGGACTCTGCAAACAACATGTCCTCTTTTGTTTCCCCAGTTTCGTCGAAGTACCTCACGTAAGACATGAGAAGGGCAGTGTTATCACTCAAAGTCGATTCATCAAGCTGGATGGAAAAGTTGGTCTTCTTGAGAATGTCCACCAACTGGATTTCGACATCACTTGCCATCTCATCTATTCTTCTGGAGACCGTGTCGTTGCTAAGGGGGATAGCCTTCACTATTTCTGTCACATTCCTATGTAAGACAGTCGAAATCACCTCTTTCACGGCAGGCAGAATCAGTGTTTCCCCCACAGTGTGCGGCTTGCCAGCCTTTGCAATCATATATGCAATGTTATACGATGCCAGCAGGCCATCACGCTGAATCTCTTTCACCTTGGCAAAAGCAGACGAAATGGACGGAGTAGTTTTCTCCCTGTCATCACGCAGTTTCTTGAAGTATTCTGCGGGCTTGTCCTTTTTGTCCGAATGCATCTTTTCTAGATGGGCACGCATACGAGGGTTTCATACCTTCATTTGAGAAGACATTGGAACAAATGAGGCACATCGGTCTTGTGCGATCCGCTGGGCTTGGTACGAAACCGCAGGCTATATAGTCGACCGAATACTGGCGTACCACCTTCTGTTTTTTGCCTGGAGGGGCCATTGCTGTCGTGTAAAAAAGACCTATGTTAAACAATTTTGGTTGGAGCAATATAATTAAAGTATTTTGTATAAATTAGATTTCTAAAATAATTTGAGTTATTAAAAACATTACCAACATCAATAAATGATTATTACCTGTAATAAACGGTTTTCGATTATAAAAATTGCTCTACCTAGTTTTAATTCAGCTCAAATATATATTGTTTATTTTATAACAGAACCGTGTGTGATAAATGTACAATATTTTTGATTAACACTCTGTTAATTAATCACACAACTATCGCACACTGAATATTTGTCTCTGTTCGAACGTTATCGCTGACTATCGTAAATAGAATGAATCATGCGAATAATGACTTCGCTATATATACCGCACTGCATGGAATTCTCTGGAAGTCGAACTCTCTCGACCTTGGAACATTCGAGATGCGGTCCACTATACTCACGTTGACTCACAGAGTCCGCGCGTTGCGTCATACATACAATAACATAGTTAAGCACAGAAATAGAAACAGCATGTACGTAACCATAGCAACGATGGGGTTAACAATGCATAATAGGAACATTGGTGAGCGCGGATATTAAACATTTTGCATTTTTGTATAATTTTACTATTTTTTTACTGTGTAGTGTAGCTTTACCTTTACACCGTACAGCGTCCACCCAAAATCCTCCGGCGCCCACTGGTGGGCGCTACCGCCCACGTTGAGAACCACTGGTCTAGAGCGATCTCTTTAATAGCAAATATACATATTACAAACAGCTATTTCTAATATTTAAATTATTGAAAACAATACAGCAAAATGCAACATGTGTTTTATTTATATAGTTTTATTTATATTTAGTTGGCTTAAGTCATCTGAAATTATGACGTTTTTTATAGCGTTGTTGTCAAATCGCTTGCTTTGATGTACGGCTTTGACAAATTGGTTATTGATAGTTTTGTCTGAAGGTTCGACATTATTTGAATTATTTATGTTGTGATAACTGGTTCGTGTGGAAAAGCAAAATCATTTTTGGTTTAATATGTGTACAGATGTAACTATTTAAATAATGTTATATAATTATAATGACATTAAATATTTATGCTTGTCTGAATTTTTTAAATACAATCATTCCAGTAAATTATTATCTACTTACTACAGAGGTACTGAAATAAGTAGAAACTGTGGAGGTAGCTTTATCTTGATAATTTCTAAGAATTACTATCAGAAATTTAGAATATATAATATTTAAGTAAATCTTACTTGCATACATAAAAATGGCCAAACTATCCAATATTATAAATGATTGCTTATTTTAAAATATTGTGTCATTCATTTACAGATTTTGCCGTCCATTTATTTTCATATTTTTTATTGTTATTAACATAAACTACTTGATGGATGCTTATTTTATTTTAAGTTTGAATATATTGATATAGCATGGTAAGTTAGATTAAAAAACTAAACTGTTTTCAGGAATGTTGCTAATGTATTCCGGAAAAGCTTATAATTTTGATGAAAGCTATATAATAATATCGAAACGTCACCACGAGGAAGATAATGCCAACCTGCGGGCCGTCCGAGACACAGGAAAGATAAATCGAGAAGGGTATTATCGCGGATACATAAAATACAAGAAAGAGAAAAATATCGGGTAAATTCCGCTGTAGAGCACGGTTATCCCACCTTATTCCTTGGCTACACCTTACTGATGACGACCAATAAGTCAGAAACACGTGTCTACGGTTGCTCTACAGCGGAATTTTATATATATTGACATAGGGTGAAAACATGCACTTAAAATAATATTATAATAATATTGATGTTTGAAGAGTTTACTGAAGTTTATAAAATTGTGATGTGGATTTAAATAGTTGAATTGAGAGATAAGTTATTTGTTGCATTCAATAAGAATATAATTTGTTAAATTTACATACAATTTAAAATACACCCTATATATGGTAAACTAGTACAGTTTCATTTTTCATTGTAGTTAACCATAAGCTGGAAAGAAGAAATTTAAATATTAATTGTTCTGTTAAGATGTGTATTATGAGTCTGTAAAAACTTAAGTAATTGACGTTGATGATTTGATCAGGAAATGAGAATTTAATTTGGATAGATAAATCAATTGTTATGATGATAAGTTCGCGGGAAAAATTCAAATTTAGGAACTGACATTTGAAAATTAATTGATTTGAAATAATTTGAGATACGTTATTATGCATGAAAATGTTACTAAATTATAGAAAGAATTAAAATAATAAGTTTATATCACTTTAGAGAGTATTTATGGAACATAAAAGGATTTAAAAGTTATATTGATTATAGAAATACTGGTGTAAAAAGTTCATTGGCTAAATTAGAAATTGAGAGAATCGTCTAGGTAATAAATAAACGTATGGAGAATAATTTAATAATTAAAAAATAAAGTGGTAAGATTTTTTCGTAAGTATAAAATTCTTTACGAAATTAACGCGATATTAATCTAAAAATAGCAAAGAGGGATAGAAATAGGATATTAGTGCATTATACTATAATTATATGCGATATCAAATTGTTAAAGAAATGTTAAGAAAGAATTGTTATTATATAACAACAAAAGGTATATAACTTACCAATTTTGAAGAGGAATCGTGAATATTATGGATTTGTACTTGAAGAACTATCTTGGTTAATCAGTTCAAGAAGATAAGGCTGATATAGTCCGACTAGAGGTGTAGTATTCCAATTTGTAGTGAAGAATTTCGATTAGATTGAAGAATTCCGATTAGAGGTGTAGTTTTTTAATTTTGAAGTAAAGAATTTCCCAGTAGAGGATCAGTATTCCAATTAGAGAGGAGCAGAATTCCAATTAAAGGTGTTACATTCTAAATAGGACACAGACGAGAGCTGATAAGGATGCAGTACTATTCAAATAGGATTCAACAAGAATTCATATCCAGCGAACATCATAAGGATCGACAGAATCTTCAGAATCATCCTGGACTAAGGATAACAATCTACAAGAAATATATCCTTAAGTATTCAAATTTCTTTTCATAATATTTGGTCAAAATTAATCAGAAATCGTTTTACAAATATTATTATATGATTATTATGGTAGTAATATCTATCAGATAATATCATTTTCTATATTTTATTGTGAAAAAGCATTGTAATATACCAGATACAATTTATAAGCGACATATAATTAGCATATCTACTTTCCAGTAAAGGTGTAAGATAGACAACTTACATTACAACGATAATAACGTATAACAGATTAATAAAGAACAGGATAATTATTTTATTACAAAATAGAATCGTTGTAATTAGTTGAAACTCGGCTTTCTATGGTCTAGGCATATAACTACTTTAAACTGAGTATTCGGAAATATTGAACACGGAGTCAATTTCCAATTCCATCTCGAACAAGGCAAATTTAATCGATCCTCAGAACGTTACCATGATTTGTATCTAATTGTAAAGTTCTATGTGACCTTCATGTTAAGACGTTAAGACTACTAATTCCTTAATGACGTTGAAAGTTGAAGTTGGTAGACCGTATTGTTGTAACTAACTATTAATTAAAACAAGTCGCTTGAGAAATTGGTTTTATTTTCACATTTAGTTTGCAAGAAATTTGCATAACAAACCGTACATCTAATAAAATAATATTTGAAAAAACTAGCATCAGAATAGAACTGTAATATAATTTTTCTTCTATGCTCGTAGATACGCTACATATTTCCGTATTTACACTACTCATAAGTTTGCTTGTTGGAAATCTTATTGATTTAAATTTGTAAATAATTTTATTCTTGATTGTTTTACTCCACGCATAAATATAAATGTGCCAATATCACATATTTGTTTGTTAAGTTTTTAATACATGCGTCTTAACACATCTACTTAGAATACATAATTTGCAAAATATTTGCAAAGAAAATATTATTTGACAAGAATAAAAGTATTACTTTTGGTCCAAATTTTTATATTTTGGTTATATAAGAATTGTTTTAAATCAAGCTCTAAATACATTCATGCTCACAATAAATCTGTATAGAATCCATTACTTGCGATATATTTGTTGTTGTTTTTTTTTTAAGAAAAATTAGCACATTTTACAAAATTTTGTTGGAGTCTTCAATTAATTCTTCATTTATCTTCTCATACTTTTTTATTTTTTCTGTTGTCAGGTATATATGGTGTTACTCCTCTAGAAGATTTCCATGTACATTTAGCATTATTTGGGTTTTGCATAAATTGGGAAACTTTTAAAGTCTTTTCGAACTTTGCACAAAATCCATTTCTACTATCACAAAATCAAGACAAACCACAGTTTCTTGAATACTGTGACTTACATATACACATTTATACGTAAAACGTATATGCATATATGCATGTGTTTGAGATACACACATACAGTTTCTTGGTTTGCAACAGGTAATCCATTTAATATACAAGAAATTTACTGCAAAATTAATTTAAAAAAATGAGGTGTGGCCACCACACGACTTTCTAATACGTATGAGCGTTTCAATTTATACAAAAGTTTTTCTAAATTGTGTTAAATACTTTTATCTTCGTTGTAAAATAAACCTGTGAGTAAGTTACTTCAAGTCCAAATTTGAAGAACTTATAATAATACTATTTCTTTCCCTCTTCTAAGTACTTCTATTCTCTTAATAATCTCTATAGAATGCATACTTGGCAAAATATTCCAAAAAACTTCTACTCCCAATTTCGAATTTTTTTCATGCAAAAGGTATTGAAAAATAAGCTTTAAATACTTTTATACTCGTAATGTATCTGCCTAGAAGGCATAATTGATTTTCGATAAGAGTAAAAGACATACTTCCGGTAGAAATTTCGAAAAACTTTTTTAATTAAATTCATCTCAATCACCTTTTTGTTCATAGGACTTCAAAGAGTGGATATCTGCAAATCTCGGGGTCGAAATATTTTCGTCATCACACGTATAAGAAAGCAAAATGCATCATTCCTTCCATAGTCGCAAAAAGCTCCAAAGTAGTGGTAATTAATATATTGGATAGGAATTCAAGAACTTTTTTTAATTATACTTCTCATCTGCGTAATATGCTAAAATAGTCGTTCAATCAACACAAGAAAAACGACACATAACAAAATTTGTTGTGTTCATTGAATAAATTAATTCGATTTTCACCCACTGATATGTAAGATGACAAATTTATTTCAGTAGCATTATCTCTTTTTGTTAGATAGTTTGTATAATATACACATACATTTTTATTTGTGTATTATCTGAGAAATTGGACTAGATTTTCACAAATTTATTGTATTCGTTAAGTAGATTCAAGTTTGGAAATAAGAATTTAGGTATTTAATTAAACTCGGTGTGTAAATCATAAATCACGTTTTTGAATTTTATGCATGCTGCCGTGAACAGAATTAATCTCTATTATTAGTAAGGCTTCGAACAGCCTTCGACGTTAACAATAGGCGTGTATAGGTAATGAGATCAAAGGATTGCTCGGTGTTAAAATTAACGTCATTCTTTTAATACATACATATACACGGTGTGATGATAAAGTTTGAAACAAGCTGTATAAAAGCGTTCTATAATGTTTTTAAGAAAATCGCTCGGCCAAGTCAATTCTTTTGTTTAAAACGCCGTCTTTTAACGAATTTTTTTATCGACGTCATTAGTTTTTACACAATGACGTCATCATAACTTTTTTAAATGGCATCCTTCACTATTTTATTCAGTTTTTAATAGATGTTATTACTCCTTAAACTGTGATGTAGAAAAATTGATAGCTTACATAATATTTTTTTTAAATAAATGATCCATTTACAAAGTAAAAATTATTTCAACAAAAATCTTAATTTAAATCAACTTAACTGGGAAAAGTTTGACACAGTTATCTAAACTGTAAAAGCCAATCTAACTTTTGAAGTTAAGAAAAAAACTGGCACATTTAACTGAACGGGAAAGAATAGAGATGTTAATAATGGTTGGATAGGTGATAGACTAAGAACTAACGCGGAAGCTTGTGAGTACTTCAATCAAGCACATCCTGATAGTACTTAAAGTTGTCTTTAAAGCAATCTTTAAATTATATTGCTATTCTTAAAGACCTTCTCGTAAATTGTATTAATATTATTAACTCTGGATGCTTCATGTATCGAAGTCGCGGTAAACGAGCTTCCGCCACACCCTGATCAGTAGGGATCGGCAGTCAGGGCTACATTGGAAAGCAGAACTTAAATGAATAATATAAATCGAATTGGGCACATTAATAGTAATGATATCACTATTCCTGTGCCCTATTCGTATTAAATTAGGCATATTGATAGTGATGACTACGTTTAAGGAAGCAGAAGTATAAAATCTCAATGTGATGCTAAACCGTAGTTTACTTGTTTTTATGTTATTGTATCATTGAAATGCAAACTTATATATTTCAAAAAATAAACAGGTTCATCATTTAAGCAGGAATACTGTGAAATTGTGTATACTTATTCCATTGCTTTGTATATAGATGAATTAATAATGATTCGTGATTGTAGATATATTTTAGCAGTGCCTTTGAGAATAATTATCAATATGTCCATTACAACATCTGTTTTCCCTCAAGTTTGGAGGAATACTAGAATCGTTCCCGTACATAAGAAAGGAGATCGCTCATCTCTGTATAATTACAGATCTATTTCCATATTATCAAATTTTGCAAAGATATTTGAGCGAGTACTGTATATTTGCATCTATAATCATACAGTTTCTTTTATTGCACCCAACCAGCATGGATTTATGTCGGGTGGTTCTACGGTTACGAACCTGGCTACGATATCTCAGTTTATCTGCGAAACTCTAGACAAACGTGGACAGGTTGATGTTATTTATACGGACTTGTCGAAAGCATTTGACATGATTGATCATAAAATTTTAATGTCCAAAATCAGTTCTCTGGGTTTCTCTCCCTCCTGTGTTTCTCTACTTACATCTTATCTGCATCAGAGGAGATGCTATGTAACTTACAACGGCTACTCATCAAATGACTTCGTTCTCACCTCAGGAGTGCCACAGGGATCAAATCTGGGTCCATTATTGTTCATTTTATTTATTAATGATTTGCTTCTCAAGATGGATTGCCCTGTGCTTGGATACGCGGATGACATTAAGCTATACTCAGAGGTCTCAATATTGGATGATATAAATAAACTCCAACACAACTTAGATGTGCTAGTTGAATGGTGTGACTCTAATAAACTCAAGCTAAATGTAAACAAAAGTTGCGTAGTTTCGTATACTCGTGGTTTCCTTAATAGTTCATCTGCGTACTTCATTAACGGCACTAACATAAAAATGGTACCAGAAGTTAAAGATTTGGGAGTCTTATTTGACTCAAGCCTTATTTTCAAATCACACATTTCAAGCATATGCTCAGAGCCTTCAAACTCCTTGGTTTCATCATGCGGATTTCTAAGTACTTCAGAGATATGTCACTGCTTAAGTCATTATACTCTGCATATGTTGTGAGTAAAACAGAATATGCCGCCTTCATTTGGTATCCCATATATGCCTGTGATACCTTACCTTTGGATCGGATACACAGAAAATTCTTGAAGTTTCTGTCTTTTAAACATGATGGAATTTATCCGGAGAGGGGCACATCACAGGAAGAGCTACTAACGCGTCATGACATGACTTCTTTGTCCGGCCGGAGAGATACTCTGTGTGGAAAGTTTTTATATAAGCTCCTGTCTAATAAAATTGATTGTCCATTACTACTTGAGCGGTTGTCCTTTCTTGTTCCGCGATTTAACACAAGATATGGATGCACTTTCTTGGTACCATTTGCACGGACAAACATAATGAAACGTGCACCAATTTATACGTTATCCCGTCTGGGCAATGGACTGTTTGAGGATGTTTTTACCTAAATATGGATGAACATTACTGCGTTGCTGAATATTATATATACATATATTTTTCGTTTTTTTTTTTTTAAATTCATATTGAGAATTTTATTTAAATTTATATTACATTGTATTGAATTGTATACACGAATGATTATATTTATCCTGTTATTGGGCACTGGCCTGTTGGGTAATAAAGATTATTATTATTATTATTATTATTATTAAAAGATTTCAAATACATAATTAACAGCCTATTTGAATGTAGCTAAACAAACTGAACATATATTTAGAGAGCGGCTGGATTTAAAATACAAACACATTTGGTAATTGGGTGCTATACCTTCTAAATAATTTGTCAAGTCTCTGATATCAAGATACTTACAATACTGACTGGCAATCCTATATTTTTTAAGTTTTTTAGAAAGAGCATAACCGGCAAGAATCTGTTCGTAATGGAGATCACAACTAGATTGCACTTTACGTAAACCATCAATAAATTTCCATATTGTAGGATGTTGCACACCAAGTTTCGTTTGAAAAAGTCGATGAGCTACTTCGGCATGTAAATTCTAAATTACCGTGGATGGTCAAAGAGTGTTTTAATCCAATCTGTATATTGCACGGATGTTTGTAAAATTCGTCAATTTACGAATCTTGTACGCTTTGCAATCATTTTGTTTGATTAAATTTTTGGTAAACATCAAATGACTCATTTACAATTTTGTTTTGTTATTTAAATGAATATTAAAAGGACAAAGCTCCTATTTTTGCTTTAATCCAGCTGCTTTTTAGATACATTTCGAATTGACTTTCATTCGAATAGTCCATGTACGAGTATTAAGTGTTCAAAGGTATCTGTACTGATGGGTCTGGTAGAAATGTTAAAAAAAAACATTACTATCAATTTATTAGGTAAATATCGAGTAATCGTGATACAAAAATAATTAAAATTTACGGGGGCATATTATCTACTCCTGAATAGTTGTTCGCTGTATGTGTAGATGATATTTCGCGTCGATTTATTCCTGCAATGAGATGTCCTAGGCCAGCGATGGCGAACCTTTTTGAGACGTGGGTCAAATTTTATTCATTATTTTTTTTAGTACTAGCTCGTTGGTCACTAAGTGTTTGAATGAACAAAGGGTAAAGAAAATTACATAAAATATGTACCGTAAAATGGGGCGAAATTGATCATTTCTTTTTTATTTTTTACTCCATTTTCGTTTAGAATGGCAATATAACAGTGATTTTTCCACAAGTGGGCGTAGTTACAGAATGCTTGGCCATCAGATTTTGTGAAAACAAAAAATAGTTTTTTTTAGGCTCACGGAAATAAATTAAGAAGTGATCAATTTTATACTTGCAGTGGGGTGAAATTGATCGGATAGATATTATCGTATAAAATGAAAGTATAAAGTATGTAGATGCGATCAATATGACCCCGAACAGATTATTTTGTAAGACAAAAAAGTTATAGAACTTTTTCATTTTCGGGGTGAAATTGATCATTAAGAAACCGTTTAACTTTAATGTTTTTTTGGCAAATTTTAAGTGAAATGAAACTACAAGAATATAAACTGATGATTTTATTTGAAAAGGAAGATAAGTACCTATTATATACTACAGAAAACATCTTAACAACTATATTTCTTTAATATCGATTACATGATCAAAATAGTATGCCTCTTGCTGACCAAAAGCTTTCAATTTGGGATTCGGAAGCCGAGCTATTATATCTGAAAATTCAGCTGTAAATTCGTCGCTTTCAATTCTTTTGGAAATGTTTCTTTGTTTGTCTACAGACTTCATTCCTAACAGTTCGATATCACCGTCACCTGCCACACCTTGGACTATTGCAACGTATCTATAGATTGTTTTCTTCCTTGAACCACCCAATACTTTTACCAACACAAAGTTTCCCTTCGTGATTTTATTCTTCTCTGGTGTTATATACTCTACTTCTTCTTCCTGAATATCTTCCATTGGCTCGTCATCTGAATTATCATTATCATTGGTCAATGATTCGGGTGCGCTGATTTCGCTATCTGAGTCTTCATCAGGTGCAATCACACTTTTGCCTGGTACAACGATAAGTTTTTGTCGTTTAATATTGCGTCTGGATGGCATGGCTGTAAACCTTTGTCCTTGCAAATAAGCAACCAAAACATTATTGACTTCATTGGCAACACCGTTGGTGTTCTCTGGCGGAATTTTTTTCAAAACGGCGTCTGGATTTAACGGTGTTATTCCAGCTGCTTTAAAGGACGATATCAAATCCTTTTGTATAGCACCATCAACGAACTTCTTATTCATTTCTAGCAATGTCGCATTTAGTAAGTATGGAAAGTCCTTCTTATCAATAGATGCCGCAAGTTTATTTGTAGCTTTCCATCTAGTCAAAACAGCCCTCCAAGCAATTTTGAATGGCCGAAAAAATCCAACATCCAAGGGTTGCGTTAGATGAGTGGAATTCTTCGGGAGACAAACAAATGATATATTATTTTCTGCACATAGCTTTAGTACCTCATTCGTGAAGTGAGACGATAAATTGTCGCCTAATAAAACTTTTCGCCCTTCCAGTCTCTTGGCATGCGGTAGATAGGAAGAAATAAACCAATCTCCAAAAGTTTGGGCATCCATCCAACCGTGATGCGTCCGGGTATAACGGGAACCTGTTGAGCAGCACCTTGCATCACAGCATGGTAGCCCTTTTGGACCTTTCTCAGTCCACTGCACCCACATTTTTTCTGATTTGTAAATCACGTAAGGCGGCAAGAGCACTCCCGAAGCGGAACCGCATATCATAATTGATGTTGCACTTTTAGTGAAGTTACAAATGCGTTCTGGGTATTTAGTTCCACTACGGAACAGCATTTTGTTTTGTCCCGGATTGTCTTGCAAATTGGTTTCATCATAGTTGAATATATTTGACGCTGGAATTCCCTCTAATGTTACTTTCAGATTTTCGAAATATTCAACTATAATTTCTCTTGACACATCAGCACGAGTTCGTTTAATATTTGCTGCTAATTTATGGGATACTATGTTTTTATACCTGTGCAACAGAGAATATGCCCAATCTCTACCCGGCAAATTATGATCAAATTTTTCCACAGTGCGGCCCTGGCTATCTAGATAGTTTTTTGCAAGTTGCCTAATGTCCATAATAGTCAAGGGAAACCCCCAGTCTCCACAAATAGTGATAGACTCAATAAAAGACATTTCTTCATTTTTAGAAAACACCGACTGGCCACCATTTTTGTTAATACCCAGTCCATGATATCTATTATTTAGGGTGCCATATGGGACTTTATATATTTTAGCAGCCTTTCGCAGACTCCATCGATGGTCTATAACTTTCTCGAGAGCTTTTTCTACATTTTCTGGCTCATAATTTTTATAATTCCTCGCTCCAAGTTTCTTTTTGTATTTTCTTACCATCTTGAAACCCCTTAAATAAAGAAAAAACATATACCTATAAGCAACATAACTTACATTAAAATAAACGATCAATTTAGCCCCACCACTGTGAACAATTTCGCCCCACGGTGTATATTTCAAATTTACCGCCTTGCTAGTGAAGGCACCTTGAAATTATCTACACCAAATAGGTTATGAAAGACACATACTTACATTCATGGTGCAAAATAAGTTCAAAGTGGTTTAATTTTTAACGTACCTTCAATAGTTCTCCGCCAATCGAAAATGTAGATAGTGTTCACAGCTTTTTAATCGCGGTATTTTTTCACAAAATAACGAAATTTAGCACCACGAGGTACACACACGCCTTGGCCGTCAATAAGACTAAAGGTCTACAGGTTGCCTGCTGTATAAACTACAACGACTAACGCGCTAAATTAAAAAATATCGGAGTCGGATATAGTTTTCAATTTCGCCCCACAAAGTCAATTTCGCCCCATTTTACGGTATTATGAAATATTATTAATATATTTATATATGTATACATATTTATAAATATATAACAAAGTATGTATAAACATAAATTATTTAATGAGAAATGTGTTGCTGTTTATTTTCAGATAAATTTTTAATATCAGGTTCATATTTTGTATTCATTAGTTTGATACATTTGGCAGTTAATTCCCTTTCAAGTCTATTTCTATTAGAAGATTTTACAAAGTTCATTGAAGAAAACAATTTTTCACGCGAATATGTGGACCCAAACATCGTTAAAAGTTTTTTTCATTGATATAAAATTACTTGGTAAAGAATCCTACATGTTCAATATAATATTTTCAATTTTCACTGTGGGATTAATATTATCTGCACTACTTTCACACAGTTTTCCTTCTACTTCAGAAATCAAGTCTTCAAATTTTGTTTTTCACACTACGCTGCTTCGAAATTCCACTAATTCCATTTCTAAGTTATCTATACTTAGCCACATAAATTCGATTAACTCCATTAAAAACATTCAAATTGATTGAATCTCTCCTCAGAAGGTTATTTTATTTCCCGGAGAATCATTAAATATGTTTTAATTGCATTTTCTTGAATGTTGGCCGTATTTTCAAAAATTATTGTATTTTCAAAATGTCTTCTTAATTGCGAAAAATATTTCATAATTTTAATTTCTAAATCCTTACTAAAGATATCAAGTTTTGCCGTAAATGTTTTAATATTTTCATACATGGTTAAAACAATTAATCCTTGCCCTTGAAGTTTTTTATTCAGTTCATTAAAATGCTGAGTGGTGTCGCATAAAAACATTAAATCATTTAACCAATGTACATTGGATAATTCATCGAAACTATTATCTTTTTTCGATTAAAAAGAGCTGAATTTCATCTAATAACGTTACAAAGCGATTAGGGACTTGACCGCAACTAAACCATCGCACGTTGTTGTATGTCAAAATGCCAGAATAATTGCATTCAATTTCCTCTAAAAATTGTGCAAATAGCCGTTTATTAAGAGCTCTTGCGTTTATAAAGTTGATGATTTTTATTACAACTCACATTATACTGGAAAATGTTTTTAATCCATGTTTCGCACATAAAACTTGCTGGTGTATTATACAATGAAATTCGATCAGAGAATATGAAATATTTTGCTTGTTTTTCCCTACCATACTAGGTGCACCGTTTGTTGTTACAGAAACTATTTTCTGAAGGTCAATATTCATTTCTTTAAATGCAATATCAAATTCTTTAAAAATATCAAGACCGGTACACTTCCCTTTCAACGTTATTAGATTTATTAACTCTTCTTTCATTATATTTCCTGATTTATACCGAGCAAAAACTGCTAATTGTGCATAACCATCTACATCATTACTCTCATCTAAAGCAATTGAATACATTTCTGCATAATTTAAATCATTATGTAATTGCGAAAAAATATTTTTTTCTAATTCTATTACTCGATCCTTAATTGTATTTCGACTTATAGGTAACTCATTTATACGCTTTATAATCAAGTCTTTTTCTTTAAAATCAGCAAACAATGTAGGACTACATTCTAAAAACGCTTTTTTTTTTTACAAATTCTCCTTCTGATAGAGATTTCCCGTGGCCAGCAATGCAATGGGCAACTTGAAAACTAGCAGCTGTAATGTTGTTTTTTGGAACCAAAAAACTTTTTAAAACACTGCGTTGAGAAAAATTCTCTTTTTTCTTTTGTAAAAAATATGTATTTCTTTCTTCATCTGTTGACATTCTGAGATTAGAATGCAACGTTTCAAAATGTCTTTATATTATACATACGTGAAGTCACTTTTTCATTACAAATAACGCACATAACCATTTTATTCCTTTCAATCACACCATATTTATCAAACCATTGAGCTTGATATGGTCTTGAACTTGTATCGCTTGTTTTTAATTTTTTAACCGCCGACATAGTACAGGGCTATAATTAAAAATATATATATTTAGAATACAATAATTTCGGAATTTTTTTTTATTAACATACCTAATACACATTACTTTTAAATGCGTTCGAAATGGATGCCACTTATGTTAGTTCAGCACTGGTACTGACTGGTGACTGTTACATTCCCCCCACTCTATAAAGCAACAAATGTTCGCGTCAAGTTCCACAGCACAGGTATCGTGATACGATAGAAATAGAAAATCAGCTATCCCATGTCCACTTGGAAATATTTGTTTTCCATATAAAAAAATAATTTATAAAAACCAATGAGTGGGTTAGTTAAAAAGCTTGCGTGAGTCAATGTCTGACCCACGGGTCATAGGTTCGCCATGCCTGTCCTAGGCTGTATAATATTATTTCTTTCCAGGTATTCAGATCTCTAGCACGATTTTTTTAGCTAAGAAAAAAAGCACAACTTTGGTCTGACACTGCATTCTGAAACAGTTTATCTAAAATAAATTATTTTTGAAACGTGATATCGATTGTGCGAAACTAATTGCAATATTGCAATATCTAATTAATACACACAGAAACGTTCCATCCCCTCTTCAATGTCAGACGAGAAAATTTGTTCTCACTTGAAATTTCATTTGTCATTCTAGAAATTCTTGTTTGTTATTAATGAGTTAATTACATATCTTCTTTAAATGCAAATATAAAGCAAAATAAACATGTCATATATATTAGATATATGTATATTTTATTAATATCACTTTCTTCAGTCTATTTTAATTATTAATAAACATAAAATGCTATATATTATAAGACAATCTTACGCATTGTCGCTAAATATGTGTATATAATTTGTTTGCTTCTATTTAGCTTTACATGCAGGTAAACAAGCCATTGTAATTTTTGTGTGGTGTAAAATAAAGCATAGTGGAAGCATGTACAAATACCGCGGATAAATGCTAACAGTTCATTTTGTTTTTCTGTTATTAGTGTAGCTGTTCTTGTAAATAAAACTTGTGCCGCGGGTTGTCGGACCAGATGTTATGCGACTTTGGGTGCGGTTTCATTCAAAGTTACCGTTCTCAATATCAAGAATTATGTAATATTATTCATGATCTAAGAGTTTTCTATACATACATATATAATTAATTTGTAATACTTACCATCGCTCGGGTCCAATGAACTAAAATAGTCCAAACGTTTCAATTGTGCTAAAAAGTACTAACTTTCCTGAAAAATATTTTGTTGATGTAAATTTGTGATCAAAACAGTATTTAGAGGGACGTTTGGTGTTATTTTTATACAAAAGAACTAGATAAACCTCAGCTGATACAGGATATAGATACATTATAATTTTGCCACATACCTATCCACAATAAAATGTAGAATCTTAAGATAATTAGAATTAATTAAATAATTCTATGGTATATATTTCTATTTAATTTAAATTTTATGTTTCAATAAATGACAAAAATGTGCATTAACTTTAATTCTAAATATCCGTCTTCCTCCCTTAAGCAAACTAAACTGTCATGTATAATTTAAAAATTCCAGACATTGCTTTCAAGTTGCCGAACAATTTTTCTAATCGAGCTTTGTTGATGAGCTGGGGCACATTAATGAGGGAGATGTGTAGGTCACACGATTTTCTTATACGCGTGTGCGTTCCAAACTTACTATATACAAAGGTTGTAAACCAATACTAACATGTTTATTTTATTAAGAAGATAAAAGTATTTAAAACTTAATTTGTAAGTTAAGAAAAATCGATGCCTGCCACCAATTTTTGAATACTAGATTAAAGAAAAATTATTTCTCGTGCAAGAGACAGAAGATTTTCACAACTTTGTTTTATTTAGAAAGTCCCTGGAATTACCTATAGTAAACAACCTAATAAACATTGCATATGACGGTATTAAATTCTGGTGAACCTCGGGTTTAACGTCAATTGAAATACATATGTACATATATAGGTAATAACTACTGGGAATTTCTGTATTTATAGAGGTATTTCGTAGGAAGTAACTATAACCTCATTTCTTAGAATTTATAAATCATATGACGATACAGTTGTAATTAACTTACAGAGTGAATTAAAACGCGATTCATAATCGGGCTGAATGTGCGATTCATAAACCGCTGCTAAAGAAATTGTAAAAATTTAAAATAGGGAATAAAGCATATTACGTATCGGATTAGCTATGCAGAAATTTGTTAAATTACAGTTTCTTTGTGAATAGTGTAACTCGGTTATAACGTCAAAAACTCCGGTCCCGACGTTTACGCTATAACCGTGTTCTACTATATTTGCGAAAAACTGTATTTGATAAGAGTAAAAGTGTTACTTCTTGTCCGAATTTTGAAATTTTTTATATATAAAAATTGTTCCAACACGAACTCTTGTGCAAAATTTGCGAAATATTTGCAAAAAACAGCTATTCGATCAGAGTAAAAGTGATACTCCGGTCCGAATTTTGAATTTTTTTATATACAAAAATTGCTCCATCTTAATCTCTATATATGTACGTTTGTATTTCAGATAAATCTGTACAGAACACATAATTTGCAAGGTATTTGCAAAAAACTGTTTTTCGATAAGACAAAAAGACCTACTTCCGGTAGGAATTTCAAAAAACCTTTTTTTACAAAATCTTTCTAAAATTCACTTTTAAAGAAATTTATATTGTTTAGAAATTTGTCTAAACTTGGTAGATGACGAGATATTAGTAAATTTTGATTGACCGGTCTTCCGATTTTACTGAAACTCAAATCAGATCTCAAGAGGTACTGGTACCTCTATAATACTCTAGATCTCTATAATACTTTCTTATACTACGTATAGGAAAGCAAAAATCAAACGTAAGTTACATCTCTTAAATTATTGAATGAACTTTTGGAAAAAGTTAAATTATAGAAAATTATTTTGTGATACTTATCATCGTATAAATTATTCAATTCAGGTAAATTTAGCAGTTTTCATTAACATTTACAAAAGAAAATTTAATGTAAAGTACATTGAATGCCGAAGTTAGACGAACTAAATTAGAAACTAAACATTGTAAAACAGTTCTACCATAACATGCAGTGCTTATTTGGGCGAAATAAAACTAAGACGAGACTAACCCTTTCTTAGGACAAACACGAAACTCGTTTTACTTTCTTATACGTAGTATAAGGAAGTATTGTGATGATGAAAATTTTCGACCTCGAGATTTTTGCAGATGTCCACGTTTTGAAGTCCCCTGATACCAAAAAAGTGGTTTTTAAAAAATGTCTGTGTGTCTGTCTGCCTGTGTGTGTGTCTCTGTGTCTCTGTGTGTTTGACCACGATAGCGGTCAAACCGCTACAGATATCAATTCCAAATTTCGTATTTACGAATATAATCTCCCTCTTGAGAACTGATTAGATTTTGAGCAAAATCAGCAGACCGGAAGTAGTAGTTTACTTCAGTGAAAAAATCGAATTTTGCCAATATTTCGTCAACTACTAAGTTTAAACAAATTTATAAAGAATTCATATGTACTTAAAATTGAAATTGTGAACAATTTTATTAAAAATGTTTTTCGAAATCCCTACCGGAAGTAGGTCTTTTACTCTTATCGTAAATCAGTTTCTTGCAAATATTTTGCAAGTCATGCTTTTTAGACAGGTACGCTACGAATATCAAAGTATTTAGAACTTAATTTCCAATATCTTTTGTATAAAAAAAATTTCAAAATTCGGACTGTAAGTATCACTTTTACTCTTACCGAATAACGATTTTTTGCAAATATGTCGTAAATTATGCATTCTATGTATATCTATGAAGAGTACAAAAGTATTTAGAGTTGGATTGGGAATTTTTTTTGTATAAATGAAATTTCAAAATTCGGACCGGAAGTAACACTTTCATACGTATAAGGAAGTCGTGCGGTGGCCACACCTCATTTTTTGCAATTAGAACGCTATATAATATACACATTTGCATTGTTTCAGAGTTCTTACTTTCTACATGCATTTAAATAAATTGATTCGGAATTCCTATTTGGTATTGACCTTCATTTGCATCACGCAATGCCACATAGTCAATTCTTAACAATTATTTTTGGTATATTTTCTTTTCAATATATTGTACAAAATGTTCTAATAAAAAATATTTACTTTATTATAATAATATCCTACAAACAGTAAAACATCATATGTCAGGTAAACTCTTGTAAACTCTTTTCAAACATAAAGGTACTTGAGTAAATTTTATTCAGTTGTGCTCATTACAAATGCTTAGGAGTGTTGGTTAAGTAAATAAATAAATGAAAATTAGTAAAAACCATTAAAACAATGCATATGTAACTTTCGTGTGCTTACTACCAGAATAGCAATTAATATATTCGCAAATGAATTTCTAAAGAATATGATTAAAATATTAATTATAGGCTAATGGTAAGTACATAATAGTCTGAAGTCAATTCTGAAATTATAAAACATTGATCACTGTTTTGTTAACAGATGAATTTAGTGGAACATTAGGAATAGACCAGACTCAATGGAAAATGGTGATTAGAAGTTATCTAATTTTCTTTGTTATTTTACCTACACGTCGTAATTCATATTGTAGTAAGTGTTGGTGTTCAGTCTAGTATTTTAATCATAATCAAGCAACTAATCCTGTACACTGCTGAACATAGCTATGTTTCTTAGATCATTCCGCTATTCTCTATCATGTGCCTCTCATTGTCAATTGGTTTTGACAATGAGAGGCATTTTTGATTTGGTTATTATTTATTTATGGTGACATTTTTTTAAACTTATGTATATGGGCCATTATATGGGTATTTTTATTCTTTAAATGACAAATCCTATTCTTTTAACATTTAACATAGTCATGTTATAAACTTTTTCACAGTGGAAGCAAACATTTGTAAAATATATATTCTTCAAACTTAGTGAAGAATGACATTTTAACACATTTTGCTTTATTTCGTACGCAATTATGCTAATCTCCTTTTCTAACGTTTTGTTATGCTTTTTCCATGTACCCGCTTACCCCACTGCAGGTCCTGTATATGTTCCGTCTCATTTATTTATTTCGTTGATTTTGTCTTCTTTGTTATTCGTATTTAAACACACAAAAAATAAAAAAACGCGCAATCTTCCGTGAAGGTACGCGGTTTCTCTACATCGCGTAGGATTAGTATACGTATAGAATGGACGTTTTTTCAACGAGCCACGTAGTTAGGTTTCTCCAGTTGAAACGGAGGTATAGTCTTTTAAAATGGGCCTGCGGGACTAAGTAGCACAAGAAAACGAGATTAGTTTTCCGTAGTTTCCTTACATATTAATCGCTTGTACGAAAACTACGTAAACATTATGATTCTAATGACTATATCGTAGCATATTGAAGGTGTCTATTATTTCTCCATCTAGTGTTTTTATAGCCTATTTTGAAGCGTGGGTTTGGACATTCTTCATTTTTCAGTAATTGCTTCCTTTGAGAGGTTTAAATATTTAGTTAGTTGACTATTTAACACGAAAGTTGAGAACACTCGAAATAGTTATTTACGAACCAAGTGCGTGAAATCATATTTCGCGAATGAGTGACCAGTTTAAAGCGCGAGCCGAAAGGCGAGCGCTTTATGGACACGAATTCGCAAAATGTTTCACGCACGAAGTTTGTACAATATTTTTTGTACGAGAACTATAATAATAATACATATTGTTAAATACGTTATCGTTTATGACACACTACTAATCTCTTGATATTAATTAAAAAAAATTGAATTGGCAGTATTGATTATTTGAAGTGACATTTAATTTAAAATTATCAAATTCGAAAAATTCTATTTCATTTCCTTTTATTTTCATAGAAAAACAACGAACTGGGTAGCATATTATTAAGGTTAGGAATTTATGATTTTAAAATGTCACTAAATTAATCAAGTTCTAGGAAGTACCAACTTTACTTTTACGCACTCGTGTTTAAAGTGACTTTTTACGCACGCAAATCGAATTGTGAAATGACAGGTTTTGATAAGCGAGTACAAAAAGTTTATTACACTTTGCCTTTTAGCGTTAAGATATGTACTACTACGGGTTAGATTGCGCTAAACAAAGTATCCGTATAAACTATAATTATCATTGACACTCATTTTTTAATTAATTAATTGTTATATAGTTTCTTAACTAGTAATTTTGAACATAAATATTTACTTATGCGTTTATAACTCTTTATCGAGGAATAACAATAAAATCATTTCGATAAAAGCTGATTAGTTCCTGTAGAAAATTTATTTCTCAGCCATTTTCTTTGTAATTTAGTCGAGTTTATATTGCTTCTTTTGCGGGGACTTTAAACTTGTTATAATAAAATAACATGAAAAGGCACATACACACAACACAACAGAAAAAGTTGAATTCGAATGAGTATTTCTTATTATATTTCTCGGAAATCATATTAAATTTGTATTTCATGTAGAATAAGCATTAGAAAAATGTGAAATGAAATAAGAAAATATGGTCTCGTGATAGCGATACGAATGTATATTGTCGAATGGATATTGTTCACTTTATATTCAAAGTTTATTATGTGCTTACATAATACAATCAAGTAATGGGCCGAACTTTAATTACTGATATTTTGCTTTGTACGAAATATACACAACTGTTTTCTTACCACGAAATTGAATTCTCAAATTAAGCAGCTTATCTTGTTAATAGATCGCGACACACTGGAGGTACCCAGATAATTGCATAAAAATACAAATTATTTTATTACTGACAATGCTTTAATAATTACTTAATTATTATACATATTTAATCTTGGGGCTATAAGTTTGTTTCTGAAGTTGACTATTCTCTGCTAAATTAGCCTAACCTCTCATTGTTCCATTTACTCATATGATATATTGCTTTCGTTTCTCTTCTTACTGTTTTTGTTTTATAAGAATATCAGACTAACCCTTCTCATATATTACTAATATCGGGCTGCAATTAATTTAACATTACGTAGCTTATTTATATTAGTTAGCTCTCCGAAACGCACCTATGTTGTTCAGGCACTAGCTGGTTTTACTTTTCTATACCTATTACTTTCTAAATTACATTAACGAGTATAAACTTTTCCTTCAGATTCAATTAAATTTTCAATAAACCGAAAGTATTAGTTAACTTCAGTGAAAATAATGAGCTGTGGCCACCACATGGCTTTCTTATACGTATGATAGTTTCATATTATAGAACTTTAAGAATTTATTGATATAAAAATTATTCAAGATCCGATTATAAATACTTCTATTCTTTTAACAAATCCCTATAGAATGCATACTTTGCGAGATATTCGAAAGAAAGTACTACTCGCTAAGAGTAAAAGTCTTACTTCCGGTCCGAATTTTGAAATTTAATTTCTACAAAAAAAATTCAAAATTTTATTTTTTGACAGAAGTAAACTACTACTTCCGGTCTGCCGATTTTACTGAAAATCTAATCAGATCTCAAAAGGGAGATTATACTAGTAAATGCAAAAGTTGCAATTGAGAGCTATAGCGGTTTGACCGCTATAGTTGTCACACACAGACACAGACACACACACACACACACAGAGAGAGAGAGAGAGAGAGAGAGAGAGAGAGAGAGAGAGAGAGAGAGAGAGAGAGAGAGAGAGAGATAGGGAGAAACATTTTTTAAAAAACACTTTGGTATCAAGGGACTTCAAAACGTTACAATATTACCTTATGTACGTATAAGAAAGTAAAATCAAGTTTGGCTACTATCTCGACAACTACAGAATTCAGACAAATTTCTGAGGTTTACAAAAAATGTTTAAAATTCATAGGTACCGAAAGTAGCACTTTTACATTTATTTCCCAAACTATTCAATCATTTAACATTATTAAGTATAAAAGCGTTTCCAGATTCACTTTGAATAATTGTTATATAAAAACATTTAACATTTTAACTGGGTGTAGCACTTTTACTCACCGGTATGTATAGAAAGAAAATAAAAGTATTTAATAAATACTTGTATTTTCTTTCTTATATGAATCTTAATTTTGAAAAAATTCTGCATAAAAACTGCATATACGTATAAGAAAGTCGTGTGCTGACCAAACATCATCTTTTAAAATAGTGTTGAAACTGTTTCTAACTTTATTTTGTGTGTATTTGCTGCCCATGCTACATTATCTGCTGGAATCACGTCATTTTGGATGTGCTTTTCTTATTCTTCTTATCTCTTAAATACTATAAATAAAATCGTCACTTTTGCAGTTGTGAATCTAAACCCTAATGAAGATTTTAGTATCCTTATTATTTGGATATTTTGTATGTAATTCTACCTTTCCTTTCTCCTTTAACCAAGGAGTATTGATAAAAGCAAAGTGTTTTGTCACAAACATTCTAATCTACCCCTACTAGCCAAGTTCGTTGGTCTCAAAGCGGGCCAATGTCACTCCAATATTTTAAGATCGGTAGAACATCAGTGACCCCCATCCAATGTCGTACGAATATAAAATTCCTATATCAAGTAAATGTCAATTTATGTCGTTGGGTTGATATCAGACCAACGTTGTCTACATTGGTAATATATTGGTTAAATATCTGATACTGATATTTTATTTACAACAAAAATCTACATACTATTAACATTAAAGAAAAATGTCTACATAATATCAAGTTCACAAAGTCACTGTGATATTGGTTGTAGGTCAGTGTTCGATATAAATTTAGATTAAAGGGGATGACGTCACAATTTGTTATTCTGCGATTAAACGCCAACATCGTATTATTAACTTTGCATAGTCTATATTACTTTATCACAGAATATATTACACACTGTACCATGAATAATTGTTGGTGTGTGAAATGAAATATATAGATCCTCAGAGTTAATTAAGCATTTGCAATAATGATTCTCACCAAATTATTATTAAAAGTACTACGCACACTTTTATAAATAATTTTAGAGACTGGACGCGAGAGGCCCGTGACTCATCGCCCACGGGCGCATTATTGAAATTTTGTATTTTTAAATTAGTTTTTTATTTTATTTACATAATTGGCTAACAAGTGGGTTGTGATCTATCAAAAACAAAACATATTTCTGTTTGTTCATTTTGTAGTTCAAATCAAGTAAATTCTCTGTACTTTATTTGTCTTATGAAATATAAGGTAAATGCTCAAATCGGGAAAATGTTGGGCCAATATTATGCAGTGATATTTATCCAACGTTGTAAAATGTTAACACTTGTACATCGGATTGATATCAGACGCCGATGTCAGGCCGATAAATAAAAGACCGACAGCCAACGTTGGTCCGATATTGTGTGCTACTAGGGACATATAACAATATTTTTTCTGCATGATTATTATTAGAGGAAACATATTCACAACTGTAAATTTCACACCCTTAAACTATATGTGAAAATTATTTATCACAATCATCTATTCGACCTATAAACCTGCCAAGTTTCATTCTGATTTTACGTGTTGGCTACCACTGCTTGTAAATAAGCATAAATATATTTAATACACTTTAAAAATGAAACAGAATCCGGAGATAAATTCTAAAAGTAATAGTATAAGAGCCTACAATGAAGTATAAAGTAACAGGGATAGAAGTCACGTTTCAAATAATGCATTATTCCTTAACAAATTTTATATAAATAGTATTCCAAACTATTGTTACCAAATAATCACATTAATTAATGCTATAGTTTTAAAGAAAAACAATCTATTGCTTTTAAATGTCTCTAACAGAGTAAAAAAATATTTTTTACCAACAAAGTCTTTCCTTTTCCACCTAAAAGCAAGTTAATGACATAGCTGACTAAACAAAAGTACTAAATTACTAAGTTATTACATTTGACACTTCTTGTCTTACATGAATGACTGGAGTCGCGACCACGCACGGGGGTACTGCTTAGCATAATAAGTGTAAAACACTGTCTATTATCTGATTGTTAATCGCTCATGCTTTATATCATTTCATACTTTTCTCGTGCAGAAGTTTGGCTTGTACCTAATTTTATTATGTTAATCTGCTAAATATATGTTTTGCTATATATATATATATTTGATTTTCAATTTTATTATTAATAAATACCTTTATACTCTACTAAAGCGTAATTAATTAATTTAGTGTAGCAAGTGCAATAAATATTAACTTTCTTGGCAATCTTCTTCATTCTTTGTTGAATACAGAGAGGAGCCAACATATGTCACATTTCGAACACGTTATATATAATAACATGGGATATAATTCATATCCCATGCTATTTGATATTTAGAAGTTAGGAAATGTTGGAATATGAATTATTATTAGGTTCTATTAATTAGTAAGACCTGTATATATTTTATATTTGAAGCCAAATACAAAACAATAAATTTACCTTATTACTATTATTTATGATTTATTGTCCAGTAGAACGGCTTTGATTAATAACATAGCCACTGTAACTTAAATTCAGTTAATGGTCATTCCTTACAAGAGGCAAGAGTATTTTGGAAGTATTTTGCGTTTTAAATACGAAAAAATAGAAAAGGTGGTGTATTGATTTTCTTCACGAATGCTACTGCAACGCAATTAGATTTCAAATATTTGACCCACATACCCAAATGTCACTATGGATGGTAACAGCCGGTTGACTCACCGACCATGACGAATTTTGCACTTTAAATTCATTTAGGAGATTAAGTATTTCTGTGAATGATTTAATTCGATATGGCGTTAGCGTTACCTAACAGAATTATACAATTAAGAAGAACGCCAAATGGAATATGTCAAAAAAATTACTCTTTCCTAGAAACGTATAAGCAGCGTATCGTGTTCCACAGTATATAAACATTTCGAAAAAAAGCACAATAACGGTAAAGACTTACCAACTAGAAAATTATTTGCAGTTTCCGTGTAATTACAACAAATTTCTTTAATGCATAGTGAAATTAAAATCTGTTATGCACTACTAGTTACACGGCGAAGATTATTATTTTGTATTACTGGTATTTACACAAAGAAAAGCGTAAATGATATGGAATAACTCATACATACAATTTTTATCTTTCGAAAGATTGCGTATTTTAAATACATATAAATTTTAAATACATATAAATGTATATATTTTATTATTATAATTGTCCGCTTTGTCTCCTGTTCAGGTGTTACTCGTTATTCGGAAGGTATAATTTCCATTTTATGCTGAACCGATGCTTAAATAAATTATTTTTATAATTTATTTGAGTATCGGATCAACATAAAAGACAAGGCAATTATTTAATTACCCTAAGCACATTTTAGTAACTTCGGAACTATGTTCTACCATGAAAAAAGGTAGCCTCTTTTTAGTGGCAGCACACAGTTCCCAAGTCAATTGAAGAGTAATTATGAGGTATTATTTTCTGACATCACATCATATTTAACTCCAAGACAACTTAGTTCTATTGAATAGCAACAAATTTGAGACGTTCCTTTCTGTACGATAAACATTTAGAAAAGCAATGTTTTAAAAAAATTAATTCAGTTTGAATACGCATAACCACTCAATAAAATTAAAATGTAGTTAAACTTAAAATATTCTGCTATAATTAGTAATACTATTTATTTTCTAATAATACACAATGCAACATAAGTAATAAGGAAATAGTAATTTAAAAATCATATTACGTGGTTCAAAATCGTTTAGGCTCTTCCACAAAAGACCATAACAAAGTAGACATAAGCACGGATTGCCACAATTGCAAAGGAAAATATAATTAAGCAAATTTTAGCATAGAATATAAATACAATAACAATGACACAATAACACCCATAACTTTCATAATGTGTTTGTTACAGCTCATTCGTGCTTTAATTCTGGTATGGATATGCTAAGGCTCTCTCACAAATTGCTTTACCTACATTTCAAGACTCCTAAATACCAATTGGCTAAGTAAACTTATTTGAAATGTTAAGAAATGTTGAAAGTCCCATGGCCGTTATGCATTTATACTAGTACGCTAGTTTAGGACACCAACACCTCGCTTTATTAAAACTTAGGTTCCCAAAAAGCTCTATCTAAGCATGAGGAAATTAGGGAAATTTAAATAAAGCATAAAAAGTGAAACTAAAGGTTTTCTAAAAATACCATATTTATTGAAACCTTAACTTGATTAGATTGGAACGCCGCCATAAATCAAGAAATTTTACAATGATTTACAAATCAACAATAATAAACTCCTGTCACTTACTGAGATCAGTCAGTATATTGTGTAATAAATCAACAATTTAATCAATAAAAAAAACAATTTAGAAGCAAAATAAAACGGTATCAATCGTACCACACAATAAATGAATTCGTTAAGTAAAACTGAATTTTGGAATTACAAAGCCTTACAATAACATTATATTATATACATTGTTGCTGCTACAAATAGTTTAAAACTATGTAAATAGAATTTTTAGAATATAATTACCGAACAACAACACAAAAACGTAACTTTATGAAGCAAACGACGATTAGATTTTCTCCATAAAACTATGAAGAATTAATACAGAAAAAAAAATCATTCCTTACTAATAAGATAAAATTCAAACAAAAGAGGTAAATGCAGTCGACATATATTATAAATATTACATACGATGGGAGGCATCGAGTTCGTAGGATTAAATAAATTATAACATTAAAATTAAAAACAAACCCATACTTGTATCTGTCAAATATACTGCACAACTTTAGTAAAATAAAATACATAGTGTTTCCATTTATTACCACGAAAGTAAAAAAAAAGGAATATAAATGTTCTTACAGATGTCAGCTAACGGCTAATATCAATACAATATTTGCTTAATGCACTCTAATTTTACCTTCAGACATAAGGGCAGCTTCTTTGTTTACAATATATAATGATTGTTGTACGAAACAGTCCTCAGGCATAGATCAAATACCGGGAACAATTCTACGCATGGTAAAGGAATGCATAAGTCCACCTTTATGCATGGTGATCAATAAATCTTTTGAATCTGGGGAATATCCTGCGAATCTGAAGACTTCCAAGATCGTACCGATTTTTAAAAAGAAAGGTAATGAATGTAATGTCGAGAATTACAGACCTATTGCTTTGCAAAACCAAGTCTCGAAAGTTTTTGAACATTGTTTCCATAGAAGGCTGTACAGCTTCCTCGAAAAATACGAGGTATTGTCATCGTGTCAGCACGGATTTCGAAAGGCTAAATCTACTATTACAGCTACGGAACAAATAATCAATGCAGTCTGTGAGGGTTTAAACAACAGACGGAACGTTCTAGGACTATTTTACGACTTCAGTAGGGCATTCGATTCTGTTGACCATCAGCTACTGGCACAAAAATTGCATGGTATAGGAGTGAGAGGTGTTGCATATGAGTGGGTCCTCTCGTATTTGGGGGGCCGGGATCATGTTGTGGTGGTAAATGGCTTACGCTCGGGAAGGAGGTGCATGGAGAAAGGGGTACCACAGGGCACTGTATTGGGTCCGCTGCTCTTCTCGATCATGATTAATGACTTACCATCAGTGTGTGCATCAACAGCTTCCATCAGTGTTTATGCGGATGATACCAGTGCTGTCATAACAGATTCTAGTACACATGGTCTAGTAGAGTCAGCTTATAATAACATAAAAGAAATTCAAATATGGTGTAAAAACAACGGTATCCTACTGAATACAAACAAAACGCAGATGATGCAGTTCTATCCTATAAATCATCATGTTGATAGAAGTTTGCTAGTTTACGTGGATCGGAGCTCGTTGCAACATGTCCACAGTGCAAGAGTGTTGGGACTGACTCTGGACGACAAACTAACATGGAACGAACATGTAAGTCAACTTTCCAGTAAACTGAGTGGTGTTGTGTATCTGTTCAGAACAATAAGATCCACGGTTTCAAGTTTGGTGCTTAAACATATTGCTGTGGTATTTTCTTGAAAATAAATGAATAAATAAAATAAAGAACCAAACAAATAAAAATCAACAAAAATAAAATTTTATTATGTTTATTTTAAGTAAAAATAATTTTTACATATCCAATATAAATTATAATTTTATATATTTCAATATAATAAATATTTTATTAAATAAAATACAGAATAAACTCACTAATTAAGGTAAATGTATGTAGTCTTAATTATATATTTAGTGCTTACTAAAAATTTCATAACTAGGCAGTAGTATGCACATAAATGCAATATGGGTTGCATACCCGTAAAAATAATAGCACAATTAAAAGGAATGTAAGAATTAAAAAAATATTAACCTCAACTTAAATAAATTAGTACACAGGAATTAAATATCTATAAAACAATATTCAAACACTGACCTCCGTTTAATAAAAAAGGATATATAAGAATTTAAAGCATTATTATTAGTGGTCAATAGAAAGTAGGTCAACCAGGTAATACATTCTTCTAACAGCAATTATAGTTCAGAAATAGGAATTATCACAAAGAATATAAATATTATAACCACCAACGGTGTCAAGAATAAATGTTATGTATAACTATACATGTTTCACTTATATTTTCTGTAGTAAATATTATTGAATGTACGTAAAGAGGCACGATTTGTTCATCTTCCTCTATACGCAAATATATTCTAAGAAAGACCAAGCTAAAACCAAAAATACAATATTAAACAAAGGTCTATATACATGAATAAATAAATAAATACCATTTATTTTACGGTCACAAGATCAATTGTATATTCTTTTGCATGGGACAAGAAATGCACGCAAAGGTATATGATTTATCTGTTTCGACATACATCAATGCATCCAGAATATAAATATTGAGGCCTAGTTTATCATTGAAAATAAAACATTATGCTGGCTATGCAAATTCACTGATATTTACAGAATAAAAAGACGTTGTAGAGTGTACATCTAAATATGCGATGGTACATAATTTTGTTCACGTACAAATGACATTCCAGGCTAAAATAAATAAATAAAGCATTAGTAAAAATATAATAAAAGACAATAAAAGAATACGTACCAACGAATAAAACCATTCAAGGTGTCCATGGAATAAAAATAAAGATATGTAAAATAATAACAACAACAAACATGGTGGAAACAAGGTCACGTGATTGCATAATTTCGATAGTTACCGAAATTAACACTGAGGGCGTGACAGACAAAAATTCAAACAAAACGCACGATTTAAAAAAACAAAATAAGCCGCTAGTCAAATGTTTATCCCTATAAAAAGCGGGACAGAAGCGAAAAGCAGGCAGTCGATAAGTGGTCCGGATTCTCTTAAACTAAAAAGAAAATAGTGCGCCGAAGAAAATAAAAGGGTCTAAAGGCATAAACGCCTTAAGATTCCAACACGGCAGTCGCAAGAGGCGATAATGATAAGTGCGTTCGAAATACACGGAGGGACGGTTAGAAACACGATTGGACCGCATAAAGAACCCACAATAATAAATTCAATTAAAATGGAGGGATTGAAGTATCAGGAGGAATTTGAAATGCTATATAACGAAGAAAAGTGAGTACAAGCACAATAAATAAAATCCATCTTGCAATTCTAAAGTAAATAAATAAAAAAGCCTTCATGACTGCTATATATATATATTAGTAAATTTCGCCGGATAGCAATAAATTTTTAGAATATTATTTAAACAATTAAAAATAAATTCTTCTTTGAATACGTCCTTGGGTCGACGTGTGAATCTTGGCTCGAGACGTTTTCAACGAGGTATAGGTAAACTCTCCGGATAGCAATAAAAATTTAGAATATTATTTAAACAATTAAAAATAAATTCTTCTTTGAATACGTCCTTGGGTCGACGTGTGAATCTTGGCTCGAGACGTTTTCAACGAGGTATAGGTAAACTCTCCGGATAGCAATAAAAATTTAGAGTATTATTTAAACAATTAAAAATAAATTCTTCTTTGAATACGTCCTTGGGTCGACGTGTGAATCTTGGCTCGAGACGTTTTCAACGAGGTATAAGTAAATTCTCCGGATGGCAATGAAAATTCTGAACGTTATATAAACAATTTAAAACAAACTCTTCTTTGAGTAAGCTCTGGATTGACGTGTGAATCTTGGTTCAGAGCGACTTAACGAGGTGCTAACGCTTTTATAGGATAGCAGTAATCTTTGAAACATGAGCATACATGAAGGACTAGAGCAGTAAATTTTATTTTTATTCATCATTAACAATTTTGTAAAAATTAAAGATTGCAAGGTGCTTGTACCGCGGATGAAAGAGACTGGATATGACAATGAAATAAGTAATGTATTATATTGCATAGTTATGATATTTAATGATGTTTTTGTAAATATTTATATATATATATAAAATAAAATAAGTTGTGCTGACATTCTATATGTACTTATTTATACCCATCCCAGGAGAATCTAAGGAAAGTAAACATCACATTCACAGCCAGAACTCACTATAAGTATAAGACTGTGGCACATCATTCGATATAAAATATAATAAATTCACACTTAGACCCTGAGATCAATAAAATATTTTAATTTATTAATTCAATTTTTGGTCATTAACCAATATAGAAGAAGTCACAGCATTATTTTTGGCGCCCAACTGGTAAGGGCTTATCGTTGGCCAAGATTTATTTTGGCGCCCGACCTGCTAGGTTTATCGTTGGTCAAGATCAATCTTAATTTGGCATTCAACGATAAAAAGGCTGTGTGAATTTACTTTCCTTATAACGCCATAAGCACACAATATTCTCCTATTGGGACAGGGTGAATAAGGGATAGAATAAAACAAAAATAAAATATGGCTGATGAAAACAACAAAAATAAAGGCGAAAAACCTGAAAAGATTGAAGATAAAGAAACAAGACCACAGTTTACCAGATACAGAGATAATTCTCGTAGCAATCGTTCAACCTCTAGCTCAGAATCAGAGAAACACGAGTTGGAAGGTGATCAATTGGAAGAACCGATCGTAGGAAGTACATCTCTCAAGAGAACAGCCGAAAAATCATCGGAAGATAAAATGGATAATTTGCTTCAAGTCCTATTACAAATGAAATCAGACAATGAAAATTTGAGAGAAGAAATAAAATCAAACAATGAAAATTTGAAAGAAGAAATAAAATCAAACAATGAAAATTTGATAGAAGAAATCAAAGCAAACAATGAATATCTGAATAAAATAAATCAAGGAATTGACAAGAAATTCCAAGATTTTCGAACAGAGATGCGTCAGATAAATGCCAATCTAGAAAACAAAATAACAGAGTCTGTGTCAAGTTTAGCCAAAGTAATAAGGGACAATACAAGAAGGTGTGAGAATACGTACAAATTACTGATAAAAGGAACAAATGACAAAATGGACGAAACGAAAGAACGATTTGACGAAGAAGAATCATTAGAAAATAAAATAATAAATACCAACGCAACGAACAACGAAGAAGAATCATTTGAAAATAAAATAATAAACACCAACACAACGAACGACGAAGAAATTATGAGGAATATGCTAACCCATGAAGATGATGCACAAATAGAAACAAAAGTCAAAGAAACCTCCACAATAAAACATACATGGAGAAGAACCAAATACATGGATTCCAATAAAAAAATTTTGAGAACACAGTTGGACACGTTGCTATATGAAGAAGAAGATAACAAAATTTCACATTTATACATTTCACGGCAAACATTAGAAATATTCATAGGAGCAGGAAGATACACAGGTTCATGGAAACGACAGGCACTGATTATACAACTTGAAAAATTTACAAAGACACACAAGGAAGTCAACACACTGAGGTGGACCGAAGAAGTTGCACTGATAGAAAAGGGAAGGATAAGTACAGCCACAGAAATAAATAAAGAAAATAAAGTATCACTTTACCAGTCAATGAATATACGTTCGAGTAAACAAGAAGATAGAGAACCTAGAGCAACAACGACGTACATCGAGGATATACTTCGGCACAACAAAAACATTATTGACTTTCGCCTCAAGATTTTGGGAAAATAAATTCCCAATAAACCAAGGAGCACGGCGGAGGATAAATTGGGGACCTCCGATGGAACATGGCGATTCCACTCCAACCTTAGCCGACGACGACACCCCAATCAAGGAGCACGGCGGAGGATAAATTTGGGACCTCCGATGGGACGTGGCTACCCTACTCCTACCTTAGCCAACGACGACACCCCAATCAAGGAGCACGGCGGAGGATGAATTGGGGACCTCCGATGGAACATGGCGATTCCACTCCTACCTTAGCCGACGACGACACCCCAATCAAGGAAAATGAAACGAGACATATACAAATATGAAGATCCAATGAAAATAATCACCGAACTACCACACACACATATCAATCAAAATTGGGGAAGGAAATAAATAAAATAAGAGCTACTCGACCACAGCGTTATAAATAAAAATTTTAGAGAAACAAGGACGATATATTCCTATAAAGAAGATTAATTTCATTACAGCAAAATAAAGAACCCTTGATAATCATTGATAAAGTTTTCTGCGTTAATGTAAAAGTAAATAAAATAAACCTACTGACAGAATTTGTAGTAGTAAATAATTTGAATTACAACTGCATATTGGGAATGGACTTTTAAGTCAATATAGCACAAAGCTGGATATGAAGGACAAGACTTTTCACATAAGAGATATGATAATTTCATGGAGCGAAGGAGCACCAGTAAAGAAATAAATAAAATTAATTAATAAATTATATGTAGAAGGGAGAGAAAAGGAACTCACGCAAGAAATGATTAACAATTCATATGACAATAAATGTACGCATCTCGTGAAGCATCCAGAGAATAAGGACTTCACATTAAAAAGGGATGGTACAAGTATAAATTGCAATGAAAAGTGTAAAAATCATGTGAGCAATTTTAAATAAGCACAAGAGACTAGTCAAGGACAGTCCTGGCTTGGTAAGAAATTACGAGCATAAGCTCGAGGTAAAATGAAAAGGACCTTCCTATGTGAAAATCTATTCATATTCCCAATAAATATTATTTAAGTGAAATTATAGAAATAAAAGAAATGCTGAAGAACAATATAATGGAAAAAGCAGAATCGAATTTTATCAGAAAAATATAGAAGATCCAAAGGAAACATTATCAATGAAGCACACAGATGCCCAGTGGTTTGCTACGATAGCTTTGAAAGATTCCTTTTGAACCAGGTAACATTAAGAAAATAAAAGAGAAAATACTATTTATTCAAGATAAATTCCCGACTGATATGTGGAAGACAGTAAGATTTTATATATGAATATCAATTGTAGGCTTAATTGATGCCACGCAAGAGATATTGAACCCACACGAAGAAAATATTTCCAATTGATTATATATATTTGTATATGTTTCACTTCAAATAAATTAAGTATCACTTTCCGATTGTAAATGAAAGGTATAAAAATTTAAACGAAAATGAAGGGAGTAAAGTTAAAATATAAAACTCACGCGATGAAAAGTATGAACCCATGAGAAAATAAAGAGGGATAGTTCCCAAGATTATATCATTTAAGTTGTATATATAAATAGACATTAAGAGAATTAAAAAAAAGGACAGTTCCCAAAATTATATTATTTGAACTATGTAAATAAATATTACAAAAATGAAAAAGGGATAGTTCCCAGAATTATATGATTTAAGCTAAATAAATAAGGCAGTGAAACAAAGAGGGATAGTTCCCAAAATTACGTTATTTAAGTTGTATACAAATAGATATTAAGGAAACAAAAAGGGACAGCTCCCAAACTATATTATTTAAGTTATGTAAATAAATATTATGAAAATGAAAAGGGATAGTTCCCAAAACTATATTACTCAAGTTAGATAAATAAGGTATCAAAGTAAAAAGGGACAGCTCCCATGAACACATTATTTAATTTATGTAAATAGATATTAAAGAAATAAAAAGGTATAGTTCCCACATAGAAATGTAGTAAAACTAGATGTAAGAATATTAGCTAAGCAAAACTTTAGAAAATACCATTAAGTAAAGAAATTGCAATATGCCTATATTTTTCGTAGTCAACTATGGCATATTGACAGTTTCTTAACTAGGGATATGCTGTGGTATTTTCTTGAAAATAAATGAATAAATAAAATAAAGAACCAAACAAATAAAAATCAACAAAAATAAAATTTTATTATGTTTATTTTAAGTAAAAATAATTTTTACATATCCAATATAAATTATAATTTTATATATTTCAATATAATAAATATTTTATTAAATAAAATACAGAATAAACTCACTAATTAAGGTAAATGTATGTAGTCTTAATTATATATTTAGTGCTTACTAAAAATTTCATAACTAGGCAGTAGTATGCACATAAATGCAATATGGGTTGCATACCCGTAAAAATAATAGCACAATTAAAAGGAATGTAAGAATTAAAAAAATATTAACCTCAACTTAAATAAATTAGTACACAGGAATTAAATATCTATAAAACAATATTCAAACACTGACCTCCGTTTAATAAAAAAGGATATATAAGAATTTAAAGCATTATTATTAGTGGTCAATAGAAAGTAGGTCAACCAGGTAATACATTCTTCTAACAGCAATTATAGTTCAGAAATAGGAATTATCACAAAGAATATAAATATTATAACCACCAACGGTGTCAAGAATAAATGTTATGTATAACTATACATGTTTCACTTATATTTTCTGTAGTAAATATTATTGAATGTACGTAAAGAGGCACGATTTGTTCATCTTCCTCTATACGCAAATATATTCTAAGAAAGACCAAGCTAAAACCAAAAATACAATATTAAACAAAGGTCTATATACATGAATAAATAAATAAATACCATTTATTTTACGGTCACAAGATCAATTGTATATTCTTTTGCATGGGACAAGAAATGCACGCAAAGGTATATGATTTATCTGTTTCGACATACATCAATGCATCCAGAATATAAATATTGAGGCCTAGTTTATCATTGAAAATAAAACATTATGCTGGCTATGCAAATTCACTGATATTTACAGAATAAAAAGACGTTGTAGAGTGTACATCTAAATATGCGATGGTACATAATTTTGTTCACGTACAAATGACATTCCAGGCTAAAATAAATAAATAAAGCATTAGTAAAAATATAATAAAAGACAATAAAAGAATACGTACCAACGAATAAAACCATTCAAGGTGTCCATGGAATAAAAATAAAGATATGTAAAATAATAACAACAACAAACATGGTGGAAACAAGGTCACGTGATTGCATAATTTCGATAGTTACCGAAATTAACACTGAGGGCGTGACAGACAAAAATTCAAACAAAACGCACGATTTAAAAAAACAAAATAAGCCGCTAGTCAAATGTTTATCCCTATAAAAAGCGGGACAGAAGCGAAAAGCAGGCAGTCGATAAGTGGTCCGGATTCTCTTAAACTAAAAAGAAAATAGTGCGCCGAAGAAAATAAAAGGGTCTAAAGGCATAAACGCCTTAAGATTCCAACACGGCAGTCGCAAGAGGCGATAATGATAAGTGCGTTCGAAATACACGGAGGGACGGTTAGAAACACGATTGGACCGCATAAAGAACCCACAATAATAAATTCAATTAAAATGGAGGGATTGAAGTATCAGGAGGAATTTGAAATGCTATATAACGAAGAAAAGTGAGTACAAGCACAATAAATAAAATCCATCTTGCAATTCTAAAGTAAATAAATAAAAAAGCCTTCATGACTGCTATATATATATATTAGTAAATTTCGCCGGATAGCAATAAATTTTTAGAATATTATTTAAACAATTAAAAATAAATTCTTCTTTGAATACGTCCTTGGGTCGACGTGTGAATCTTGGCTCGAGACGTTTTCAACGAGGTATAGGTAAACTCTCCGGATAGCAATAAAAATTTAGAATATTATTTAAACAATTAAAAATAAATTCTTCTTTGAATACGTCCTTGGGTCGACGTGTGAATCTTGGCTCGAGACGTTTTCAACGAGGTATAGGTAAACTCTCCGGATAGCAATAAAAATTTAGAGTATTATTTAAACAATTAAAAATAAATTCTTCTTTGAATACGTCCTTGGGTCGACGTGTGAATCTTGGCTCGAGACGTTTTCAACGAGGTATAAGTAAATTCTCCGGATGGCAATGAAAATTCTGAACGTTATATAAACAATTTAAAACAAACTCTTCTTTGAGTAAGCTCTGGATTGACGTGTGAATCTTGGTTCAGAGCGACTTAACGAGGTGCTAACGCTTTTATAGGATAGCAGTAATCTTTGAAACATGAGCATACATGAAGGACTAGAGCAGTAAATTTTATTTTTATTCATCATTAACAATTTTGTAAAAATTAAAGATTGCAAGGTGCTTGTACCGCGGATGAAAGAGACTGGATATGACAATGAAATAAGTAATGTATTATATTGCATAGTTATGATATTTAATGATGTTTTTGTAAATATTTATATATATATATAAAATAAAATAAGTTGTGCTGACATTCTATATGTACTTATTTATACCCATCCCAGGAGAATCTAAGGAAAGTAAACATCACATTCACAGCCAGAACTCACTATAAGTATAAGACTGTGGCACATCATTCGATATAAAATATAATAAATTCACACTTAGACCCTGAGATCAATAAAATATTTTAATTTATTAATTCAATTTTTGGTCATTAACCAATATAGAAGAAGTCACAGCAATATGTACTTCGGTTTGGTACAGTCTATCATCTCATACGGGTTGGTTTTTTGGGGTAATACTGCGCAAGTAGAAACGATTTTCAAAGTACAGAAAAAAATTGTGCGGATTATGGATGGTGTACACCCACTGACACATTGTGAGCCCCTGTTCAAAAAGTTCAAGATAATGACTATTTACTCGTTATACATATACAAACTGATAATGCACATAAGAAACAGTGATATTAAGAAAAATAAAGACTATCACTCCTATAATACTAGGGGCAGTGAATTTCTGCGACCGGCTTTTCAGCGACTGTGCGTATCACAACGTAGAGCAGACTATATGGGATCTTTGTGTTTTAATAAACTGCCTACGGACATACAAAATGAAACTAACGTTAAGGTCTTTCAAAGAAAATGTTCACAGTTTTTCATAAATAATCCTTTTTATTCGGTCTCACAATTTATAGATAGTTAATGTTTTGTTGTATATGACATGCCTAATAATGTATTTACACTATGTATCTACACTCGAAAGGTAAATAAATATTATTATTATTATTATTATTATACACAATCTGCGACAATTGTATGCTTTTCGAATACATACGTTAGTGACGACAACGATGGTCTTCACCAAAAATGGCGAAATCGCGCTCTCATCCAAGAAATGGAAATAATGAAATACACAAAAAACAAACATTAGTAGCTAAAGTAAACACAGTAGAAGATTAGACAATTATTTAGTGAGATGTGGTCTATTAATGAATATTCCTGGTCAATCTAATTCAATGGAAGTAATCCTTCCTTTCTCAAATATCGGACAACAAACTCATAAATATGAACGATAGTTGCCCTCTACAGATAATACAAATCTACTTTGACTCTGGCAGTTTAAACATAAAGTATGTCTTAAAATTTTTTGGAAAAAAACTAAAAGTAAAATTTTTTTATTTTATTTTTTTATTATTTTATGTTTTAACAACAATATTATTCTTACATAGTCTTAATTCAACTAAACATAACATTTACATGACGGATAAAGACCCATGCTATTCTATGTCATGTAACAAACAAATTCATTCTTATATTGCTGTTTTCGAGTTTCTAAAAAACGAGTGTGAAAAATTAAATTTGTATTTCAACCCTGTATCTGTTTATGCCGATTTTGAAATAAACATCCACAAAGCAGTCTACAGTGTTTTTCCATCTGCTGTAGTAAAAGGATGTAGATTTCATCTGGGTCAATCATGGTAAGTCAAAATTTTAAGTTAAAAAGTAGTAAAATACATTATTTCATGTTTTGTAGGTGGCGTAAAATACAAGAAGTAGGGCTACGCTCAGAATATTTGCAAGATTCTGAAATTGGAAAATATCTCCAATACATTTTCGGGCTTCCATTTCTGAAACCAACTGCTGTGGGGGATTGCTTCGCCTTGGACTTCGCCGAAATTCAGCCCGACAGCAAGAAAGTTAGGGATTTTGCAGATTATCTGGTCGACACGTACATTTCTGAGGAAGCACTGTTTCCACCACGTATGTGGGCAGAATGCAGTTCCTCGTTGTAACGGACCACGAACGCGTGTGAATCGTTTCATTCCAAGTTTAATTCCCTTTTTTACACAGCACATCCTAATATCTACCAGTTTGTTGAAGTTTTAAAAAATATTGAAATTGACACATACATTAAAATCTTCAGCTCATCAACTAAAAAAAAAGTGTACAGGAGAAAAAAAATCACAGAAAGATTTTATTGACAGCATAATAGAATTGTTAAATAAAAATATAATTACTAATTTTGAATTTGTAAAATGCGTATCGCAAAAGTTCAAACCATAAATTATTGTCTAAAATGTCACTTAGCTACATTATATACATGCATTATACATTAAATACATTTATTTTCCGCGTAATGTTTTATTTAAGTTTATTTAATCCTATAAACACCTGGGAGCCAACTATTATATGAGCCGGGAGCCAACTAGTACAAAGTATGGGAGCCAACTTACCCACCATCCCTTCCTAAAAACTGACCGCGGGAGCCAACTAGTATGTTGGCGTGAAAGGATATAAACCTTAAAGGCCAATATTTTGAAAAGAAGTTTGTTCCAAAAAATTGTTTGTCCTTGTTAATAATAATAATAATCTATGTTTATTTAGCAATTACTCTTATTTTACATTATCATACAAAAGAATATGTTGTTGTTTACATGAAACAGTTTGACCGTAAAAACATTCCTGTCCTTCTACATATTTGATTAATTAAGTGATGAAGACAAATATCTTGACACATAAAATTAATATTTTCAAATTGATATATTATCATCCAACTATACTTACAGAATATTTTCCACTTCAGTATATACTATATTTTAAATCACTCTTTAACCCTAGAATACATAATTTCCAAAACTTTGCATTGAACAAAATAAAATGAATGTTACTTCTAGCTAATTATACTTACATAAAAATGTTAAAGTATTTTGAAATCTAGATAATATAAAATATGTTGGGAAATGTATTTTAATTGGATTGTTAACACAAACGATGTTTATACCTGATGTTCCAACTTTCTTTTTTTGAAGCTGTGATGGGTGAAGCGGAAATAACTATCTGTTTGTTCCAGATATTTCCATCATCTTAATATTATAGAGCAATTGTGCATATTTCTAATACCTTGTTAAAATAAACGTATTTAATGAATTCTTTCAAATAGATACATGATCGGCGACTTCTTAATGCCTGACTTGTACTCTTGGAGGTTCAAATAAAGAGTAGGTGTCAATCAGATTAATTTAGGTAAAGTTATTATTCTATTCTATCGCAATATTTTGACTTTTTCCATATTCTTGTGCATCTTTCTTATACATTTCGTAGTATTTTTTAATTAGGGACACACGACAGCATAAAATTACTAAAATCTGGCACTATATATTATCGAGCATGCATTTGTGTAGTATAAGATGAATTCAATTATGTAAAAAAGTGTTCCTGAAATTATTTAAAAATATCTTATATTAAAATCGAATTTAATTAATTTCAGTTTAACAGAATGTATGCATTTCTAGTTTCACTTAGCGCTTGTGTGATATGACATGTATCTCCAGTTTAATAGACAATAATGCCATTAAAGCATTTGCATATTTCTAAAGAGTATTATGTGCTCTGTCTAATTGCATTGAGCTTCACCCCGTTAAACAAGTAATGTAAGTCTGGGCAGGCTTTTGAAAATTAATCTCCAAATTGCTTTATGACTACGTGAGAAATTACTTGTTTACTGCGTAGCTGGTATCCTTACATGGTCCATTCAATATCTAGTAATATTGTTTTTGCCACTGTGTAAGTGTATTGCGACTAACATTAACAATGGTATACAGATTGATGTGTTGTAAACCGACTTCTCTAAAACTAAAACAAGTTGAATCCTGTTCAATAAGATATTTAAAATACTAATCTGACAAAGGCTCCTCTTATTTTTTCGATCTTATTTAGCACTATATCAGCAATTTGTTTTATTTCATGGTTTTCGATCTAATTACATCATTTCAAATACATTTTTTAAAATTTGTATTAAGGAGCCTTTAGATGTAAGCTGCCTATTTTATGTAGATCTCAGCTTATCTTCTGTAAACACAAACTGTCTGACTCTTCAAACTTCCAAGCTAATCTTCATAAAGTATGTGAATGGTGTATACTAAATGATATGCCCATAAACTTAGATAAATGCCATACATATCAAAGATTGACTCCCTTGCGTATGATTATAGTATTGGTCACTGTGTCCTCCAAGGTCTCGGAGATTCATTTGCGTGTAAGTCATCCACTAATAATCACATAGTATATATCATATATCAAGCTCTAAAAACAGTTGGTTTTGTCATTCGTCATACTAAGGTGTCGAGTGATTGCGTCACTATTATCAAGTTACTAGTTGAATTTTCAATCTCTTCGAGCTTGAATCGCTTAAAACGCGAGCATGGCCTTGATGCTCTTTATAATGTCCGGTTTTCTAAACTTTTGGCGTGCACTATACAAGGTGTGTATAAATTGGCGGACCCACTACACGCGGCGATGTTCTTCGTTAAATTCGGAGTCCAAAATCCTAATACGAAAATGTTGTACCATGCTCCATATCTTTGCACGAGGTTCCTAAATTTCGGACTTTCAGTCTTGAAATAAGCATTATTACTTGATATTTGTTGACAGAAAGAGCTACAATTTAGAAGAAAGAAGCATTGTTGTTATTATCCTTTCGTTAAAGTTTTCTTTTTGATTTTAAAGTTTGTTTTTAATATTTGTTTATTAACTTATTTTGACGAAAAACACATCTGACAACGTTGTAAAACAATAAGTAGGCAGCCTAATGTTGTTCTAGTCAAATACATTACTACTGTCAAATTTTGTAATCTACCTATTTCATTCGACTTGCTTATTTTTCGTGTTTCTTTGTAGTTTTAATCAGTTTTAGGGTTTTCGGGTTTACTAGTTGTTCTGTTTGTTTATTATGAATTTTACGTTCAACGAATATGCCGATATGTACATGATATACGGTTTCTGTCGTGGAAATGCTAGCATAGCAGGGCAGGAATATCGACTGCGTTTTCCAAATCGGAGGCATCCAAGTAAAAAATTTCGAAGGCTGGACCAACGACTCCGTGAAACAGGTTCGTTTATTCCAAGAAATGCGAACGCAGGTCTACCGTGCAACTAGAAGAGCAAGTTCTAGCCACAATACAGGAAGATCCCTCTGCGAGTACCCGTCAATTAGCTTCTACACTAAATATTCCCAGTAATAAGACTGTTCATTTGGTTCTACGAGAAAACTTGCTTCATCCATACCATGTTTCTAAAGTTCAGTCTCTTTACGGAAAAGATAACTTATTTCGAATCAATTATTGCAATACAATCTTAAATAGAATTCAGGAAGAAGGTGACTTTTTAAGACGTATTCTTTGGAGTTATGAGTGCATGTTTACCAGAGATGGTGTGTTTAATACTCATAATGGGCAGATGAAAATCCACATGAATTTCGCGAATACGGTCACCAAAGAAGGTTTTCTGTTAACGTTTGGCTGGGTATAATAAACCACAGGGTAGTTAGACCAATTTACTTACCAAATCGCCTAGATGCCGGTGAATATTTAAATGTTTTAGAACAAGTTATTGATGAGATACCGCTGAACGTACGCCGTAATATGATTTACATGCATGATGGAGCTCCTGCGCACTTTGCTCGTAATATAAGAGACTGGTTGACTAAACACTTCCCAGACAGATGGATTGATCGTGGCGGTCCCCTTTTGTGGCCTGCGAGATCCCCCGATCTCAATCCATTAGATTTTTTTGTTTGGGGCTTCATTAAAGGTAAAGTTTACGCTACACCTCCACAGGACGCTGACGAAGTTAGAGCCCGAATTGAAGCCGCAGTATTAGAAATCACACCAGAAAGACTTGAGCGAATAGTACAAACGATACAACAAAAATTGCAGCTATGTCTACAAACTGATGGATTTCAATTCGAACAATTATGCAGGTAATAATTACATTGATTTCTATCAAGAAGATGTACAAAAATTAGTCAATATTCTCAAAAAATTTTTAAACTTTGTAATATTTTCGTAATAAATATGTAATCTAAGAAACCAATTTTATTTCGTTTGTTTCTTTTTTAAATTTAAAATGTAAGGTTCACATGACGACGTGTAGAAATGTTCCGAAGATTATAACTAGCACATGCGTGTTCAATGTTGCCAAATGTATGTTTCTTTCAAATTCATTCTGAAGACAAAGGAATCCTGATACATCGTTTTAGGATTAGGACTTTTAACTCAAAATTTGACCAAAAATGTCGCCACGTGTAGTGGGTCCGCCAATTTATACACACCTTGTATATACGTCTAATTAAGTTTTTGCACCAACTGTCATCTAAAATTAGTTGACGTTTAACCGTCATTGTTTACATAAGTAAATGTGGCTATTGCGTGTTATTTTTTTTAGTATTAAGAAGCATTTTTATAATATTAAAAACTCGTTATTGTTTTTGTTGTACTTACATGTGATAGCTGAAATCCAATTTTCGTAAGACTGTCGTCGAAAATCAAACTTCAGTTGGATGTTTGAAGCTTCTTGTTACCTTAAAGAATATTCCGCATTACATACATTACATTATAGCACTTTACTAACTGTTTTTCTCCTCTATAATAATTTGTATGTTTAGTTTACGTTTTGTCGTATAAATACTATAATCGTTTTCAGTAAAGTTAATGCCCTTTAACGCGTTCGTATTTGATTTTCTCTATCTATATACTCGCCTGTCTTTGATAATTCCATTTATTAATAAACGACACCTGCAAGCGTTTAAGACTGTAATTTTTAAGTGATATACCAACAATATATTTTACCTTATGGCGTTATAATTCCTTCCATCTTACATTACTGTCTTCTAAATGTCAATTCTTTGCGCTCACCGTCCTGATAATTATGAATCTTGATACGTGTGCGCGTTTTTCTGTAAATTAGCACTGTCCGTCGTTATAAGAACATTTCTAAACATCAAATTCCATCACAAAAATTTAAACTACAGCTGTCAAAATCGTACGTCCGTTTGTGAATTAATGACACGCAAACTCGTCATCGCGAGATTTTTTTACCGCCTTCCCCTGCAGAAAAGCCTTAAATGAGTCTCACCTTCGACAGCGACAGACTTGGCATGTGGACAGTGCACTCAATCGTCACGGAAAAGTCCACTCTTTTGGTTTCCAACCCTCTTTCCGCACTCTATACCTCGACGGCCTGAAATTTCTTCGTCAAAGTGAAACTTTTACAATTCTTTCGCGCGTGCCCGTCATACCTGACATTTTTACGATTTTTATCGGTTGTCGTGGGAATCGGTCATAACGTAAGCCATTTTTCTGTTAAAACATCGAATGCACGCTCCTCTTTAAAAGCTCATATCTTTACAACCACTCCACTTAGGAAGAAAATCTCTCCGTCGACCGGAAATTCAATGTCGCCCGTATACCCGTGCCAAAGGGCAGCTTTCAATTTCGCGTATCCAGAGAGGAGTTCTTCCCCCCGCGTAACCAATTTTCGTCGATTTTGACGGTCGTTTGGTAACCATTGGCGACTCTGCTTATATATATTATAACTAGCTAATACGGCAGGCCTTGAAGGCCCGCTATCGCCTCTTATTCCGCTTACAGTTGAGGTACCGCTCCCCCTTATTCTTCTAAATTTATTGCGGATTTTGTCTTTATTGCGTTTCAGTTTTTGAAACACCATATAATTCCGATATATAGCGAATAACTAAATATAATTGTGTTTTAGATGTTCAATATCACTTAGTTGTTTTTATACACCCCTGTATATAGTTTACAACTATGCAATATTTTATTCAGAATGCTTATCGGATGAAATGATTAATAACAGATCTAGTGATAATAGCAGTTTTTAAATTGAAAATGTTTAACGGCTGTCCATGAAATAAGATGTATTTTATCGTTTAAAGTTATATTGACATACTTTTCCAGTGCCTCACAGACGGTAGTTTTCACTCTATTTATAATTTTTCTACTATTATTGGCTTTTGTGCCTTGACTTGCCGATGATTTATTTCACGTTTGCCTAATTTATCTATAGTTTGAATTTTGTTTGTGGGTATAAAATTAGAATAATCTCGAAATCTGTGTTTTTTGCATCAGTTGGAAAATGTGGTTTGATAGTGTTTGTTAATAGTGTTACAGTCTATATACATATGTCGATTCCATTGGTCTTTTTGGTTTAAATGAAAATTCATTAGAACTTTAAAAAAACGTTTTATTTTATACAAACTTGTAGATAGCTTTATTAGAATTATGTTTTGTTGACGCGAATGTATACTTTTAAATAATTCATTTAATCATTGTTCTATAACAAATAATATTTATTTCATTGGCATTTTTTATAATGATTTCCATTCCTATACTTTTATAATTTGCAGTGTTTGTTTGTGGTAAATTGTATTACAACTGTCAGTTATATATGATGCTTAATAATGTTGGTAAAGCCTTGTTCACACTGTACATAATTATTTTCTTTTGCATTGTACACCTACAATTTAAGGAATATATAGATATAATATATGTATTATGGTAATATTGATTACTTATTGTTATATTCGAAAATACTGTAAAACATCCTTATAGAATTTCTATTTTGAATTATTGTAATTGACGATGTCGCGGGAAGTTCATTTTCATCAATGATAATTAAACAATCTTTTTTGAATACGTATGATATTACTTCTCAATTTGCCTGACACAGTAACAACATGATTAAGTGCTTGTTTAATCTGGTAGGAATATGTTTTAGTTTCTTTTTTCTATTTACAATATCTTATAATATTTTGAAGTATTTTTACAACTTAATTCATGGACGAAATGACTCCACTCATGTAATGATAATTGCTAAAAATGAGTAGAAAGTATTTATAAACAAATAAGGAATTGAATTAATAAATTTCTTACATATATACTATTATCATTGGGCCAATTATTATATATTGCAATATTTATTGTGTTGAATGTTTGTGAGCTAATGCTTCAATCTTTTCGAGCTTGAATTCGCCTTTTTCGCGTCCGCTTACAGCTTTTTACAGTTTCCTGTAAAACGCGATCACTCTCGTGGTGGTTTTTAGAATGTAAGATTTTATAGACTTGTGGCACACTCTGTATATACATATATTTTGTAAAGCCAATTTTATATTTCATTCAGAATTCTTCTAGAATTTTTTTTTTACACAAACTGTTACACAATGAAGAGCGAGAAAGATAATTTAATGTTAAACATAAGAATGATGTTAAAGTATCCGATGAAACAATATGCTCAATAAGTGCATCATTTTTATTGAGACAATCGGGATAATACGCTGTTGGTCAGCATAATTGAAATATTCGTCTGTCACATACTCAAAATTAGTTCGCACGCCAATTAAAAATGAAGGACTTGTATTGAAGAACATTTTAAATATTCAATGAATTACATATATACTACTCGCCCGCTATCGCGGGCTCGTCATTTTAATTGACATACTCAAATATACGTAGTATCTCCATAGTGTTTAATATGTTTACAACAAATTTTGTTCCCTGTATATTCATATATTTTGTTAAGCCCATTGGATATTTTATTTAAAAATCTTCTCGAGCTGTTTTTGACACAAACCGGTACACACTCAAGAGCGAGAAAGCTAATTTAATGTTAAACATAAGTCGTGTTAAGGTATCCAAAGACACAATGAGATCAAAAAACCCAACATGTTCATTACGACAGTTTACAATACTATTTTGATGTGAAAGTGTAAAAGCCCGTCAACCTTTTCAAAATCCACTATCGTTAATAAAGGAGCACGAAATAATAATAAAAGTAAAAAGCCCGAGTTTTAAATTGAAACCCTATTGAAACGCCTTTCCTGTAAAAAGCGATCACTGGCATGACGCTTTTTAGAATGTCCACTTTTTAAGCACCCCTTCATATATTTTGTTGAGCCAATGGTATATTTTATTTAAAATTCTTCTCGAACTGTTTTTTACACAAACTGGTACACACTCAAGAGCGGGGAAGGTAACTTAATGTTAAAGATAAGTCATGTTAAAGTATCGAAAGAAACAATGAGCTCAATGAGCGCAACATTTTCATTGAGACAGTGTACAATACGATTCTGATGTTTGCGAATCTACTATCATTACGAAAAAAAAAAATATTAAATTTAAGCCCTGTTCAATCACGTTTCGAAGAATCGCCAAATTGAAGATGTAATAAGCGACCACAAACACCCCCGTATCCACAAATCCACAAACATTCATCAATTTTACATTCATACGTCAATTTTCAAAAAATTCTTACGCCATTTTGTTTTTTTATGACATTTTGATTTTGGATTTGTGATCGGCGACTTAAGGCACCCTCGTATCTGAAATTTTACATTCATACGTCAATTTTCAAAAAATCCTTCCGCCATTTTGTTTTTTTTGACATTTTGACTTTGGAGTCGTGATCGGCCACCCCCAAAACCCCCGTATCTAAAATTTTACATTCATACGTCAATTTTCAAAAAATCTTCCGCCATTGTGTTTTTTATGACATTTTGATTTTGGAATCGTGATCGGCGACCCCCAAAACTCCCGTATCTAAAATTTTACATTCATACGTCAATTTTCAAAAAATCTTTTGCCATTTTGTTTTCTTTTGACATTTTGACTTTGGAATCGTGATCAGCGACCCCCAAAACCCCATATCTAAAATTTTACATTCATACGTCAATTTTCAAAAAATCTTCCGCCATTTTGTTTTTTTTGACATTTTAACTTTGAAATCCTGATCGGCGACCCCCAAAACCCCCGTATCTAAAATTTTACATTCATACGTCAATTTTCAAAAAGTCTTCCGCCATATTGCTTTTTTGACATTTCGACTTTGGAATCGTGATCGGCGACCCCCAAAACCCCCGTATCTAAAATTTTACATTCATACGTCAATTTTCAAAAAATCTTCCATTTTGTTTTTTTTTGACATTTTGACTTTGGAATCGTGATCGGCGACCCCCAAAACCCCCGTATCTAAAATTTTACATTCATACGTCAATTTTCAAAAAATCTTCCACCATTTTGTTTTTGACTTTGGAATCGTGATCGGCCACCTCCAAAACCCCCGTATCTAAAATTTTACATTCATACGTCAATTTTCAAAAAATTCTTACGCCATTTTGTTTTTTTGACATTTTGATTTTGGATTTGTGATCGGCGACTTAAGGCACCCTCGTATCTGAAATTTTACATTCATACGTCAATTTTCAAAAAATCCTTCCGCCATTTTGTTTTTTTTGACATTTTGACTTTGGAGTCGTGATCGGCCACCCCCAAACCCCCCGTATCTAAAATTTTACATTCATACGTCAATTTTCAAAAAATCTTCCGCCATTGTGTTTTTTATGACATTTTGATTTTGGAATCGTGATCGGCGACCCCCAAAACTCCCGTATCTAAAACTTTACATTCATACGTCAATTTTCAAAAATCTTTTGCCATTTTGTTTTCTTTTGACATTTTGACTTTGGAATCGTGATCGGCGACCCCCAAAACCCCATATCTAAAATTTTACATTCATACGTCAATTTTCAAAAAATCTTCCGCCATTTTGTTTTTTTTGACATTTTAACTTTGAAATCCTGATCGGCGACCCCCCAAAACCCCCGTATCTAAAATTTTACATTCATACGTCAATTTTCAAAAAGTCTTCCGCCATATTGCTTTTTTGACATTTCGACTTTGGAATCGTGATCGGCGACCCCCAAAACCCCCGTATCTAAAATTTTACATTCATACGTCAATTTTCAAAAAATCTTCCGCCATTTTGTTTTTTTTTGACATTTTGACTTTGGAATCGTGATCGGCGACCCCCAAAACCCCCGTATCTAAAATTTTACATTCATACGTCAATTTTCAAAAAATCTTCCACCATTTTGTTTTTGTTTGACATTTTGACTTTGGAATCGTGATCGGCGACCCCCAAAACCCCCGTATCTAAAATTTTACATTCATACGTCAATTTTCAAAAAATCTTCCGCCATTTTGTTTGTTTTTGACATTTTGACTTTGGAGTCGCGATCGGCGACCCCCAAAACCCCCGTATCTAAAATTTTACATTCATACGTCAATTTTCAAAAAATCTTTCGCCATTTTGTTTTCTTTTGACATTTTGACTTTGGAAACGTGATCGGCGACCCCCAAAACCCCCGTATCTAAAATTTTACATTCATACGTCAATTTTCAAAAAATCTTCCGCCATTTTGTTTTTTTGACATTTTGACTTTGGAGTCGTGATCGGCGACCCCCAAAACCCCAGTATCTAAAATTTTACATTGATACATCAATTTTCAAAAAATCTTCCGCCATTTTGTTTTTTTTTGACATTTTGACTTTGGAATTGTGATCGGCGACCCCCAAAACCCCCGTATCTAAAATTTTACATTCATACGTCAATTTTCAAAAAATCTTCCACCATTTTGTTTTTGTTTGACATTTTGACTTTGGAATCGTGATCGGCGACCCCCAAAACCCCCGTATCTAAAATTTTACATTCATACGTCAATTTTCAAAAAATCTTCCGCCATTTTGTTTTTTTTGACATTTTGTCTTTGGAATCGTGATCGGCGACCCCCAAAACCCTCGTATCTAAAATTTCACATTCATACGTCAATTTTCAAAAAATCTTCCGCCATTTTTTTTTTTTGACATTTTGAGTATGGATTCGTGATCGGTGACCTAAGACACCCTCGTATATAAAATTTCACATTTATACGTCAAAATTTTCAAAAAATCCTTCGGCCATTTTGTTTTTTTTTGACATTTCGACTTTGGATAAGTGATCAATGACACCACAAAAACTCCCAAGTGCCGAATTTTACTTTAATCAGAAGAGAGAAGTTAATTTCAGCTAGGTCCGCCCACCCTGCATGTATGCGTAATCGATTAAATAAAATTATTACATAAGGGCACATCGATGTTAAAAGCAATCCTTTTCCCCATACGCATACGCGTTCTGGAATTAACGTATTTTAATTCAAATCATTATAAAATATTAATCTACAGCTCCTGTATAGTTGAAATTATTAAATCAAGCGGGACCGTTATGTATTGTGTGGAGATATGGAGATGCCGAACATTCACCGGACCGTAATACATTCATCGGCAGTGCACATGAGAATCTGATTATATTTTTCGCCCGTCCGGAATACATTGATATCACTGCACATTGAATCGGCCATTTTTCTGACCAAATGCTTCTGCAAACGAATTTGAAAGTGCTCGTGCCCTTGGTTGCGTGCGTCTGTCGACTCGAAATAAGCATGTATAAGGTCCCGAGAGGCCCATTCTTTAACACCTCGGGTCTTGTTGGACCCTCGCAACCTTCAAAATTTCGTATTTCACGCTTAAAAATGAATCTGTGGACACAACTCAGTTTGATGTCAGTTTGACGTTTCTAGAGATTTTTATCGCTTGTCACGGGAACGGTCAAAACGTATTCCATTTTTCGGTTACAAAATGGAATGCACGCTCCTCTTCAACGGACGATATCTCTGCACACACTCCACTAAAAAGGAAAATCTCTCCGTCCACCGGAAATTCAATGTCACCCCTAGGCCCACCCCAAAACACAGCCTTTAATTCCCCATATCCAGAGAGGAGTTTTCTGCAAAGATTTGTCGACTTTTTTCTATTTTGATAGTTTCGAAAATGCTCGGTTAAGCTCTTTCAACTAAGGCGATTAACAACAGAGGTCTGTGCGCTATTATTATATATAACTAGCTCTAACGTCCGCTTACAGCGGGTCCTCCGCTTACAACGGGTCCTCCGCTTACAGCGGGTCCGTCAATCTCTTTTAGTTGGAATCGCTTTTTTCGCGTCCGCTTACAGCTTTTCTATAGTTTCCGGTAAAAAGCAATCGCTGTCATGACGCCTTTTAGAATGTCTGGTTTTATTAACTTTTGACGCACCCCTGTATATACATATATTTCGTGAAGCCAATAGTATATTTTCTTTAAAATCCTTCTCGAACGGTTTTTTACACAAACCGGTACACACTCAAGAGCGAGAAAAGTAAATTTATGTTAAACATAAGTCATGTTAATGTATCCAAAGAAACAATGAGCTCAAAGAGCACAACATTTTCATCGAGACAGTTTACAATACTATTTTGATGTGATAGTGGAAAAGCATGTCAACCTCGTCGAAGTCTACTGTCGTTAAGAAAAAAGCACAAAATGATAATAAAAGTAAGAATCCCAAGTTTTAAATTTAAGCCCTATTGAAGCGCCTTTCCTGTAAAAAACGCTTTTTAAAGTGTTCACTTTTACAAACTTTTGAAGCACCCCTGTATATATATATATATATTTTGTTAAGCCAATAGGATATTTTATTTAAAATTCTTCTCGATCTGTTTTTGACATAAATCGGTACACACTGAAAAGCGAGAAAGGTAATTTAATGTTAAACATAAGTCATGTTAAAGTATCCAAAGACACAATGAGATCAAAAAGCGCAACATTTTTATTAAGACAGTGTACAATACTATTTTGATGTGAAAGTGTAAAAGCCTGTCAACCTTTTTGAAATCCACTATCGTTAATAAAGGAGCACAAAATAATAATAAAAGTAAAAAGCCCAAGTTTTAAATTGATGCGCCTTTCCAGTAAAAAGCGATCACTGGCATGACGCTTGTAGAATGTCCAGCTTTATACACCTTTGAAGCACCCCTTTATATACATATATTTTGTGAAGCCAATTGTATATTTTATTTAAAATTCTTCTCGAACTGTTTTTAACACAAACCGGTACACACTCAACAGCGAGAAAGGTAATTTAATTTTAAACAAGTCATGTTAAGGTATCCAAAGACACAATGAGATCAAAAAGCCCAACCTGTTCATTAAGACAGTTTACAATACTATTTTGATGTGAAAGTATAAAAGCCTGTCAATCTTTTCAAAATCCACTATCGTTAACAAAGGAGCACGAAATAATAATAAAAGTAAAAAGCCCAAGTTTTAAATTTAAGCCCTATTGAAGCGCCTTTCCTGTAAAAAGAGGCTTTTTAGAATGTCTACTTTTATAAACTTTTGAAGCACTCCTGTATATACATATATTTTGTTAAGCCAATAGGATATTTTATTTAAAATTCTTCTCGTACTGTTTTTGACATAAACCGGTACACACTCAAGAGCGAGAAAGATAATTTAATGTTAAACATAAGTCAGCTTAAAGTATCCAAAGACACAATGAGATCAAAAAGCGTAACATTTTCATTAAGACGGTGTACAATACTATTTTGATGTGATAGTCTAGAAGCCTGTCAATCTGTTTGAAATCCACTATCGTTAATAAAGGCGCACAAGATAATAATAAAAGTAAAAAGCCCAAGTATTAAATTGAAACGCCTGTCCTGTAAAAAGAGATCACTGACATGACGCTTGTTAGAATGTTGTCGCGGGGTAATTACCACAAATTTAATTAACGATGATAATTACCGAAGATCAAATAACTTCCACTAATCCGCAACAGTACTGGATGCAGAGAACAAAACTACTTATGCCGGCCGCTCACGCTGCACCCAGTGATCTCGGGGTCGTTTTAAACTTAATACAATAAGGGGATTTCTCTTATTACTAATTGACTAATTAGGTGTGTATGTGTGCTGTTAAAAAAAAAAGAAGGTGACAAAACTTACGTACCTTTACGGTCCTAGAGCCTTATGCTCTGTCACTCGTTCCTCGCCCGTCGGGTAGATGATATGGATAATTTGAAATTACTAATTGAACTCTCTAGGTGGTTGATGAATAATTGCTTCACTGATTTTATTGTAAAGTAAGCTGTTATCTTAGGGCGCCACTCGCTTCGTTTTATAAGATGTTAATGAAGTATCACATTAATTAGTAATTCCCAATTAAAGGGCTGTCAATGAAAAGAAGCGAGAAGATTTCACTGAGCTTATTATTATTACCACAATGAACGGTGAGGGATCAAATTGACAACACAGATATAAGGAAAAGTTAACAAGGTTTATTACAACCATAAAAGAAAAATGGGTAACATACAATATGCAAAATTCCAAACTAACACATACGTCAAATGCAATAAAGGTAATTTATAACAGTAAATAAATAATTGGTAATTTTCCTAACTGTGAATTTCTCTACATTAGAATAAAGTAAGAATATCCTACACACTAGTTGAAAGTTACACAAACATTTAACAGGTAGAATAGTACATACAAAAGGGGCTGGTTCAGTTAAAATAATCAACTCATTGATAAATAATATTACATTGCTAAATTTATAATTCAATACGCCAGCCTTTTCTAGCACACAAATATATGTCTAATTTCATTACAGTAACCTAATATACAATTACTAAGTGATGAATATTATCTGACAAATATTATGACTGATACTATTACATAACACATACTCCAAATATTCGGTAATCAATGACTAATTACTTTAAAAAGAAGAACAAATAAACTTCTAAATCTGATCCTACTTTCTCCGTCGGATTACAATGAGTAACATGTTCAAATAATAAAGTGACAAATAACCAAACAGGTCTTGGTCGTGTTTCAGTAGAAAAACAAAGCGTAAATACCTTTGAGACAACTGATTTGTAGCTTCAATAGCGGCCTGGCCAGGGCTGTCAGCGGTCCTTGTCGAAGAGGTCTTGGTTTTCTATGGAGTACTTCTCCCGTCGGGTAAAGATCAAAATGTGAATTATATCCCCAACATGGGTGGCTCGGATTGGTACTGCTTGTCCCGAAGATCAGCAGATTTCCCCAACCGAGGTTACACAGCAAGAGCACTTAGATCGTCTTGTGACGAATTCACTAATGGAATTTTAATTATGTGCTCTAGCTAAACACAATTTTTGCTTCCCGCGGAATACTTTAGATTTTATTTAAACATTCGAACCGCGAAGACTAACCCTCGGCCACTGGGTAAGTTTGACTCTCTTAGGGTACTTTTAGATGGATAATGAATGTAATCTGGTAGCGCTTGCCCTTCTTAAAGATTCATCCCCGGCACGGAAGATGATACGTCATACGTTCTGGAATATTTGGTAACGCGTGCATGGAAGGCGTCTCAAAGTCGGGCCCATTTCAATTCTCACGCCATTCCCCATACAAAGGGCTATTGATAAAATACTCGGATTTGTGACGCCAAATTTTTGTCTTCAAGGTAAATATTCTTTTTACCTTGGATAAAATGCTTTTAGAAGAATTTTTAATACGGAGTTGCAAATACATTATAAAGAGCCATTTATTCAAAAAGGAAAAATAAGCTTGGCTGTGGACATTGCAATACATTTATTTTTAAGATTAAAATATAATTTTTCGTAGCCGAAATAATAACTGCATACAGCGTGAGCCAAAAGAAAAAAATATTACGATTAATTTGAAATTCGCGTGTACTCTACTAAATGTTAATTTAAGCAAATAGATGTTATTTATTATTTTGATATTAAATTAATTATTACTTGTGAAGTGCCAAAAGCACGCAACAATGTCCACTTTTATACACCTTTGAAGTACTCCTGTGTATTCATATATTTTGTTAGGCCAATAGGACGTTTTATTTAAAATTCTTATCGAACTGTTTTTAACACAAACCGGTACACACTCATGAGCGAGAAAAGTAATATAATTTTAAACAAGCCATGTTAAGGTATCCAAAAACACAATGAGATCAAAAAGCCCAACCTGTTCATTAAGACAGTTTACAATAATATTTTGATGTGAAAGTATAAAAGCCTGTCAACCTTTTCAAAATCCACTAACGTTAATAAAGGAGCACAAAATAATAATAAAAATAAAAAGCCGAAGTTTTAAATGTAAGCCCTATTGAGACGCCTTTCTGCAAAAGGCGACCACTGACATGACGCTTTTTAGAATGTCAACTTTTATAAACTTTTGAAGCACCCCTGAACATACATTAATTTTGTGAAGCCAATTCTATATTTTATTTAAAATTCTTTTCGAATTGCTTTTTACACAAACCGGTACACACTTAAGAGCGAGAAAGGTAGTTCATGTTAAAATATCCAAAGACACAACAAGATCAAAAAGCGCAACATTTTTATTAAGACAGTTTACAATACTATTTTGATGCGAAAGTGTAAAAGCTTTGCAACCTTTTCGAAATCCACTATCGTTAATAAAAGAGCACAAAACAATAATAAAAGTAGAAAACCCAAGTTTTAAATGTAAGCCCTATTAAAGCGCCTCTCCTGTAAAAGGTGATCACTGGCATGACGCTTTTTAGAATGTCTAATTTTATAAACTTTTGAAACACCCTTGTACATACATAAATTTTGTGAAGCTAATTGTATATTTTATTTAAAATTCTTCTCGAATTGTTTTTTACACAGACCGGTATAATGTTAAACATAAGTCATTTTAAAGTATCCAAAGACACAATGACCTCAAAACGCGCAACATTTTTATTAAGACAGTTTACAATACTATTTTGATGCGAAAGTGTAAAAGCCGTTCAATCTTTTCGAAATCCACTATCGTCAATAAAAGAGCACAAAATAATTTTATAAACAAAATAATTTTATAAACTTTTGAAACACCTCTGTACAGGGTGTTTCATCGGTTGGGGTATCGCGAATTAAAGTGCCTGAATATAAAAATATCGACTTCAAATTTTAACCACTTATAGAGCTTTTAAACCGCTACCAGCAGGTTAGGTTGTTTTTGATAATATTATTTTAATTAATGCGTAAATTAAAAAAAAACGTATTATCAAAAATTAAAAGTGCTCAAAAAATGTTCAAATTTGAATGGTGATACGTGGAAATATCACCCATATTAACTTCACAATCAGAATTTTTATAAACGAAACCGTTTGTCAAATAAAGTCAATATTAAATAATGTCGTTTTTCTTACGACAGATTTATGGTACTTAACTTTCTAATTGTGCTGTCCGCAAACAGGTAGTCCTTTTAAATTTATGACGGATAATAAATAAAAATTTATTATAAACTCAACACACAACACTGTAATAAAAAACCCATAAATTCTTCAACGTCCGCAAACAGGTAGTCCTTTTAAATTTATGACGGATAATAAATAAAAATTTATTATAAACTCAACACACAACACTGTAATAAAAAACCCATAAATTCTTCAACGTCTTGCCTTTAATTTTGAAATTATTTTAAATATTCAATAATTGATTAAGTTTTAATTTTTTTTTCAATTGCATAGTTGATTTTATAGACATATCTTTTTAACACCTGAATTTCAATAAAATCTGAGTACTTTTGATTTTTTGAACGAAGGTTTTTTTTTATTTACGCATTAAATAAAATAATATTATCAAAAACAACCTAACCTACTGGTAGCGGTTTAAAAGTTCTATAAGTGGTTAAAATTTGAAGTCGACATTTTTATATTTAGGCACTTTAATTCGCGATACCCCAACCGATGAAACACCCTGTACATATATCAATTTTGTGAAGCCAATTGTATATTTTATTTAAATTATATCGTCGTAAATAAGTGATTGTGAAATACCAACAGTAGTTTGCTCTTTTAATGGCATTCATAAAAAGAAATACGCACAATAATATCAGTGGTAGGTATTACAATATATAATTTATTGGAAATTGAATGAAATTTAACATGCAAACTAATCAGATATACTTTATGCTTGTCAGCGAAGTAAGAGTTTCAGTTGCTCTGCTTGCTACGGGTTGTGCATAGTGTTTGTTTGGATTCCTAAATGACGTAATGATTAGCAAAATAAAATTGACGTAGTATATGCTAGTAGTAATTCTAGTTAATAAAAGACCTGTATGCAATACCCGTTAAATTACCTAATGGATGCATACTTCCTAGGCCCTGTAGTATTTTTAGCAAACGACAGTTACTATTAGATATTTCGATGTGTACATAGCAGTCACCTATGATGTAAACAGATCAGTGTTAGTGTTGTCAATCGGAATTAATTTATATTTCTATAGATGTTGTCCATATTTAGCCCAACATTTCTTTTTGTAATTTCGACTTGGGATTTGTGTACAGCGACCCCAAAACCTTCCTTATACCAACCATATTTTACCCAAATCTGAGGACGTTTTGAAGAACCTTGCCGCCATAAGAGATCCGTAATTTAGTTTTTTGAAATGTTGACTTTAAATTTGTGATCAACGACCCCAACAACCATTTGCCTATTTCAGCTATGGTTAAAATACAATAAACATATTAATTTATCGATAATAATTTTTGTAGTGCTTAGGGGTAGATTGCAGCCCCTTGAACGGCGTGCAGGCGATTATTTTGGTGGTTGTAATGTGAAATATAAATGTTTCTCTACTTCTGCTATGGTTAGCATTTTAATTAACCCCTAATATAAGTTTTAGTGTTTTAGTTTTTCATCCCTTTTTGGTAGTGTGTAGGCGATTATTTTGGTGACTGTGATGTGAAATATTAATATGTTATATGTTATACTGGGGTGTCTCTAAAAGGTGCGGAAAACACGCTACCACACATTTCTGAGGGCAAAATATGACGATCTAACCCAACTTACCTCAGTCCAAAAGTGGATGCTTTCGGAGATACAGAGTGTCAAAAGTTCAATTTGGTTTTAGTTTTTTATAAATAATTTCTGTAATAATTGGTATATTGTCACAATATTTGGGTAGGGGGGGTTTCGTGGGGTAAAAAATTTAAATCTGCTCTCATTTTCATTGCAAAATGTAGAGGGCGCCACCTGCGGCATATTGTATCCATTTAAAACGTAATAACTTTTTTGAGACACTCTGTATTTAACTTTTAAACAAAAATTCTTATTCTCCAATGTTTTTTACCTAGAAAAGGTATACCTCGTAGGAGTTGATTGGAGCAGCCGTTTATGAGTAATCTGGATATAAAGAATTCATTCCGTATATGGACACATATGCTTCTGTAATTTGGGTGTTATTTTTGTGGCAATTCAATGCAATGGTGCATCCACTTTTGGACTGAGGTAAGTTGGGTTAGATCGCCCTCAGAAATGTGTGGTAGCGTTTTTTCCGCACCTTTTAGAGACACCTGTATATAGTTAAAAATTGATAAACGTTTTTATTTAGCACCAATCGAATTTTTAGTGCTTACGGGTAGATTGCACCCTGTTGAACAGCGTGCAAGAGATTATTTTGGGTTTTTGATGTGAGATATAAATGTTTCTCAACTAAGCTGTGGCTATAATTCGATAAATAGAGCAGTTTAACAGTAATCATTTTTTAGTGCCTTAGGGGTAGATTGAACCCGCTTGAATGGCATGTAAAGAGTTTATATTGGTGGTCGTACTATGACATATGAATGTTTTTTTAATTTAGCACCAAATAAATTTTTAGTGATTTTGGGCAGAGATTATTTTGGTGGCCGTGACGTGAGATATTAATGTGTCTAGTTCTGCTGTGATTAGAAATCAAGTGACTGACTGACACATTAAAATTAAGACATATTGTACGTGAGCATGTAGCATTAGTGATCAAGGGTGGCTGCGTGATACATAAGAAAATTGTGCGTTTTTAATGACCACGTGCCAATCATTCACCTCCTAATGAATTTTCTTTTTCACCATAAATTTAATGTACTTTTTACCTTTTTTTAAAATCAATTTTTAGTTATGTTATCTACAAGCTTTTAAATACATTACAATTAGATTAATATTGATATATGCTCTTACACATGTTACTTTTATATTTTCTGAATTATTGGTATCTCCTAACTCCAAAATTCGAAAATGTCAACCTGAAGAAATTCAAGCAAGGACGTGTAAACGGCAAAAGTTACTTTGAGTCTCATAACATTCCATTTATATACGTTCCTTATATTTTCTATTATTACATATGACCTGTAAAAAAAGTTATTTATTATACAAAGGAAAGAAGTATTAGATTTTAGCTCGAGATAATGACAAAATACCGAGAGCTAAAATCTAAAGTTTTTTCCCGTGTATAATACACTATTTTTTCTGTGACAGGAGAAACGACGATTTAATAATGATAAAAAGGACACAGAAAATCAATCGATGTGACATTTGAAGTTTTAAATTGGTAGGCTGTTGTACTTATAGCAGCATTACACCTGCGTTGCTAAGGAAACCTGTAAAGTGTTCAAATATTTGTCAATTTAATTTTGTGTTTGGTTTTAAAAATTTGCGAACTTATGTGATTTTTAGTTATTTTAATTGGAAGGTGAAAAAGAAATGCAGTTCTTTCTCGGAGACGGTGCTATTGTCATACATAAGTAAATGCAACTTTTTGTATAATAAAATACCGCGCGATCATTTAAATTCTAAATTAGAGCAGTTTGTGAGATTTAAATTAAGTTGGTATATAAGTACTAATTTACAATTTGAATTGTCAAAGTGACGTTTCAAAATGTTTGATCTAGAACATAAGATTTTTCTTACTGAAAGTTATTTTAAAAACGCCGAACGACAAGAGAATGGTGAATGGACATATTCAGTACCGCACTGCATCAATGATTTTCAAAATGCCTTCCCTAATTTTCCTGCGGATTACCAAAAATTAGTCCAAGAAATTTACACATGTGTGGCGAAATTTCGTAATGTTGGAACTGTAGGTAGGAAAGCTGGTAGTGGCGCGCCCGAAAAAAGGACTCCTGAGATTGTGGCAGATGTTGCAGAAAGAATGGAACAGTCTCCCAAAAAATCTCTTCGCAGATTAGCCAAAGAAATAAACCTTTCCTAAGGAACTTGTCAAAAAATTTTAAAAGAAAATTTAAATCTTTATTCCTATAAGATTAACGTCGTTCAAGAGATTTTCCTGTACGAATAGAATACTGTCAGTGGTTTTTGAATAATTTAAATAACAACAACACTTTGGATTTAACATTTTTTTCTGACGAAGCATGGTTTCACCTATCCGGCTATATAAACAAACAAAATATGCGTATTTGGTCTTCGGAGAATCCTCATGAGTTCATTCAATCGCCTCTCCATCCGCAGAAAATTGGTGTTTGGCTAGCGGTTTCTAGAAGGCGTATATTTGGACCGATAAATGCTGAGACATATCAAAATAATTTACTTGAACCGTTTTTACAAAATCTTCATGATGGCGAACTTTTACATGGATATTTCCAACAGCTCACAAAACATGGGAAAATATGGCTCGAATTTGCGAATTTTATGATAATCGAGTCATTGAATTTCCGCCTCACAGTCCGGACTTAACGATTCTTGATTATTTCATTTATCCGTATCTGAAAAACACAGTTTACAAAAATAACCCACAAAATCTTGAAGAACTACAAGAGGCAATTTCTAATGCATGTAACGCTATAACCGTTCAGATGTTGGCAAATGCTTTTGAAAATATGAAACGGAGGGTTAACAGTTGCATTGCAACAGGGGGAGAACACTTTGAACACCTTTTGTAATTCACAATAAAACTAATTTATCTTGTAATGCTTTCATTTCCATTAAATTTAAATCGATTACACATAAGATTCACAAATGTCACAAAGTATAACATAACCGCAAATTTCAATTAATCAATAATAGACATTCTGGACAACCTAATAAAAAAAATCCCGCCTGCTATAATTTAGAATTTAAATGATCGCGTGGTATATTAAAATTAGATGTCCGTGTTCTTACATATCCGGAAAGAAGTACTAATTTTTTTCATGTGGAAAAAAAAATGAGTACTTTTTTCTCGGCTTATAAAGTGACTTTTAATTGCCTGTTAAGAAAGAAAAAAAGTTATAAAAATACATTCGAATCGTCTTGGCAACGGACTCGGCAAAAGTACGAACTAAAGACGACGATTCAATACCACTACAAATTTCGATTGGCCGGAAAAATTTCAATACAATAAAATTAAACTTTTTATTTAATATTTCTGGATGTATACCTTCCCATAGTAAAATACTATTACATGAAAGCCAGTTACAAATTAAATATTATAAATAAAGGTATTAAATATTACTTTTCTACACCTATATTTTACGTACATACCATTTGGCTGTACTGTTTTAAAATGTTTAGATGACAATTATAACAAACGTCAACAAATAATTATAACAAATGTCAAAAGGTGTACAAATATTATTATTTATGACAGTCCTGAAATGTATTTTGTAGGCTATATTACATGACAGGTAAAATTTCGCAACATTTAAAATTTGACGTCATTTTAATTTAGTGGCGCATGTCAGTTGCGAGAGCGACTGAACTATAGGAACAGTTTGTTGAAAAAGAAAAGACTTGCATCTGCGGTCATAAATTGTATTATCAATTATATTCTAACAGTATAAGATATTGCAATTTCAACTGCCATATTTCAGACAATTTAACTTGCACCAAATTTCTGTAGGATGAATAAGGCCAGACACTTTGATTGACAAATCATATCCCAACTGTTTACTAAAAACTATATGTTTCAACAGGTTCTTTGTCTAAATTTCCTAAATCAAAGAGGGTTGATTGAGAAAACCGTGTTTCCATAATTTTGACTTACAAAATGTTATGTTCTGGAGGAATCGGTGCGATCTTTGTAGTGCCAATTATAATTATTATTTTAAAATTTAAGTACACGTTAACGAACACACTATTCATCCGAACCCAATTAAATCGAGAGTACTTTATACAGCGTCTGCATAAGCACCTGCCAGCTTCTGTAGAATTTCTTCAATGTTTTCAATTTCACATGAAACTTTTAAATGTAGTTTTAATATGTTAATGACATATCAGAGTGAGTCTAAAATATATTCATCTAAAATTAAGTTTTAATAAGGTGTTGTTAAAAGCAATTACAAAGAAGAAAAGAGCAAGCGCAATCATAAGTTTTCACAAATACTTAGAATTTTTAGTAACTGAGATAAAGTCCCGGAAATGTAACAGAATGAAAAAGCTTCCAAAACACAAATATTTCCGTAGTAAGCTAAAAGTTACACATATTCAATATTATGTTTTTATTTTTAAGTATACTGTTAATTTCATGTATAGAAGAAGCAATACGATTACTAAATCACTAATAAAAATAATTATTAATTACAAATGCATAAGAAAACATAATCGCAGTCAATACTAATAAAAATACAAATCTCCTAGGTTATGCGCACGTGTAAGTAATCCCAATTACTGTTTAATATTTTATCAGGTTTGGTAAAACACCGGTTAATACATCTTCATTTAATAACGTTCTTAATCAATGATTAGCGCTAACCGGTGTTGGAAACACATACTAACCGGTATTTTAATCAATGGTTAGCGCCAACCGGTTTTTGCAGAAACGTACTATCCCGTATTTTATTTATTGAGTACGCTGATCGGCATTTTAATCGGAATTGGGAAAACCGGCCCTTAATTGAACTTAATCAACTAATACAGTGCAATAATATAAATAATTAAAAATACGTCTAAATTTGCTGTTGTAGTTGTTAGGGTGTTTTAATGTTGAAGGTTACATTCAAATGTTGTCAACTTTGAAGAAACATGCGCCAATAATTTAAGGACATTAAATTTGAGACATTGCAAAATTTTACCTGTCAAGTATCCTACCTACACATGCCATTTCGAGACTTATAAATACACCTTTTGACATTAATCATAACAACCTTTTGAAGTTTGTCATCCAAGCAACACAAATTTGTCTGCAATTACCGTTTCCCATAGAACGCGATCACTTTCATGACGCTTTTTAGAAAATCCGATTTTATAAACTTTTGAACCACTCCTGTATACACATAAATTTAGCGATGCCAATCGTATATGTTATTTAGAACTTTTCTTTACTTCTTTACACAAACCGTTACACTGAACACCGAAGAGCGAGAAGGATAATTTAATGTTAAACATAAAACATGTTTAAGTTACCAAGGAAGAATGTGCTCAGATCCAAGCACTTTTCGACGAACCTTTCCGCCATATTACATTTGCCATGTTGTTTTTTTGACATTTTGACTTTGGATTCGTGATCGGCGACCAGAGCCACCCCCGTATCTAAAATTTCACATTCATACGTCAATTTTCCAAAAAACTTCCGCCATTTTGTTTTTTTTGACATTCTGACTTTGGATTCGTGATCGGCGACCTGAGACACCCCCGTATCTAAAATTTCACATTCATACGTCAATTTTCAAAAAAACTTCCGCCATTTTTTTTTTTTTGACATTTTGACTTTGGATTCGTGATCGGCGACCTAAGACACCCCCGTATCTAAAATTTCACATTCATACGTAAATTTTCAAAAAAACTTCCGCCATTTTGTTTTTTTTGACATTTTGACTTTCGATTCGTGATCGGCGACCTAAGACACCCACGTATCTAAAATTTCACATTCATACGTCAATTTTCAAAAAAACTTCCGCCATTTTGTTTTTTTTTGACATTCTGACTTTGGATTCGTGATCGGCGACCTAAGACACCCCCGTATCTAAAATTTCCCATTCATACGTCAATTTTCAAAAAAACTTCCGCCATTTTGTTTTTTTTGACATTTTGACTTTGGATTCGTGATCGGCGACCTAAGACACCCCCGTATCTAAAATTTCACATTCATACGTCAATTTTCAACAAACTTCCGCCATTTTTTTTTTTTTGACATTTTGACTTTGGATTCGTGATCGGCTACCTAAGACACCCCCGTATCTAAAATTTCACATTCGTACGTCAATTTTCAAAATATCTTCCGCCATTCTTTTTTTTTGACATTTTGACTATGGATTGGTGATCGGCGTCCGCAGACACACCCGTATCTAAAATTTCGCATTCATACGTCAATTTTCAAAAAATCTTCGGCCATTTTATTCTTTTTGACATTATGACTTTGGATTAGTGATCGGCGACATAAGACACTCCCGTATCTGAAATTTCACATTCGTACGTCAATTTAGAATTAGTGACGGGCGACCGTAAAAACTCCCAGTTTTACTTTCAATCAGAATAGAGAGAAATTGATTTCAGCCAACTCCGCCCACCGTTTGCCTAATCGTTAAAATAAAATTATTTCGTAGGGGCACATAAATGTCGAAAGCCTACCTTTTTCCCTTTGAGGAAATACGCGTTCTGAAATTTACGTATTTTAATTCAAAATATTACTCGACAACACCTGTACAGATGAAAGTATTAAATCAAGCGGGACCGCTATATATTTTATGGACATGCCGAATATTCGCCGGACCGTAACATATTGACCGGCAGTGCACATGAGAATCTGAATATATTATCGCGCGTCCGGAATGCATTGATATCAGTGCATGTTGAATCGGCCATTTTTCTGAAAAAATCCACCCGCAAACCAACTTCAAAGTGTTCATGCCCTTGGTTGCGTGCGACCGTCGACTCGAAATAAGCATGTAGAAGGTCCCCAGAAGTCGGTTCGTTAAGTCCCCGGGTCCTGTTGAACCCTCGCGACCTTCAAAATTTAGTATTTCACGCTTAAATGTGAATATGCAGATACCACTCAGTTTGCCTGTCAGTTTGACGTTTCTAGCGATTTTTAACGTGTTTCACGTGAATTTTCCATCCGCCGCGCCGTTTGTCGGAATTTGTTCGCCACGCCCGAACGCCGACTTTTGCACGCTCCTCTCTTGGACGGCGGATATCTCTGCACGCGCACCGAAAAAAAGAAAAATCTCTCCGTCGATGGTTAGTTTAATGTCACCGGTACCTACACGCGCCGATACGGCCTTTAATTCCCCGTATCCAGGGACGAGTACTGCGCCTAAATTCACCAATTTCAAGTCGATTTTGAGCCGTCCGATCGGTAACCATGGTGATGCGGTTAAGCCGTCTTTTCTCAAGAAATTAACACGAAACGGCCGCTCGCTTTTAGTATATATAACTAGCTAATACGGCAGGCCTAGAAGGCCCGCTACCGCCTCTTATTCCGCTTACAGTTGAGGTACCGCTCCCCCTTATTTTTCTCAATTTATTGCGGATTTTGTCTATATTGCGTTTCAGTTTATAAAACACCATGTAATTCCGATATATAGCGAATAACTAAATATAATTGTGTTTTAGATGTTCAATATTGCTTAGTTGTTTTTATACACCCCTGTATATAGTTTACAACTATGCAATATTTTATTCAGAATGCTTATAGGATGAAATGATTAATAATAGATTTAGTGATAATAGCAATTTTTAAATTGAAAATGTTTAACGGCTGTCCATGAAATAAGATGTATTTTATTGTTTAATGTTATATTGACATTTTTCACATACTTTTCCTGTGCCTCACAGACGGTAGTTTTCACTCTATTTATAATTTTTTACTATTATTGGTTTTTGTGCCTTGACTTGCCGATGATTTATTTCACGTTTGCCTAATTTATCTATAGTTTGAATTTTGTTTGTGGGTATAAAATTAGAATAATCTCGAAATCTGTGTTTTTTTGCATCAGTTGGAAAATGTGTTTCAGTCCATATACATATGTCGATTCCATTGGTCTTTTTGGTTTAAATGAAAATTCATTAGAATTTAAAAAAAAACATTTTATTTTATACAAACTTGTAGATAGCTTTATTAGAATTATGTTTTGTTGACGCGAATGTATACTTTTAAATAATTGATTTAATCATTGTTCTATAACAAATAATATTTATTTCATTGGCTTTTTTTATAATGATTTCCATTCCTATACTTTTATAATTTGCAGTGTTTCTTTGTGGTAAATTGTATTACAACTGTCAGTTATGTATGATGCTTAATAATGTTGGTAAAGCCTTGTTCACACTGTACATAATTATTTTCTTTTGCATTGTACACCTACAGTTTACGGAATATATAGATATAATATATGTATTATGGTAATATTGATTACTTATTGTTATATTCGAAAATACTGTAAAACATCGTTATAGAATTTCTATTTTGAATTATTGTAATTGACAATGTCGCGGGAAGTTCATTTTCATCAATGATAATTAAACAATCTTTTTTGAATACGTATGATATTACTTCTCAATTTGCCTGGCACAGTAACAACATGATTCAGTGCTTGTTTAATCTGGTAGGAATATATTTTAGTTTCTTTTTTCTATTTACAATATCTTATAATATTTTGAAGTATTTTTACAACTTAATTCATGGACGAAATGACTCCAGTCATGTAATGATAATTGCTAAAAATGAGTAGAAAGTATTTATAAACAAATAAGGAATCGAATTTATAAATTTCTTACCTATACACTATTATCATTGGGCCAATTATTATATATTGCAATATTTATTGTGCTGAATGTTTGTGAGCTAATGCTTCAATCTTTTCGAGCTTGAATTCGCCTTTTTCGCGTCCGCTTACAGCTTTTTACAGTTTCCTGTAAAACGCGATCACTCTCGTGGTGGTTTTTAGAATGTAAGATTTTATAGACTTGTGGCACACTCTGTATATACATATATTTTGTAAAGCCAATTGTATATTTCATTTAAAATTCCTCTAGAATTTTTTTTTACACAAACTGTTACACAATGAAGAGCGAGAAAGATAATTTAATGTTAAACATAAGAATGATGTTAAAGTATCCGAAGAAACAATATGCTCAATAAGTGCATCATTTTCATTGAGACAATCGGGATAATACGCTATTGAAATAACAGTGGAAAAATTTAGTATATTAACAAAAAGTATGTCAATTGCTCAGAAACAATTTAAGATAGGCATGCACAATATTAATAAAAAAGAACCTAATAATCAGTTTGACACTGAGATATTTTCACCCAAATTATTTGAAGTGGAACAGGGCTTTCATTATGAAATTTTGGTCAGCATAATTGAAATATTCGTTTGTCACATACTCAAAATTAGTTCGCACGTCAATTAAAAATGAAGGACTTGTATTGAAGAACATTTTAAATTTTCAATGAATTACATATATACTACTCGCCCGCTATCGCGGGCTCGTCATTTTAATTGACATGCTCAAATATACGTAGTATCTCCATAGTGTTTAACATGTTTACAACAAATTTTGTTTGGTAAATGGGCGTCGCTTTCAAACTTTCTTATAGAATGCTAATGAATGCTGACGAACTTCAAACATATAGCTCGCACACATATGTATGTGAACGGGTAAAGTAAATTTAATTTATAAAGTATATTACTTTCTTACTACCTTTTCGAAGTCCACTATCGTTAATAAAAGAGCAGCGTATATTTTATTTAAAATTATTCTCGATCTGTTTTTGACACAAATCGGTACACACTCAAGAGCGAGAAAGGTAATTTAATGTTAATCATAAGCCATGTTAAAGTATCCAAAGACACAATGAGCTCAAAAAGCGCAACATTTTTATTAAAACAGTTTTCAATACTATTTTGATGTCAAGTGTGACCCTTTTGAAATCCACTATCATTAATAAAGGAGCACAAAATAATAATAAAAGTAAAAAACCCAAGTTTTAAATTTAAGCCCTTTTGAAGCGCCTTTCCTGTAAAAAGCAATAACTGGCATGGGTTGTTAGAATGTCCGGTTTTATTAACTTTTGAAGCGCCCCTGTATATACACATATTTTGTTAAACCAATAGGATATTTTATTTAAAATTCTTCTCGAACTGTTTTTGACATAAATCGGTACACACTCAAGAGCGAGAAAGGTAATTTAATGTTAAACATAAGTTGTGTTAAAGTACGCAAAGACACAATGATATCAAAAAGCGCAACATTTTTATTAAGACAGTGTACAATACTATTTTGATGTCAAAAGTGTAAAAGCCTGTCAACCTTTTTGAAATCCACCATCGTTACTAAAGGAGCAGGAAATAATAATAAAAGTAAAATGCCCAAGTTTTAAATTGAAGCGCCTTTCCTATAAAAAGCGATCACAGGCATGACGCTTTTTAGAATGCCTTCATTTATACACCTTTGAAGCACCCAAGTATATACATATATTTTGTTAAACCAATAGAACGTTTTATTTAAAATTCTTCTCGAACTGTTTCTAACACAAAACCGGTACACACTCAAGAGCGAGAAAGGTAATTTAATGTTATACATAAGTCATGTTAAGGTATCCAAAGAAACAATGAGCTCTCAAAAAGCGCAACATTTTCATTAAGACAGTTTACAATACTATTTTGATGTGAACGTGTAAAAGCCTGTCAATCTTTTCGAAGTCTACACTCGTTAAGAAAAAAGCACAAAATAATAATAACAGTAAAAAGACAGAATGAGATCAAAAAGCCCAATATGTTCATTAAGACTGTTTACAATACTATTTTGATGTGAAAGTGTAAAAGCCGGTCAAACCTCTTCAAAATCCACTATCGTTAATAAAGGTGCACGAAATAATAATAAAAGTAAAAAGCCCAAGTTTTAAATTTAAGACCTATTGAAGCGCCTTTCCTGTAAAAAAAACGCTTTTTAGAATGTCCACTTTTATAAACTTTTGAAGCACCCCTGTATATATATATATTTTGTTAGGCCAATAGGATATTTTATTTAAAATTCTTCTCGAACTGTTTTTGACATAAACCGGTACACACTCAAGAGCGAGAAAGATAATTTAATGTTTAACATTAGTCGTGTTAACGTATCCAAAGACACATTGATATCAAAAAGCGCAACATTTTTATTAAGACAGTGTACAATACTATTTTGATGTAAAATGTGACCTTTTTGAAATCCACTATCATTAATAAAGGAGCACAAAATGAAAATAAAAGTAAAAAGCCCAAGTTTTAAATTGAAGCGCCTTTTATTTTATTTAAAATTTTTCTCGAATTGTTTTTTACTCAAACCGGTACATACTCAAGAGCGAGAAAGGTAATTTAATGTTAAACATAAGTCGTGTTAAAGTATGCAAAGACACAATGACATCAAAAAGCGCAACATTTTTATTAAGACAGTGTACAATACTATTTTGATGTGAAAGTGTAAAAACCTGCCAAACTTTTTGAAATCCACTATCGTTAATAAAGGAACACAAAATAATAATAAAAGTAAGAAGCACTCCTGTATATAGATATATTTTGTTAAGCCAAAAGCAGGTTTTATTTAAAATTCTTCTCGAAGTGTTTTTAACACAAACCGGTACACACTCAAGAGCGAGAAAGATAATTTAATTTTAACCATAAGCTATGTTAAGGTATCCAAAGACACAATGAGATCAAAATGCCCAACTTGTTCATTAAGGCAGTTTACAATACTATTTTGATGTGAAAGTGTAAAAGCCTGTCAATCTTTTCGAAGTCTACTTTCGTTAATAAAGGAGCACGAAATAATAATAAAAGTAAGAAGCCCAAGTCTTAAATTTAAGCCCTATTAAAGCGCCTTTCCTGTAAAAGGCGATCACTGGAATGACGCTTTTTAGAATATCCACTTTTATAAACTTTTGAAACACCCCTGTATATACATATATTTTGTTAAGCCAATGGGATATTTTATTTAAAACTCTTCTCGAACTGTTTTTGACACAAACCGGTACACACTCAAGAGCGAAAAAGGTAATTTAATAATAATCATACTTCATGTTAAAGTATCCAAAGAAACAATGAGCTCAGAGCGCAACATTTCCATTAAGACAGTTTACAGTATTATTTTGATGTAACAGTGAAAAAATCATGTCAACCTTTTTGAATTCTACTATCATTAATGAAGAAACACAAAGGAATAATAAAAATGAAATTAAAATTCATTTTACTCAAAAATCCAAAAAAAGCCCAAGTTTTAAATTTTAGCCCTATTGAATGGCTTTTTTCGCGCCCGCTTGCAGTTTCTTCACAGTTTCCTGCAAAAAGCAATCACTGTCATAGCTTTTTAGAATAACCGTTTTTATTAACTTTTGAAGCACCCCTGTATATACATATATCTTGTGAAGTCAATAGTATGTTTTATTTGAAATGCTTCTCCAACTTTTTTTACACAAACCTGTACACACTCAAGAGCGAGAAAGGTAATTTAATGTTAAACATAGTTCATGTTAAAGTATTTAAAGAAACAATGAGCTGAGAGAGCACAACATTTTCATCGAGACAGTTTACAATACTATTTTGATGTGATAGTGGAAAAGCATGTCAACCTTTTTGAAGTCTACTCTCGCTAAGAAAAAAGCACAAAATAATAATAAAAGTAAAAAGCCCAAGTTTTAAATTTAAGCCCTATTGAAGCGCCTTTCTTGTAAAAAACGCTTTTTAGAATGTCCACTTTTATAAACTTTTGAAGCACCCCAGTATAAACATATATTTTCTTAGGCCAATAGGATATTTTATTTAAAATTCTTCTCGAACTGTTTTTAACACATACCTGTACATACTCAAGAGCGAGAAAGGTAATTTAATGTTAAACATGTCATGTTAAAATATTCAGAGAAACAATGAACTCTTAAAAAGCGCAACATTTTCATTAAGACAGTTTACAATACTATTTTGATGTGAAAGTGTAAAAGCCTGTCAATCTTTTCGAAGTCTACTCTCGTTAATAAAGGAGCACGAACTAATAATAAAAGTAAAAAGCCCAAAATTTAAATTGAAGCCCTATTAAAGCGCTTTTCCTGTAAAAAACGCTTTTTAGAATGTCTACTTTTATAAACTTTTGAGCACCGCTGTAGATACATATATTTTGTTAAGCCAATAGGATATTTTATTTAAAATTCTTCTCGAACTGTTTTTGACATAAACCGGTACACACTCAAGAGCGAGGAAGGTAATTTAATGTTAAACATAAGTCGTGTTAAAGTATCCAAAGACACAATGAGATCAAAAAGCAAAACATTTTTAATAAGACAGTGTACAATACAATGTTTATGTAAAGTGTGACCTTCTTGAAATCCACTATCGTTAATAAAGGAGCACAAAATAAAAGTAAAAGTAAAAAGCCCAAGTTTTAGATTGAAGCACCTTTCCTGTAAAAAGAGAGTACTGGCATGATGCTTTTTAGAATGTCTGGTTATATAAACTTTTAAAGCATCCCGGTATATACATATATTTTGTGAAGCCAACAGTATATTTTATTTAAAATTTTTCTCGAATTGTTTTTTACACAAACCGGTGCACACTCAAGAGAGAAAGATAATTTAATGTTAAACATAAGTCATGTTAAAATATCCAAAGAAACAATGAGCTCTCAAAAAGCGCAACATTTTCATTAAGACAGTTTATAATACTATTTTAATGTGAAAGTGTAAAAGCCTGTCAATCTTTTCGAAGTCTACTCTCGTTAAGAAAAAAGCACAAAATAATAATAAAAGTAAGAAGCACTCCTGTATATACATACATATATTTTGTTAAGCCAATAGGAGGTTTTATTTAAAATTCTTCTCGAAGTGTTTTTAACACAAACCGGTACACACTCAAGAGCGAGAAAGATAATTTAATTTTAACCATAAGCTATGTTAAGGTATCCAAAGACACAATGAGATCAAAAAGCCCAACTTGTTCATTAAGGCAGTTTACAATACTATTTTGATGTGAAAGTGTAAAAGCCCGTCAACCTTTTCGAAATCCACTATCGTTAATAAAGGAGCAGGAAATAATAATAAAAGTAAAAAGCCCAAGTTTTAAAGTGAAGCCCTATTAAAGCGCCTTTCCTGTAAAAGGCGATCACTGGAATGACGCTTTTTAGAATATCCACTTTTATAAACTTTTGAAACACCCCTGTATATACATATATTTTGTTAAGCCAATGGGATATTTTATTTAAAACTCTTCTCGAACTGTTTTTGACACAAACCGGTACACACTCAAGAGCGAAAAAGGTAATTTAATAATAATCATACTTCATGTTAAAGTATCCAAAGAAACAATGAGCTCAGAGCGCAACATTTCCATTAAGACAGTTTACAGTATTATTTTGATGTAACAGTGAAAAAATCATGTCAACCTTTTTGAATTCTACTATCATTAATGAAGAAACACAAAGGAATAATAAAAATGAAATTAAAATTCATTTTACTCAGAAATCCAAAAAAAGCCCAAGTTTTAAATTTTAGCCCTATTGAATGGCTTTTTTCGCGCGCGCTTACAGTTTCTTCACAGTTTCCTGCAAAAAGCAATCACTGTCATGGCTTTTTAGAATGTCCGTTTTTATTAACTTTTGAAGCACTCCTGTATATATACATATATCTTGTGAAGCGAATAGTATGTTTTATTTAAAATGCTTCTCGAACTGTTTTTTGCACAAATCTGTACACACTCAAGAGCCAGAAAGGTAATGTAATGTTAATCGTAAGTCGTGTTAAAGTATGCAAATACACAATGAGATCAAGAAGCGCAACATTTTTATTAAGACAGTGTACAATACTATTTTGATGTGAAAGTGTAAAAGCCTGTCAACCTTTTCGAAGTCTACTCTCGTTAAGAAAAAAGCATAAAATAATAATAAAAGTAAAAAGCCCAAGTTTTAAATGTAAGTCCTATTGAAGCGCCTGTCCTGTAAAAAGCAATCGCTGTCATGGCTTTTTAGAATGTCCACCTTTATAAACTTTTGAAGCACCCCTACATATATTTTGTTAAGCCAATAGTATATTTTATTATTATATTTAAATATCTTCTCGAACTGCTTTTTAGACAAACTGGTACACACTCAAGAGCGAGAAAGGTAATTTAATGTTAAACATAAGTCATGTTAAAGTATCGAAAGAAACAATGAGCTCAATGAGCGCAACATTTCCATTGAGACAGTGTACAATAAGATTCTGATGTTTGCGAATCTACTATCGTTAAGAAAAAATGAAGTATTAAATTTAAGCCCTGTTCAATCACGTTTCGAAGAATCGCCAAATTGAAGACGTAATAAGCGACCACAAACACGCCCGTATCTAAAATTTCACGTTCATACGTTAATTTTCAAAAAAATTTCCCGCCGTTTTTTTTTTGACATTTTGACTTTGGAATCGTGATCGGCGACCCTCAAAACCCCCGTATCTAAAATTTCACTTTCATACGTCAATTTTCAAAAAAATCTTCCGCCATTTTTTTTTTTTTGACATTTTGACTTTGGAATCGTGATCGGCGACCCCCAAAACCCCCGTATCTAAAATTTCACGTTTATATGTTAATTTTCAAAAAAATCTCCCGCCATTTTCTTTTTTTTGACATTTTGACTTTGGAATCGTGATCGGCAACCCCCAAAAGCCCCGTATCTAAAATTTTATAGTCATACGTCAATTTTGAAAAAAATCATCCGCATTTTGTTTTTTTATGACATTTTGATTTTGGATTTGTGATCGGCGACTTAAGACACCCTCGTATCTAGAATTTCACATTTATACGTCAATTTTCAAAAAATCCTTCGGCCATTTTTTTTTTTTTTGACATTTCGACTTTGGATACGTGATCAATGATACTACAAAGACTCCCAAGTGCCGAATTTTACTTTAATTAGAAGAGAGAAATTAATTTCAGATAGCTCCGCCCACTCTGCATGTATGTGTAATCGTTGTTATAAGGGCACATAAATGTTAAAAGCAATCCTTTTCCCCATTAAGGAAACGGGGCATACGCGTTCTGGAATTAACGTATTTTAATTCAAATCATTATTAAAATACTAATCGACCCCTGTATATAGATAAAAATATTAAATCAAGCGGGACCGTTATGTATTGTGTGGAGATGCCGAACATTCACCGGACCGTAATACATTCATCGCCACTGCACATGAGAATCTGATTATATTTTTCGCCCGTCCGGAATACATTGATATCACTGCACATTGAATCGGCCATTTTTCTGACCAAATGCTTCTGCAAACGAATTTGAAAGTGCTCGTGCCCTTGGTTGCGTGCGTCTGTCGACTCGAAATAAGCATATATAAGGTCCCGAGAAGCCCATTCTTTAACACCTCGGGTCTTGTTGGACCCTCGCAACCTTCAAAATTTCGTATTTCACGCTTAAAAATGAATCTGTGGACACAACTCAGTTTGATGTCAGTTTGACGTTTCTAGAGATTTTTATCGCTTGTCACGGGAACGGTCAAAACGTATTCCATTTTTCTGTTACAAAATGGAATGCACGCTCCTCTTCAACGGACGATATCTCTGCACACACTCCATTAAAAAGGAAAATCTCTCCGTCCACCGGAAATTCAATGTCACCCCTAGGCCCACCCCAAAACACAGCCTTTAATTCCCCATATCCAGAGAGGAGTTTTCTGCAAAGATTTGTCGACTTTTTTCTATTTTGATAGTTTCGAAAATGCTCGGTTAAGCTCTTTCAACTAAGGCGATTAACAACAGAGGTCTGTGCGCTATTATTATATATAAAGCTCTAACGTCCGCTTACAGCGGGTCCTCCGCTTACAACGGGTCCTCCGCTTACAGCGGGTCCTCCGCTTACAGCGCGTCCGTCAATCTCTTTTAGTTGGAATCGCTTTTTTCGCGTCCGCCTACAGCTTTTTCATAGTTTCCTGTAAAAAGCAATCACTGTAATGACGCCTTTTAGAATGTCCGGTTTTATTAACTTTTGACGCACCCCTGTATATACATATATTTCGTGAAGCCAATAGTATATTTTCTTTAAAATTCTTCTAGAACGCTTTCTTACACAAACCGGTACACACTCAAGAGCGGGAAAGGTAAATTTATGTTAAACATAAGTCATGTTAATGTATCCGAAGAAACAATGAGCTCAAAGAGCACACCATTTTCATCGAGACAGTTTACAATACTATTTTGATGTGATAGTGGAAAAGCATGTCAACCTTTTTGAAGTCTACTCTCGTTTAGAAACAAGCACAAAATAATAATAAAAGTAAAAAGCCTAAGTTTTAAATTTAAGCCCCATTCTGTAAAAAACGCTTTTAGAATGTCCACTTTTATAAACTTTTGAAGCACCCCTGTATATACATATATTTTGTTAAGCCAATAGGATATTTTATTTAAAATTCTTCTCGAACTGTTTTTGACATAAACCGGTACACACTCAAGAGCGAGAAAGGTAATTTAATGTTAAAGATAAGTCATGTTAAAGTATCCAAAGACACAATGAGATCAAGAAGCCCAACATATTCATTAAGACAGTTTACAATACTATTTTGATGCGAAAGTGTAGAAGCCGTAAAACCTTTTCGAAATCCACTATCGTTAATAAAAGAGCACAAAATAATAATAAATGTAAAATGCCCAAGTTTTAAATTGAAACCCTATTGAAGCGCCTTGTCTGTAAAAGGTGATGACTGGCATGACGCTTTTTAGAATGTCCACTTTTATAAACTTTTGAAACACCTCTGTACATACATAAATTTTGTGAAGCCAATAGTATATTAAAATTCTTCTCGAACTGTTTTTGATATAAACCGGTACACACTCAAGAGCGAGAAATGTAATTTAATGTTAAAGTATTCAAAGACACAATAAGATCAAAAAGGTCAACATTTGTATCAAGACAGTTTACAATACTATTTTGATGTAAAAGTGTAAAAGTCTGTCAATCTTTCCGAAGTCCACTATCGTTAATAACAGAGCACAAAACAATAATAAAAAGAGAAAGCCAAAGTTTTAAATGTAAGCCCTATTAAAGCGCCTCTCCGGTAAAAGGCGATCACTGGCATGACGCTTTTTAGAATGTCCACTTTTATAAACTTTTGAAACACCCCTGTATATACATATATTTTGTTAAGACAATAGGATATTTTATTTAAAATTCTCCTAGAACTGTTTTTGACACAAACCGGTACACACTCAAGAGCGAGAATGGTAATTTAATGTTAAAGTATACAACGACACAATAATATCAAAAAGCGCAACATTTTTATTAAGACAGTGTACAATTCTATTTTGATGTGAAAGTGTAAAAGCCTGTCAACCTTTTCGAAATCCACTATTGTTAATAAAAGAGCACAAAACAATAATAAAAGTGGAAAGCCCAAGTTTTAAATCTAAAGCCCTATTAAAGCACCTTTCCTGTAAAAAGCGATCACTGGCATGACGACTTTTAGAATGTCCACTTTTATAAACTTTTGAAGCACCCCCGTACATACATAAATTTTGTGAAGCCAATTGTATATTTTATTTAAAATTCTTCTCGAGTTGCTTTTTACACAAACCGATACACACTCAAGAGCGAGAAAGGTAGTAGTATGTTAAAATATCCAAAGACACAATAAGATAAAAAGCGCAACATTTTTTATTAAGACAGTTTACAATACTATTGTGATGCGAAAGTGTAAAAGCTTTTCAACCTTTTCGAAATCCACCATCGTCAATAAAAGAGCACAAAATAATAATAAAAGTAGAAAGCCCAAGTTTTAAATCTAAAGCCCTATTAAAGCACCTTTCCTGTAAAAAGCGATCACTGGCATGACGACTTTTAGAATGTCCACTTTTATAAACTTTTGAAGCACCCCTGTACATACATTAATTTTGTGAAGCCAAATGTACATTTTATTTAAAATTCTTTTCGAATTGCTTTTTACACAAACCGGTACACACTCAAGAGCGAGAAAGGTAGTTTATGTTAAAATATCCAAAGACACAATAAGATCAAAAAGCGCAACATTTTTATTAAGACTGTTTACAATACTATTTTGATGCGAAAGTGTACAAGCTTTTCAACCTTTCCGAAATCCACTATCGTTAATAAAAGAGCACAAAACAATAATAAAAGTAGAAATTCCAAGTTTTAAATGTAAGCCTTATTAAAGCGCCTCTCCTGTAAAAAGCGATCACTGGCATGACGCTTTTTAGAATGTCCACCTTTATAAATGCTTGAAACACCCCTGTACATACATAAATTTTCTGGAGCCAATTGTATATTTTATTTAAAATTCTTCTCGAATTGTTTTTTACACAAACCGGTACACACTCCAGAGCGAGAAAGGAAATTTAATGTTAAACATAAGTCATGTTAAAATATCCAAAGACACAATGACCTCAAAAAGCGCAACATTTTTATTACGACAGTTTACAATACTATTTTGATGCGAAAGTGTAAAAGCCTTTCAACCTTTTCGAAATCCACTATCGTCAATAAAAGAGCACAAAATAATAATAAAAGTAGAAAGCCCAAGTTTTAAATATAAGCCCTATTAAAGCGTCTCTCCACTAAAAGGCGATCACTGGCATGACGCTTTTGAGCATGTCCACTTTAATATACTTTTGAAACACCTCTGTACATACATAAATTTTGTGAAGCCAATTGTATATTTTATTTAAATTATAGCGTCGTAGATAAGTGATTGTGAAATACCAACAGTAGTTTGCTCTTTTAATTGCATTCATAAAAAGAAATACACACAATAATATCAGTGGTAGGTATTACAATATATAATTTATTGGAAATTGAATGAAATTTAACATGCAAACCTAATCAGATATACTTTATGTTTGTCAGCGAAGTAAGAGTTTCAGTTGCTCTGCTTGCTACGGGTTGTGCATAGTGTTTGGTTGTATTCCTAAATGCAGTAATGATTAGCAAAATAAAATTGACGTAGTATATGCTAGTAGTAATTCTAGTTAGTAAAATACCTGTATGCAATGCCCGTTAAATTACCTAATGGATGCATACTTCCTAGGCCCTGTAGTATTTTTAGCAAACGATAGTTACTATTAGATATTTCGATGTGTACATAGCAGTCACCCTTTATTAAGATGTAAACAGATCAGTGTTAGTGTTGTCAATCGGAATGAATTTATATTTCTATAGATGTTGTCCATATTTAACCCAACATTTCTTTTTGTAATTTCGACTTCGGATTTGTGTACAGCGACCCCAAAACCCTCCTTATACCAACCAAATTTTACCCAAATCTGAGGACGTTTTGAAGAACCTTGCCGACATAAGAGATCCGTCATTTTGTTTTTTGAAATGTTGACTTTAAATTTGTGATCAGCGACCCTAACAACCCCCCATATGCCTATTTCAGCTATGGTTAAAATACAATAAACACATTAATTTATCGATAATAATTTTTGTAGTGCTTAGGGGTAGATTGCAGCCCCTCGAACGGCGTGCAGGCGATTATTTTGGTGGTTGTAATGTAAAATATAAATGTTTCTCTACTTCTGCTATGGTTAGTAGTAGATAAGCATTTTATTTAACCCCTAATATAAGTTTTAGTGGTGGTTGAGTTCATCCCTTTTTGGTAGTGTGTAGGCGATTATGTTGGTGACTGTGATGTGAAATATTAATATGTTATATGTTATACGTTATATATAGTTAAAAATTGATAAACATTTTTATTTAGCACCAATCTAATTTTTAGTGCTTACGGGTAGATTGCACCCTGTCGAACAGCGTGCAAGAGGTTATTTTGGGTTTTTGATGTGAGATATAAATGTTTCTCAACTAAGCTGTGGCTATAATTCGATAAATAAAGCAGTTTAACAGTAATCATTTTTTTAGTGCCTTAGGGGTAGATTGAACCCGCTTAAATTGCATGTAAAGAGTTTATATTGGTGGTCGTAGTATGACATATGAATGTTTTTATGCTTCTACTATAGTTAGAAGTCGATAAGCATTTTAATTTAGCACCAAATAAATTTTTAGTGATTTTGGACAGAGATTATTTTGGTGGTCGTGACGTGAGATATTAACGTGTCTAGTTCTGCTGTGATTAGAAATAAAGTCACTGATTGACACATTAAAATTAAGACATATTGTACGTGAGCGTGTAGCATTAGTGATCAAGGGTGGCTGCATGATATATAACGAAATTGTGCGTTTTTAATGACCACGTGCAAATCATTCACCTCCTAATGAATCCCCTTTTCACCATAAATTTAATGTACCTACTTTTTACCTTTTTTTAAAACCAATTTTTAGTTATTTTATCTATAGTCTTTTATATACGTTACAATTAGATTAATATTTATATATGCTCATACACATGCTACTTTTATATTTTCTAAATTATTGGTATCTCTTAACTCCAAAATTCGAAAATGTCAACCTGAAGAAATTCAAGCAAGGACTTGTAAACGGCAAAAGTTACTTTGAGTCTCATAAGATTGAATTTATATACGTTCCTTATGTTTTCTATTATTACATATGACCTGTAAAAAAAGTTATTTATTATACAAGGGAAAGAAGTATTAGATTTTAGCTCGAGATAATGACAAAATACCGAGAGCTAAAATCTAATGTTTTTTCCCGTGTATAATACACTATTTTTTTCTGACAGGAAAAACGGTGATTTAATAATGATAAAAAAGACTCAGAAAATCAATCGATGTGACATTTGAAGTTTTAAATTGGTAGGCTGTTGTACTTATAATAGCAGCATTACACCTGCGTTGCTAAGGAAACCTGTAAATTATTCAAATATTTGTCAATTTAATTTTGTTTGGTTTTAAAAATTTGCGAACTTAAGTTGATTTTTAGTTATTTTGATTGGAAGTTGAAAAAGAAATGCAGTTCTTTCTCGGAGACGGTGCTATTGGCATACATAAGTAAATGCCACTTTTTGTATAATAAAATATATTAAAATTAAATGTCCGTGTTCTTACTTATGTGTACATATCCGGAAAGAAAGTACTCATTTTTTTCCCGGGGAAAAATGAGTACTTTTTTCTCGGCTTTTAAAGTGACATTTTGTTACCTATTAAGAAAAATAAAATGTCAAACTTTTCCCGTCACAGAGAAAAAGTTATAAAAATACATTCGAGTCGTCTTGGCAACGGACTCGGCAAATTTCAAAATGAAAAATTTAAGGTAATTAATCAATATTTCTGGATGTATACCGTCCCATAGTAAAATACTATTACATGAAAGCCAGTTACAAATTAAATATTATAAATAAAGGTATTAAATATTACTTTCCTACACATATTTTACATAACATTTGGCTGTACTGTTTTAAAATGTTTAGATGACAATTATAACAAACGTCAACAAATAATTATAACAAATGTCAAAAGGTGTACAAATATTATTATTTATGACAGTCCTGAAATGTATTTTGTAGGTTATATTACATGACGGGTAAAATTTTGCAACATTTAAAATTTGACGTCATTTTAATTTAGTGGCGCATGTCGGTTGCGAGAGCGACTGAACTATAGGAACAGTTTGTTGAAAAAGAAAAGACTTGCATCTGCGGTCATAAACTGTATTATCAATTATATTCTAACAGTATTAGATATTGCAATTTCAACTGCCATATTTCAGACAATTTAACTTGCACCAAATTTATGTAGGATGAATAAGGGCAGAAACTTTGATTGAAAAATCATATCCCAACTGTTTACTAAAAACTATACGTTTTAACAGGTTCTTTATCTACATTTCCTAAATCAAAGAGGGTTGATTGAGAAAACCGTGTTTCCATAATTTTGACCTACAAAATGTTATGTTCTGGAGGAATCGGCGCGATCTTTGTAGTGCCAATTATAATTATTATTTTAAAATTTAACTAAACGTTAACGAACACACTATTCATCCAAACTCAATTAAATCAAGAGTACTTTATACAGTGTCTGCATAAGCACCTGCCAGCTTCTGTAGAATTTCTTCAATGTTTTCAATTTCACATGTAACTTTTAAATGTAATTTTAATATGTTAATGACATATCAGGGTGAGTCTAAAATATATTCATCTAAAATTAAGTTTTAATAAGGTGCTGTTAAAAGCAATTACAAAGAAGAAAAGAGCAAGCGCAATCATAAATTTTTACAGATACTTAGAATTTTTAGCAACTTAGATAAAGTCCCGGAAATGTAACAGAATTAAAAAGCTTCCAAAACACAAATATTTCCTTAGCAAGCTAAAAGTTACACATATTCAATATTATGTTTTTATTTTTAAGTATACTGTTAATTTCATGTATAAAAGAAGCAATACGATTACTAAATCACTAATAAAAATAATTATTAATTACAAATGCATAAGAAAACATAATCGCAGTCAATACTAATAAAAATCCAAATCTCCTAGGTTATGCGCACGTGTAAGTAATCCCAATTACTGTTTAATATTTTATCAGGTTTGGTAAAACACCGGTTAATACATCTTCATTTAATAACGTTCTTAATCAGTGATTAGCGCTAACCGGTGTTGGAAACACATACTAACCGGTATTTTAATCAATGGTTAGCGCCAACCGGTTTTTGCAAAAACATACTGTCCCGTATTTTATTTAATGAGTATGCTGATCTTCATTTTAATCGGAATTGGGAAAACCGGCCCTTAATTGAACTTAATCAACTAATACAGTGCAATAATATAAATAATTAAGAGTACGTCTAAATTTGCCGTTGTAGTTGTTAGGGCGTTTTAATGTTGAAGGTTACATTCAAATATTATGTCAACTTTAAATAAACATGCGAAGATATTGCAAAATTTTAGCTGTCAAATATCCTACCTACACATGCCATTTCGAGACTTATAAATACACCTTTTGGCATTAATCATAATAAGCTTTTGAAGTTTGTCATCCAAGCAACACAAATTTGTCTGCAATTACCGTTTCCCGTAGAACGCGATCACTGTCATGATGCCTTTCAGAAAATCCGATTTTATAAACTTTTGAACCACTCCTGTATATACATAAATTTAGTGATGCCGATCGTATATATTATTTAGAACTTTTCTTTACTTCTTTACACAAACCGTTACACTGAACACTGAAGAGCGAGAAGGATAATTTAATGTTAAACATAAATCATGTTAAAGTTACCAAGGAAGAATATGCTCAGATCCAAGCACTTTTTGACGAACCTTTCCGCCATATTACATTTGCCATGTTGCTTTTTTGACATTTTGACTTTGGATTCGTGATCGGCGACCTGAGACACCCCCGTATCTAAAATTTCACATTCATACGTCAATGTTCAAAAAAACTTCCGCCATTTTGTTTTTTTTGACATTTTGACTTTGGATTCGTGATCGGCGACCTGAGACAACCCCGTATCTAAAATTTCACATTCCTACGTCAATGTTCAAAAAAACTTCCGCCATTTTGTTTTTTTTTGACATTTTGACTTTGGATTCGTAATCGGCGACCTGAGACACCCCCGTATCTAAAATTTCACATTCCCACGTCAATGTTCAAAAAAACTTCCGCAATTTTTTTTTTTGACATTTTGACTTTGGATTCGTAATCGGCGACCTGAGACACCCCCGTATCTAAAATTTCACATTCATACGTCAATGTTCAAAAAAACTTCCGCCAGTTTGTTTTTTTTTGACATTTTGACTTTGGATTCGTGATCGGCGACCTGAGACAACCCCGTATCTAAAATTTCACATTCCTACGTCAATGTTCAAAAAAACTTCCGCCATTTTGTTTTTTTTTGACATTTTGACTTTGGATTCGTAATCGGCGACCTGAGACACCCCCGTATCTAAAATTTCACATTCATACGTCAATTTTCAAAAAAACTTCCGCCATTTTGTTTTTTTTTACATTTTGACTTTGGATTCGTGATCGGCATCCGCACACAGCGCCATATCTAAAATTTCACATTCATACGTCAATTTTCAAAGAAATTCCGCCATTTTTTTTTTTTGACATTTTGACTTTGGAATCGAGATCGGCGTTCGCAGACACCCCCGTATCTAAAATTTGACATTCGTATTTCAATTTTCAAAAAATCTTCCTCCATTTTGTTTTTTTTTGACATTTTGACTATGGATTGGTGATCGGCGTCCGCAGACATACCCGTATCTAAAATTTCGCATTCATACGTCAATTTTCAAAAAATCTTCGACCATTTTTTTATTTACTTTTAATCAGAATAGAGAGAAATTGATTTCAGCCAACTCCGCCCACCGTGCACGTTTGCGTAATCGTTTTAATAAAATTATTTCGTAGGGGCACATGAATGTCGAAAGCAATCCTCACCCTTTTCCCCTTTGAGGAAATACGTGTTCTGGAATTTACGCATTTTAATTCAAAATATTACTCGACAACACCTGTATAGATGAAAGGTATTAAATCAAGCGGGACCGCTATGTATTTTATGGACATGCCGAATATTCGCCGGACCGTAACATATTGACCGGCAGTGCACATGAGAATCTGAATATATTTTCGCGCGTCCGGAATGCATTGATATCAGTGCATGTTGAATCGGCCATTTTTCTGAAAAAATCCACCCGCAAACGAACTTCAAACTGTTCATGCCCTTGGTTGCGTGCGACCGTCAACTCGCAATAGGAATGCAAAAGGGGCCCAGAAGTCGGTTCCTTAAATCCCCGGGTCTGGTTGGACCCTCGCGACCTTCAAAATTTAGTATTTCACGCTTAAATGTGAATATGCGGAAAGCACTCAGTTTGCCTGTCAGTTTGACGTTTCTAGCGATTTTGAACGTGTTTCACGTGAATTTTCCATCCGCCAGCGCCGTTTGTCAGAATTTGTTCGCCACGCCCGAACGACGACTTTTGCACGCTCCTCTCTTGGACGGCGGATATCTCTGCACGCGCACCGAAAAAAAGGAAAATCTCTCCGTCGATGGTTAGTTTAATGTCACCGGTACCTACACGCGCCGATACGGCCTTTAATTCCCCGTATCCAGGGACGAGTACAGCGCCTAAATTCACCAATTTTCGTCCATTTTTGAGCCGTCGGAGCGGTAACCATGGTGATTCGGTTAAGCCGTCTTTTCTCGAGAAATTAACACGAAACGGCCGCTCGCTTTTAGTATATATAACTAGCTAATACGGCAGGCCTAGAAGGCCCGCTGCCGCCTCTTATTCCGCTTACAGTTGAGGTACCGCTCCCCCTTATTCTTCTAAATTTATTGCGGATTTTGTCTTTATTGCGTTTCAGTTTTTGAAACACCATATAATTCCGATATATAGTGAATAACTAAATATAATTGTGTTTTAGATGTTCAATATTGTTTAGTTGTTTTTATACACCCCTGTATATAGTTTACAACTATGCAATATTTTATTCAGAATGCTTATCGGATGAAATGATTAATAATAGATTTAGTGATAATAGCAGTTTTTAAATTGAAAATGTTTAACGGCTGTCCATGAATTAAGATCGCGGGCCCGTCATTTTAATTGACATACTCAAATATACGTAGTATCTCCATAGTGTTTAATATGTTTACAAAAAAATTTGTTTGGTAAATGGGCGTCGCTTTCAAGCATTCTTATAGCATGCTAATGAATGCTGATGAACTTCGAACATATAGCTCGCAAACATATGTATGCGAATGGGAAAAGTAAATTAGTTTATAAAGTATGTTACTTTCTTACTACCTTTTCGAAGTCCACTATCGTTAATAAAAAAGCAGAGTATATTTTATCTAAAATTATTCTCCTTCTGTTTTTGACACAAATCGGTACACACTCAAGAGCGAGAAAGGTAATTTAATGTTAATCATAAGCCATGTTAAAGTATCCAAAGACACAATGAGCTCAAAAAGCGCAACATTTTTATTAAAACAGTTTACAATACTATTTTGATGTAAAGTGTGACCCTTTTGAAATCCACTATCATTAATAAAGGAGCACAAAATAATAATAAAAGTAAGAAACCCAAGTTTTAAATTTAAGCCCTTTTCAAGCGCCTTTCCTGTAAACAGTGCTTTCTAGAATATCCATTTTTATAAATTTTTGAAGCACCCCTGTATATACATATATTTTGTTAAGCCAATAGGATATCTTATTTAAAATTCTTCTCGAACTGTTTTTAACACAAACCGGTACACACTCAAGAGCGAGAAAGGTAATTTAATGTTAAACATAAGTCGTGTTAAAGTATGCAAAGACACAATGAGATCAAAAAGCGCAACACTTTTATTAAGACAGTGTACAATACTATTTTGATATAAAGTGTGACCTTTTTGAAATCCACTATCGTTAATAAAGGAGCATAAAATAAAAGTAAAAGTAAAAAGCCCAAGTTTTAAATTGAAGCACCTTTCCTGTAAAAAGCGATCACTGGCATGACGCTTTTCAGAATGTCCACTTTTATAAACTTTTGAAGCATCCCTACATATATTTTTTTAAGCCAATAGTATATTTTATTTGAAATTCTACTCGAACTGTTTTTTTACACAAACCGGTTCACACTCAAGAGCGAGAAAGGTAATTTAATGTTAAGCATGTCATGTTAGAGTATCGAAAGAAACAATGAGTTCAGTGAGCGTAACATTTTCATTGAGACAATGTACAATACGATTCTGATGTTTGCGAATCTACTGTTGATACGAAAAAATTAAGTATTAAATTTAAACCCTGTCCAATCACGTTTCGAAGAATCACCAAATTGAAGACGTAATAAGCGACCACAAACATCCCCGTATCTAAAGTTTCACATTCATACGTCAATTTTCAAAAAACTCTTCCGCCATTTTGTTTTTTTTTGGCATTTTGACTTTGGAATCGTGATCGGCGACCCCCAAAACTCCCGTATTCTAAAATTTCACATTCATACGTCAATTTTCAAAAAAATCTTCCACCCTTTTGTTTTTTTTGATATTTTGACTTTGGAATCGTGATCGGCGACCCCCAAAACCCCCGTATCTAAAATCTTACATTCATACGTCAATTTTCAAAAAAATCTTTCGCCGTTTTGCTTTTTTTGATATTTTGACTTTGGAATCGTCATCGGCGACCCCCAAAACCCCCGTATCTAAAATTTTACATTAATACGTCAATTTTCTAAAAAATCTTTCGCCATTTTGTTTTTTTTGACATTTTGACTTTGGAATCGTGATCGGCGACCCCCAAAGCCCCGTATCTAAAGTTTCACATTCATACGTCAATTTTCAAAAAATCTTCCACCATTTTGTTTTGTTTTGACATTTTGACTTTGGAATCGTGATCGGCGACCCCCAAAACCCCCGTATCTAAAATTTTACATTCATACGTCAATTTTCATAAAAATCTTCCGCCATTTTGCTTTTTTTGACATTTTGACTTTGGAATCGTGATCGGCGACCATCAAAACCCCCGTATCTAAAATTTTACATTCATACGTCAATTTTCATAAAATCTTCCGGCATTTTGTATTTTTTGACATTTTGGCTTTGGAATCGTGATCGGCGACCCCCAAAACCCCCGTATCTAAAATTTTACATTCATACATCAATTTTCAAAAAAATCTTTCGCCGTTTTGCTTTTTTTGATATTTTAACTTTGGAATCGTGATCGGCGACCCCCAAAACCCCCGTATCTAAAATTTTACATTAATACGTCAATTTTCAAAAAAATCTTTCGCCATTTTGTTTTTTTTGACTTTGGAATCGTGATCGGCGACCCCCAAAACCCCCGTATCTAAAATTTTACATTCATACGTCAGTTTTCAAAAAATCTTCCGCCATTTTGTTTTTTTTTGACATTTTGACTTTGGAATCGCGATCGGCGACCCCCAAAACGCCCGTATCTAAAATTTTACATTCATACGTCAATTTTCAAAAAAATCTTCCGCCATTTTGCTTTTTTTGACATTTTGACTTTGGAATCGTGATCGGCGACCCCCAAAGCCCTCGTATCTAAAATTTCACATTCATACGTCAATTTTCAAAAAATCTTCCACCATTTCGTTTTGTTTTGACATTTTGACTTTGGAATCGTGATCGGCGACCCCCAAAACCCCCGTATCTAAAATTTTACGGTCATACGTCAATTTTCAAAAAATCTTCTGCCATTTTGTTTTTTTTGACATTTTGACTTTGGAATCGTGATCGGCGACCCCCAAAACCCCCGTATCTAAAATTTTACATTCATGTCAATTTTCAAAAAATTCTTCCACGATTTTGTTTTTTTATGACCTTTTGATTTTGGATTTGTGATCGGCGACCTAACACCCCCGCATCTAAAATTTCACACTCATACGTCAATTTTCAAAAAAATCTTTCGCCATTTTGTTTTTTTTGACATTTTGACTTTGGAATCGTGATCGGCGACCCCCAAAACTCCCGTATCTAAAATTTCACATTCATACGTCAATTTTCTAAAAAATCTTTCGCCATTTTGTTTTTTTTTGACATTTTGACTTTGGAATCGTGATCGGCGACCCCCAAAACCCCCGTATCTAAAATTTCACATTCATACGTCAATTTTCTAAAAAATCTTTCGCCATTTTGTTTTTTTTGACATTTTGACTTTGGAATCGTGATCGGCGACCCCCAAAACCCCCGTATCTAAAATTTTACATTCATGTCAATTTTCAAAAAATTCTTCCACGATTTTGTTTTTTTATGACCTTTTGATTTTGGATTTGTGATCGGCGACCTAACACCCCCGCATCTAAAATTTCACACTCATACGTCAATTTTCAAAATAATCTTTCGCCATTTTGTTTTTTTTGACATTTTGACTTTGGAATCGTGATCGGCGACCCCCAAAACTCCCGTATCTAAAATTTTACATTCATACGTCAATTTTCAAAAAATCTTCCGCCATTTTGTTTTGACATTTTGGCTTTGGAATCGTGATCGGCGACCCCCAAAACCCCCGTATCTAAAATTTCACATTCATACGTCAATTTTCAAAAAAATCTTCCGCCATTTTTTTTTTGACATTTTGACTTTGGAATCGTTATCGGCGACCCCTAAAACCCCCGAACCTAAAACTTTACATTCATACGTCAATTTTCAAAAAAATCTTTCGCCGTTTTGCTTTTTTTGACATTTTGACTTTGGAATCGTGATCGGCGACCCCCAAAGCCCTCGTATCTAAAATTTCACATTCATACGTCAATTTTCAAAAAATCTTCCACCATTTCGTTTTGTTTTGACATTTTGACTTTGGAATCGTGATCGGCGACCCCCAAAACCCCGTATCTAAAATTTTACATTCAAACGCCAATTTTCAAAAAAATCTTCCGCCATTTTGCTTTTTTTTACATTTTGACTTTGGAATCGTGATCGGCGACCATCAAAACCCCCGTATCTAAAATTTTACATTCATACGTCAGTTTTCAAAAAATCTTCGGGCACTTTGTTTTTTTTTGACATTTTGACTTTGGAATCGTGATCGGCGACCCCCAAAACCCCCGTATCTAAAATTTTACATTCATACGTCAATTTTCAAAAAAATCTTCCACCCTTTTGTTTTTTTGATATTTTGACTTTGGAATCGTGATCGGCGACCCCCAAAACCCCCGTATCTAAAATTTTACATTAATACGTCAATTTTCAAAAAAATCTTTCGCCATTTTTTTTTTTTGACATTTTGACTTTGGAATCGTGATCGGCGACCCCCAAAACTCCCGTATCTAAAATTTCATAGTAATACGTCAATTTTCAAAAAAATCTTCCGCCGTTTTGTTTTTTTTGACATTTTGACTTTAGAATCGTGATCGGCGACCCCCAAAACCCCCGTATCTAAAATTTCACATTCATACGTCAATTTTCAAAAATCTTCCGCCATTTTGTTTTTTTTTTGACATTTTGACTTTGGAATCGTGATCGGCGACCTCCAAGACCCCCGTATCTAAAATTTTACATTAATACGTCAATTTTCTAAAAAATCTTTCGCCATTTTGTTTTTTTTGACATTTTGACTTTGGAATCGTGATCGGCGACTCCCAAAACCCCCGTATCTAACATTTTACATTCATACGTCAATTTTCAAAAAAATCTTTCGGCGTTTTGCTTTTTTTGACATTTTGACTTTGGAATCGTGATCGGCGACCATCAAAACCCCCGTATCTAAAATTTTACATTCATACGTCAATTTTCAAAAAATCTTCCGCCATTTTGTTTTTTTTTGACATTTTGGCTTTGGAATCGTGATCGGCGACCCCCAAAACCCCCGTATCTAAAATTTTACATTCATACGTCAATTTTCAAAAAAAATCTTTCGCCGTTTTGCTTTTTTTGATATTTTAACTTTGGAATCGTGATCGGCGACCCCCAAAACCCCCGTATCTAAAATTTTACATTAATACGTCAATTTTCAAAAAAATCTTTCGCCATTTTGTTTTTTTTGACATTTTGACTTTGGAATCGTGATCGGCGACCCCCAGAACCCCCGTATCTAAAATTTTACATCCATAAGTCAATTTTCAAAAAATCTTCCGCCATTTTGTTTTTTTTTGACATTTTGACTTTGGAATCGTGATCGGTGACCCCCAAAACCCCCGTATCTAAAATTTTACATTCATACGTCAATTTTCAAAAAAATCTTCCGCCATTTTGCTTTTTTTGACATTTTGACTTTGGAATCGTGATCGGCGACCCCCAAAACCCCCGTATCTAAAATTTTACGGTCATACGTCAATTTTCAAAAAATCTTCTGCCATTTTGTTTTTTTTTGACATTTTGACTTTGGAATCGTGATCGGCGACCCCCCAAAACCCCCGTATCTAAAATTTTACATTCACACGTAAATTTTCTAAAAAATCTTTCGCCATTTTGTTTTTTTTGACATTTTGACTGTGGAATCGTGATCGGCGACCCCCAAAACCCCCGTATCTAAAATTTTACATTCATACGTCAATTTTCAAAAAATCTTCCGCCATTTTGTTTTGACATTTTGGCTTTGGAATCGTGATCGGCGACCCCCAAAACCCCCGTATCTAAAATTTCACATTCATACGTCAATTTTCAAAAAAATCTTCCGCCATTGTTTCTTTGACATTTTGACTTTGGAATCGTGATCGGCGACCCCCAAAGCCCTCGTATCTAAAATTTCACATTCATATAGTCAATTTTCAAAAAATCTTCCGCCATTTTGTTTTTTTTTGACATTTTGACTTTGGAATCGTGATCGGCGACCCCCAAAACTCCCGTATTCTAAAATTTCACATTCATACGTCAATTTTCAAAAAAATCTTCCACCCTTTTGTTTTTTTTGATATTTTGACTTTGGAATCGTGATCGGCGACCCCCAAAACTCCCGTATTCTAAAATTTCACATTCATACGTCAATTTTCAAAAAAATCTTTCGCCGTTTTGTTTTTTTTGACATTTTGACTTTGGAATCGTGATCGGCGACCGCCAAAACCCCCGTATCTAAAATTTTACATTAATACGTCAATTTTCAAAAAAATCTTTCGCCATTTTGTTTTTTTTGACATTTTGACTTTGGAATCGTGATCGGCGACCCCCAGAACCCCCGTATCTAAAATTTTACATTCATACGTCAATTTTCAAAAAATCTTCCGCCAATTTGTTTTGACATTTTGGCTTTGGAATCGTGATCGGCGACCCCCAAAACCCCCGTATCTAAAATTTCACATTCATACGTCAATTTTCAAAAAAAATCTTCCGCCATTGTTTCTTTGACATTTTGACTTTGGAATCGTGATCGGCGACCCCCAAAGCCCTCGTATCTAAAATTTCACATTCATATAGTCAATTTTCAAAAAATCTTCCGTCAATTTGTTTTTTTTTGACATTTTGACTTTGGAATCGTGATCGGCGACCCCCAAAACCCCCGTATCTAAAATTTTACATTCATACGTCAATTTTCAAAAAAAATCTTTCGCCGTTTTGCTTTTTTTGATATTTTAACTTTGGAATCGTGATCGGCGACTCCCAAAACCCCCGTATCTAAAATTTTACATTAATACATCAATTTTCAAAAAAATCTTTCGCCATTTTGTTTTTTTTGACATTTTGACTTTGGAATCGTGATCGGCGACCGCCAAAACCCCCGTATCTAAAATTTTACATTAATACGTCAATTTTCAAAAAAATCTTTCGCCATTTTGTTTTTTTTGACATTTTGACTTTGGAATCGTGATCGGCGACCCCCAGAACCCCCGTATCTAAAATTTTACATTCATACGTCAATTTTCAAAAATCTTCCGCCATTTTGTTTTTTTTTTGACATTTTGACTTTGGAATCGTGATCGGCGACCTCCAAGACCCCCGTATCTAAAATTTTACATTAATACGTCAATTTTCTAAAAAATCTTTCGCCATTTTGTTTTTTTTGACATTTTGACTTTGGAATCGTGATCGGCGACTCCCAAAACCCCCGTATCTAACATTTTACATTCATACGTCAATTTTCAAAAAAATCTTTCGGCGTTTTGCTTTTTTTGACATTTTGACTTTGGAATCGTCATCGGCGACCCCCAAAACCCCCGTATCTAAAATTTTACATTAATACGTCAATTTTCTAAAAAATCTTTCGCCATTTTGTTTTTTTTGACATTTTGACTTTGGAATCGTGATCGGCGACCCCCAAAGCCCCCGTATCTAAAATTTCACATTCATACGTCAATTTTCAAAAAATCTTCCACCATTTCGTTTTGTTTTGACATTTTGACTTTGGAATCGTGATCGGCGACCCCCAAAACCCCCGTATCTATAATTTTACAGTCATACGTCAATTTTCAAAAAAATCTTCCGCCATTTTGCTTTTTTTGACATTTTGACTTTGGAATCGTGATCGGCGGCCATCAAAACCCCCGTATCTAAAATTTTACATTCATACGTCAATTTTCATAAAATCTTCCGGCATTTTGTATTTTTTGACATTTTGGCTTTGGAATCGTGATCGGCAACCCCCAAAACCCCCATATCTAAAATTTTACATTCATACGTCAATTTTCAAAAAAATCTTTCGCCGTTTTGCTTTTTTTGATATTTTAACTTTGGAATCGTGATCGGCGACCCCCAAAACCCCCGTATCTAAAATTTTACATTAATACGTCAATTTTCAAAAAAATCTTTCGCCATTTTGTTTTTTTTTGACTTTGGAATCGTGATCGGCGACCCCCAAAACCCCCGTATCTAAAATTTTACATTCATACGTCAGTTTTCAAAAATCTTCCGCCATTTTGTTTTTTTTTGACATTTTGACTTTGGAATCGCGATCGGCGACCCCCAAAACGCCCGTATCTAAAATTTTACATTCATACGTCAATTTTCAAAAAAATCTTCCGCCATTTTGCTTTTTTTGACATTTTGACTTTGGAATCGTGATCGGCGATCCCCAAAGCCCTCGTATCTAAAATTTCACATTCATACGTCAATTTTCAAAAAATCTTCCACCATTTCGTTTTGTTTTGACATTTTGACTTTGGAATCGTGATCGGCGACCCCCAAAACCCCCGTATCTAAAATTTTACGGTCATACGTCAATTTTCAAAAAATCTTCTGCCATTTTGTTTTTTTTTGACATTTTGACTTTGGAATCGTGATCGGCGACCCCCAAAACCCCCGTATCTAAAATTTTACATTCATATGTCAATTTTCAAAAAATTCTTCCACGATTTTGTTTTTTTATGACCTTTTGATTTTGGATTTGTGATCGGCGACCTAACACACCCCCGCATCTAAAATTTCACACACGTCAATTTTCAAAAAAATCTTTCGCCATTTTGTTTTTTTTGACATTTTGACTTTGGAATCGTGATCGGCGACCCCCAAAACTCCCGTATCTAAAATTTCACATTCATACGTCAATTTTCTAAAAAATCTTTCGCCATTTTGTTTTTTTTGACATTTTGACTTTGGAATCGTGATCGGCGACCCCCAAAACCCCCGTATCTAAAATTTCCCACATTCATACGTCAATTTTCTAAAAAATCTTTCGCCATTTTGTTTTCTTTGACATTTTGACGTTGGAATCGTGATCGGCGACCCCCAAAACCCCCGTATCTAAAATTTTACATTCATACGTCAATTTTCAAAAAATCTTCCGCCATTTTGTTTTGACATTTTGGCTTTGGAATCGTGATCGGCGACCCCCAAAACCCCCGTATCTAAAATTTCACATTCATACGTCAATTTTCAAAAAAATCTTCCGCCATCTTTTTTTCGACATTTTGACTTTGGAATCGTTATCGGCGACCCCCAAAACCCCCGTATCTAAAACTTTACATTCATACGTCAATTTTCAAAAAAATCTTTCGCCGTTTTGCTTTTTTTGACATTTTGACTTTGGAATCGTGATCGGCGACCACCAAAGCCCTCGTATCTAAAATTTCACATTCATACGTCAATTTTCAAAAAATCTTCCACCATTTCGTTTTGTTTTGACATTTTGACTTTGGAATCGTGATCGGCGACCCCCAAAAACCCCGTATCTAAAATTTTACATTCAAACGCCAATTTTCAAAAAAATCTTCCGCCATTTTGCTTTTTTTTACATTTCGACTTTGGAATCGTGATCGGCGACCATCAAAACCCCCGTATCTAAAATTTTACATTCATACGTCAATTTTCAAAAAATCTTCTGGCATTTTGTTTTTTTTTGACATTTTGACTTTGGAATCGTGATCGGCGACCCCCAAAACCCCCGTATCTAAAATTTGACATTCATACGTCAATTTTCAAAAAAATCTTCCACCCTTTTGTTTTTTTTGATATTTTGACTTTGGAATCGTGATCGGCGACCCCCAAAACCCCCGTATCTAAAATTTTACATTAATACGTCAATTTTCAAAAAAATCTTTCGCCATTTTGTTTTTTTTTTGACATTTTGACTTTGGAATCGTGATCGGCGACCCCCAAAACTCCCGTATCTAAAATTTCATAGTAATACGTCAATTTTCAAAAGAATCTTCCGCCGTTTTGTTTTTTTGACATTTTGACTTTAGAATCGTGATCGGCGACCCCCAAAACCCCCGTATCTAAAATTTCACATTCATACGTCAATTTTCAAAAATCTTCCGCCATTTTGTTTTTTTTTGACATTTTGACATTGGAATCGTGATCGGCGACCTCCAAGACCCCCGTATCTAAAATTTTACATTAATACGTCAATTTTCTAAAAAATCTTTCGCCATTTTTTTTTTTTTTTGACATTTTGACTTTGGAATCGTGATCGGCGACTCCCAAAACCCCGTATCTAACATTTTACATTCATACGTCAATTTTCAAAAAAATCTTTCGCCGTTTTGCTTTTTATGACATTTTGACTTTGGAATCGTGATCGGCGACCATCAAAACCCCCGTATCTAAAATTTTACATTCATACGTCAATTTTCAAAAAATCTTCCGCCACATTGTTTTTTTTTGACATTTTGGCTTTGGAATCGCGATCGGCGACCCCCAAAACGGCCGTATCTAAAATTTTACATTCATACGTCAATTTTCAAAAAAATCTTCCGCCATTTTGCTTTTTTTGACATTTTGACTTTGGAATCGCGATCGGCGACCCCCAAAACGCCCGTATCTAAAATTTTACATTCATACGTCAATTTTCAAAAAAATCTTCCGCCATTTTGCTTTTTTTGACATTTTGACTTTGGAATCGTGATCGGCGATCCCCAAAGCCCTCGTATCTAAAATTTCACATTCAAACGCCAATTTTCAAAAAATCTTTCGCCATTTTGTTTTTTTTTGACTTTGGAATCGTGATCGGCGACCCCCAAAACCCCCGTATCTAAAATTTTACATTCATACGTCAGTTTTCAAAAATCTTCCGCCATTTTGTTTTTTTTTGACATTTTGACTTTGGAATCGCGATCGGCGACCCCCAAAACGCCCGTATCTAAAATTTTACATTCATACGTCAATTTTCAAAAAAATCTTCCGCCATTTTGCTTTTTTTGACATTTTGACTTTGGAATCGTGATCGGCGATCCCCAAAGCCCTCGTATCTAAAATTTCACATTCATACGTCAATTTTCAAAAAATCTTCCACCATTTCGTTTTGTTTTGACATTTTGACTTTGGAATCGTGATCGGCGACCCCCAAAACCCCCGTATCTAAAATTTTACGGTCATACGTCAATTTTCAAAAAATCTTCTGCCATTTTGTTTTTTTTTGACATTTTGACTTTGGAATCGTGATCGGCGACCCCCAAAACCCCCGTATCTAAAATTTTACATTCATATGTCAATTTTCAAAAAATTCTTCCACGATTTTGTTTTTTTATGACCTTTTGATTTTGGATTTGTGATCGGCGACCTAACACACCCCCGCATCTAAAATTTCACACACGTCAATTTTCAAAAAAATCTTTCGCCATTTTGTTTTTTTTGACATTTTGACTTTGGAATCGTGATCGGCGACCCCCAAAACTCCCGTATCTAAAATTTCACATTCATACGTCAATTTTCTAAAAAATCTTTCGCCATTTTGTTTTTTTTGACATTTTGACTTTGGAATCGTGATCGGCGACCCCCAAAACCCCCGTATCTAAAATTTCCCACATTCATACGTCAATTTTCTAAAAAATCTTTCGCCATTTTGTTTTCTTTGACATTTTGACGTTGGAATCGTGATCGGCGACCCCCAAAACCCCCGTATCTAAAATTTTACATTCATACGTCAATTTTCAAAAAATCTTCCGCCATTTTGTTTTGACATTTTGGCTTTGGAATCGTGATCGGCGACCCCCAAAACCCCCGTATCTAAAATTTCACATTCATAAGTCAATTTTCAAAAAAATCTTCCGCCATCTTTTTTTCGACATTTTGACTTTGGAATCGTTATCGGCGACCCCCAAAACCCCCGTATCTAAAACTTTACATTCATACGTCAATTTTCCAAAAAATCTTTCGCCGTTTTCCTTTTTTTGACATTTTGACTTTGGAATCGTGATCGGCGACCACCAATGCCCTCGTATCTAAAATTTCACATTCATACGTCAATTTTCAAAAAATCTTCCACCATTTCGTTTTGTTTTGACATTTTGACTTTGGAATCGTGATCGGCGACCCCCAAAAACCCCGTATCTAAAATTTTACATTCAAACGCCAATTTTCAAAAAAATCTTCCGCCATTTTGCTTTTTTTTACATTTTGACTTTGGAATCGTGATCGGCGACCATCAAAACCCCCGTATCTAAAATTTTACATTCATACGTCAATTTTCAAAAAATCTTCTGGCATTTTGTTTTTTTTTTGACATTTTGACTTTGGAATCGTGATCGGCGACCCCCCAAAACCCCCGTATCTAAAATTTGACATTCATACGTCAATTTTCAAAAAAATCTTCCACCCTTTTGTTTTTTTTGATATTTTGACTTTGGAATCGTGATCGGCGACCCCCAAAACCCCCGTATCTAAAATTTTACATTAATACGTCAATTTTCAAAAAAATCTTTCGCCATTTTGTTTTTTTTTGACATTTTGACTTTGGAATCGTGATCGGCGACCCCCAAAACTCCCGTATCTAAAATTTCATAGTAATACGTCAATTTTCAAAAAAATCTTCCGCCGTTTTGTTTTTTGACATTTTGACTTTAGAATCGTGATCGGCGACCCCCAAAACCCCCGTATCTAAAATTTCACATTCATACGTCAATTTTCAAAAATCTTCCGCCATTTTGTTTTTTTTTGACATTTTGACTTTGGAATCGTGATCGGCGACCTCCAAGACCCCCGTATCTAAAATTTTACATTAATACGTCAATTTTCTAAAAAATCTTTCGCCATTTTGTTTTTTTTTGACATTTTGACTTTGGAATCGTGATCGGCGACTCCCAAAACCCCGTATCTAACATTTTACATTCATACGTCAATTTTCAAAAAAATCTTTCGCCGTTTTGCTTTTTTTGACATTTTGACTTTGGAATCGTGATCGGCGACCATCAAAACCCCGTATCTAAAATTTTACATTCATACGTCAATTTTCAAAAAATCTTCCGCCATTTTGTTTTTTTTGACATTTTGGCTTTGGAATCGTGATCGGCGACCCCCAAAACCCCCGTATCTAAAATTTCACATTCATACGTCAACTTTCAAAAATCTTCCGCCATTTTGTTTTTTTTTGACATTTTGACTTTGGAATCGTGATCGGCGACCTCCAAGACCCCCGTATCTAAAATTTTACATTAATACGTCAATTTTCTAAAAAATCTTTCGCCATTTTGTTTTTTTTGACATTTTGACTTTGGAATCGTGATCGGCGACCCCCAGAACCCCCGTATCTAAAATTTTACATTCATACGTCAATTTTCAAAAAATTTTCCGCCATTTTTTTTTTTTTTTGACATTTTGACTTTGGAATCGTGATCGGCGACCCCCAGAACCCCCGTATCTAAAATTTTACATTCATACGTCAATTTTCAAACAAATTTCCGCCATTTTGCTTTTTTTGACATTTTGACTTTGGAATCGTGATCGGTGACCCCCAAAACCCCCGTATCTAAAATTTTACATTCATACGTCAATTTTCAAAAAAATCTTCCGCCATTTTGCTTTTTTTGACATTTTGACTTTGGAATCGTGATCGGCGACCCCCAAAACCCCCGTATCTAAAATTTTACGGTCATACGTCAATTTTCAAAAAATCTTCTGCCATTTTGTTTTTTTTTGACATTTTGACTTTGGAATCGTGATCGGCGACCCCCCAAAACCCCCGTATCTAAAATTTTACATTCATACGTCAATTTTCTAAAAAATCTTCCGCCATTTAGTTTTTTTGACATTTTGACTTTGGAATCGTGATCGGCGACCCCCAAAACCCCGTATCTAAAATTTCACATTCATACGTAAATTTTCTAAAAAATCTTTCGCCATTTAGTTTTTTTTGACATTTTGACTTTGGAATCGTGATCGGCGACCCCCAAAACCCCCGTATCTAAAATTTCACATTCATACGTCAATTTTCAAAAAAATCTTCCGCCATTTTTTTTTTGACATTTTGACTTTGGAATCGTTATCGGCGACCCCCAAAACCCCCGTATCTAAAACTTTACATTCATACGTCAATTTTCAAAAAAATCTTTCGCCGTTTTGCTTTTTTTGACATTTTGACTTTGGAATCGTGATCGGCGACCCCCAAAGCCCTCGTATCTAAAATTTCACATTCATACGTCAATTTTCAAAAAATCTTCCACCATTTCGTTTTGTTTTGACATTTTGACTTTGGAATCGTGATCGGCGACCCCCAAAACCCCGTATCTAAAATTTTACATTCAAACGCCAATTTTCAAAAAATCTTCCGCCATTTTGCTTTTTTTTACATTTCGACTTTGGAATCGTGATCGGCGACCTTCAAAACCCCCGTATCTAAAATTTTACATTCATACGTCAAATTTCAAAAAATCTTCCGGCATTTTTTTTTTTTTTGACATTTTGACTTTGGAATCGTGATCGGCGACCCCCAAAACCCGCGTATCTAAAATTTTACATTCATACGTCAATTTTCAAAAAAATCTTCCACCCTTTTGTTTTTTTTGATATTTTGACTTTGGAATCGTGATCGGCGACCCCCAAAACCCCCGTATCTAAAATTTTACATTAATACGTCAATTTTCAAAAAAATCTTTCGCCATTTTGTTTTTTTTGACATTTTGACTTTAGAATCGTGATCGGCGACCCCCAAAACCCCCGTATCTAAAATTTCACATTCATACGTCAATTTTCAAAAATCTTCCGCCATTTTGTTTTTTTTTGACATTTTGACTTTGGAATCGTGATCGGCGACCTCCAAGACCCCCGTATCTAAAATTTTACATTAATACGTCAATTTTCTAAAAAAATCTTTCGCCATTTTGTTTTTTTTCACATTTTGACTTTGGAATCGTTATCGGCGACTCCCAAAACCCCCGTATCTAACATTTTACATTCATACGTCAATTTTCAAAAAAATCTTTCGCCGTTTTGCTTTTTTTTGACATTTTTACTTTGGAATCGTGATCGGCGACCTCCAAGACCCCCGTATCTAAAATTTTACATTGATACGTCAATTTTCAAAAAAAATCTTTCGCCGTTTTGTTTTTTTTTGACATTTTGACTTTGGAGTCGTGATCGGCGACCCCCAAAACCCCCGTATCTAAAATTTTACATTGATACGTCAATTTTCAAAAAATCTGCCGCCATTTTGTTTTTTTTTGACATGTCGACTTTGGAATCGTGATCGGTGACCCCCAAAACCCCCGTATCTAAAATTTTACATTCATACGTCAATTTTCAAAAAAATCTTCCGCCATTTTGCTTTTTTTGACATTTTGACTTTGGAATCGTGATCGGCGACCCCCAAAACCCCCGTATCTAAAATTTTACGGTCATACGTCAATTTTCCAAAAAATCTTTCGCTATTTTGTTTTTTTTGACATTTTGACTTTGGAATCGTGATCGGCGACTCCCAAAACCCCCGTATCTAACATTTTACATTCATACGTCAATTTTCAAAAAAATCTTTCGCCGTTTTGCTTTTTTTGACATTTTGACTTTGGAATCGTGATCGGCGACCATCAAAACCCCCGTATCTAAAATTTTACATTGATACGTCAATTTTCAAAAAATCTTCCACCATTTTGTTTTTTTTGACATTTTGACTTTGGAGTCGTGATCGGCGACCCCCAAAACCCCCGTATCTAAGATTTTACATTGATACGTCAATTTTCAAAAAATCTTCCACCATTTTGTTTTTTTTTGACATTTTGACTTTGGAATTGTGATCGACGACCCCCAAAACGCCCGTATCTAAAATTTTACATTCATACGTCAATTTTCAAAAAATATTCCGCCATTTTGTTTTTTTTGACATTTTGACTTTGGAGTCGTGATCGGCCACCACCAAAACCCCCGTATCTAAAATTTTACATTCATACGTTAATTTTCAAAAAATCTTCCGCCATTTTGTTTTTTGTTTGACATTTTGACATTGGAATCGTGATCGGCGACCACCAAAACCCCCGTATCTAAAATTTTACATTCATACGTCAATTTTCAAAAAATATTCCGCCATTTTGTTTTTTTTTGACATTTTGACTTTGGAATCGTGATCGGCGACCCCCAAAACCCCCGTATCTAAAATTTTATATTCATACGTCAATTTTCAAAAAAATCATGCGCCATTTTGTTTTTCTATGACATTTTGATTTTGAATTTGTGAACGGCGACTTAAGACACCCTCGTATCTAAAATTTCACATTTATACGTCAATTTTCAAAAAATCCTTCGGCCATTTTGTTCTTTTTTTGACATTTCGACTTTGGATGCGCCATCAATGATACCACAAAAACTCCCAAGTGCCGAATTTTACTTTAATCAGAAGAGAGAAATTAATTTCAGATAGCTCCGCCCACTCGGCATGTATGCGTAATCATTGTCATAAGGGCACATAAATGTTAAAAGCAATCCTTTTCCCTATTAAGGAAACTGGATGTACGCGTTCTGCAATTAACGTATTTTAATAATTCAAATATATAGTCATTAAAAGAACAATCAACCTGTATATCTATAAAAATGTTAAGTAAAGCGGGTGTATTATGTCGAGATTGAGATGGAGAACCGGATAAATTAATCTGATATTTTTCGTGGGACCGTAGTACATTGAATCACATGCATATTGAATCTGTGACGTATTTCGGCCATTTTTCTTACGAAATCTGTCTGCAAACGAATTTGAAAGTGCTCGTGCCCTTGTTTGCGTGCGTCTGTCGACTCGAAATAAGCACGTGAAATATCTAGAGAAGTCCGTTCTATGACACCTCGGGTCTTGTTGGGCGCTCGCAACCTTCAAAATTTCGTATTTCACGCTTAAAAGTGAATCTGTGGATACAACTCAGTTTGTCTGCTAGTTTGACATTTCCCGAGATTTATTTTGCTTGTCACGTGAATCGTCATGATGACGCAAGCCATTTTTCTGTTAAAACCCCGAGTGCACGCTCCTCTTCAACGGGCGATATCTCTGCACACGCTCCACTTGGGAAGAAAAACTCGCCGTCGTTGAGCGGTTTAAAGTCACCGCTACCATCGTGCCAAAGCACAGCCGTTAATTTCGCGTATCCAGAGACGAGTTCTTCCTACCGCACAACCGATTTTCGTCCATTTTTCGAGCGTTTGGTTGCCATGGGCTACTCCGCTTTTAGTATATATAATAGCTCTAACGTCCGCTTACAGCGGGTCCTCCGCTTACAACGGGTCCTCCGCTTACAGCGGGTCCTCCACTTACAGCGGGTCCGTCAACCTCTTTTAGCTGGAATGGCTTTCTTCGCGTCCGCTTACAGCTTTTTCATAGTTTCCTGTAAAAAGCAATCACTGTCATGACGCCTTTTAGAATGTCCGATTTTATTAACTTTTGACGCACCCCTGTATATACATATATTTCGTGAAGTTAATAGTATATTTTCTTTAAAATTCATCTCGAACGGTTTTTTACACAAACCGGTACACACTCAAGAGCGAGAGAGGTAAATTTATGTTAAACATAAGTCATGTTAATGTATCCAAATAAACAATGAGCTCAAGAGCACAACATTTTCATCGACACAGTTTACAATACTATTTTGATGTGATAGTGGAAAAGCATGTCAGCCTTCTCGAAGATAACTGTCGTTAAGAAAAAAGCACAAAATGATAATAAAAGTAAGAAGCCCAATTTTTAAATTTAAGCCCCATTGAAGCGCCTTTCCTGTAAAAAACGCTTTTTAAAATGTCCACATTTATAAACTTTTGAAGCACCCCTGTATATACATATATTTTGTTAAGCCAATAAGATATTTTATTTAAAATTCTTCTCGAACTGTTTTTGATATAAATCGGTACACACTCAAGAGGGAGAAAGATAATTTAACATAAGTCATGTTAAAGTATCCAAAGACACAATGAGATCAAAAAGCGCAACATTTTCATTAAGACAGTGTACAATACTATTTTGATGTGAAAGTGTAAAAGCCTGTCAACCTTTTTGAAATCCACTATCGTTAATAAAGGAGCACAAAATAATAATAAAAGTAAAAAGCCCAAGTCTTAAATTGAAGCGCCTTTCGAGTAAAAAGCGATCACTGGCATGACGCTTTTTAGAATGTCCAGTTTTATACACCTTTGAAGCACCCCTGTATATACATATATTTTGTGAAGCCAATTGGATATTTTATTTAAAATGCTTCTCGAACTGTTTTTAACATAAACGGGTACACACTCAAGAGCCAGAAAGATAATTTAATTTTAAACATAAGTCATGTTAAGGTATCCAAAAGCACAATGAGATCAAAAAGCCCAGCATGTTCATTAAGACAGTTTACAATACTATTTTGATGTGAAAGTGTAAAGACTGTCAACCTTTTCAAAATCCACTATCGTTAATAAAGGAGCACGAAATAATAATAAAAGTAAAAAGCCCTAGTTTTAAATGTAAGCCCCATTGAAGCGCCTTTCCTGTAAAAAAAAGGCTTATTAGAATGTCCACTTTTTTAAACTTTTGAAGCACCCCTGTATATACATATATTTTGTTAAGCCAATGGGATATTTTATTTAAAATTCTTCTCGAACTGTTTTTGACATAAACCGGCACACTCAAGAGCGAGAAAGGTAATTTAATGTTAAACATAAGTCATGTTAAAGTATCCAAAGACAGAATGAGTTTAAAAAACGCTACATTTTTATTAAGATAGTTTACAATAGTATTTTGATGTGAAAGTGTAAGGCCTGTCAACCTTTTCGAAATCCACTATCGTTAATAAAGGAGCACAAAATAATAATAAAAGTAAAAAGCCCAAGTTTTAAATTTAAGCGCTATTGAAGCGCGTTTCCCGTAAAAAGAGGCTTTTTAGAATGTCTACTTTTATAAACTTTTGAAGCACCCCTGTATATACAAATATTTTATTAAGCCAATAGGATATTTTATTTAAAATTCTTCTCGAACTGTTTTTGACATAAACCGGCACACACTCAAGAGCGAGAAAGGTAATTTAATGTTAAACATAAGTCATGTTAAAGTATCCAAAAACACAATGAGATCAAAAAGCGCAACATTTTTATTAAGACAGTGTACAATACTATTTTGATGTGAAAGTGTAAAAGCCTGTCAACCTTTTTGAAATCCACTATCGTTAATAAAGGAGCACAAAATAATAATAAAAGCAAAAAGTCCAAGTCTTAAATTGAAGCGCCTTTCGAGTAAAAAGCGATCACTGGCATGACGCTTTTTAGAATGTCCAGTTTTATACACCTTTGAAGCACCCCTGTATATACATATATTTTGTGAAGCCAATTGGATATTTTATTTAAAATGCTTCTCGAACTGTTTTTAACATAAACGGGTACACACTCAAGAGCCAGAAAGATAATTTAATTTTAAACATAAGTCATGTTAAGGTATCCAAAAGCACAATGAGATCAAAAAGCCCAGCATGTTCATTAAGACAGTTTACAATACTATTTTGATGTGAAAGTGTAAAGACTGTCAACCTTTTCAAAATCCACTATCGTTAATAAAGGAGCACGAAATAATAATAAAAGTAAAAAGCCCTAGTTTTAAATGTAAGCCCTATTGAAGCGCCTTTCCTGTAAAAAAAGGCTTATTAGAATGTCCACTTTTTTAAACTTTTGAAGCACCCCTGTATATACATATATTTTGTTAAGCCAATGGGATATTTTATTTAAAATTCTTCTCGAACTGTTTTTGACATAAACCGGCACACTCAAGAGCGAGAAAGGTAATTTAATGTTAAACATAAGTCATGTTAAAGTATCCAAAGACAGAATGAGTTTAAAAAACGCTACATTTTTATTAAGATAGTTTACAATAGTATTTTGATGTGAAAGTGTAAGGCCTGTCAACCTTTTCGAAATCCACTATCGTTAATAAAGGAGCACAAAATAATAATAAAAGTAAAAAGCCCAAGTTTTAAATTTAAGCGCTATTGAAGCGCGTTTCCCGTAAAAAGAGGCTTTTTAGAATGTCTACTTTTATAAACTTTTGAAGCACCCCTGTATATACAAATATTTTATTAAGCCAATAGGATATTTTATTTAAAATTCTTCTCGAACTGTTTTTGACATAAACCGGCACACACTCAAGAGCGAGAAAGGTAATTTAATGTTAAACATAAGTCATGTTAAAGTATCCAAAAACACAATGAGATCAAAAAGCGCAACATTTTTATTAAGACAGTGTACAATACTATTTTGATGTGAAAGTGTAAAAGCCTGTCAACCTTTTTGAAATCCACTATCGTTAATAAAGGAGCACAAAATAATAATAAAAGCAAAAAGTCCAAGTTTTAAATTGAAGCGCCTTTCCAGTAAAAAGCGACCACTGGGATGACGCTTTTTAGAATGTCCACTTTTATAAATTTTGAAGCACCCCTGTACATACATAAATTTTGTGAAGCCAATAGTATATTTTATTTAAAATTCTTCTCGAATTGCTTTTTACACAAAGCGGTACCCACTCAAGAGCGAGAAAGATAATTTAATATTAAATATAAGAATGATGTTAAAGTATCTGAAGAAACAAAATGCTTAATAAGCGCATCATTTTCATTGAGACAATCGGGATAATACGCTCTTGATATAACAGTGGAAAAATTTAGTATATTAACAAAAAGTATGTCAATTGCTCAGAAACAATTTAAAATAGGCACGCACAATATTAATAAAAAAGAACCTAAAAATCAGTTTTACTCTGAGATATTTTTCATCCCAATTATTTGAAGTGGAACAGCGCTTTCATTATGAAATTTTGGTCAGCAGATTTCAAATATTCGTCTGTCACATACTCAAAATTAGTTCGCAAGTCAATTAAAAATGAAGGACTTGTATTGCAGAACATTTGAAATTTTCACTGAATTACATTATTATTCGTACTGTTATCTCTCTAATGATAGAAAAGATATTATGTAGACTACTCGCCCGCTATCGCGGGCTCGTCATTTTAATGGACATGCTCAAATATATATGTATCTGTATAGTGTTCGAAATGTTTATAACAAATTTTGTTTGATAAATGGGCGTCGCTTTCAAACATTCTTATAGAATGCTAATGAATGCTGATGAACTTCAAACATATAGCTCGCAAACATATAAATGATTAGTTTTAATAAGGTGCTGTTAAAAGCAATTGCAAAGAAGAAGAGAGCAAGCGCAGGCATAAATTTTCACAAATATCTAGGATTTTTAGCAACTCAGATAAAGTCCCAGAAATGTAACAGAATTAAAAAGCTTCCAAAACACAAATATTTCCCTAGTAAGCTAAAAGTTACACATATTCTATATTATGTTTTTATTTTTAATTATACTGTAATTTCATGTATAGAAGAAGCAATACAATTACTAAAACACTAATAACAATAATTATTAATTACAAATGCATAAAAAACATAATCGCAGTCAATACTAATAAAAATCCAAATCTCCTAGGTTATGCGCATGTGTAAGTAATCGTAATTACTGTTTAATATTTTAACAAGTTTGGTAAAACAGCGGTTAAAATATCTTCATTTAATAACGTTCTTAATCAATGATTAGCGCTAACCGGTGTTGGAAAAACATACTAACCGGTATTTTAATCAATGATTAGCGCCAACCGGTTTTTGCAAAAACGTATTATCCCGTATTTTATCTAATGAATACGCTGATCGGCATTTTAATCGAAATTGGAAAGCCGGCCCTTAATACAATCCAATAATAAAAATAACTAAAAACACGTTTAAATTTGCCATTGTTGTTGTTAGGACGTTTCAATGTTGAAGGTTACATTCAAATATTATGTCAACTTTAATGAAACATGCGCCAATAATTTAAGGACATTAAATTTGAGGTATTGCAAAATTTTACCTGTCAAGTATTCTACGTACACATGCCATTTCGAGACTTATAAATACACCTTTTGACATTAATCATAATAACCTTTTGAAGTTTGTCATCCAAGCAATAAAAATTTGTCTGCAATTACCGTTTCCCGTAGAACGCGATCACTGTCTTTCTAAAAAGTCCGATTTTATAAACTTTTGAACCACTCCTGTATATACATAAATTTAGTGATGCCAATCGTATATATTATTTAGAGCTTTTTTTTACTTCTTCACACAAACCGTTACATTGAACACTGAAGAGCGAAAAAGATAATTTAATGTTAAACATAAATCATGTTAAAGTTACGAAGAAAGGATGTGCTCAGATCCAAGCACTTTTCGAAGAACCTTTCCGCCATATTAGATTTGCCATGTTGTTTTCTTGACATTTAGACTATGGACTCGTGATCGGTGACTTAAGACACCCCCGTATCTAAAATTTCACATTCATACGTCAATTTTCAAAAAACACGTCCGCCATTTTTTTGTGACATTTTGACTATGGATTCGTGATCGGTGACCTAAGTCACCCCCGTATCTAAAATTTCACATTCACACGTCAATTTAAAAAAATTCGTCCGCCATTTTGTTTTTTTTGACATCTTGGCTTTGGATTCGTGATCGGTGACCTAAGTCACCCCCGTATCTAAAATTTCACATTCACACGTCAATTTAAAAAAATTCGTCCGCCATTTTGTTTTTTTTGACATCTTGGCTTTGGATTCGTGATCGGTGACCTAAGACACCCCAGTATCTAAAATTTCACATTCGTACGTCAATTTAAATGAATTTTTCCGCCATTTTGTTTTTTTTTGACATTTTGACTTTGGATCTGTAATCGGCGTCCGCACCCCCCCCCCGTATCTAAAATTTCACGTTCATACGTCAATTTTCAAAAAACCCGTCCGCCATTTTGTTTTTTTTGACATTTTGACTATGGATTTGTAATCGGCGTCCGCACACACCCCCGTATCTAAAATTTCACGTTCATACGTCGATTTTCAAAAAATGTCAGTTCTCAAGAGGGTAATTATACTACTAAATGCAAAATTTTAAATAGATACCTACAGCGGTTTGAGCGCTATCGTGGTCACACACACACGGACACACACAGAGACAGATAGAGAGAGAGAGAGAGAGAGACATTTTTTAAAAACCACTTTTTTGGTATCAGGGGACTTCAAAACGTGGACATCTGCAAAAATCTCGAGGTCGAAAATTTTTTACGTATAAGAAAGTAAAAGCAGGCTAAACTTTATTCTCGGTATCTGTCAGTCTTGGAATATTACATATTGTTCACTTTCTTCCTTGCAAAACACGTCCGACCTTGTAATATGCATATGTTCATTTTGGATGCATTCTCTCTGGGTTACAATACAAAGAAATACTCTGTCTACCTCTTGGTCTACCATTTTGCAACAGACATCAAGAAAATCCATCCATTTAAGATAAGAATCATTTTTTGTCAAATTTCAATGCCTTTTTCTGTTTCTTTGTGCTTCTTAATCTGGTCTTTACCATTTCCAGTCTTGAAAGCAAGTATCACCTGCAACATTATTTTTTTAAAAATGAGAATAACAGTTGACGTACCTTGAAATAATCATCTTTTAATGTGGAATATGCATATGCTTTGGCAAATAATCAGAACAAACACAATAATAGTTGATTTTAAAAGTTTGAAAGAGTATGTACCAACTTCAGACTTCTATATTTGTTGGTTAAGATCCAAAATTCAAACTAATAATAGACTTGTCTCTTGCAGATTATATCTCTGAGAAATATATTATTTTCCTTTTAACATTCGTATAAATTTATCCAAATATTCTTATTAAATTTCTACATTTCAACTCTCTTTATTTCTTCACCGTGATCACACACATCATCTATGAATTCTTTTTCGTACCTCCAAACCTCTAATTGAAATTGAGGTTGCAGTAACAACCATTGTTGAAAAGGTTCCTTTTTTTAATTTATCACGTTTCTTCTTTATAAATTGTTCATCCTTATCGTACTATTTACGTGTAACCTCACATACATTAGTAAACAAACAGCATTGTAAGGTGACATTATTGTAGACCTGAAATTCACCTTAATTTATTAGTCTATAATTATGGTATTAATGAAAGGTACACGGCTTTTTTTGTTAAGTGTTGAAACGTTTCTTGTTCATGAATATTAAGTACTTTGGCCATCTGTGTGTTTATGAAAGCATCTAATTCTTACTTTTTAAAGATTTTCTACTCATTATTTATTGCTTTAAACTGTTTTTTCTTCAAATTTGGAAACTGAATTGGAATTGAAATCTGTGTATGATTTACTGGAACATTGCAGTAATTATTGTTTGGGTGATGTATGAATAAATGGAACGCATACATGCTGAAATAAGTTAATTTTTTTTATTATGAACAATGATAAAATCAGATATCTAGAAATACCAGTTTTCAAGTTTATTAAATCCTGCCTTTTACACTCAATTAACCATACATTTCGTACCATCTATTCCTTGAGAAACCCGTAAAATTTAATCTGACTATCTTTACTTATTCGATTGTATTCACGACAACCGCATACAACACAACCAGGCATATTAGGTAGAATATAGTTTAAAAAAGAAAGGGATAAAATAACTTAAAAACTATGTGAAAATGCTGCCGATCTAAGAAGCGTCAATCTAACTTGCTTCCGGCGTTGCCAACATTTGAGTTTGTAATATCTCTGAAGTACATGAAAAATTTGCCTATAGACCGTCTCAACCTTAGTATTCAGTATGTGTCTTATAGAGAGAGACAACATAGTTGTCAATTCGACAATGACAGATTAGGTTGGTAACTTATTATAATGACAGGACATTTTAAATACTTGTTGGTTAGGATATTATTTTATATTATAATATTAATTTGACACTTTACAGGAAGGTTATGTTGTGATACTTACACCACACCGATAATACCAACCAGAAACATAACAAATCGAACTGACAACATTGTCTTGAAATAAAAGGACTGTTTATTACAAATGGCTTACGATAAGTAAAAGAGGTATATATCCCATAATAGACTGTACTGAATACTAAGGTTGAGACGATCTATAGATTAGTTGAAATTTCCCTATATATAATGCCTTGTTTATTAATAATAAATAAATAACAAATAATCTTCGTAATAACTTTAAAGAATATGATTTCAATACAATATCACAGAAACTTAAATGAAATGGATTAAATATTTACTGTTCTTTTTGCAATGTATGTATGTATGCAAAAAATGTTGACACAAATGCTCTCACGTAATTCAGAAATACGTTAATAAATATGTATACCCAATTAATGTCGTGAAAATTGGCTTCTTTTGAACATTTTGTTGACATTCAGTGTGCATGCATTTAACTTAATTTGACAGGCCAAAAAAGAATACTTGACAGGAAGGTTATGTTATCATACTTACACCACACTATGCACCACACCCATAGTACCAACCGTAAACATAATGAAGCAAAATGAAAGCATTGTCTCTGAATAAAAAAAAGATTATCGGAAATTGCTTACGGTAGGAAAATGAGTATATTCCTTAAGAAGACTGGATTGAATACTAAGATTGGGATGAAATATAGCTGTGTTTGATTTGTCTTTTTAGCTGTAATTTCGAGTCGAACCAATGACAGAACAATTATATTAAATTCTAATTTGTTTATTATTACATTGAAGTAAGAAGCAAACTACAAATGTGGATGTAAATCGTGATTAATATGTACAGTTGCGGCCCCTGCAAACTCAGACACCGACTTTCGACATATTCTGCCAAATTCACAAAAATTGTTATCTGTGAATTTGACTTTTATCCAGTATGGAAATGTCAGTGTTACTTTATTGTAACTGGGAAGCTTGCACAATTTTAAAATGCCTCAATTAAACGAACAGCAAAAGTCAATAATTAGAACTACGTTAAAGGACGGCATGAATTTTTCGATTTTTTATTTTTTTTATATTATACGCAATTGACGTTCTTTCAGTTGGGTGACATTTAATAAACTACGATTTTGAGACCATGTTACAAAGCCAACATTTTGTACTTGTCGCACTGTCTGAATTTGTAGGGGCCGCAACTGTACGTTTAATTTTCACTGAATAAACACTATTAAGTATATAATAATTGGCGTAGTTTATTGTGTACGGACTGCTTTTTTTAACCTCGACTAACTCCAATATTATAATATTTTTAACACATTTATTTCTGTACAATAATACATTTAATGAGCTTATTTAACTTTTCTAGTGACTTTCTTGAAAATTATGTGATACATTAGTTTTGTTCAGCGTAAGCGTACATCATCTGAATCTGATCTGATCACTAAACAATTGGGCAACTGTTGCGTCTGCTGAATGCCATATTACCACACAGCAGTTTCAATCGCTGTCGGCAACTTTGATGTTTGTGTCCCAAAATAGTACTGCGCACCTCACGCCCGCGCAACCAATTCTTCTATTCAGGAATAAACCAGTAGCGTCAGACCCAAATCGTTTATGAGAAAAGTATGTTAATCTATTTTTAAAATTATGAAAAAGCTATATCAATAATACAAAAAGAGATGATAAAACTTGCTTTTTATTAAGTACATATTACACACGCTTTTAAAATGTAATACATTCTACGTATAACACAAAATAATCCCGCCACGACTCAACAGCTGATGGTTGACTACTGCGCACTCACGCACGCGTCGGTTTGACGGAGGACAATTATTTCCCTCTATTGAAACTACTGTTTCTATTACATAGCTATTACTGTGATATTACGTACGGACCTCTAACAATTTTGTTTTGTGATATTTACTTGTTTTAATAACGTGGGAAATACATTCAATAATTGAATTTTTTTTTATTAAAAGTAATTTAATACAAATATCGGTATTACATATAACATGTAATGTATGTTCAAAATTGTTGGAGACTTGATAACATTTTGAATCATTTCTTGTTACACTGTTAACAACATTTGTAATAGGCACCTGTAGTTCTAGTAATCTATGTAGTGGAGTTCTAAAGACAGTATTATTTAAATTAGAATAAATGTAAAAGTGTAAAATGTAATAGTGTTAAGAAATTATAAATACATATATTTTAAAAAAACAACTATCCTAAAAGACATATGTATTTATTTACAGTGATGGTCTCGTCCAAAACATACATTTACAAATCACATAATCTTTTACGCATTGTTCTAAAGTGATTATGCATTTTTGTTCAAAACTGTGTGGAACAAATTTCACTGTATTTATTAGAGTGTTGTCAAATTGTTTTAAATAAACTGCAAAATCACACCAAATGATACCAACAATAAGCATTTACTCTTGAACTTAATACAAATATATATGTCGTTCCTTTAACAGATAATTTGTTTTCATCACTTTTTAACAATTTTTTTTTACTATTAAGGCCACCCCCGTATGTAAAATTTCACATTTATACGTCAATTTTCAAAAAATTCTTCCGTCATTTTGTTTTTTTGTTGAGATTTGACTATGGATTCGTGATCGGTGACCTAAGACACCCCCGTATCTAAAATTTCACATTCATACGTCAATTTTCAAAAAACTCTTCCGCCATTTTCTTTTTTTTTTGACATTTTGACATTAGATTCGTGATCGGCAACCCCCAAAACCCCCGTATCTAAAATTTCACGTTCATACGTCAATTTTCAAAAAACACGTCCGCCATTTTTTTTTTTTTGACATTTTGACTATGGATTTGTAATCGGCGTCCGCACACACCCCCGTATCTAAAATTTCACGTTCATACGTCAATTTTCAAAAAACCCGTCCGCCATTTTTTTTTTTTGACATTTTGACTATGGATTTGGAATCGGCGTCCGCACACACCCCCGTATCTAAAATTTCACATTCATACGTCAATTTTCAAAAACCCGTCCGCCATTTTGTTTTTTTTGACATTTTGACTTTGGATTTATGATCGGCGTCCGCACACACCCCCGTATCTAAAATTTCACGTTCATACGTCAATTTTCAAAAAACCCGTCCGCCATTTTGTTTTTTTTTTGACATTTTGACTATGGATTTGTAATCGGCGTCCGCACACACCCACGTATCTAAAATTTCACATTCATACGTCAATTTTCCAAAAACCGTCCGCCATTTTGTTTTTTTTTGACATTTTGACTTTGGATCTGTAATCGGCGTCCGCACACACCCCCGTATCTAAAATTTCACGTTCATACGTCAATTTTCAAAAAATGTCCGCCATTTTGTTTTTTTTTGACATTTTGACTATGGATTTGTAATCGGCGTCCGCACACACCCCCGTATCTAAAATTTCGCATGCATACGTCAATTTTCAAAAAACTTTTCGGCCGTCTTATTTTTTTGACTTTGGATTTGTGATCGGCCACATAAGACACCTCCGTATCCAAGATTTCACATTCGTACGTCAATTTTCAAAAAATCCTTCGGCCATTTTGTTTTCTTCTGACATTTGAATCAGTGATGGGCGACCGTAAAAACTCCCAAGTGCCTAATTTTACTTTTAATCAAAAGAGAGAGAAATTGATTTCAGCCAACTCCGCCCACTGTGCACGTTTGCGTAATCGTTTAAATAGAATTATGTCATAAGGGCACATAAATGTTAAAAGCAATCTTTTTCCCTATTAAGGAAACTGTGCATGCGCGTTCTGGAATTAACGCATTTTAATAATTCAAATATGTATATAATCATTAACCGAACAATCAACCTGTATATCTATAGAAATGCTAAGTCAAGCGGGTGCATTATGTCGAGATTGAGATGCCGAACTCGTCGGGCCGGATACATTAATCTGATATTTTTCGCCCGACCGTAGTACATTGAATCACATGCACATTGAATCTGTGACGTATTTCGGCCATTTTTCTTACCAAATCCACGTGCAAACGAATTTGAAAGTGCTCATGCCCTTGGTTGCGTGCGTCTGTCGACTCGAAATAAGCATGTAGAAGATGCCGAAAAGCCCGTTTGTTAAAACCGCGGGTCTTGTTGGACCCTCGCGACCTTCAAAATTTCGTACTTCACGCTTAAATGTGAATATGCGGATACCACTCAGTTTGCCTGTCAGTTTGACGTTTCTAGCGATTTTCAACGTGTTTCACGTGAATTTTCCATCCGCCGCGCCGTTTGTCAGAATTTGTTCGCCACGCCCGAACGCCGACTTTTGCACGCTCCTCTCTTGGACGGCGGATATCTCTGCACGCGCACCGAAAAAAAGGAAAATCTCTCCGTCGATGGTTAGTTTAATGTCACCGGTACGTACACCCGCCGAGACGGCCTTTAATTCCCCGTATCCAGGGACGAGTACTGCGCCTAAATTCACCAATTTCAAGTCGATTTTGAGCCGTCCGATCCGTAACCATGGTGATTCGGTTAAGCCGTCTTTTCCCAAGAAATTAACACGAAACGGCCGTGCGCTTTTAGTATATATAATAATAATAATAATACTGTGGTTTTGTTAGTTGTAGCTTAGAATACGCTTGTTTAGTGTTTAATCTCTGTGATACACAAGACTTTTGAAGATATTCACCTCCATATTTTGAAATATGTGTGTTTTAAGTTCGACAGTAGTATACCTTTATTGACACATCACTGCAGCGGCGTTCTTTGTTGTTGTTAAAATACACGAGTTGCTTTATCTTCAATTTTTTTATCGAACATATTTAAAGGTGTAATTCACTGGTTCGCAATTCTACAACAGCTTCCTAGATATAGTCTTCGGTTATCTTCTTGCTCGACACTTTTTTATTTACCCACACCACGTACTAATATTCTTAGATAGTCTGTACTTCATTACATGTATTATTGTTATAACAGGTTTAGCTCTATTGATATATTCAATTGCACTGACCGCGGTATTGTACTTATGTTTTCTTTTATTTAATAATTTTAATTTTAAATAATTTTTGAAGATTTACCTACTTCTTATGTGAAATTGTCAATTCATTGTTTTTTTCTTTAATTTACTACTAAGCATTATATGTTTCTGATCTGTAATTAAACATGTTTGTGGATTAGTGCGTATAAATAAATATAAATGCAAATCCACTTAAAGAAAAAATATATATTAGGATTATTGCACCGAATTGAATGTTTTCAGTTTTATTTACATTATATGAAGACACAGTTTTCAAGATATTTATGTATTCTTCTATTATTTTGACGTCAATCATTTCTTAAATATTATTTAATTTTATGTATGCAGTTAAAAAACAATTTTCTTCAGTAATGTATTGAACTTCATGGAATTTAACAAATAGTATTTATTCCATTATCTCTTTGCATCTGTTAACGGAAAAATTTTAATAACACGTTTATTAAAAATCACTGAAGTCTACTTGTCAGGTATTTAATAATAAACTGCTTTATAATTCTTCAAGCAATTATAATAATAAAATTTAAACACAAACTTTACAATATAAAAATCAATAATTTATATTCACGACAGTGTAGGTATGCTAATTGTATTAAAGGAATGATTATATCAACACTTACACGCTTTTCAATTTGACCTTGCGCTGTTTAGACTTACATTAAATTTTGATTGAACTCGCTCTAGTAATCGTGAATGAATATTTCTTTTAATAAATATACATCTTCTTAATTTGCTAATTATTACAATCAAAGATACGGATCTAACGAATCATTTTACTACAGAAGATATTTAATGTAATAATTCAGAAATAATTAATTTCTACTAATCCATGTATGTTAATTTTATATTGTCGAACTAACTTTCACATTAACATTGATTCTAAGAACTGGGACAAAAAATAACTTATTACCTCCAATAATACCTCACGGTTTTATGAATTAGTCTAATGATTAGATCACAAAAGCTAAGAATTTTGAAAATGTTATGAATTATTTTTACGACAGGAATGTATTTGTTATCTACATCTTTTACTTTCTTATAAGTAGTATAAGGAAGTATTGTGATGATGAAAATTTTCATCTCCAGATAATGTCCACGTTTTGAAGGCCACTGATACCGAAAAAGTGGTTTTTAAAATTCCTCTCTCTCTCTCTCTTGGAATGACTATGACCACGATAGCGGTTAATGGGCTAAGGCTATCAATTCCAAATTTTATATTTACGAGGAACTAAACTCTCCCTCTTAAGATTTCATTAGATTTTCTTGCTCCCCGTTGCTCGACTATTTCAGACAGGCTTGAGTATTGCATACTTGAGCTGTTTCTAATCTTGCTTCTCGTTACTCGTGTTTTAGACGAATGGGCTTGAGCAGTGCGTACTCGAACGGTTTTCAGTGTTGCTTCCCATTCCCGCCTGTTTCTGTAGCAAGTGATGACTTTTTCTTTCGTGCTTAAGATGTATGTAGATCGACCAATCGCTTGTCGTTTTGGGTGGCATTGATTTGACTGCGAAAGTAGTACTTTATGAAGACTATTCAAAATTCACTCGGAAAAAGCAAAGAAAATGTTTATTATCTAATGTCAACCATCAATTGGGATTTCACAATCTTGCTATGTCACACACGAACTGAAATGTCACTGTTTGTATTTGATTCAACTCAATTCTGCCAAGCGTGCGCACTCATAGGTGGAAGACATACGAACTTTCGTTAAAATATATGAATATACATATGTTGAAACGACTCGCGCGCCAACTTTTGTAAGATTGCATTAATTGAGAAACCTTCGCGAGCGTATTCACAAAAACTCACCAACTCACAGTTAGACGAATGGTATAGGAACGCATACAGGAAAACACATAAACAACCATACATTCATTTTTATAATATAGATACATTCGTTGTAGCCGCATGCGTTGCAACGACAAACATTTTTGTTTCTCCGGTTGCTACGTACACGAACAAACCTGAAAGCTTTCTGGCGCGTGGACAGGTCACATGCAAATCAAAGGAATTCAAGGATTCAGTTGGATAATTGACAACTTCGTCTTGATTTATTACAGTATGGATAGACTTATATGTGGTGGCTTTGCTTGATATTTCGTTTTGATGCTGAAATCCATAACATAGACATCAAAATTTCATGCTGCTATTTTGTTTGATCACACCCTGGGAAATATCAAGACGATCCGATGATGATTGTCAGTCAGCAAAAGTTCTTCTATTTCATCCTACGAAGGATTGCATGTGAATGTAATACACACATCTGGATCAAATCAATATATAATTGTCAGCGTTTTTACTAGTCATCAATCGATGAGTTTCTTGTGCGTATTCATGAAGTTGCTGTAGACTCCTGTAGATTACCCCAATTCATTGGGATTCATATTGACATCATTAACAATTTGGTTCGATTTAAGCGAACTTAGAGGACTTGTCGGTTTTGATTTTGACATACATATCGACAATGTATTGATGGAAAATTGTAGACATTTCAAGATATAATTTGTAGCGATTTTACTAGTCATCAATCGATGAGTTTCTTATTCGTTTCCACAACTGTTTGTGGATATCTTAGTTTTATGTTGAAATAATATCCATCGTCTCCCTGATCAAATAAAATCGGATATTGTAATCCGTCTTATGAGCGATGAGTTTCTGAGACTCGCTAGACATCATCAATTCTGCGATGGAAAATTATATCACTGGAGTTAAATTCATCGCCAACTATAACGTTAGTCACTTCATTAATTGTTAGTGCGTTGTTCTGTCTTTCGTGTTGGCCCGCAGGTGTTTTGTCTGCTCGAACTACAACTTTGTAGTCATCAGCTGGCATTTGTTCACTGGCAGTTTTGAACATTCGAATTAATTCGTCGTGTTGATTGAATAAAATTTATAACGTAGCAACAGTTTCTGTTTTAGTGCCCGTATTAAATCGACAACGTTGATCGATTTGTCCATTAGTGTTTCTTATGATATAAATTTGTAGAAATATTTTGCGCTTGGCAGTGGTATGGTAATTCTGCACGATGATAAATTTGCCCTTGCACTTTGAATGCTCACGCACGATATTTGTTGCACCGAACTATGTCATTTGGAAACATGAATTGTATACTCCCTTATATATGATAAGAAATTTTTCAGTTGGCTTACGTCATCTGATACCAATGTGATAATGGTTCGGGTGGTGAATGTAATTCTGGTAATTTGACTATGTGCAGCACATACCTGGTAATTTATTCTTAAATTTGGGGGCACTACAATTAATGCATAATTTATTAATTTTTCCGATAACCACACTTGGACGAAGACTGTAATTATATTTGGCATCGTAATGGAATGCACTACTAAGATTTAAATCAGAGTATTCGACTGGATTTATCACTCCGTACTTGAACGGTTTTCAGTCTTGCTTGCCGTTGCTCCACTCTTTCAGACAAAAAGGCAAGAAAATGGCGTACTCGAATTGTTTCAAGTCTTGGTTCCCATTGTTAGTCTGTTTCTATCGAACGGGCTTAACCAGTGCGTACTCGTACGGTACCTAGTCTTGATTGCTTTTGATAGTTAGCTTTTGAAGCTCGTGATGCCTTTTTCTTTCGTGCTTGAGGCGTAGATCGACCGATCGGTTGATGTTTGCGTAGTATAATTGGTTTGACAATTTGACAGCAAAAGTAATGCTTTATGACGACTGTTACAAATTCATTTGGGAAAAACAAATAAAATTCCTGTTACATCTAAACATCAACAACGAAATATCAAACTTATGTCAGGGTAATTAACTAAACTTTTGCTATAATTGGCATTATGAAAGCATTTCGCTGATGTTTATTCGTTCAGTTAATCTTCACATCAATTGTGAGAATAAAATGTCAAACTTATGTGTTGTCACTTCTTTGTCATTAAATACATAGGTAGGCACTGTCTGCAATGCAATAAAGTTGGATGCTGTTTTTAATAAATCTAAAATCTTGCAATGAATCTACGTAAATGACTTACTTTTTCAATTGTAATTTTTGTAACTAATTTACTATATTGAATCAATATACTCTCTACGTCTTGATAATTAAATTATATTATGTGTGTATATATATATATATATATATATATATAATACTCAAAAGAAATACTGTATAATTTCTTTTTTTTTTTAAATTTTCTTGGTGTAGCGGCCTCAATTAAAAATTACTAATCGTAATAAAAACAAAACTCTTTTAACGTTTCGACTTTTTATTAAGTCTTTCTCAAAATATTAAAAATGTTTTCACAGAAAATACAAACATACTGATCTAAAAACCACAACTGTAATAAATAAGGACAAAACAATAACTACAGAACATTAGTAAAATTTATTATATTTATTATAATCATGAAAAAACCGTGGACTTACCAAAGTCATTTCCCAGTGAATATCATTTTTGAAAAGGTATTTGATGTATGCTTTTTTACATTTTATTGTAGTTTTTTTCCATTGGTGTTGGAAAGCAAAAAAACTTTTATTCCTTTTCATAATTGAATTAATTTTTAAAATTGTAAACGGTTATTAAATGACTGTGTGTGTTTGGTGCTTGCTAAATGTATTGAAATGTTGCTTCAAAGTGTATGTCTGTTTATTTCCCTTAAATTTTTTTAAATTAAGAATATAAAAATAGTTATTTTCAACGGGGATAAGGAAAGGATATTTTGCATTTACAATGTGTTTCAAAAAGATATGACTATTGTATAAGGGGGTAAAAAAATTTCGAAAGACCATCGATCTCACTTGTATCATTAACTGCATTACTGTGTTTAACTATGTGGATCATCTCAAGGACATTCCTTGCCTTTGTATTAGTATGTTTTGTTAAAATTTTTGTATTAGTGAAATTCAAATCATGGTTTGAGTTTGTTTGGTGCTTTTTTAAAGCCGTGGAGTTTTTGGCATATTTATGTCCTTTTATCCTTTCTTCTAGTAATTGTTTAGTTTGACCAATATACATTTTGTCACATGCCTTACAAGGGATGCTATAAACTACGTGTGACTGTTTTAGGGGTGGAGTTTTATCTTTAAGTTTGTCCTCAAAACCGGGGATCTTCCAACTGAAGCGACAAATGGCGGTCTGTCACCTGATACTCTTCCGCTTATGCTTACATCACCAAGGTTATCCCATCTTATTTCTTGGCTACACCGTACTGATGACGCATGTTTCTAACTCGTTATTAGTTAGAAACAAGTGTCTACGGTTGCTCTACAGCGGAATTACCCACTATTCACTATGCTTTTATATAAACATATATGCTAATCAACATTAATTAATTAAAATATTAGAATGTCAGTAACTATTAATAACACAGGGTGAGTCATTAGTAGCCGCTGCTTTGATTGCTTTTTTGTGTTTTAAATAAAAGAAAAGCAGTTAGTAGAAGATTCATGGTTGCTTGTGACGCGTATTCTAAAATTCATTAAGCTCTGGGGCGCTTCCGGTTTCGCCGGAAATACACGGAACTTATTTTTTTGAATGACTTACTCTATATATTTTTGGATTTTCTAGTACTGCTATAAATTGTCTATTCAACTGTTTTTCTTTTCAAAATTGAGCCAATAGCTTTAGAGTTTTTAATTTTTTTTGAAAATATTTGACCAAAACACGTTTCCTGAAAAAATCATTTTCACATTGTTCTTAAAAGTAAAAACATTAAGTTTAGTGATGCTTGTAGCCAAGAAATTTCTGCATCATTTGGTATAAGTTGCACTCGACAATACCTCAAAAAACTTTGTTTATTCAAAGCCTACTTCCCGAAATTTTCATATAGCAAACATTATTTTTTTTTTAATGGAACACTCGGTATTTTATTGAGGCATTTTGCTCTTTTTTAATTCTCTTTCATTTTTGTTAACAATACCCTACACTTATCATTTGTAATTTTTGAGGTAATTACTATAGGAGCAATTAGCGGTCAATTAAAGAACTTCGAGCGTTGTTGTTGTATGCACCCAACCATTCGTTCAACCAATGGAAGGCTGGAATGGGGCCCGACTTCCTTAGTCAATTGTCAAACAAACTGAAGGGTAAATCCAACTATCCCAAAAGTAATAATTTTACAGAAAGCGAGTTGAAGTATTTCATTTTACATTGTTGGTTAACAACAAACTGAAATAAAGGTTATGTTTACTAACATATTTGAAGATGCTGCCCCACTAATAGGTGCATGAAATAATGCTGCTATCTTCAATTTAATTTGCATAATTGCTCTAATTTTATTATTGCTGAAGCTCTTCATAAGAGTTGGCTGTAGTTTTTCAAAATTATAAATTGATGTTCTAAAACTTTGATAGAAAAATATTTAGCAACAAAATAACGAAATTTAAATAACCTAAAACTATTAAGCAACGTAACAACAATAAAAAAATCATTAAAGAATGTGTTAAACATAACCACAACTTTGTGCAATGCACTTGAGTATTCTGTTTTCGAAAGAAGTACTAACGTTGCGTAAAACGTTTTGACACATTTTTGTAAACGGTTTTCTGATTTTAATGTTCATATCTTTAAAAAAATTTAAAAATCCGTAAGTAGAAAATGAAGATACTCTTCTCCATTAACATTTTCATCAAATAAATAAGGTCCAATTATGTAACTACTATTCCTCCTCATACATTTAATGACCAACGATTTTGAAAGTTTGCAGGTGTGGTAAAGTGAGGATTTTTGTGTGTTATAATAAGGAAAATGGTGAAGATGAACGTATCCACTTTAATAGAAGATGGCTTCATCGGTAAACAACAAAAAATTAAGAAAGTCAGGATAATTTATCTCATGTCCATTGGCAAAAATGTAAGCGATTCTGAAAATTTCTTTCGTCTAACCTTGTGTATGAATATGCTACGGATGAATTACATATTTCCTAATTATTCTATATTCTCAAATTTGACTTACATCTAAGTGACGACTAATTTTCGTAGTACCAATATGGGGGTGTTCGACTACACTCGCAAGTAGCATAAACGTCTTATTCTCACCAGTTATTGATTTTGTCCGTTCTTTTTTCATATTCAATACTTTCTGTTCACTTGAACCGTTTCTTTATACTTCTGAACGTTTCTGTTTCAGGGATCGCTGTGTATAAAGTCTAGATGCTGGCAAGGAGTTTGTTTCAGATTTATCCAAAACGTCAATCATATCTATTTATTTGCCGACTTTCTTTTACAGTTGACTCAGGCATTCGGCCGCATTCCAGCCTTTATTGGACGAATATTTCGGTGCATAGAACAACGCTCGTATTTCTTTATTTGACAGCAGATTGCACCTAATGTGATTATCTCAGAAATTACAAAAGATAGGTATAGGACACTGTTAACAAAAAAGAAAGAAAATGAAAAAGGGAACAAAATGCCACAATAAAATACCTGGTGTTCCATTAAAAAAAATAAGTTTTTGGTATGTGAAAATTTCAGGAAGTAGGCTTTGAAAACAAAGTTTTTTGCGGTATTGTCGAGTGCAACTTATACCAAATGATGTAGTATTTTTTTGACTACAAGTACCACCAAAGTTAATGTTATTACTTTTAAAAACAATGAAAAAACGCTTTTTTTATCAACACATGTTTTCGTCAAAAATTAAAAAAAAAATTAATAACTCAAAAACTATTGGATCAATTTTGAAAAAGAGAATATAGTTAAATAGACAATTTACGACAGTACCAGAAAATCCAAAAATATATAGTGAGTCATTAAAAAAAATTATATTCCATGCATTTCCGGTGAAACCGGAAGTGCGTCAGAGCTTAATGTATTTTTGGAATAGGTGCCCCATGCAACATGAGTCTTCCACCAATTGTCTTTTCCTTCAGTTAAAACACAAAAAAGCAATCGAAGAAGCGGCTACTAATGACTCACCCTGTATATTTGACAAATATATTGGCAGCAAATTTATGCTATAGAAAATAATAATAATATTATAACGTTTGAATTTAATATTTTTGTTTGAGTTCATTTTACCGTCGCACTTGTTCTTATAATTATTTCACAGTTAATAATAATAATGTCTTTATTTAGCAATTTGCTATTATGTATACATGATAAATATATGTTCAAATATAACATCTTAATTTGATATATGTGTTACAAATCAACTTCTAAAGTCAATAATTCAAGTGTATATGCTTATAAGCCAACGTCTTAAATAAACTTAGTCTATTACATTCTTTTATACTATTGGGTAATGTATTATAAAGTTTCAAACCATCAACGTATACACTTGTTGTTGTTTGACTTCGTTGATATCTACTTATATAAAAGTCGTTAAATATGAAGGTGCCTGACCTAACTTAATTCTATGTATAAAAACGAGTACTCTATATGCTAGTCTCTGTCTAATGTTCATTAATTGTAGTGCACCCAACATTATCTGTATGGGTGTATATTTACTACATTTCAGTATTACTCTCATACATTTATTCTGTAGTTTTTGTAATTGTTGTATCTCATTTTGCTTTGCATTGAACAGAATTGTTGAACAATATTCAAAGTGTGGTGCTATAAGCGATTTATATAACATAAGTTTAACATAGTTTGACAAGTTTTTACCTATTCTATTTAAAAACCCTACTTTTTTATATATCTTACTTATTACATAGCTTAAATGTTTTTTGAAATTTAAATTTTCATCAATTATTATGCCAAGGTATTTTATTTGTGTTACTGACTCTAATTCAACATTATTAATTAGTATTTTAATCTTATCTTTATCATTGTGTTGTAATTTATGTCTACTTCCAATACACATAAACTTGGTCTTATCAATATTTATACTTAAATTATTTCTACATAGCCATATATGTAACGCTTCCAGTTCTTCATTCATCACTTTAACCATATCTTCCATATCATCGCCCGATACGCAGAGCATTGTATCATCCGCGAACATACACACGTCACAGCGGCCGACACACGCCGACATATCATTCACGTAAATATTGAATAGAACTGGGCCTAAAACAGTTCCCTGGGGCACCCCATACTTAGTTTCTATCGCACTTGATACACTATTATTATATTTTACTATTTGTATCCTATTATTTAAATAGCTAGAAAACCAATTTCGAACTGTACCACCTACACCTATTGATTCCAGTTTTTTAATTAAAGTGTCTCTATTTATTGTTTCAAAGGCTCCACGAAAATCCAAAAAGACTGCTAAGATAATGTTACCTTTATCCAGTTCTTTTAACCACTTATCAATTAAATTCACTAATAATGTTTCACATGAATGATCTTCTTTAAAGCCCGACTGGTCTTTGCTTATTATATTATTGTCATTTTAGTTAGTGATGTGAATGTTTACTTCAACCTAATTTTAAAAAACAAATGAGGAATTGTGGTGAAATTTATTGATTGATTAACATTATATAATATTGTGTAAATAATAGATACTAAACTTAATAATTTTATTTGTTAAACAATTTTAGAAAGCCGACGCTTTTAAGAGCGGTAACAATTGTCGCATTGTGAGTTTTATTCTCATATGTTATATTCGCAACTTTATTTAATAATAAAGGAAGTGAAAACGAATGACATGCAAATACACGGTTAAGTGTGACACTATAGCAAAAATGCAATAAATTCATAACATTGTTTTCCGAGATCCTTATTTTACTTTCGAGAAATCACCATATAACTGGGGTAACAATTATTCATAAAGCAGGTCAGAGGTAAGGAAATCGGCCATAAGAATAGCTGCAGCCATGCACGTGTTATAATTCAAATACGAGAACGCATAACTAGCGATGAATGTAATGAACAAGTGTTCGCAAATCGTGGAGTGAGAAAAATCTGGACAAGTGAAACAGTAAGAACATTCTGAATTGACAGAGCCTATCACTTAAAGTTAAATTAATTCCATTTTCTGCAATTCCTGTTTATTATAAGTACTGTAAAATAAAACAAGAAGTGAGTTGTTCGAGATATCACCGGAAGCATGCTAACTACTAACGTCCTCTGTATGAAGAAACGCAAGAAAAGAAGATACTGTGTTTCTAATGTATCGGATTACGGACAAGGACCGGCTGCTGATAAAAGGTAGGTGTTAATATAATTGCTGTTGTGATAATATGTAATTTATTTAATACGATATTAAGTAGCTGTTAAAAACGTGAAGTTGAGTAATTTGTACACAGATTACTTAACAGTCTTTATTTTAATTCTAAGACATGTTCCGTTCACACATTTAAACGACTGTATAACAGCTAAATCGGATCACGCAAAAAGATTGACTGAACGAAAGCTATGCAGTAGTTTTAAAAAAAATTATTCGAAGCCTCTCGGATGATCACTAATTAAGGAAATCTGCATTCTTTTAAATGTTAGTGCGTATCTGTCAGTCTATAGATTTTGGATTTTGATTGTGTCAATCAAATTGTCTTTATAGATGGATATAATCCATATTTACACGAGAAGATAATTAAAAGACACAGAAACTGAAAAATACCGAAATTATAGAACCATGCCTTTTTGATGCTAAGATTATCTTATGGAAAAGCAAACAATACATTACTAAGATTACAATAAAATCCCATGGGCTTTCAAGCAGTTGTCACTTGTAGTATAATCCTGAAGAAGTTGGTAGTTTAGACAGTAAAACGTCGACAAAGATAACACGGCAAAACCCGAATAACAATTGTACTACTTACAAGCTTACAAACTTAAAGAAATATAAGACTGATAATAAAGAATATAAGAATAATATGTATGTCAGACAAAATTGATCATTATATAAATGTAATTTTGCTGGCTCATAATTGTTTATTTTAATGAATTTTTTCATGCCAAATACAAACATAATTAATTTTATGGAATTTTATATAAACAAATTTCGACTAATTAATTACAAGGGTAATTAGCATGAAGAGTATTTATTAATATAGGCAATTATTTCTAAGAAGTATTATATTTATATAAGAAACAATAATTTATTAAATTTGATATTAGTTTCTTCAAGAAAGAAGATATTTGTAGTCTAGGCATAAATTTATAATATGATATTATAAATTTATATCGTTCCCTTATGCACTAACACAGCTAGGTCACTGTCGATCGTGATTTATATTAATAACATATCTGATTGTTCAAATAACAATCTATAAATAGGACCAATAATTACCCATCAAGTATTCGTGAAATGAATAAAACACTTGGTCAAATTAAATATTAGTTTAGTATAGTTTTTAACAAATATATATTAGTAACCACATTCAAATCAGATGGTAGTGCGTTGAAGACATTTGCTGTTCTAAGGTACCAGCCATTCTCAAAAAGGAACATTTGTGTATAGGCAGAGTTATGTCACTAGAGTGTCTTGACAACATATTATTATTGTATATTATATTATTATATGTCAAGTTTTATAAACCTAATTTTAGTCAGGAGTTTTTTAATCACAAACGAAGTGTAGTCGAGAGAGTGTTTAGTAAAACAATTGACTGAAGAGTTTAGAAAGCGAGTTGTATAGAATACCTTTTCAACGACATCAAATAATTAAAACAAAAACGTAGGAAATTTAGTTAATTATCTTAATTCAAGGCAGATTATTTGACAGGCGGATAATAAGTGACAACTTACTTGATTCTAAGTTCAAATTGATTTCTGCAATTGAAGAACCTATAACTAACTCCAGGTAGTTGCTAATTTCACCCCGTGACTAAAGCGGACAGTCACAACTTTTCAAGGTGTAGGTATTTAAAAATCACTGAGCGCCATGAAAACATATACGATAAAAGGCATTTTAAAGAGTAGCAAATAGATCACTATTAGAAACTAAGGAAAGCACAAATTCAGAGTACATACAACAATGAAGAGGCAAAATGTGAAATTGCACGAACAGAGGCTTGCAGGATGTTCGATTAGATACTGCCATCATGCCTGCCTGATAGCTTTTTGTGCTACGAAAACTTCACCAAAACGAAAAGTACATATATACATACGTAATGTAGAGTAATATTTCGCTAACGCTACATCACTCTTCCTATGAGAATTGCTTAACAGATGTGTGTCTCAGAAGTTATCTTTCAAAATTTATCTATTCTATTCAAAAGAATATAATTTTTGGAACAGTATATCTTTGAATAATTATTAATGATTCAATTTGTCTACATTCAATATTGTGCAACTACCACTCCATGAAAAAGGTTGTACTTATATCTAGAGCATCTGAATAAAATAGCAATTTTGGCATTATTTTATGTTAAGAGTTGCTATCTTTTTAATTCGTATAAATTTAGCTGTTCTATATCCAAAGTAACCTAGGCTATCATATTTCAATGTCCAGTCCAGACCGGTTTTCAGTAATTTAAATTTGAATCTTCAGCATTAGGTAGTATTTTGAATAATTAAGAATATACAAACCATCACTAATAATAATAATACAAATCATAGTAATCAGTAACGTTATGTGATGAGATATTATGTAATTAAGGAAATGTTTAAATTTTTATTTGCATACATATTGCTGTGATACCTAGTTATATAATTGATACAAATAATGTAACACGTTTCTTAATCGATTTGTTCGTATCAGCATAAACTTTTAAATTTTATTCTACTACTACTTCTTGATTTCTGGCCTTTCTCTTATTTAGTATATTTTTGGGATAAGGCCAGAAAAATTAAACACAATATCAATATTTTATATAGTAACAGATATATTTTGAATTATTATTACAAACAACATCAACATTTTGTAAAATTTTGTTCTTAATTTAAAATATCTATACTCTCTTTTGAGTTGTAGTATGTGTGAGATATACAGGATGTCCAGACCATGCGAAGACGGAAGATTACGGCTTTATTATTAAAGTTAAAGAAAAATGTTTTGGACAAAAGTTGTAGCCACTCCTAAAATACATATTCTAAAATTATTTTCAACTAAACAGAGTGTTGCGTAAGTGAGTAACGATACAAACTTGTGTTTTTTTAAACGAAACACCCCATATATTTTGGCATATTTAGATGCTACTCTTAAAAAGAACGACATGGATATATACATGTGTAGGGGTATCTCTTACCGCTGTACTATCAGCAGGAGTACTATCAATTGCATCATAAAGAAGAATAAGTACCATGCCTACCATATGTCATTACATAGGACTCTCGTGGAAATGATTTTGTAAATCTTTTAAGTTTTTGCAACATTATGTTGAACAAAACGAATTTGGACCCGAATTTTCAATCTTCGATTTTATTTAGTAACGAAGCGACTATAAAAATAAGTAAGTTAATAGACATAATATGCATTATTATGCAACAAAAAATCCCCATTGGGTAAGACAAATTGACTTTCAACATGAATGGTCACTTAATATATGGGGTGGCATAATTAATTTACTAGTTGTTGGTCCTTATTTCTTTGAAGGAACGGTAACAGGAGCCATATACGATTTTTTAAGACATCAGTTACCTAATTTATTGGAAAATGTCGATCTCGATACACGAAGAATAATGTGGTGTCAGCATGATGGAGCTCCACCACATTTTCATAGAAGTGTAAACATTTCTTTAAATAACTGGTGTGAAGAAGGATGGATTGGTCGTGAGTGTCCTACAGCTTGGCCTTCAAGGTCTCCCGATTTAACTCCTATTGATTTTTTTCTTTGGGGACATGTTAAAGAACAGGTTTATCGAAACATTCCAACCACACCTAATGATATGAAGCAACGTATAATGGCCATTTTTGAAAATATTGGACAGCAAACTCTTATGTTAAAAACAATTTTTGCCTCCGCCTCAAATTGTGCATTCAACAAGACGGTGGGATTTTTGAGCAGCAATTTGTTATTATTAATAATTAAAGCTGACAGCAACTTAAATTCTTTTTTTTTCGTTTAAATTTAGAATCTATGTGATACTTTATCGAACGAGTCTCATTTACGAGAGTGAAGCGACGAGTTCGGTAAAGGTACTTTACTGACGTGGTGCATACAAAATTTTATCGCCAACCGTGAAAATTGTTAATTTAAGAAATAAAGATATAATAACTTATGACAGTTTATGACAGTGACATATGATTTATTTTTAAAGTCATCAGTCATGGCTACGCTGACAGATATTAGCGGCAGGTAAAGTACTTTATTGTACAGTACGATAAAGTATGTATGTATGTATGTATACTTTATTTGTAATATAACCATTACAGAAAATTGTCATAGTGTTTTTTACAAGTCACAAAGACTATAGTTAATATAATAGGTAAAATTAATTAATATAACAGATAAAAAATGTGTAAAAATGAATAAATATATATATATAAAAATGTATGACACTACTACAAATAAATATATATATAAAAATGTATAAGACCCTACTACAAATATTAGACAAACAACACCTATATACATATATGAATTAGACTAGTCTATTTAAAATTCCCCTATGGTATAACACTCTCACTCTAACAGTAACTTTTTTACTTCTTTTTTGAATCTTCTGGGTGCTAATCTTCTTATGTCGCTCGGAATACGGTTATATAATTTAGCTCCCCAATAATCCATCGATTTTTGTGTGCATGTTAATTTGTGGTATGGTATTCGAATATCGTCCCTGCTGCGTGTTTGATGTTCGTGGAGATGGCCATTATGTGGGAAAATATCTTTCTTGCTGTGCACGTATGTGACGACGGATAAGATGTAAACTGACGGCAGTGTAAGAATTTTTGCTGATGTAAAATGTGTCCTGCAACTTTGATTAATTTCTAGGTCAAGAAGAAACCTGATAGCGCGTTTTTGCAGGACAAATATTCTACTTGCCTCCGTCGCTATTCCCCAAAAGAGCACTCCATAACCCATAAGAGAGTGAAAGTAGGAGAAATATCCAGTTTTGGCAGCTTCGTAGGTTGCCACGTGTTTCATCCTCTTTATAGCATATAGTGCTGATGATAACTTGGCTGCTAAGCTATCAATATGCTGTTGCCATTTCATATTAGTGTCCATAGTGATCCCCAAGAATTTGGCTTCAGATGGTACACCAGTTGTTGTGAATGTCAGAATTTGCGTCTTATTAAGGTTGACTTTTAGCTTGTTTGCTGCGAACCAGTTATTAGCTTCTCTTATAACATTTTCTGATGTCTGCTTAAGAGTCTTGCAATCATTCGCTTTTGTAAGTAGAGATGTATCATCTGCGTATAGGCAAATTTCAGCTCTGTCAACGTTTGATGGCAGGTCGTTAATGTATAATATAAACAACAGTGGGCCAAGAATTGAACCCTGAGGAACTCCACATGTTGTTTTCCTAAATTTTGATCGTGATTTGTTCCATTCAGCAACTGGATTCTATCACTGAGGTAGGACTTTAATAAGTTGATCGGTTCGCCTCTTATTCCGTAGTAGTTTAGTTTACTCAGTAGGATGTCATGATTCACTGAGTCGAAGGCTTTTGTTAAGTCTAGTATATTCATTTCCGCCCACATACCAAAATCAAAAGCTTGGTATATGTGCTTGACCATATGTGCGATTCCAGTCTTTACCTCCGTAAAACGCTATGGTATCGCATCACTTTACTGACGGTTGGCGATAAAATAAATTATTGCTCTTATTTAATAACTAGATTAATACTTAAGACTATTATTTTCAAAAATGTAAGGGTCACGGCAATATGTAGTGTATGTATATGGATGTGTGCATCAATCTGATGACCGTCAATTTGTGAGTTACAGCTTATTAATACGATTCGCAGTAGTAAACCATTTTCTTGGTTATTATTATTAAAGATTGCATTATTACAAGATAATATAATTCCAATGTAGGTAATAATAAATAAAATTTATAATTACATCAAAATTAAAAAGATAATAAATAATAAATAAAAAAGGAGCACGAAAAGAAGTATGATGCTACGTGAAATGTAGAGATCTTAATAGGTCATGGTAGGTGATATCACCATATATTCTATCTATCTATCCATAAAAATAACCCTGAAGATATTTCATTTAAATTGTAGACACGTATGGTTGAATTTTGTACAAAAAATTTTAAGATCAGCTCTATGTGCTTGATATACAGTATCTTGAGAAACTTTCATGGCACTCTTTCTATAATATCCGTATGTCTCTTGTAAGATAGATTCCAAATAAATCAATATTATTTTAGCTTTCATGTAATGAAGGAATTAACGAGACAATTAGCTTCACAAAAGTTTTTGATTCTACGTATCAGAAAGCCAAAAAATGTTTATAGATTAGGTTTTCATGTTGATCACAATGCAAAATAAGAGTTAGTTCAGTATTAAAAGCTTGGTAGTTCAAAGTTATTGAGAGAATACTCGTATAGAATAGGTTATGCTCTGTAGTGTATGTAATTGTAAAAATAATTTACATTTTGGTATACTTAAGTTCATTTCATTAACTTTATACCAATGACAGATAGAATCTAAGTAATTTTGTAACAGTCCGCACTCGCCAACAGCTTTCATAAAACAAAATATTACTAGGTCATCTACTTACAGCAAAATGTACATGAAATACCATAAATGATGTCATTCATATATTTGAGAAATGAAAAAATATTGAAAATTAGCAGATTCATACGTTCCTCTTCTAAGTCATTTCCTTTTGTTTTTAGATAATAATACTTTCGAAATTTATCATTATGTATTATATTTTTCAAAAATTAAAATTTCTTTAAAACTTGTTGCGCATTCGTTTTAATTATACAGAAGAATATATACTATATACACATACAGAGATATTAATAAAAATGCAAAGGAGCGATAGTGGACCTTGGCAACGAGCGGAAATCATTTTCCAATTGTAAATTTTGACCATGAAAAAATTAGATAATTGTCATAATTTATCTTTAAATAATCACATGCTTGTTATTAATTGAGCACAATCTACTTAATAACTAAATAAAATAATTGTAGTAATTTTATCTCATTATGAAGTTTCCACTAAGGTTATCTATCATAACAAACCATTTAATCGTTATAGTGTATATTTGCGTACATACATACTTACATATATGAACTCAGCAGGTATTGATCTCTAATAAATACTAGTAATTCAATTACAGCATTCAAGTTTGTATCACGAGCATTTGCACATATAATTGTCATTAGAATATTGATTAGAAATGTGAGTCATTAGCGACATAGATAATATAGTGTTTAGAACGTTGCTTATGTAGAACTCTTACTGAGTATATTTTATCTCAGGTAAGCATCGTTACAAATTTGTATTAATGAGAATGTAGTGAAGAAAAATACGTTGTCTATATTTTTGATACGGCTTTACTTTTATATTGGCATCAATATAATTGTAATAATGTTAGTACTTACTATTTGTAGATATATTTTAAAATCTACAGTTTCAGATAATTTTTTCATTCATGACAACAAAACTTAAAAATTGGAACAGTATACTTTAGATACCTGCAAAATTTTGGCATTAGTAAAGATTACATTGCAATCTTTTATCCACAGCTATTAAAACTTTAATGTCGAACCTTAAGTCCATTTAACCCATCCATTATTTCAAAAACTTCGTAAATTTATACAAAATAAACGTTCATCGTAATTTCATTACGAAAGTACATAGATAAACATATTTTAGCCTTTCAGGCTTCACCAGCTCTACAGCTCCTCTTGTTAAATGTATTATCACGGGTGTTTTCATTAAATCTTCACACGCCTTTAGGTGACCCGTAACGAGGGGGTTGGGGGAGGGCGAATTTATTTTAATTACTTCTGAATATAAATGAAATACAGGCAGTCGCCCATTATAAATCTTCTCTATCATCCAGAGAATTTGAATCTCCAAACTGAATTCTTGAATAATTTAATTAAAACACATTTTTTATACAAAAGGTATTACAAATCAAAGCGCTACAATATAATCCACTGACAGAAAAATTAAAATATTTATAAAACCTCCTTCATTTATATTATTATAATCTTATTAGGCTTGTTTGTAATGGCGATGAAGTATTAGTAAATAATAATAATAATAATTCATTTTATTTCTTAATACTTAATACAATGCAAGAAAGTACAGTAAAAGTGAAAGAAATACGTCACATATAATACAATATGTTATAACACAGATTGTTTAAAACTATTAATAAAGTCTTGTACACTATAACAACACATTTGAATATGGTAGTTAGTCCTTAAGTTTCATTTTAAAAATGTAATGTGAGACATGCTCTAAGTTCATTTGGCAAAATATCAAATAATTTACAACCCACAAAAGGGTCAGGGTCTTCAGAAAGGAAGCCTGTCTGTGTACAGGAGGTAAAACATGATCACAGTGGCGGGTGCCATACTTATGTGGCAAACTAAAACGACGACACCGAGAGTTTGTATGAGTTAGTACGAAAAAGCAATATACAAACTGCTCCTTGGTCGAGTGTAGTGTTGGAAAAGAGGGGCTTCGAGTAGATTTACGCTGAGGCTAGAACGGGCTAGGCTGACTCTCCGTTTAAGCAGGGCAACGAGGATAGATAGCGCAGCTGTACTGCAGTTTGTATATTGCTTTCTCGTACTAACTCATACAAACTCTCGGTGTCGTCGTTTTATGTTACAGTAAGCCCTATACGCAGGTCGCCTGCAAGCACATGGTATACGTAACCTAGAACCTCAGAAACGTAAAAATCTTATTGGCCCTGAACAGATCCCTACACTAGTCACCCTGTCGCAGATTAAAAATGGTTCTAATACCCCTCTTCTGTAAAATAAAATTATGAGAAACGTCACTACTCATGCCCCAATGCACTATTCCGTAACGTATCCTTGAATAGTCAGAATAGTAGAAACTTTTTAGTGAAGACAAATTACATGATTTGCCCAATTGAAAAAAAGCGCACCACGATTTGGCGAGCTTATAACATAACTGTTCTGTGTTCCGACCACTCATCGCCCTCATCGACAATGACACTGAGCAACCTACAACTGCTAACCAAATCAATTTGTGGGGCAGTCATGGTAAAGTTTGAGATGTTAAATTTCTTTTAGGTATAAAAAAACATACACTGTGTTTTCTCGATATTTGCGACGATCCTATTAAACTTTACACCCACACTTACATTAGTGCTAACAGAAAACATCGCGGGTCGATGCTCACTCTCTCTTTCCTTCCAGACAAATATGACTCGTACTACTTTAAACAGACACCATTTACACCATGTCTACTAAGATTATGCAGTAATATTAAATGCTCAACAGAGTCAAACGCTTTAGACAAGTTTATAGGCATTCTTAGACTGCGAAGACTGTAAACATTGTTTAGAAATTAAATATAGCAGTATCTGCCTATTACCTTGGAAAAAGCCATGTTGATTGCATGATGAAAACGGATAGTATGACTATGGAATGGTAATTGTTAATATTACTTGGATCACCCTTTTTGAACATCGGGTATACCGTAGCATGTTTTAACTTTGACGGAAATAGACCATTCTCTAAAGAAATATTTATTAGATAAGCCACAGGCGTTATAAAAGAAATTGCCTTCGTTAAGAGGAGCGATGGCACAGAGTCATAACTTGAAGCCATACTAGAACATAGCTTAAAAACTGCATCAATAATATCACTCTTATCCACAGGAAACATATAGACTGATTGAACTTGGTGTCACAAATCTGCCAATTTGATCCAAGAAAACGCTATCAACGTTTTACCTGGATATTAAATTTTAAGATGATAAAACAAAATTCTGATTAAGCAGTTCATATAAAGCTGATTGGCCAATAAATAAATTAAGGAAAGTCAACTGTTTCGTATAAATACTCTTTTTATTAATAATAATAGGCCACGCTGCCTTGGTTTTATTTTCGGCTGCAATCAAAAAAACGCGTTGTTAATATCACGCTCTCTAACACGTAAGATATAATATTACCCAATATCTATAATGTATCCATTTAATTTAGACTTTTTTCCTGTCTTGCATAGATAAATTGCATGTTAATAAAGAAATTATGAATATGTAGTTATAAATTACTTTGGTTTCTCTAATGTAGAGATAGAAGAAAAGTTTATAAATAGTCCAAAAATAAATTGCTAATATTCACAGCTGTCTTTATTCTATTATAGAGTGAAACCAGCATTTTTTGAAGCTTGCCGGACTTTGTTAATGCCCATAATTGCGTACTAAAACTCCTGGATAATACTTTGTAGTTCTAAATTAATCTACAGCGCTTATGTTTTTAATCATAAAAATTATTTTTTTCTTCAAAATAGTAAATGCTCCATAAAAAATTCATAATAGTATATTACATACCAAGGTTGAGAAGATGACTATTATTGCCCGAGTGGCGAGATTAAATTCCGAGGCGCAAAGCGCCGAGGAATTTAAGCCACAAGGGCAATAATAGTCTTCTCAACCGTAGTATGTATACTATTTTTTGTACCAGTAGTCTAATTGGACCTTAAAACCTTAATAATTATGAATAAATTTACTCATATATGTAAGAATGCCCTTGTAATAAAACTTCATGTAAACAAATAGGCTATATTAGTAGGCTATATTTTGATGTTTACAAATAAGTTTTGACGTAAATGCTGAAACTAAAAGTCAAGTATTTTTTAGATTATTTTTCATTCCATTTATAATGTCTAAAGAGTTTAGATGTACACCACCTGAAATGCGCGAGATTGCAGAACAGGCAGCTGAGAACTTGCTTCCGCATAAATCTAATCACAATCACTTATACATGAAAACATTTACAGAATTTAAAAAATGGTATAATTCCAAATATACAGTAGTAACTTCTGAAAACGTACTTCTGGCTTATTTTCATGAATATTCAAAAAATAAAAAAGCCTCGACTTTATGGGCGCAATATTCAATGTTGAAAGCTACACTTGGCCTAAAAGAGAATATTAACATATCAAAATATTTTAAATTAGTTGCCTTTTTAAAAAGAAAAACTTAAAATTATAAGCCCAAAAAATCATTAGTATTTACTCGAGGAAATTATAAAATTCTTTACTGAGGTACCCGACATATTGCTGTGACTTCTTCTATATTGGTTAATGACCAAAAATTGAATTAATAAATTAATGTACTTTAGTGATCTCAGGGTCTAAGTGTGAATTTATTATAATTTTATATCGAATGATGTGTCACAGTCTTACACTTATGGTGAGTTCTAACTGTGATTGTGATCTTTACTTTCCTTAGATTCTCCTGGGATGGGTATAAATAAGTAGATATAGAATGTCAGCACAACTTATTTTATTTTATATATATATATATTTACAAAACATTATTAAATATCATTACTATGCAATACAATACGTTATTTATTTCATAGTCATATCCAGTCTCTTTCATCCGCGGTACAAGCACCTTGCAATCCTTAATTTTTTATAAAATTATTAATCATGAATATAATAAAATTCACTGCTCCATACTTTTCGCGTATGCTCATATCTTGAAATTGCCGTTATTCTATAAAAGCGTTAGCACCTCGTTAAGTCGCTCTGAACCAAGATTCACACGTCAATCCAGAGCTTACTCAAAGAAGAGTTTGTTTTAAATTATTTATATAACGTTCGAATTTTCCATTGCCATCCGGGGAGTTTACTAATACCTCGTTGAACCGTCTCGAGCCAAGATTCACACGTCGACCCAAGACATATTCAAAGAAGAATCTATTTTTAATTGTTTAAATAATATTCTAAATTTTTATTGCTATCCGGAGAGTTTACTAATACCTCGTTGAACCGTCTCGAGCCAAGATTCACACGTCGACCCAAGACGTATTCAAAGAAGAATTTATTTTTAATTGTTTAAATAATATTCTAAATTTTTATTGCTATCCGGAGAGTTTACTAATACCTCGTTGAACCGTCTCGAGCCAAGATTCACACGTCGACCCAAGACGTATTCAAAGAAGAATTTATTTTAATTGTTTAAATAGTATTTCAAAAATTTTATTGCTATCCGGAGAATTTACTAATATATGGAGCAGTCATGAAGGCTCTTTCATTTATTTACTTTAGAATTGCAAGATGGAGTTTATTTTATAGTGCTTGTACTCACTTTTCTTCGTTATATAGCATCTCAAATTCCTTTTGGTATTCCAATCCCTCCATTTTTTATTGAATTTATTATTGTGGGTTTTTTATGCGATCCAATCGCGTTCCTTGGCGTCTCTTCGTAAATCTCGAGCGCACTTATCGTTGTCGCCTCTTGCGACTACCGTGTTTGAATCTTAAGGCGTTTATGCCTTTAGACCCTTTATTTCTTCGGCGCACTAGTTTCACTATTTTCTTTTTTAAGTTTTTAAGAGAATCCGGACCACTTATCGACTGACTAATTTTCGCTTGTGCGTCGTCTTTTATAATGGAAAACATTTGCCAAACGGCTTATTTTGTTTTTAAGTCGTGCGTTTCGTTTGAATTTTTCGTCTGTCACGCCCTCCGTGTTAATTTCGGTAACTATCGAAATTATGTAATCACGTGACCTTGTTTCCACCATGTTTGTTGTTGTTATTATTTACATATTCTATATTTTTATTCCATGGACATTTTGGTTGGTTTTATTTGTTGGTAGGTATTCTTTTATTGTCTTATATTGTATACTGACTAATGCTTTATTTATTTATTTTAGCCTAAAAATGTCTTGAAGCATTTGTACATGAATAAAGTTATGTACCATCGCATATTTAGATGTACATTCAACAATGTCCTTTTATTTTGTGAATATCAGTGAATTTGCGCAGCCAGCATAATGTTTTATTTTCTTAATGGTGAACCATGCTACAATATTTATATTCTGGGTGCATTGGTGTGTGTCGAAACAGATAAATCATATACCTTTGTGTGCATTTCCATGTCCCATACAGAAAAGAATACAATTGATCTTGTGATCGTGAGATAAATGGTATATATTTATTTATTCATGTATATAGACCTTTGTTTAATATTGTATTTTTGGTTTTAGCTTGGGCTTTCTTAGAATATATTTGTGTATAGAGGAAGATAAACAAATCGTGCCTCTTTACGTACACTCAATAATATTTAATACAGAAAATATAAGTGAAACGTGTATAGTGATACATAACATTTCTTCTTGACAATGTTAGTGGTCATAATATTGATATTCTTGGTGATTAATTCTCATTCTGAACCATTATTGCTGCTTAAAGAGTGTGTTCTCGAGTGACCTACATTTTTATTAACCACTAATAATAATGCTTTAAATTCTTATATATCCTTTTTTATTAAACGGAGGTCAGTACTTGAATATTGTTCTATAGAATATTTAACATGATTTCGTGCTCTAATTTATTTAAAATTGAGGTTAATATTTTTCCATTTTATTTTTCATTGTGAATACTATTATTTTTACGGGTATGCAACCCATATTGCATTTATGTGCATACTACTGCCTAGTTATGCATTTTTAAGTGAACACAAAAATATAATTAAAACTACATATATTTACTTTAATTAGTGGGTTTATTCTGTATTTTATTTGCTAAAATATTTATTATATAAAATTGTAATTTATATTGAATATGTAAAATTATTTTTACTTAAAATAAACATAATAATATTTTATTTTTGTTGATTTTTATTTGTTTGGTTTCTTTATTTTATTTATTCATTTATTTACAAGAAAATACCACAGCATATCCCAAGTTAAGAAACTGTCAATATGCCATAGTTGACTACGAAAAATATGGGCATATTGCAATTTCTTTACTTAATGGTATTTTTCTACACTCTTACTTAGCTAATATTCTTACGTCTAAGTTTACTATATTTTCTTGTGGGAACTATCCCCTTTTGTTTCTTAATATCTATTTACATAACTTAAGTGCTATAATCCTGGGAACTATCCCTTTTATTTCCTTAATGCCTATCTATATACAACTTAAATAATATAGTTTTGGGAGCTGTCCCTTTTTATTTCCTTAATATCTATTTACATAAATTAAATAATGATATAATCTTGGGAACTATCCCTCTTTATTTCCTCATGGGTTCATATTTTTCATCGTGTGAGTTTATATTCCAACTTTTCTCCCTTCATTTCTGTTTGATATTTTGGTTTGAGTTTTACCTTTCATTTTTAATAGGAAAGTGGTACTTAATTTATTTAAAGTGAAACATATACAAATATATAATAAATTGGAAATATTTTCTTCGTGTGGGTTCAATATCTCTTGCGTGGCATCAATTAAGCCTACAATTGATATGCATGTATAAAATCTTATTGCCTTCCACATATCAGTCGGAGAATTTATCTTGAATACATAGTATTTTCTCTTTTATTTTCTTAATGTTACCTGGTTCAAAAAGGAATCTTTTAAAACTATCTTAGCAAACCACTTGGCATCTGTGTACTTCATTGATAATGTTTCTTTGAATCTTCTATATTTCTCTGATAAAATTCGATTCTGCTTTTTCCATTATATTGTTCTTCAGTATTTCTTTTATTTCTATAATTTCACTTAAATAATATTTATTGGGAATCTGGATAGATTTTCACATAGAAAGGTCCTTTTCATTTACCTCGAGCTTATGCTCGTAATTTCTTACCAAGCCAGGACTGTCGTCGACTAGTCTCTTGTGCTTATTTAAAAGATTGCTCACATGATTTTTTACACTTTTCATTGCAATTTATACTTGTACCATCCCTTTTTAATGTGAAGTCCTTATTTTCTGGATGCTTCACGAGATGCGTACATTTATTGTCATATGAATCGTTAATCATTTCTCGCGTGAGTTCCTTTTCTATTTCTTCTACATATAATTTATTAATTAATTTTTATTTATTTCTTTACTGGTGCTTCTTCGCTCCATGGAATTGTCATATTTCTTATGTGAAAAGTCTTGTCCTTCATATCCAGTCTTGTGCTATATTGACTTAAAAGTCCATTCCCAATATGCAATTGCAATTTTAATTATTTACTACTACAAATTCTGTTAGTAGGTTTAAATCATTTATTTTAACATTAACGCAGAAAACTTTATCAATGGTTACCAAAGGTTTTTATTTGCTGTAACTATTTTTAATCTTCTTTATAGATATATACCGTCCTTGTTTCTCTAAATTTTCATTCATAACGCTGTATTCGAGTAGCTTTTATTTTATTTATTTTTCTTTCCCAATTTCGATTGATATGTGTGGTAGTTCGGTGGTTATTTTCATTTGGATCTTCTTATTTGTATATGTCTCGTTTCATTTTCCTTGATTGGGGTGTCGTTGTTGAAATCAGCTAAGGTTAGAGTGGTGTCGCAACGCACCAACGGAGGTCCCCTTTTTATCCTCCGCCTTGCTCCTTGATTGGGGTGTCGTCGTTGGCTAAGGTAGGAGTAGGGTAGCCACGTCCCATCGGAGGTCCCCAATTTATCCTCCGCCGTGCTCCTTGATTTATTGGGAATTTATTTTCCCAAAATCTTGAGGCGAAAGTCAATGATGTTCTTGTTATGTCGAAGTATATCCTCGATATACGTCGTTGGTGTTCTAAGTTCCCTCTCTTCTTGGTTACTCGAACGTATATATATTGACTGGTAAAGTGATACTTTATTTTCCTTATTTATTTCTGTGGCTATACTTATCCTTCCCTTTTCTATCAGTGCAACTTCTTCGGTCCACCTCAGTGTTTTAACTTCCTTGTGTGTCTTTGAAAATTTTTCAAGTTGTATAATCAGTGCCTGTCGTTTCCATGAACCTGTGTATCTTCCTGCTCCCATGAATATTTCTAATGTTTGCCGTGAAATGTATAGATGTGAGTTCTTGTCATCTTCTTCTTCATATAACAACGTATCCAACTGTGTTCTTAAAATTTTCTTATTGGAGTCCATGTATTTGGTTCTTCTCCATGTACGTATTATTGTGGAGGCTTCCTTGACTTTTGTTTCTATTTGTGCATCATCTTCATGGGTTGGCATATTTCTCGTAATTTCTTCGTTTTTCGTTGTATTGGCGTTTATTATTTCATTTTCTAATGTTTCTTCTCTTTCTTCAAATCGTTCTATCGTTTTTTCCGTTCTGTCATTCGTTCCGTTTATCAATGATCTGTACGTATTCTCACATTTTCTTGTATTATCCCTTATTACTTTGGCTAAACCTGACACAGACTCTGTTATTTTGTTTTCTAGATTGGCATTTATCTGACGCATCTCTGTTCGAAAATCTTGGAATTTCTTGTCAATTCCTTGATTTATTTTATTCAGATATTCATTGTTTGCTTTCATTTCTTCTTTATTTTCATCCAACTTTTTATTTAGATTTTCATTTATTTTCTCATTGTTTGATTTCATTTCTTCATTACTTTGATCCCATTTTTTATTTAGGTTTTCATTGTTTGCTTTTATTTCCTCTATCAGATTTTTATTGTCTTCTTTCATTTTATATGTTAGAATTTGAAACAAACATTCAATTCTTTCTTCCCATGGTTTTCCTCTTGTGCTTTTAAAAAGTGCCATTTCATCCATCGTACCTTCAAATTTTTCAGATTTTTCGACTTTATTCTTCTTATTTTCATCAGCCATTTTTATTTTTGTATTACAATTTTCTATCTCTTATTCACCCTGTCCCAATAGGAGAATATTGTGTGCTTATGGCGTTTTAAGGAAAGTAAATTCACACAGCCTTTTATCGTTGAGTGCCAAATTAAGGTTGATCTTGGCCAACGATAAGCTTTTCGACGTATGGGTGCCAAATTAATATATAAAATGTTGTAGGCTTTAACACAGCCCTTCTCGTTGGGTCGCCAAAATAAATCTTGGCCAACGATAAGCCTAGCAGGTTGGGCGCCAAATTAATGCTGTGACTTCTTCTATATTGGTTAATGACCAAAAATTGAATTAATAAATTAATGTACTTTAGTGATCTCAGGGTCTAAGTGTGAATTTATTATAATTTTATATCGAATGATGTGTCACAGTCTTACACTTATGGTGAGTTCTAACTGTGATTGTGATCTTTACTTTCCTTAGATTCTCCTGGGATGGGTATAAATAAGTAGATATAGAATGTCAGCACAACTTATTTTATTTTATATATATATATATTTACAAAACATTATTAAATATCATTACTATGCAATACAATACGTTATTTATTTCATAGTCATATCCAGTCTCTTTCATCCGCGGTACAAGCACCTTGCAATCCTTAATTTTTTATAAAATTATTAATCATGAATATAATAAAATTCACTGCTCCATACTTTTCGCGTATGCTCATATCTTGAAATTGCCGTTATTCTATAAAAGCGTTAGCACCTCGTTAAGTCGCTCTGAACCAAGATTCACACGTCAATCCAGAGCTTACTCAAAGAAGAGTTTGTTTTAAATTATTTATATAACGTTCGAATTTTCCATTGCCATCCGGGGAGTTTACTAATACCTCGTTGAACCGTCTCGAGCCAAGATTCACACGTCGACCCAAGACATATTCAAAGAAGAATCTATTTTTAATTGTTTAAATAATATTCTAAATTTTTATTGCTATCCGGAGAGTTTACTAATACCTCGTTGAACCGTCTCGAGCCAAGATTCACACGTCGACCCAAGACGTATTCAAAGAAGAATTTATTTTTAATTGTTTAAATAATATTCTAAATTTTTATTGCTATCCGGAGAGTTTACTAATACCTCGTTGAACCGTCTCGAGCCAAGATTCACACGTCGACCCAAGACGTATTCAAAGAAGAATTTATTTTAATTGTTTAAATAGTATTTCAAAAATTTTATTGCTATCCGGAGAATTTACTAATATATGGAGCAGTCATGAAGGCTCTTTCATTTATTTACTTTAGAATTGCAAGATGGAGTTTATTTTATAGTGCTTGTACTCACTTTTCTTCGTTATATAGCATCTCAAATTCCTTTTGGTATTCCAATCCCTCCATTTTTTATTGAATTTATTATTGTGGGTTTTTTATGCGATCCAATCGCGTTCCTTGGCGTCTCTTCGTAAATCTCGAGCGCACTTATCGTTGTCGCCTCTTGCGACTACCGTGTTTGAATCTTAAGGCGTTTATGCCTTTAGACCCTTTATTTCTTCGGCGCACTAGTTTCACTATTTTCTTTTTTAAGTTTTTAAGAGAATCCGGACCACTTATCGACTGACTAATTTTCGCTTGTGCGTCGTCTTTTATAATGGAAAACATTTGCCAAACGGCTTATTTTGTTTTTAAGTCGTGCGTTTCGTTTGAATTTTTCGTCTGTCACGCCCTCCGTGTTAATTTCGGTAACTATCGAAATTATGTAATCACGTGACCTTGTTTCCACCATGTTTGTTGTTGTTATTATTTACATATTCTATATTTTTATTCCATGGACATTTTGGTTGGTTTTATTTGTTGGTAGGTATTCTTTTATTGTCTTATATTGTATACTGACTAATGCTTTATTTATTTATTTTAGCCTAAAAATGTCTTGAAGCATTTGTACATGAATAAAGTTATGTACCATCGCATATTTAGATGTACATTCAACAATGTCCTTTTATTTTGTGAATATCAGTGAATTTGCGCAGCCAGCATAATGTTTTATTTTCTTAATGGTGAACCATGCTACAATATTTATATTCTGGGTGCATTGGTGTGTGTCGAAACAGATAAATCATATACCTTTGTGTGCATTTCCATGTCCCATACAGAAAAGAATACAATTGATCTTGTGATCGTGAGATAAATGGTATATATTTATTTATTCATGTATATAGACCTTTGTTTAATATTGTATTTTTGGTTTTAGCTTGGGCTTTCTTAGAATATATTTGTGTATAGAGGAAGATAAACAAATCGTGCCTCTTTACGTACACTCAATAATATTTAATACAGAAAATATAAGTGAAACGTGTATAGTGATACATAACATTTCTTCTTGACAATGTTAGTGGTCATAATATTGATATTCTTGGTGATTAATTCTCATTCTGAACCATTATTGCTGCTTAAAGAGTGTGTTCTCGAGTGACCTACATTTTTATTAACCACTAATAATAATGCTTTAAATTCTTATATATCCTTTTTTATTAAACGGAGGTCAGTACTTGAATATTGTTCTATAGAATATTTAACATGATTTCGTGCTCTAATTTATTTAAAATTGAGGTTAATATTTTTCCATTTTATTTTTCATTGTGAATACTATTATTTTTACGGGTATGCAACCCATATTGCATTTATGTGCATACTACTGCCTAGTTATGCATTTTTAAGTGAACACAAAAATATAATTAAAACTACATATATTTACTTTAATTAGTGGGTTTATTCTGTATTTTATTTGCTAAAATATTTATTATATAAAATTGTAATTTATATTGAATATGTAAAATTATTTTTACTTAAAATAAACATAATAATATTTTATTTTTGTTGATTTTTATTTGTTTGGTTTCTTTATTTTATTTATTCATTTATTTACAAGAAAATACCACAGCAATATGTTACATTGCAACTAAGATAGTATGTTTATATATTAATACTTTGAAATTATTGATAATTTATATCTCTGTAGACTGGTCTTGTAATTGGTGTTGCTGGTGCATGCCGAAGGATGATTTGTGTAATTTATTAATTTCTGATGTCATCATGAGAGATAATTTAATTGTTATTCACATCCACAATAGCAAAAATGGTACGTCTCAAAAGTTTGTAATAATGGAACCACTTTGTAGCTAAAGGTTATATCGAAGATTCCCTAGTAAATAAAAAAAATATAGAATGTATGTTACAAGATCTACCTACATCTACTTACGCAACCACACCTGCAATATATACAGGAATTTTCAATATGAATTAAATAATTATTTGCATCTGTAATAGTTAGGTGATATATTGATTCCATATTATACTATCATACATATTTTATGTATTAATAGACAAATGCTTTTTTTTTCATGTAAACAACAAAGTATTGTTAGAAAATATAAAATTAATAGCAATTGCTAAATAAACGTATATTATAATTCTGGTATTGTTAACCTAAAATTGTGCCTAAAATAGAGTTATTTATTTTGACGGTTCACAACTTGACATACTACTACTACTACAAGCATGAGTGCATGGTTGCGGCATTCGTTTTATTTGTTTTCATTATTTCCCTAGGTCAATAATGGCCTCATTATTTACCTCTTATTAGTTCCAGGTCGTGAAATGTCATTTCGTGGCGCTTTGTTACGTGTAAAAATGCTATGATTTTTTACTACTGGTACAAAAACGTTTATTATAGGTCTACTTTTCAGAAACCTGTAGATAACATATTTTTTACAGAAACAACAAAATTCCTTGACAACTGAGGTGTATCCAAATTATAAATACTAGAATATTTTTAGAGTTATTGGCATAGTGTTCTGGGCACCCATTTCAGATTTTTAGCACAATATTTCTCGTATAAGCTGTAATTATCCAAAGCGGAAAGCATATAAGATCTTTTTTACACTTGGAAGTTTACAGATACATATAGGTATACACATAAATAAACTAGTTTTCAATCACGAATAATGCACCTAATTGCTAATGTACTTACTTATTTTTACATTGAACACCAAACTAATATCTAATTACAGATCAGAGGTTACAAAAAAAATATATAGTGATTAGACTCTAAATAAATAAACATAACATTCAGAGCTATTTATAAATAAACTCTTGTTTGGTAACATTACCTCTGAAAGAGCAAATGTTACAGTTGAAACTATCAACGGACGCACAGGTGTTACAATTACTGCAACTGAAAAAAATGAGGTGTGGCCACCACACGACTTTCTTATACGTATGAGCGTTTCAAACTTTACAATTTTAAGAATTTTTTATACAAACATTATTCAAAATCCTATTCAAAGTACTTTCATTATCTTAATAAATCGCTATAGAATGCATACTTTGCAAGATATTCGAAAAAAAGTGCTACTCGCTAAGAGTAAAAGTGCTACTTCCGGTCCGAATTTTGAAATTTCATGTATACAAAAAATATTGCAAATCCAACATTAAATACTCTTGTACTCTTAATAAATATATATAGAATGCATAATTTACAACATATTTGCAAAAAATCGCTATTCGGTAAGAGTAAAAGTGGTACTTCCGGTCCGAATTTTGAATTTTTTTTTATACAAAAGATATTTAAAATTATCATTTAAATACTTTTATACTCGTAATGTACCTGCCTAGAAAGCATGACTTGCGACATATTCGAAAAAAAAATGATTTTCGATAAGAGTAAAAGACCTACTTCCGGTAGGAATTTCAAAAAACTTTTTTAAGACAATTTTTCTCAAATTTAATTCTGAGTACATTTGATTTCTTTATAAATTTGTTTAAACTTAGTAATTGACAAAATATTTGAAAAATTCGAAGTAAACTACTACTTCCGGTATAACAATTTTACTGAAAAACTAATCAGATCTGAAGAGGGAGATTATATACGTAAATATAAAATTTGGAATTGATACCTATAGCGGTTTGACCGCTATCGTGTTCACACACAGAGAGAGAGACAGGCAGACACACACACGCACACACACACACAGAGAGAGATTGGTTAAAAACCAATTTTTCGCTATCAGGAGACATCAAAACGTGGAAATCTGCAAAAATCTCGAGGCCGAAAATTTTCATCATCACAATACTTCCTTATACTACGTATAAGAAAGTAAAAAGCGGCAAACTAACCAAGGAAAAACGTTTCAGTAAATCAACTTACGGAATACCAACATCAGGAAACTAACCACAAATACTTTATGACGCGAGGTGGTGTACTTTCAAACATATTACATTATATCTTGTATGAAGAATTCCAAACTAAAGCGGCATTCGAGTCGAAAAAGTAGGAAGGCATTGTATATATTAGTTCTTGTTTTCGGTTCACTAAACTCTGTGATTATCCAGCTGACGAAGATTAGACCTTGTAGTGCTTGAGATATGAAAAATCCGATCAAAAGTAATCCCGAAGTCACTAAATGTAATAGGCTTTTGTAGGACATTACCGTTAATAGCATAATCAGTAGTGAAAAAATTAGTATTTGTTGTATATAACGTAAGTGCATATTTATTAATAATCAGCAAAACATTCGACATACACCTACTCTACCAAGGTTGGCTTCTAATTTTGAGTAGTCACCTGAATTATTAATGTTTTCTTAAATTATCTGCATACAATAGACAGTGTCACGTTAATTTTTGAACTGTGCTGTATATTACAGAATTTGTTACTTTCATTTATTCTGGTAGGATTATTGTTTTGTTTTTGTGGTCATTTTTACGTTAGCAATTATTTTTATTCGTCACTTAAATATATCTGGTGTAACGAGGAGCGTCTATGATTATATTTTAAACATGGGTTAATTTAATTCCTAATTATGGATGTTCCGCCATCTGTTGGTAAGCTCAATCGGTCTCGTTTATTAGGTCTCTGCCCTCACGGCTCTCTGATTACGGCGGGTCCTGATCAACTGTGCTGATATTCAACTTAATTCCGCTTGCCTATGAATGGTTAATCTAGCTGATGCGTATGCAACCTTAATTACGTTTGTCTAATTTTTCGGAATTAACTAGTATTTAAATACTTTTTACTGTCATTTTGGTCTTAAGGTGTGGTTTCGCTAAAAGCGTCTGACGGTTGCGATTGACGGTCGCGCTTAAACGCGACAGTCGAAGGCAGCGTTGTACTGGTTTGGCTGCCAGCTGCCATTATAGCCGTTGAACGCGAAAGAGAAGTATATTTGGTAGCTATATTGGTAAACATGGAAAAAAGTAGATTACTGTCTTTTCTTTTATTAGAAGAAGACGAAGAAGATGACATACTCATCAAGATACTGTTAACAGAAAAAAAAAATAATAACGTCAATACATTAATTTATACAAAACCCATACTGAAGAGGGTTGTTTTAATATTTTGTTTCAACGTTCCTTAAAATCTGATGATATTCTGTTTAGATAGTACATTAGGTTAAACCGTGATCAGTTTTATTTTATATTAGACATTCTCAAAAAAGATTTGACGAAAATAGGAACCAATGTAATAAAGACCCGATATCGCCTGCCAAAAAATCAGCAATAACTATGAGGTAAATTATTATTTATTTATTTATTACCTGCAATGGTTGAAAACATAAATAAATTAAAAACAAATTCTTAAATAAGAAAATAAGTAATGGTAAAAAACTATTTTAGGTATATAAGTATAAATCGTCTTATTTAATGTATAATGCAATATCCATACTATCAGATAAGTACTGATCTGTGGTTTGTGAAGTTTGTGGCGCTTGTTGTGTAGTAGTTTGCTGGTTGCATGAACGATTCACTGATATTGATGTGCAGTCTTCCTCAAACTGCAGATTAGTTATTATGAAGTTAGTATGAAATATAGATAGAATAATATTGTTACAATTATTGTTAGTAATGCATTTCTCTGATATAATATTTTTATATATGTATGTAATTGCGTTCTTGCTTTGCATTATCCAGAAAGATAAGGTGCTTAAACAAAAGCCATTTAATTGGTTTACTGCTATACGCACTACGTGTGCCCAGTTTCTGAGTTTTTTTGTTTTAAAATAATTATCCCTCATACTCTTCCACCGCTTTTTGCAATCTTCACCTTAAATGAAAACAGAACAAATTAGACAAAATATCTTAAATAAATGTTAAATTAACCAATATTTATGTTGTTTTAATTTAAAATAAAACAAATACTGAGCACTTCTATTTAGAGTGTTGGCAATTTCTTTCCAAATATTTTCTTTAACATTTATATCTTTATAATCTTTATCTTCCATATCCCATACGTTATTTTATTTCGTTATACCTGGGAGCCATTTCAACCGCGCAGGCGCTCTACACTGGTCCAAGAGCAGTCGAAAAATGACGGTGCGCTGTTATCGGCCGCGTTTGTATGCATGGACGCGACAGTCATAACAGTAACATGTAAAGCCATAATATCAGTGATAAGCGTTGAGGAACGACTGCTAACGGCGACCGTCAGAAGCGTCAGCTAAAACAGAGCTTTAGAGAATCTTCTTTTATTTATCTTTTCCCTCCCAAGTAATTGGTAGGCTTCTTTCTATCTGTTCGTGGTTTACAAATATCAACTCTATATTTTAGTTTCAAATTGTTGATACAACTGTAATACGTAGTTTCCGTTTTGACCGTTTAGTGCTTTCTGGTAGTAATTAGGCGTCTCCTTTGTTCACTTTGGTATTTATCGTTGATGGTGATTACAGTTTGATTACGTTCGCTATTTATTCACTGCAAAATTATTTGATCCATATTGCCATTTCGTTTCGTAGTAATTACGCTGTAGAGCCGATAATTATCGCAGTGGATCAAGAATTTTAATGAGCCTTATTCCCAACGTACTGTCGGATAATTGTTTGATGCTAACGATTAAAATCATACCTGGTAAGTTTTTTTTTGTTTTCCGTTTACTAGAATTATTCTTAATGTGTGTCGTTTTTCCTATGTCTTGTAGCTTGTAATTTTCTGCGGAATTTCTCGCAGTCATAAAAGACTCGATATTTAGAAATACGTGGTGACCTCCATTTTGAATTTGGTTTTTCAAGAATTCGCCTTGTAATTCACGGTAGGGATATTTTACCACCGAACCCGGAGAACTAAGGTTCTTATCTCTTCATACACGAATATATTTTTCCTGTGAGTCCTGATGGAATAGTTGTTCTAATTAACTAGCTACGCCACACGTAACCATATGTAAATTTTGTTTGTTTGCATAATTAATTTTCTGATTCTATAATCATTAATTAATTTTATAATTTGAACAACTAGTACTTATTAAGTTGATGTCTTTTGGAATTTGTGGTTCTGTCTTATTTTTTGCTACCTTGAGTATTTTAACTGATTTTCCTCCGGGATCAAAGACCCATTTTGCGGTAGGGAATATTACATATAAGGAGATGGCGTCCGTAAATGCATCCATCTCAGATTCTATGTAACTCCACGGCCCACCAAGACGATTGAGTTAGAGGCAGTTCCCTTCACCATTTTAACATCGGTGCGTAAGGGCAGTAATAGGTAAGGCATCCCAGAAGGTGTAAACATAAATTTTTCCGAAACTTTGGTGAATTATTTTGGGGTGTTACAATTATTTTAGCTTGGCCGAAACGTTTTGCTATCAGTGCCGAACGAAAGAATCAGTTTAGTTTGAGTATTTTAACTGATTTTTCTCCTGGATCAAAGACCATTTTGCGGTAGGGAATATTACATATAAGGAGATGGCGTCCGTAAATTCATCCATCTGAGATTCTATGCGAATCCACAGCCCACCAAGACAGTTGAGTTAGAGGCAGTTCCCTTCACCATTTTAACATCTGTGCGTAAGGGCAGTAACAGGTAAGGCATCCCAGAAGGTGTAAGCATAAATTTTTCCGAAACTTTGGTGAATTATTTTGCACTGTTACAATTATTTTAGCTTGGCCAAAACGTTTTGCTATCAGTGCCGAACGAATGAATCAGTTTAGTTTCACGACGACGACATTTGTCTGCGCCCTTTTCTGAATCTGTCAACTTAAATTCTTAGAGGTATGTAGCAACACTCCACATCCAAAGATACTGTGATATAATTAATTAAAATATTCAAAAGCAAAGGTTCAAAGGCGGATCCTTGAAGAACTCTTGATGTTGAGTGATGTGGTTAGATCAAAAACGATATACGAAAAAAAATATTGACACTGCCTAAAATATGTTCCAAAATGTTTAAGAACATTCTTTGAAACTTAAATTTCAGATATATTTTCAACAGTATACTATGATTAAGGCATATCTTTAATTGTTTTATATACATTTTCCCTGTTTCGGTATTAGAACAACGTTATTCTAGCACCCATTTTGGTGTTAGAATGGACTCCATTCTTAAACGATTTTTGGTAACTTTTTATTTTAGTAGAAATACGTTGGTGGCATAAATTTTTCATATTCTTTTTCATAACTGCTTTTCGATTTACATGGGAGTAAATTATTTATGGCGTTGGAGGCCACGTCCCGCAATTCTGGTGGCTCAGATTGAAGCTCTTCGTCTGACATTCCGCCCACATAAAAAATGAGTTTTTTTCTGATTTAAACAAACTTTTCAATTCAAATAATTCTTACAAAAGTCAACTGTCAATTATAAATCAGTGCTACCAAGCGACTACGTCACGTTATCAAAATTTCCCTTAATGTATATTTTTAACAATGTTTCTATAAATAAATAATCTAAATACAATCAGAAACAGTGAAAATAGTGTAAAATACTCGTAATAGAAGGCCGTTCCAGCATTATTTCCTTCGGCCACTCGCGCTGCGCGCTCGTCTCCGAATTTGGAAATCATGCTGGAATGAAAGTCCTTCTGTTACTTGTATTTTAATATACTATTCTTGGAGAAAGAATTTATGATATTTCTTTATTACTTCATGATTTCTAAGTTAAAATCGTAAAGCTGCCTTTTCTTCTGCTTGCAACGTATCGTTCGCTATATTACACGATGCTGCATCTGCTGCTACTTGACACATACTTTTGTTTGTTGCCGGGTATCTGGTTTATATTGCTATTAGTAAAATGACTAGTAAGATTTTCAATCTCTTTGAGATTGAAAGCGCGAGCATTGTCATGATGCTTTTTATAATGTCCGATTTTCTAAGTTTTTGATGCGCCCTGTATATGCGTCTAATTTGAGCAAAAGTTAGTTGACATTTATTAATGCATTTATTCATTCCTATAATAGTATATTATTCAACGAGTTTGCGTGGATAATTTTAGTACACGAGGATGAAGTTTGCAGCACGAGCGCAGCGAGTGCTGTAATCGTCCAATCGTCAACATTCAGACCGGAAGTAGCACTTTTATTCTTAGCGAGTAGCACTTTCTTTCGAATATCTCGCCAAATATGCATTCCATAGAGATTTATTAAGAGAATAGAAGTACCGAGAATAGGATTTTGAATAATTTTTGTTTACAAAAATTCTTAAAATTGTATGATCTGAAACACTCAAACGCATAAGAAAGTCGTGTGGTGGCCACACCTCATTATTTTACTTTCTTATACGTAGTATATGGTGGTATTGTGATGAAAATTTTCGATATTTTTGGCAATATCCATGTTTTGAAATTCCCCAACTCCAAAAAAGTGGTTTTTAAAAAATGTCTGTGTGTTTGTCTGTCTGTCAGTGTGACCACGATAGTGGTCAAACGACTATAGCTATCAATTTCAAATTTGAATTTACGACTATAATTTCCTTCTTGAAATCGGATTCGATTTTCAGTAAAATCGGTACACCGGAAATAGTAGTTTACTTCTGTGAAAAAAATTAATTTTGTGAATATTTCATCAACTAATAAGTCTAAACAAAATTATAAAGTATTCAATTGTACTCAAAATTAAATTTGAAATGAATTCCTACCGGAAGTAAGTCTTTTACTCTATCAAAAATCAGTGTTTTGAAAATATTTCGCAAGTCATGCTTTTGGGACAGATACATTACGAGTATAAAAGTATTTAAAACATAATTGTCAATACCGTTTCTAAAAACAAGAATTCAAGATTCAGGCCAGAAGTACCGTTTTTGCTCTTATCGAATATCAATTTTTTGCAAATATGTCGTAAATTACGCATTCTATATATACTTATGAAGAGTACAAAAGTATTTAGAGCTAGATTTGCAATATTTTTTGTATACATTAAATACCAAAATTCGGACCGGAAGTAACACTTTTACTCTTACCGAGTAGCACTTTTTTTCAAATATCTAGCAAAGTATATGCATTCTATAGAGATTTATTACGAGAATGGAAGTACTTAGAATAAGATTTTGAATAATTTTTATACAAAAAAATTCTTAAAATTGTATAATTTGAAACGCTTATACGTTTAAAAAAGTCGGGCGGTGGCCGCACCTCATTTTTAAATTAATAATTGGTGTATTTTAGTTACGCATATTCATCTGATCATTGCAATTAAGCATCTGGAAACATTATTATAAATAATTTTTACAGTCAACTAGTTAAGAAGATGATCATTGGATATCCATTTATTAACTAACAGATTGTATTTAGTGTGAAATTAGTATATTATGCAAAATTACATTAGACAATTTTATGTAAAGAATATATTATATTTCCTGGAAATACACATTAAATAATAGTTCCCAACGACATTTTTATGTGTACATTATACACACATTCTCGCAGAATTGTTATTACTATTGAAGGTATCGTTTCCATTTAACTAGAATAACGTTTTTGCTTGTTAGCAATGAAAAATTTTTGTGTGCACGAAAGAGGAACACGATGTGTAAAGAATGTACTAACTACATACGTTGCACTCAGGAACGTGAGTGAATATTGATCGGTCGGAAAATGCGCAATAGCTTACGTACGTCGCCACAAAAATGCTTTTGCATGAAAAAAGAGCGGCAGCATACGGGAAGATAAATATTGAATAATTTATGAAACAAGTGTTTACTTTATACTGAACAAAAATATAAGAACATCAAGCGTCTTCTTATATGCCAGTCGCTTCCAATTTATATAAAGAAAATGAAAAAGTCTTCACATTATTAACTTCATGCTTTCTTCGCAGTCTAAAAATAATACCTATATATTTTTAAGATGAACATAGGTCATCAAAAATTATATACTTGCTTTATATTTAATGAGGACACATTTCCCCGCGCTTCCACCATAATTGCAATATTAAAAAAATTCGTTACATAAATAAAAATTTGTATTAATTTCTGAAATAAAAATTAAAGCAACAGAATTTCTGATAATATTATAAAAGTAGAGTTTAAATAAATTTTGCTTTAATTTTTTGGCAGTGAAACTTTGCATTTGACGAAGCACGACGTTATAGATACTATTTACAAAGGAAATGTTATACAATCTGAGCAGGCGTAGATATTTTTGCTTTTAACATTGAAGCCATATGCATATGAATGAAACTGAATTCATATAGGAACTGTGTATAATTAATTATAAGATACAATTCGTCTCGAAACTTCATACACTGTAGTTACGTATAACATATTAATTTACAATAACGTATTTTATATCAGTATAAAATCAATAAAACTTATATATTGATTCAACGAAGAAACACCCCTAGATTAATTACATTACCAACATTCATGAAATAAGACTCTTATTTAGAACAAACTGAAAAATTAATAAAATGTCTAAAATATTTAAATAGAGTCCAAATATACGAAGAAACTCATTGGAGATCTGTGAAACAAAATAATATATTTCTATTATAATCACAGATACAGTAAGAGCAGGACAGGGTAAAAAAAGTTTATTACAGTAGTGAAATTTACTTGAAAATACCAATATTATTATCTATTATCTAAATTATTTTATATGTTGTTAGTATCACTTTTACAATTAATATTGTCACAAGTGTCGATAGAAGGGAACAAGATTTTTTTTTATTTTGAAAAAGCAAACTCAAAATAATTTGTTAAATTGTATAAATAAATATATAACATATCGACAAATTTTAAGGGGCAGTTGGGGTCATCAAACCAAAAAATTTTTGTTTAATAAACATATGTCCGCAAATGAGCCATATTAGCATAAAATAGGAAAAATTGTTGTGGTATTATTTTACAAAAAAAAGTTTAGGTGGACATTAATAACCCAGTTTTTGTTCATGTTAGCCTTTGTTTTATTGACAAATAAATGATGGCTTACAAAAATTGTTGAAATTGTCGGCTATTAGCTTCAAAGATTGCACCTTCGGGTTATTAACTCGCGGACCCTATGGAATAATCCGGGAATAGCTTCTACATGGGTACAACTCCCCATTTTTCTTGGTAGGATATCTTCTTCATTACGAATAGGTGTTTCTTAAACAAAAGGTTTCAGATTATCCTAAAGAAAAAAATTCAGGGGTTGAGATATGAAGAATGCTTGGGCCAGGGCACGGGACCTCTTTTTACAATCCATTTGCTGGGAAATTGCTGGTCCAGATACTGGCGCACGTTTAAACCAAGATGTGGAGGTGCCCCATCATGTTGAAACCACATTTTATTTCTAATGCTTAAAGGAACATTTCCCAATAAATGTGACAAAACAGTTTGCAGAAAATTCAGATAAATGTTTGCGTTCAAACGAGCAAGCTTCAAGTAAACTATTAGATTCTCTCTAACGAAACTAGGCCACATATTAACACTAAATTGTTGCTGGTGTGAGCCCACAGCATGAAAATTTTCATCATGCCAAATGTGACTGCTTCTACTATTAAAAAAAACCATCGCGTGCGAAACATGCCTCATCAGAAAACAATACTACTCTCCCGAAATCAGGATCGTTGTAACCCAAAAACCATTGGCAAAAACCCGATCGATGCGGATAATCTTCAGGATGTAAAGCTTGTACGCCTTGCAAATGGTAAGTGCAGAGAAGTTGGTCATGACACTGTACCGTCGACTTGAAAATTCCCATATGGTGTGCAATTGCGCGAACACTTGTACATTGGTTTTCTTCCACACAGTGTAGAACTTCTTCTCCAAACTGAAGCGTACGAACTGTTCTTTGAGATCACCACCTTAGGTCTTAGGTTTCCACTCTCTCTTAGGCAATGATGGATGGAAGGAAAGGTTGAATGATAAGGTTGCCTACGTTCCAGATCTCTGTTCATACAATCGTATTGCTTCTCTTCCATTACACTGTGCTGCACCATATTTCTGCTGCCCAACAAAAACTGTACTTGCAATAAAAATTGTTTAACGAAAGACAGTGGCATCCAACTAAATCAAGAATTATGTTATGTTATGTTATTTGCAAATGATTTAAAATATTTTATTGCTCCACAACACAAACGGCTCATTGTGGACATATGTTGCTACCTTCTCGTGTTTAAAATATCAAATGGCAAAAGGCCCTAAACAGACTCGGTAACAAAATTCCAAGAAGGTAGGAAGTAAGACACCACCACGGTAACTAACCTTCTATTTGAAACAGGAAGACGCTTGTCTATTAAATAATCACCAACTTATAAAACACTCAGGCCTTACCTTCTTACTTCCCAAGGGTCGATGTTAAATATGGGAGTCAGCACCGCCTCCAGCTACAGTCAGAGATAGGGCGAGTTCGAACACAGTACTAAGTCGAAGGTTACGTTGTCAGAGCGCCTATCCGTTAAAATATGCTGAGCCCAACCGATATTCAGACCCCGCAGAAAGATCCAATATAAGATTCCCCAGGTGATAAGAAAAATAAGACCAACACACAGTCATTCAACTTAACAACAGGTTTATTAAAATTTAAGTACCCAAAATAGTTCAAGACCCAAGTATACAGAGCAAAACAGCTAATGCTAACTAATCACATAAGACATACGTCGTACGTAGCTCGTTAAAAATTGAGTTCAATAAAAGATTTAAAAGGAAACAAAAAAAAACATTGAAATTTGAATTATATAAGCGCAACCCTGTTGCAAGTATTTTAATTTCTGAAGGAATGAATAACAGTCTTAAATGGCCACCCCAGGTGATCCACGATTTCAAATTACCAATGACATATAATTACAAAATTAAAGAATTTAAAAAAAAAAGGAAACACATGAGACAACCTTAAAGTTAAATTAATTACCCGACAATATTCTTACATAAGCATATCAATATAGGGCAACTTGCCGAAAGTCTCTCCAAAGTCGAACAGTTTGATCGTAAATTGCAACACGTTAACACTCCAAAATGAATCACTCTGTATAACAGAGGCAACCGACTATCTATTCGACAGTCGAGTGCAGACTCTAAGTTATATGGTATCTAATACTAAAAATATTAGCGCTAGTTAACTATGCTTTACACAAGGAAACGTGATTAAAATTAAATTCAGTAATTTCTTACGAGATTGTACAATAATAAATTCAAATGGTTGACCAATTGCACTAAATAACAAGCTATAAATTTACACATTACAGATGCGAGGCTGCAACGCCAATACACATCCAATATTTGTCCAAAATTCGAAATCCCAAAAAAAAAAGGCTACGTAACGTCTCCAAAATTGTCAAAGTAACCCCCAACTGGAGTCACTGTTGTTATTAAAACTACGTTAATTTAATAAATTCAAATTATAAGGCACTCAGGCCAATATGCAATTAAATACTGAAATTACGATGACTTGAGCGATTAGTTAAGCCGAAAAATTACAATTAACAGTCCGATAGTACTCGGAATTGACTTGATATTACCAAAACTGATTGGCATTTAACAGATAATCATACACAGTCACAGGACCTTAAAAATTCCACATCCACAGCGACAATACACGATACCTTCTACAATTCACACTCGCTGCAAAGGAATCCGCTCCAAATACCCTCGGTTAACGACATCTTCGGGAAAACGGTGTAGAAAGGCTACAGCATTTCAACAATCTGCACCTTATAATATGTCTTCACCGCAGGATACACAATCTATCCCCTTGGAACAATAAATTATATCGGGCACGTGGTTCCAAAACTTTTACCCAACGAGAAGTGCTCTAATGAAATTTTTGCCATACACTAGCAGCTATAAGTGAATATAGAAACAACACAATTAAGATCTGCCAGACACGTGAAAATTATACTTACAGCAGTTTAAACAATTCCTAAGCCACGACAAACAATATCCTCAGCAAGATTATAACCATAACGCCAAAATCACATTAATGCTTGAGAAACATCATAAAATCCGCCTTGTACTAGCGATTACACACGATATAATTCAACAATCCAACATTTCTCAAGTAGTGACTAAGGAAATTGCATCTGCTCTTGTGATGGTTTTTAAATGCTTCTTCTACGACAGTTAACGTTCAAAAGAGGAAGGTTCTAACTTGTCAAACACCGACCTAAAGCGTAACACGAACATTTGAACTAATGACAGAGCGACCTAACCTGATATTTAAACATACGACAAAAATGTAGATTCAAATGACAATACAAAAGGGGAAAATAAAATCATTAAAATGTCACATAACTCTAAGCCCAAAAAGAAACTCCAAAACTAAATTAGAAAATAATTAAAAATACCCAATCTATTAAATAAAACATTGTGCGCCATCTACCCGTCAACACATATACATTACACACATGAGGTAATGCAAAACGCACAGCGGTAGGACTCTTAAGGAATTCTCCCCTAGGTGGCAGAAGGAGTCCGAAAGATGATCTATTTACCCGAATTAACCAAGATAATTTATTTAATCAATCGATAAAACTAAAACAATCAATTAAGAGATAAAATACAGCAAAATAATTGAAACAATGTTTATTAAAAAAAAATTTGTGTTCATGTCACCTACCAGTCCTTCAAGTTTGTCGGTATGCTTTTAGGACTTGCTTAATATTTCATATTATCTTACTTCAGTAATTTAAGTTTACTGTAATATTTACTGAGTGTTGAGCAAATTCTAATAGTTGTTTTAAAACTACATATAAAAACCGACATCAAATATACAAATGTTTGTAAAGAAATGATTTAAAAGAGACTCTAGAAGATATTTTTACCTACCATTAGTATTCGTTTATTGTCAGCTGTATATTTTGCTAATCAGTTTAGTGTTTATAATTTCTTTTTTATTGAACTGCACCTGTGTTCAATGTGCTTTGATGCTTTCCTTCGGATATAAATGTTTTATTGTATTTCTGGATCTTCTGATTCTTTGCTACTGGGTGCACTATTGTGCGCTATCCTATCTTGACATAGGTAAGATGAATCTTTGTGTAACGCAGCTTGATTATAAATTTTCTATATTTTCTTGTACTGTGTATTTTTAGTGCTTTACCTGTTGGACGCTAACAACCAGGTATGATAATATATTTTTAGCGAAATTATAAGTAAACATTTTAGTTAAAGTTAGTTTACTTTAGAGTTGTAATACTTTACATATATATTGCTAGCTGGTTTGAAAATATTGTATCTTACCTACTGACACCGTGTGTTATTAACCGAACTCCGTGACAATCGTCACGGATAAACCTTGTAATCCTGATGTAACTTTGTAGCATCCCTATCGCGGCACGAGAGCAAAGCGGTATTGAGTTCTTTTGTGTTTGAAACATAGACAGCCAAAATTATTCTATCTAGGTAAGACAATAAGTGAGATAGGCAGGTAACGTATTTTAAAACTTTGTGACACTTTATTTTTGAGATTTAATGGACATGCATCACCACTCTACACGGAAACTGTTTATCTATCTAACTAAATTAAATTAATAAAGAAGATTATTTACCTCATTTTAGTTTTTCTATATTATGGAAGTCTTTAAAACCACATGTTTTTGGTCCCAAACTTTTGACTTGATTTGGCTTTATTTTTATTATTTTATTATCATTTATTATTAAGATATATACTTTCTCTATATGGATCTATAATAATTTTAGCGTTCTATTAGATCGTAATAAGCCTTGAAATATTATATTCTTTATTTATTGTTTTCAAGATCCCTTCATTATTTAATTTAGGAAACATTCCCTACTCTCTGCCGATTGTAAAGTTTTATTTAACAATGAAAAAAAAGAAAGCACGTGCTTGTGAAAAAGGAAATGATTTCGATTTTATCAAATTCATTTAGGTTAATAGATGTAATTACGTTCGTAGGATTTAATTTGTTTGAAAATCCATTCCTTCTCTCTCCTACTACTATGTCGATCTTTTATTCAACGTAATGTGTTTTTTCCTTGGACGGAAACATTAGAATGCAAGGTCAATATGTTTGTAATACTTCATTACTCTGAGCTCGAGAGATATAATTTATAATGTTGCTATTCCTTATATCAACAGGGCAATATTTGCAGAGTAAAAGAGCGACAGAGACAGACAAGTATCTATGTTTGCGCTCAAATGCTTTCTCTGATAATTTCTTTAGTAAATTTGAAGTAAATGATAGAACTGCAATTGATTAAAGGAAACATTCCTTGTTTTATATCGTTAGCTAGGCAATTCAGTAAAATGGTTAGTGTAATTTATGAGCAACGCAAATAAGACGTTTATTCAATTGTTTACATTTTCTGTAACTATTTTTACTAGCTTGAATAAACGTATACATCCACTTGAAGCACAATTATAATGAAAATTCCCATTCTGTACTAAATTTAGAAAGAAAACGATTTAAATTCTGAACTAGTTTGTATGCGCCATATAAGGATTTGATAAATTATCAGTTTGCGTATATAGAGTGAAACAAGCAACACAAATCATGAATATAACAAGAACTGTGCATAAATAACTAGTACTGAGCCCTAACAATCCCTACTTTATTTTGTATTTGGCTACTATGAAACAAATAAACTGTAGTAGATGCTTCTTAATTTTAATACAGTGACTAATTTGTAGCTATAATTTGAAAGAATTCTAATTGGTTTATACAGTAGTAGAATCATTGAAATTATCGTCAACTATTAGTATTAGTATTTATATAATTATCTTACTACTAATGAATCTATATTAAATTTGCAGCAGCGATCCATTGAAAAAAGTATAATTAACTATATGTTTGATTGCATAGACAATCTATCTTTTATAAATATTTCTTGTGCAGATAATGTATCCTTCTTTAATATGAACAACAGTATAAAAGTACATGAAGAATAAAATATTCATGAAGTATGAGTGACATCAGACTAATAAAAAAAATCCTTGTGTTATTCTTTCAAAAGAAGCAGAATATTTATTGAATACAATGCACCAGGTTAGCAGTTGCTAACACCGTCTAATACCCTAATATCTACAAAAATAAAAGGGAGTAAACGTTAATAAACATGCCATAATCATGTAGTAGAATACCACAAGAGCATTTGTCAAAAATTTACTTTGCATTAACACTTATGTATATAAACTGGTTTAAATTTCCAAATAAAGACAACACTGTGCAGTATCATAATATGAAGATTTGCAAACATTAAAAATAAATACACATACATCACAAAAAAGTAAGTTACAATTAGTGGATTTTATTCATGACATATTATTTATTAACTCGTTATAGTTATAGAAGGCCATATAAATATACAATGCTTCTCTTCTGATAGCCACCAGACTTATGAGAAGGTATGAATGGTATATATGTTACGGTAAAAAGCCGAAATCCGTTTTTATGCGTATTTACTAGTAAGAATGCGAAGTAACTACGAGCATTTGTAATTTCGCGTTTTTACTAGGGAAGACATGAATTAAAATTTTAATTCGGCTATTTACTACAGTTTTCCTTTAGAACCCGTTCTAACTACACGTATAACAGTAAGTAACGGAAATACATATCTCTTAAGAGCGGACATACTTTCATCGCTCACACCTCTAATTTATACCAAATACCATCTTTTCTTAAGTTTTCTTCTATATAATAAAGCACGATTGGTTTCAAGATTATTTAATGCGTTGAGAAATAAATTGACTTATTTTTTATTACACGGGCAACTACTGAATTTCCGCCATGCTAATTTTGACGTCACCAATAATACTTTCCAAATCTTTTTGCCGCTCTAAAGAAGAAATAACGTCAATAGGCAAAGACGATGTCGTTAATCCAGCCCTAGGCTCGGTGCCAAACATAGCCTTATATGGAGTTTGCTTTATGCCTGAATAAAACGCACGGTTTTTCATAAATTGTACAAATGGTAGACCTTCTGACCATTTAACGGTGTTATTATGGGACATCTTGATTGGATAATTCAACTGAGCTTTGGCTCTGATTGTCGCTTGGCTTACCCTGTACAATTTCAAGTTCTGGCCATAAAGACTTAAATCCGTTTATAAGACAGTTGACAAATTCTTGGCCGTTATGACTATATAATATACACAGCGCTCCAACCGTCAAAAATATTTCGTTTATTTCATAAGATATTTCTTCTCCTCGTTTAGATATTAAAGCTCGTAATAAAATAAACTTGGTTAGCTGGTCTTGATAAACCATGGTGAATTTATATTACCCAACTTCTTGACTTTGCATTTGTAAGATCTACAGCCTATGCCAAGAAGATCTGACTTGGCATCGGCTGTTTAACTCCTTGTGCAAAACTGGTTTAGAAACTAATCCCTTCTTCTTCTTAGAGTTTTTAGTATTGCAGAATTCACACATCGACAGGAACAAATTAATCATTTTAGTAGTATTGTTGCTCAGGTTCTAACTGAAAGCTCCAGTAAATAGCAGAAATAAAATTTTAGTTCGTGTCTTTCCTAGTAACAACGCGAAATTACAAATGTTCGTAGTTACTTCGCATTATTACCAGTCAGTACCCGTAGAAACGTATTTCGGCAATTTACGGTACCATATACACACTATGATCACCCGTAAGAGATTCACGGGTGATAGTATGATAAATTTGTTTATGCTTAAGAAATTGTCACTGACATTTAGTTCATAATTAGTTCGTAGACATACAATAAAAGTTTCAATCTTTACAATTAATACGCAAAATATAAATTAGCCAAGTTTTATTATATAAATTTCACATGTGGTAGGAGTTACCACCCACTAGCTTTTGCGTTTAAGCCACTTAGAAGCTGCTTACGCAAAGAGTGATCGTAGTAACATTCGTAACTACAAACTTATTAGCATTGTCTCAAACTGTGTTAAGGTGTTCAACTACGTCCTATATGAGAAGTTATATTGCTCCATTAAATCACATATTTCTGTCATTCAACGTGGGTTTATCAGTGGAAAGTCAACTACAACAAACTTAGTCGAAATCATTCAAAATATAAGTAAGTCATACACAGTGATTTTACTAAGGCGTTTGACACGATTGATCACTCTTGCTTTTTGCTATGGCGTGCCTACTGCTGTAAAGAAAACATTGTTTTATGTTAATGGGTGTCGACAATATTGAATTTGCTTAAAATTGATAAATGTGCATCACTCTCTTTCTCTAAAAGCGCTCTATTTTTGCAATATCCAGTCTCACAGAGCACAATTTCGTTATTATGTTAAATACGGCCATTACTGAGCTTAGCAAGGAATGTCAAAGAAATTATTTATTAGTCCAAAGAGTTTATCAGCAACGTTATCCTGGCAGAAGATATCCCAGAAGAGATACCTTTAGAATAGTAAGGGATACTTTCATTACAACTGGTAGTATTGCTAATCCAAAACCAAGGATACCTATATATGTGGTAAATGATGAAAATCTATTAAAAATTCTTATGAAAAGTCGTTTTTAGAATATTAACCAAACCATCGTTGCAAAGACTTCAAAATGAAAGAAATATCATTCGTAATGAATACAATTAAATATTGAGTTACGCACCATCATAATCAGTGATGTAAAATTACCGTAATTTATATTTTTGGTAAACTACCGACCTTTAAATTACCATGGTGTTTACTCAAGAAATGGTAAATTACGCAAGAATAAATCCTGGTGAAAAAAGAGTAGTAATTCACCGCGGTAATTTACCAAAAATATAAACTACGGTAATTTTAAATCACTGGTCCGGACGTATCAGCCCGAAAATACGACGGACAAAAGAAATAGTGTATAACATCAAGATTTATTCTTGCGTAATTTATCATTTTTTGAGTAAATTACCATGGCAATTTACTCAAAAAATAGCAAATTACGCGAGAATAAATCTTGGTAAAAAATGAGCGGTAATTTACCACGGTAATTTACCGAAAATATAAATTACGGTAATTTTACATCACTGAATTCATAATATCTTCGCCAAATATTAAGAAGTATATATGCTGAACGCTTTTTACTTTCTTATACGTAGTATAAGGAAGTATTGTGATGATGAAAATTTTCGACCTCGAGATTTTTGCAGATGTCCACGTTTTGATGTCTCCTGATACCGAAAAAGTGGTTTTTAAAAAATGTCTGTGTGTCTGTGTGTGTCTGTGTGTGACTGTGTGTGTGTGTGTGACCACGATAGCGGTCAAACCGCTATAGGTATCAATTCCAAATTTTATATTTATGAATATAATCTCCCTCTTGAGATCTGATTAGATTTTCAGTGAAATTGGTAGACCGGAAGTAGTAGTTTACTTTAGTAAAAGAATCGAATTTTGCCAATTATTCGTCAACTACTAAGTTTAAACAAATTTATAAAGAATTCATATGTACTTAAAATTAAGTTTGAGACAAATTGTCTTAAAAAAGTTTTTCGAAATTCCAACCGGAAGTAGGTGTTCTACTCTTATTGAAAATCAGTTTTTTGCGAATATCTCGCTAGTCATGCTTTTTAGAGAAGTACGTTACGAGTAAAAAAGTATTTAAAACATAATTTTCAATGTCTTTTGTATAAAAAAAATTCAAAATTCAGACCGGAAGTACCACTTTTACTCTTATCGAATTGCGATTTTTTGCAAATATGTCGTAAGTTATGCATTCTATATATATTTATTAAGAGTACAAAAGTATTTACAGTTGAATTTGCAATATTTTTTGTATACATGAAATTTCAAAATTCGAACCGGAAGTGGCACTTTTACTCTTAGCGAGTAGCACTTTTTTTCGAATATCTTGCAAAGTATGCATTCTATAGCGATTTATTAAGAGAATGAAAGTACTTAGAAGAGGATTTTGAATAGGTTTTGTATAAAAAAATTTTTAAAATTGTATAGTTTGAAACGTTCGTACGTATAAGAAAGTCGTGTGGTGGCCACACCTCATTTTTAATGTCGATATATCATTTCGGAAGGATGTTCAAAAACGTTTTAAAGTGAATTTGAACACTTTTAATTTTTACTTATTTTAATTTTCAAATTTATTGTTATTTTATAGTTTCTGTTCCCCTAATTACTCATCCATTCACGTATCTGTTTCTGTTTCTGCACCTACTAAAATCAAGTTATAATTGGTTTGGCTTTAAATTTTGTTTATTTATATGCTGGTATAAAGTGTACTGAAAATATGATATATCCATTTTTTTTGTCATTACCCCAATATTTATATAAAATTATTCTTGTCAACTGAGAAGCAATTCACCAAATATCATCCGTTTAACATACATCATGAAATTTTAATCCAGTTTCCTGCATATTCAATTAGTAATTGCAAAAAATTCTTAATACAAACATATTTTATGTTTGTATTAGGACCTTTTGTAATGAACAACGCTACAAAAAGTTATGTCCATAATAATGTATAATATGTCGTTTTCGAGAAATATAATTTTATGAAAACATTGAATTTTTCAGAAAAATGGTAATAAGTCGAAAAACCTTAAGTTTTAGGCCTATACTATCTTAGCTTTTTTTGACTAAGGATTATACGGGGAATGCAACAGTGTAATAATATACATGGCGTGATCCTTTCTGGAGAAAATTTCTTTGGTTTATCTACCACACTGTCAGTTTTTTGTGAGCTCTGTTTTACACTAATTACATCTGGTTTTCTATTCATTTCATGTTTACGTAACATATTTAAATTTTCTTATTATTATTTTTATTATTGTACCATATTTTCAATTGTTGTTAATCATTTTTTGTGTGTTTTCCTTGTAAATAGGTGTCTCTTTGGTAATGAAGATTATTATTATTAGTAGTAGTAGTAATATAGACATTAACATTATTGGAAAAATACACATTTTTAATAATTTTTTCGCACTAAATGTAAATGCTCAATTTTATGATAACATATATTAGTTGAAAAATTAAATAAATATTTTATTATAGTACTAATCATGAGCAGTGTATATTGCTTTTAAAGGAATACTAAGGACGTTGGAAAGTTGTTAATTTATATGAAACAGTCAATTGAATAAAAGCAAAGTGTTTCTGTATAGCGAGCACTATTGTTTATGTTATAAAATCAAAAGTTCCAAAATGTCTTCTTAAGCTTTAACGATATTTATATTTAGAGTAACTAAACTTATTTCAGCTTAAACAAACACCTTTGAGTATTAGCTATAAGTATATATATATTTTAGTTGGATCTGAAATCAAGCGAGCAATAAATCCAATCAAGCAATAAAAAAAACAAACAAATAAGAAACTCTTTTCTGAGTGAACTTATAGACAGTGTGTAAATAAAGTAAGGAATAATATTCATATTTTCTTTATTATCGCTGTTTGGGAGAAAAGCTCGGACAGGTGAATTTTATTTTCTTCCTCCGGATTTTATGGATATCAACTTTTTTTCTTTGGTTTACTACCCTGGGACCTATGACGTCATCGACTTCTTTTTCAAATGAAATCTCCTTATTTTATTGCTGAAATAAAAAGTACATTTTTTTCTGAATTCAGCAATACCGCATATGTGGTATTTAAAATTAGTTGTTTTAGAGATACGGAGAATCATAGGTATTAAAATGACAACAATAATTAAACTTGAAAATCAAAAGAGCAAATAGTAATAATTTATTCTTGGGAAGATTAAAAAATGTTACATTAATAAATGTTCAAATTGCCACCCATTTCTTTCTTGGCAATGATAAAGTCGGAGTTGAAATTCTTCCGAAACATTATCTCTCATTTCTTGGTCGATATTTCTGCACTCTGAGATGTCAATTGTCATTATTGGCACGCTTAATACTCTAAAACTATTAATTTTAAATACCACATATGGGGTATTGCTGAATTCAGAAAAAAACGTACTTTTTATTTCTAGCAAAAAAATAAGGAGGTTCCATTTGAAAAAGAAGTCGATGACGTCATAGGTTCCAAAGTAGTAAACCAAAGAAAAAAAATTGACATCCATAAAATCCGGAGGAACAAAATAAAATAGACCTGTCCGAGCTTTTCTCCCAAACAGCGATAATAAACAAAATATGAATATTATTCCTTACTTTATTTACACACTGTATATCCATCCGAAAGGAAGTAATTTTTCCCATAAATTACGTTTGCTAAATATCCAAGTAGCTATTATTTGTTAAAAGAGAACAAAACCAGCTTATTATATATTAATATATTCTACCTACCCAACATTGTTATGTTATGTTCGCCTGTCAAATTTTAGCATTAGTCAAAATAATTATACTTGAAAATAAGTATATCTTAATTACATACAAAAAGATCTTTTGTTCTGCGATTTATTATTTTCACACACAAGTAATTTTTTGTAAACAAAATTTATTATGAAATTATCCGCAATTATACCTAATTTCATATCTACATTATATAATGGATTTCTGTTATTTGTTCAGTCTGATTTACATTATCACAAAATGAATACAGAATATGTAAATTTATACCTAGTATAGTAATAATAAATTTATTTACTGCATATTTCCCGTGAAAATGTTTTAATCTTTAATGAAAACTAAATAAGCATTTAGCATATTTAATTATATGAAATTATATGAATTATTGAACTTTATATATTTGTATATAATTTTGTGGAAGGTTTTTATTTCAGTTGCTATTGAAAATAGTTAAGGCTGGACGCCCGCTTCAAGCTGAGTTCGATTTGAAATAGGCGTTCCACTGTTTTCTTCGTGCAAATGTAATAAAAGACAAATGTTTAAGGGTCCGCGTGCTCTGTCTTATGCTGAGGAAAAAGATAGAGAAAAGAACTTGTCACCTAATCTAATCTGCCTGTAATTTATGGCTGCGTTGTGGTCTCAGATAATCGCCGGTTGGCCGACACGTTTGCAGTCGGGAAGCAACCCCCCCTAAATTAGACAATCTATATTTTCTCAAACACACAAAAAAGGTGAAGCTGAATATGTAAAATCACCTGCCGGATTCAAATTTTGAGTTGGAAAATAAAATCGAAATCGCAAAAAGGTCGAAAAATCGTTTTTTTGTGTAAATTTTAAAATTTTCATTTTCTTCAATTTTTAATACTTATCTCGTGATATCTTAGCAATGCAGAGAGCTAGGGATCTGTTTTTTTTAAAGGTTATACCCTAAAGTATTTGGATGATACTAGTGTTTTCGATTTTTCTTTATGGTGTGTAAATTTTATAAAAAAAAAAAAGTTTTAGTAGACGACCAATTTGTGTAACGTATATTTCAGCTATCGAGTAACTAATCTTATTTTTCAGAATTTACCCATATATATGTGAAACAAAATAAAGCCAACATTCCAAAATTATTTTTTGTGCAAGAAATAAATTTCTAGATCGTTTCAGAAGCAAATTATTGCGAGTCAAATATAATAATTATACTCCGAGCCCGCAAGCCGTGTGAGTCCTAACATGCGCTTCTAGCAGGTATAGCGTTAGGGACGGGAAGAGATATTGCTTTTACTTTCTGATACGTAGTATAAGGAAGTATTGTGACGCTGACATTGTATATGTACACTATATTGTAAAGAAAATATCAACGGTTTCGATAAAATAATGTCCGAGTAACGATTACTTTCTTAACAAACACCGATCTCAGAAGTATTTTGCAAACTGCGTAGAAACTGCCCGAAATGGTAGGCGGAGCTACCTCTCGACACAATGTGCGAGCGTACCACATACTCTATTTGATTTCAGTGAATTTCGCCCAAATTTCAAAATTTTGTTTTCCGTTTCGTGACCTTATTTTTAAAAATTAAGAAAAAATAAAATTTATGTATTGCTGTTGAGTGTTACATAATGTTAAATAAAGGCTTGTTTTTTGAAATTTCTTACATTTTTATTTTTATTTAGGGCCCTTTGGACAATTTCGAAGAAATTACGATTTATCCATTGAAAGGCGTTGTTTTCTTAAATTAGCGTGTAAATTCGGTAAGGTTTTCATGAAAAATACGATTAGGAAATGGGAAAAACGATTTCGAGGCCGGGCGTACAGCCTTAAACCATAGTTTCTAACTAACACGCTTTTCATAATACTCCGATGATATTCTACATTATGTGGTATGAGTAATAAAACCATCATGCATGAATAAATATTAATCGACGGTCTTGATATTGAATGACAGGGGCATAAGCTTGTCGCCATTTATGAAGCAGAATGCCCTTTGGCTTTATATTATTAATCGTCTGACATATAATTAAACAGCCTAAAGTGTGTCGGTTTGAAATAACATTATTTCCCTTTTCCTTAAGTAAAGATTAAACAAAATGGATATTATGAAAACTTGTTTGGTCCAAAAAAGATATGAATTTTAGAGAAGTAATACATTAATCACATGCAATCTCACATATTTTAGGTAGTATCACAATTCGATGATTCGATATATACCTAACTTTTTTTCTTAACAATTTAAAAGGGTAGAAAATTAGCGATAATTATGGAATTTTAAAGTTTTTCTCCAATGTTATGGAAATAACTATTCTAGGGTAGTCTGGTACGCTGAAGAGAATTATTTTCCATCTATAGAATCTTTCTCGGATACGACAAGAAAAAACGTGGTTCATGTGGAATTTTTGTAATCATTGACTTTTAATACAAAATGTAGGGTCATAAAACTTCGAGAAATCGACAAATCGATTTTTCCGTTTCAAAATTTCATTACTTCAGGTTCAAAAAATGGCGAATATTTTGAGATGCATATGCTGACCTCGTTTTGCATCCTATTGTGACGAAATTGTCGATGTTTTACATTTAGACGAGTAGTTATCATCGTAGGATGCTTACCTCCGGATATATGGAAGGTGCAATAAATTAAATATCCTATATTACCAACAATTTCGCAATTAAAAAGAAAAGTTGCTTTCTAATTTTGTCGAAATGCAAAAAAATTAAATTTTATAACTGAAGTAATTTAGAAGTAACGTTCAATTTCTTTATATACTTCAACAGAACATTTAGTTGATATCATAGTATCATAATCGAAATATAGTCTTCCTATAACAAAAAGTTAGAAGCACAGACTTTTCACACCATTACAGTTTCCAATTCCTGTTTTTTTACGAAGCTCTATTTATAGATATATTTGAAAGTTGTTCGAAACGTTGTGTCGACTGTTTTTCATCTAATCATCCAATCGGAATATAAATTAGATTGCTTCAACTATATCGATCGAATAAAGCCAGTTAATATATATTTAGTTAGGGACGCAAAATGGAAGAACTTATAGCAAAAGTAAAACTTTGTACAATTGGAATTGTAGTTTGTATTATTTCGACGATATTTATAACAAACTATTTAGATGTTTTAATTTTGCTTAAAGTAAATTTTGTTATTTTAAATTTTCTTCCAATGCGTTTCCTAATACAATTTGGAGAACAAGTATTGATTCCTAAATTTAAATACATTTGTTTTTAAGCCTATATATTTAACCTATATAAGTATATACAGCATCTATAAGAACAATATGCTTAATCAAATTCATGATTGCCATTATATTTAAAGAATTTTTAATATTTTTAAAAAAATAGTAAATTTCTTGAAGAATTAGGTACTTATTTAAATATCTATAGTTGTCTTGAGTAATAAACTTCATACTCAAAAACTCTTATATATATCTTGCATACGCACCATAATGATACTTGCGTCAGAAGCAGGAGCAAAGACGCCTAGACAAAATTAATCCTCAGAAGAAAACAGATGAATATACTCAGAAATATCACTGGGAAAATGCGAACAGATTGGTTGTGGAATAATATCATAAGGCAAAGATACAACACACAACAATACGTTCCTATATGGGCGAGCGTACGTCGAAGGCGCTAAAACGAACACGTGTCCAGAATGTCTGACGACAGAATAGTGCAAATACGCAGATCACCATGAACACTGCTCCATAGATGGAAGGATTCATGGACTTAATCATTACAATACAATTAACAGCAGGCCGACTCAAAAAAAAAACGTAAGGCTTATAATAAGAGTAGGAAGAAGAAAAATTTCAGACACAATAAATTTGTTTAAATAATTCTTGAAGAATATAAGTTGATTAGGGTGACAGCATTTACGGCGCTTCCCGTCAGAAAAGTGACAATTACTCCACAGATACATCAAAGAAAAGTGTTAATTATGGCGAAGCTCTTGAGAGAAGTAATAAAAGATCCAATACCCCTACGACAACTCACAAAGGAGAGGTAGAAAAAACAGTAGTCAGAATTTTATGGATGATGAAGACAATCATTAACAGTACCAAGATGAAATTTGAATAAGGGGACTTTAAAAGGAAGGTTCAATAAATCAAGGGTAAAAAAAGCTTAATAATGATGATAAGAAGAGAAACATGCAGAAACACAAAGTAAATTGCAGGATACGAAAGAGAAAACACTATAAATATAAGAAAAATTAAGAGCAAATGTCTCAAAATGAACTCAAATGAACCCTTGTTTTAAAAGAAGGAGTTAAAATAATTCTGGGAAAAGCCAAGAGTAATAAGCATTACTTTCTGATCAGTTATATAAGCAGGAGAAAGAACATGTATTATAGAATTATAAAAGGAAAGAAAGAAAAATGTTGTTAACAAAGCAAAGTGAAAATATAGAAGGGGAAGTCGCATTCTGATCTGTGATGATATGTTATTTAAAAATGGAAGAAGCACCGGACATGAAATAATTTGGTGCTGTTAAAAGAAAAGAAAAAATATAGGAAACTAATTGTTAACTGTAAAGACTAGCAACGGAAGTATAAAACTGAAAACGTAGAAAACCAAATACTAAAAAAATTAACAAACTATAAGTATACGTTGTAGAAAAACCGCGACTGCGGACTCTGATAAAGAAAAGGATACAAAATCACTTCGAACTAATAAAGAGAAACGTCATGATTATATAGTATTACGAAAAGATAAAAAAAGAGGTATGTTGGGTAACAAGGAAAAATTAAAATAAAGATTGTAAAGACAATGTCAAAAGTCGAAAACGAAGTACAAGGAACGACCGAACGTCAAAAAGACATGTCAGTTATACTATCGACAAGAAGCTCTTAGAATTTGCTATATAGATGATGTCAGAATACTGACCACTTACTTTCATTATAAAAACATACATAAGAGCATCTGAATAATGCCAAATGGAAAAATGATTAGTCAAATAGATGACTTTCCAAAAATAAACATTTGTGCTGGACGTAAAAAGTTATGGAGGTTCGGAAATTATTACAAACTATATAATGGTATTTTTCTATTCCGGTGCTATAAAGTTCACTTTACGACACTCGTTTTGGTTGCATAAAGTATTACTTTATCGCACGCTAATTTTATTTTTTTGAAGTTGGTAACAAAAAAAAATGGAACCAAATCATATTTAAATGTCAAAATATAAGTCTTTAATCTAACAAACATGTGTACGAAGTTGTACAGAGAATAAAAAACACAGTTACGAACATTTTATTTACGTTAATTAACAATATAAATGGGATGATAAGCTTTTTGATGCTTCTATTGAAATTTACTTCCCATGTTGAATAGTACAAATGTTATAAACGTTTACTGTAACACTAGAAGATTCGTGTGCATTAATAGAGATTCCAGGCAGATTTTGCGAACACGCTATGTTTTGTGTACATTCCTGTTGATTCATATTGACTGACACATTACTGCCAATTGTATCAGAAGTCGATGGATTGTGAATGATTTTAGTGGATGTATTAGGTACACTAGACAGTATTTGAGCAACCTCAACTTTTTTCATGGTGGAATTATCAATGTGACCTTCGGCCACTGCTGAGGATTTCCATCCTCCATGGCGCTTAATTGTTATTAAGTCACCTCCACTATTAGCCAAGTTTGTCACACTGGAACGTCTAAAGCAATGTCCAGTGAAGAGCTCAGGATTAGGTAAATTTAAGTAAGTAGCAATATTTTTTGGTACTTTTCCTATGGTATTAATACCAATTGGACTATTCACGCAAGATCCATTTCTATATTGCAGGAAGAAGCGTTTATGTGTAACATGGCTGGAACGAAGTGAATAATATTTTTTAACCAATTCAATCCATAATCTTTGTGTTATAATAAATTGTCTTGGAACATAAGTTTTAGTTTTTGGCACTGCAATCATTATGACATCATTTTTAAACTGTATATCATCCAAAGTCATGTTCGTTATTTCTTCACGACGACAAGCTCCATTATAGCCCATTATAAGGATAATCTAACAGAATATTAATATGACTATTATAACAAAATAATGTAGAAAATTAGTAAAATACAACTACAATGATGTTCTTATTACTTACTTTCATCGCTAGATATGTTTTATTATCAGCTTCTATTATAAACTGGTTAATATGATCGATTTCTAAAATCTTGGATTTCTTAGGCTCGTAGCCCTCAGATATTCTTTTTAAAAATGCAAGAAGCCTAGAAGATTTTGAGATATCTATACTTTTATAAATATTTAAACAACAACGTAGCATTGAATATGTAGACCACAAGGACGATGGCTGTTTTATCTTTCTTTGTCAAAGTAAGCAATTACTACATTCTCCGTAATATTCACAATATTATTTTCTTTACACCACTTTAGAAAGAGGTGGTATTGCTTTTCATAAATATGTCGAGACTTTGTTGGCAAAAGATTTTCTAAATTGGATTCTGCTATTTTGCGAATCTCTGGAGGCGTGCAGTTATTTATTTCTTCCATTTCGTTGATAATTTGAAATAATTTATTGGGTAAATCAGACTAAATTTTAAACAAAATGACAAGTCCGCCGATATTCAAATATTTAAATTGTTTTACTTAAAAACCAGAGTAACCAACTTCAAAAAAACAAAATTTCTAAAATGTTCGAACAAAACATGTCTCTCATTTTAATCTTTTTTGAATTTTCAATAACAGAAATAGAAAAAATAGTATAAAATACACGTTTCATAAGACATTTTTGCGCACTTGTTCTTTAGAAAACTCGCCTTGCGGCTCGTTTTCTAAACTTGAACGCGTGCGCAAAAATCGTGTCTTATGAAACTTGTATCTTAATATACTATTGTGAAACCGACACGGTATATAAAATCAGGGCAGCAGCTATTAAAATAGCGTGTATGAAATAATGGAACAGGACATAGGCCAGTGTAGTTGTTTACAAAAAGATTTACAATAGACCAAATATTGAAATTAAAGGAAGTAACATTTAATAATGTAAAATAATGTAAAAATGGAAAAGCTAAATGCTATGAAGGATTTTGATTCCAAAATCCTTGTTAGCCCTCTAATGTTGTTATGTATTCGATAACATTAGAGGGCTAACAAATGGGCAAAATTAAAATCATTTACAGTAGCAAAAGGACTGGCAAACTCATTGTTGATATTCAACATGGTATTGGAAAAAGGGATACAAAAAGTGAACTGACGTCAAATATTTAAAGGATAGCCTATGCTAATGACCAGAATAAACAAGAGTTCCCTGGAATCAATAAGACTGTATATAAATGAACTAATAACTAAATACATACCTATATGGTCATAACAGAAGATGCAAATTATGAAAGAAATAAATACAGAGAAATTAAAATCAAACAAGAAGGAATAATAAAAAAAACATAGTTTTGTATGGATGTAAGTTATAGACGCTGATTAAAAAAGATATTTGAAATGTTTGAGATAAAAGTGTTATTGTGGATATATCGGGGGGGGGGGATCGGACGATACAGTAGGCGAGATAAACAAATAAAATACTACTAGCCTTATATAATGAGCTCAAAATAAGTAGTGTAACTAGAGATCAAAGATTAAAATGGATGGGCACGTGAAAGCTTTAGACAGCTGTTCCTTGTCCTCAGAGCAGACTTGCAAACATAAATTAAACTTACGGAGTATCTAATTCGCAAATAAAGCTAAATTTACAGCAATGTATTCGTATATTTCGTAAAGATTCAGGTGCACTGTTAGAAATATTGTCTTGATCTAAGAAAGTATATTTTCTTGCGTATATACAAAGCTTTAATTTACTTGATTTGAAACGGTCCGTTTTATTATAAGTAAATATTTCCAAACCGTTTTAAATAGAGTAAATTAAGGCTTTGTATATACGGAAGAAAATATATTTTCTTAGATCAAGACAATATTTCTAACAGTGTGGTTAACATATAAACTAACATAACTCCTAACTGAATTCTTTCTCAAAAGACAAGGCAAGCTTTATTTATATATCTAATAATAAGTTTCAGAACTTTGTTAAAATATCGAAATTTTGAGTTCCTGGTTATAACTCAGAAATAAATTCGATGTTCAGAGTTGCTTTTGCTTCCTTGGGGTATTTAAATCAAAAAGTATTCTATCATATTGTAACGAAATAATTCCACAAAAAAAGAAAGTAAACATCGGCACGGCGACGTTAAAAACCCACTGTTAACAAGTAATAAATCATGCACACATGTACGGCGTAAGCGGGCAACAGTCTGGAACTTATCGAGAAGAAAGCTAGTGTCTGCTCGCACATTTCTAGACTTTTTTGTATGCAGATATAAAAGCCGCTGTGATGCCGGCATAATTCATTCAGTAATATTCGGACAGTTCAAAATAAACATAAATAGAGTGAATGGTGCAGTGTTATTACAGTTCTAGAAATACATAAATATTACAGACATAAATAGTAGTGATAGAAATAAATACGTGTGTTAATTTACAATTTAAATTAACACACGTAGTTTTAAGTGCGATACATTTATTTTATATTTTTGTACTGTGATTAGTTTTACTGTACATATTTTTGTGGTTCTAACTACAGCAAATATAATGTACCAGGCCGCACAGGTATTTCTGCATGTAGTGACTTATATGGTAACTTAAATATAACTACTTCACTCTACACTTAAATAATTATATTCTAATATGTTTCCCATACTCTCAAGTGCAGGTTATATTAGAGAAATTCTTTGCTTACAAGGATAAGGTCAAATTAAATGAGGCAAATATTTAAAAAATAATTACAAATTTATTTACAGAATAAACAACGATAAATACATTATCTTGTATGCTTGTATATGTTAAGTGAATTTTCAAATTAATGCATAGGAAAAACACATACATAAGAAAAATTTGCATAAAGTACATCTAGCATTATATATAAGTATCAAATGTTTATATTAATTTTAAATAATTAATAAACAATAGCTGTGGCCCACGCTGTTACCCCAGCTACCCAAAAAATTCGCACAACATGGAACCTTCTTATCCCTGGTTCAAGCACACTGGTAAATTAGACGCTCACCCCCTGGGCTCCTCTTTATGAATCCAGTGAGCACTAATCTTATTCACACAGCCACTTACCAAAACTAGATCAATGTGCTTAACTATTTAAGTGCATTGATATGAATCACATAACCATGCATTCCCACGCTTAGTCAATAACATCGCCAGAACACATAACACACTTTAAACAATATATCATCAATAAATTTATAGAACAAGTGCCTGCTCAAAACAATTATGTGTTCATAGTTATTTAAATGAGATTAAGTATCTCCGATAAATAACATAATTTTGAAAACTGAATACAATCCTATTTGCCCTAAAAATTATTCAATAAAAAATTAAATACTTTGAATTTTTGTATATATCCTCAAATTCTTGAGTATTCATATTACACTGAAATCCTTAACAATTAGATAACACTAATATACTATATATATACACCTATACATAAAACATATTTTAAAATTTTATATGTCCATTAAAAATCAATTTAATATCAATGCAACATCACTACTAGGGTGACCCACGTATACGCTATATGTGTTACAAGTGTGGTATCTTTCTTTTTTTTAGGAAAGCCTCATACACATTGGATTTATTTTTAGCTTTTAATTTATTGACTTCTCGCAGCAATGTCCTCTAAAATTCAGACTACACGGCTTTATATAGATGTTGTTTAATTAGGAAAAAAACTTCAAATAAAATTCATTTCCTTTTTATGCTGGAAATTTTAGAAATAAAATTTACAACCAGTATTGACAATATCAATTTAATGTAATTCCCACTCATGACATTTTTAATGCAGTGGCGTCAGGATCAATAGGCTAGAAAATACATAAGCAAATACATATAAATAATGTCAATACAAAAACAACTTGAAATTATTCAGAGTAAGTAGAAATGTTTAACATACTTATTTATCCACAGTGTCGCTTTATTTATGCTAAAACAAATTAAAAAAAAAATTGATAAAGTTCTAACACAGGTTTGTGCATTTTAAGTTAATAAACTTTACTACTGTTAATGAAATGATCAGAAATTAAAGATAAATGGCAGAAATGAACAACAGAAAACGTGCAGGATCGTTCCAAAGAGATAAAAGTAAAATAAGTTCTTAGCACAGAATTACCCTATACACGTACCATTCTTTAACTGGCTTTGGAGTTGGTTTTAGAACCCTACGGCTGGTGTACGTGCAGCTACATGCTGGAGAACACGAATTGCGCTGCCATCAAGACACATGTCTCGTAATCTACCCTTGCTATTAAGAGTGTGTCTCCTGTTAAAACAGCTGTATTGCATAGTAGGGTGTGCTCTTAATACATATAATTCGGTTGCGAACAAACCTGGACGAATAGATTATGTGATACATCAGATCTACAAATTCAAAAATATCAATTTATAAACCTATTATATATTACATAAATAATTTTAACAAAATTTAATTCAAATTTCAACATAAAATTGAGATTTTACAAAACACATCTTTGCACACTTATTATACATTTAATTAACATCAATAAGGTTACAGCAATATGTTTGTGTATGCATTGTATATTATAATGTACTGTAATAAACGACAGAAATTAAAAACATATAGTATTGTTCCAAAGAGAAAAATAAAAGGAGTTCTTGAGCCTGGATCACTTTGTACGCGTACTTAGAAGGCCCATGGTTTGCATACGTGCGACTACAAGGTGGGAAACATGAATTGCAGTGCCATCAAGATACATGATTCATATTCTACCCCTGCTATAGAAAGTGTGCCCCCTTGTAAACAGCTGTACTGTATAGTATGCGCAGTGTTCTTAACACACAAGCTTGGTAATTCGGTTGTGAACTAACCTGTACGAATTATTTGGTACATCAGATCTACGAATTAAAAAATGTTATAGATAATACCAGTATTACATGTAAAATGTGAATAAATAGTATGAAAGAAAGTGTAGGTATTATTTTAGTATATTTTAATTAGGTAAGTAAGAAACACCAAACAAATTAATGAGATAAATCTAATTTGCACCCAAACATGAACGCATCGATCATATAGGCAACCTCTTCTAAACGGATGCTTGTCTATTGAAAGTATAATAATATTCTTTATTATTGTCATAGACTTTCACTACAAAGCATTGACATTGTCACATCTTACACTATAAAATTCAATACACAATACACAGCCTCCAGTTTGAGATGAATTCTTTGAAAGAGTAATAACTTTTTATCAATAGCATATTTTTAAGTTTGGTTTTGAATAATGGAAACGGCAAATCCCCCAAATTTCCAGATAACTTGTTGAAGGCCACAATAGTTAAATAGTGAGATTCTTCTCACTGAATGGTATGTGAGACAACTTCAAGCATATTCGCAGTTCTAGTGTAGTATGTGTGATGGTGGTGCAATCAGGAATAGACTCAATACTTCGCCTGGCATATATCAATAACTAGTATACCGTATGTGTCAATTTTCATTAGCCACAGGCGATCAATCCATGCAATATGTGGCAGCGTGGTACCCCTACTTTCCTTTCTAATGCCAGCGACGCGACAACCGATACATGCTCGCAAATACAAGTTAGCACTAGCACTTAGCAGTAACCATTGGACCACCGACTCGTGTGTTTCTAATGCGTTCAGAAATAATATTTACGAGTTGCAAGAATTTGTTTTTCCTTTTCCTTTCAGTAAATGCAGAGAATTATTAAGCTACGTTCACTCTGCATGACACAAACAAAAGCGTAATTCTAATAAAATTAAAAAATAACCCTAATAAAATAAATAAAAAAGGATTCCTCCCTCCACAGCAAGACATTACCCTAGGCGGTTGTAGATATTTACTCTTACGTTTTCTAACATGTGAGCAGTTACTGAATTAGCAGCCTCAATTATTTTTTCTCTCAAGGCAACTATATTTTCTGTTCTACCAGCTTCATTGGTATAAACAATATTTTTTAAATATCCCCACAAAAAAAAATCATTTGGAGAGAGATCAGTAGATCGCGGAGGCCATTTGATGTTACCCGTTCCAGTAATAAGACGGCCAGGGATCACAACGTGTTCCCACCTAAACATTGAATTCAAAATCTGGGTCGAGATCGGAGAATATCGTTGTGATGTCGGTTGTTGTCGGCATTGGTGATGGACAGTAGGGGTACCACGTTGCCACGTATTACATTCATACGTAATGATATTTGACACATGCGGTATAAAAATACTTGAGAAAGTCATCTCTTTCATATCCAAGAAGAAATTCCTGCAACTCTCGCTTATAATTATAATATGTATACTTATAATAAATATAATAAAATAATAAAGCATTGTATAAGATATTGCTGTAAACTAAATGAGATCAAAACATATACTGAGTGTTGTAAATTTGCATACCAATGTATGTGTACATAAATTACATAAATAATAATTCTCAAAATTAAATTAAAATTTTTACATAAATTCCTGTTGTCTCTCTGTTGCATAAATATTTACAAATGTGGTTAGTACCAAATGAATAATATATTTCAGAATTGCGCAACGTCAATACTCGGTCGCCTCTGGAGAACTAATTATTTCAGTGTTTCCGTCATAAACGTTTTATATACATTTAACATCTACAATTTCTGCAAAACCGCGCTTAACCAGCCGTTCATCTAATTAAAAATAACTTGGAATAAGCGCCTTTGACAGCAGGCTCTCAGTGTGCCCATATTACGGTATAATTATGCATAATGATCTCCGAAAACGGTGAACGCGTGATGCGTTACGTAACATTGTAACTATAAATTACCATCGTTGTATAATCGCTAGGCGCAATTATGCACTATTATTCGACACCTGACTCAGATAAAACTCAAAAATGAAACGACCTAGAGGCTAAATGTAGCTCGTAATATGCTTGCACAAACTACGACTGTTAACGAACACACATTTTTGTGTTTCTTGCCTTCTTTTGTCGAATAAGACAATTTGAATTTTGATGTTTTTTTCATAATATAAGAATATTCCGCCAAAGTATATGGTAAACTTTTAATTAAATATACTATTGTAACGTTTTCGGGTTCGCAATAAACAACTCGTGCAATTTATTTATTTATAACAGTATGTATATTCATACACTTAATTACAATATTATAAATAAAATAAAAAATATATAAAAAATAAATTAATTACAATATAAAAAAAATATAAAACTAATGTATCACACTTAAACTACTACGATTTAAATTAACACAGGTATTTATTTCTATTACCAATATGTCCGTATATTTATATCACACTACCGTATTTATATCAACTCTATTTATATGACACGGTAATATTTATGTCTTTATTGCAATACTACTTAAGGAACTATTTATTTATTTCTTATATTTATTTTACTGTTCCTCACGAGACTACTTAAGGACTTTCTTATTCCGGAATTACTCCTCCGTCGGTGACCCGGCCGCCTTATATACACATACGAAACATCTGGAAGCATTCGCGTAAACTCCATCTTCCTCTCGATGTTTGTAGAACATTCTTTTTGCAGTACAACGCAAATGGATGTTTTATTGTTTTATGATGTTTACCAGTCGCGTCGAGATGATTTACAACCTCTTTTTATTGTCGCTCGGAAGTGTGCCTTTCTTTTGTTGTCCCCCGGATGTCTACTGGTTACGTTACATTGCCCCCTTCTTAAAAACCGCGTTTCGTCCCGAAACACGCTATGCCATATTCTTGTCGCTGGCGGATGACGAAATCTACACCGAGACCCACGGGTGCACCCAGCCGTCTTGTGGAAATGGCAATCCACCGTCCCAGGCGGCACAACGGGCTGATTGGGCCGATAGCCGCACACGACCATTTCCATACCAGTATACCGAAACACTGCCTCCAGCATGTTTCTTACGGTTCTTCATTCCAAACGGTCTAATCCGCAGCCCAGTTTCGGAATTGCCACCCTCCTTATATTTTGCTCGAGTGCTTGTCCTCGTGAATCGACAAGGGATTCCCATAAATTGGCTCTCTAGGTTTTCCGGTAATTTGTCGCACATCCGCCACTTCACCGCTGCCACGTCCATGGTATGAGGCCAATTGGTTGAAATGCACCACCCCTGGCTCACTATGGGGTGTTAGTTTTCTGCGATAAACCACGTCATCTATTCGCTCTAGTATTTCGCATGGTCCCTCCCAGTGTTGTTGGAGCTTTGGGGATAGGCCTCGGCGACGTTGAGGATTATATAACCAGACAAGGTCCCCTTCTCGATAACCACCTCTCTCGGCTTGCACGTCGTAACGATCCTTCGTCCTGTCGCTGGCATCCTGAGTGTGATGGCGTACTCGCTCGTGGGCATCCTCCAACCTTCGCCTAAGTCCGCTGACGTAGTCTTCTCCATTTGCGTTCTCCACAACACGCTTGAGTAGGCCATCCTCCACCTTCAGAGAGTCCCATTGAGCCCAGTAGGATTCCAGTCCCTGTGAACGAGGAGCTACCTCTTGACAAGCCGGTCCGCGACCAGTACCTTTCCAAACCATCAATGAACCAAGGTCTTCATCAGCTTCTTTACCGATCCGCAAATTGTCAGGTTGCCACTGACCGTCAATCACGGTAGTTCTAAATGTGTTGGCCGATTTTTCTTCTAGTCGGTTGCTATGCCTGCCGTCTTCTGGACGTGGTCTCCTTGCAAAAGCATCAGCGTTTTGGTGTTGCACAGATGCAATTCGCTCTATTGATTTTGAGGCTCTACGGTACTGGGTCGACGATTGCCTCTTCTCATCGACCCGTTTCAGTTTTCGTTGGTCCGCTATTGTTTTCTTGGGCTCCTTCCCGCATTTACTATGCACATGGCCCATTTCCATTTCCACTTCCATTTCCAATTCCAGCATCGGAGCGTTCTTCTCTTAGGTTGCACCTGATTCATTAATCGTCGGACTACCTGTCCCAGGTGTGCATACCCATAGTTCATCTCAAGACGCTTGATTGATTTAAGGTAGTCTTGACACTCTTCCGGACGTAAGGTCTGCAGAATGTCACTGGCCTCTCCTCTTAACGACACAATCAGAGCAGTAGCTTTCTTCGGGGACGTCCACCCATTTGCTCCTGCAGCGGCTTCGAATTGATTCCGGTACGTCATCCATGACGTCTTCCCATCGAAGGTGGGAGCTTTTCCTTTGCCTTAGCTGTTCGGTAGACCTCCAAGCTTTCGCTTGAGGTGTCATGGGGACCGCAGTCGTTCATCGCTGGCAACTGAAGCTGAACCCCAAACTCGTCCCCCATTCCGAACACGCGCTCCTCAACTTTATGTTCTACGGCTTCGATGGCTTCAGAAAATTCCTGTCTCCCATTCGATGAATTGTTTTGAATGTCTTCCTTAAAAGTAGTCTCGAGTTGTTTTGAATTATTTGCCATTTTATCCCTTAGAGTCTCGAATTGTTTTGCAGTTTCATCTTTTAGAGTCTTGAATTGTTTTGCAATTTCATCTTTTAGAGTCACCGTTATTAAGCTTAGATCAGCCTGTACTTGAAACAAATATTTCTCGGGAACCTTCCCTTCATTTATTAAAAGGTCACGAAACCGATCCTGGAGAATTGTTTTTTTTCCAGACGTATCTGTGTCCCTTTCTTCCAATTCTGCCCTTAACTCGGAGACCTGTAGTTCTTCCAAACGTTTGGTAGCTATTTATTTATTTATTTATTTATTTGCACTTATATTGTTTATCCCACTTCTGACACCAATTGTAACGTTTTCGGGTTCGCAATAAACAACTCGTGCAATATATTTATTTAAAACAGTCTGTATATTCATACACTTAAAATTAATTACAATATAAAAAAATATAAAACTAATGTATCACACTTAAACTACTACGATTTAAATTAACACACCTATTTATTTAACAGTACTATTTATATGTCTGTAATATTTATATCACACTACCGTATTTATATCACCTCTATTTATATGATACGGTAATATTTATGTCTTTATTGCACTACTACTTAAGGAACTATTTATTTATTTCTTATATTTATTTTACTGTTCCTCACGAGATTACTTAAGGGCTTTCTTATTCCGGAATTACTCCTCCGTCGGTGACCCGGCCGCCTTATGTACACATACGAAACATCTGGAAGCATTCGCGTAAACTCCATCTTCCTCTCGATGTTTGTAGAACATTCGATAGACATTCTGTCTTTTTGCAGTACAACGCAAATGGATGTTTTATTGCTTTATGATGTTTACCAGTCGCGTCGAGATGATTTACAACCTCTTTTTATTGTCGCTCGGACGTGTGCCTTTCTTTTGTTGTCGCCCGGATATCAACTGGTTTCGTTACACTATAATAATAGTTAGTTAGAATAATAGGTAGTGGTTAGAAACCACTAACTATTGAGGTACAAACAACACGGTACTGTAATATTGATCTTTTGTCTTCTCAGAAATAAAAGTTAATGCTTTGCTTGATCTCAGTCTCTCATAACTCCATGAGATATTGAGAAAGAATGATTGTACATGATATATAATAAACCAAACGCAAAATCTAGGCTTTAAGTATTAAAACAATACAGTTGTTTCTAACAAAATATATTCGTTCTACCAGATTTACTTTATAATTCTGTATGCATATATGATGTATATTCCGTTTCAAGATATAGCAACCTGTGGGAGCTTGCATTCGCACTATATCTTGAAACAGACTATATACTTATGGATAGGTGCATATTTATTAGCTTTTTACAATGTGAAGCGGTATAAGATAATCAGCATAATTAGCAAATAAAAGAAGAGTAACGGCCGCAGAGTCGACAGTGTTTTTTTTTATTTGCTGCTAATGGTTAGTTCTGAATTCACTATACTATTAAAACGACGTAATATATTATAAGAAAATATAACAAAATAATATGTAGATAATATTACAGTCAATATAAACTCTATTAGAGCTAGTATATACAATAAAAAATATTGCACATTTCTACTAAATACGTTTGAAAACATTTCGAACCACCTAATAGAACATGTTTGAAAATTAATGATGATAAATTGAATCTACCATATTAACACAACGTTTTACGTCTGCTTCAATCGCAATAATATTCATCAAATTGCATGTTTCATGCATTTTTAAAATAAAAAGTATATTTATCATTCGGTGTCAAAATTACTTTAATATGTCCAAATACTGGACAATAGTTTTAAAATTATATAGCCACATAAAATCCAATTTTGAAGTGAACTTCTAATATATTTTGAATTCCAGCATCCGGCGTTTTTTGAAAAATTAATCAAACTTGTTAATACTCCCGACGATAGCGCAGCATGTGGAATGACTGGAATATCAACTGCCTTTAGAACGAATTTGCGTTATATATACAAGGTGTGTATAAATTGGCGGACCCACTACACGTGGCGACATTCTTGGTCAAATTTTGAGTTAAAAGTCCTAATCCTAAAACGATGTATCAGGCTTCCTTTGTCTTCAGAATGAATTTGAAAGAAACATACATTTGGCAACATTGAACACGCATGTGCTAGTTATAATCTTCGGAACATTTTTACACGTCGTCATGTGAACCTTACATTTTAAATTTAAAAAAGAAACAAACGAAATAAAATTGGTTTCTTAGATTACATATTTATTACAAAAATATTACAAAGTTTAAAATTTTTTTGATAATATTGACTAATTTTTGTACATCTTCTTGATAGAAATCAATGTAATTATTACCTGCATAATTGTTCGAATTGAAATCCATCAGTTTGTAGACATAGCTGCAATCTTTGTGGTATCGTTTGTACTATTCGCTCAAGTCTTTCTGGTGTGATTTCTAATACTGCGGCTTCAATTCGGGCTCTAACTTCGTCAGCGTCCTGTGGAGGTGTAGCGTAAACTTTACCTTTAATGAAACCCCAAACAAAAAAATCTAATGGATTGAGATCGGGGGATCTCGCAGGCCACAAAAGGGGACCGCCACGACCAATCCATCTGTCTGGGAAGTGTTCAGTCAACCAGTCTCTTATATTACGAGCAAAGTGCGCAGGAGCTCCATCATGCATGTAAATCATATTACGGCGTACGTTCAGCGGTATCTCATCAATAACTTGTTCTAAAACATTTAAATATTCACCGGCATCTAGACGATTTGGTAAGTAAATTGGTCCAACTACCCTGTGGTTTATTATACCCAGCCAAACGTTAACAGAAAACCTTCTTTGGTGACCGTTTTCGCGAAATTCATGTGGATTTTCATCTGCCCAATGATGAAAATTATGAGTATTAAACACACCACCTCTGGTAAACATGCACTCATGACTCCAAAGAATACGTCTTAAAAAGTCACCTTCTTCCTGAATTCTATTTAAGATTGTATTGCAATAATTGATTCGAAATAAGTTATCATTTCTGTAAAGAGGCTGAACCTTAGAAACATGGTATGGATGAAGCAAGTTTTCTCGTAGAACCAAATGAACAGTCTTATTACTGGGAATATTAAGTGTAGAAGCTAATTGACGGGTACTCACAGAGGGATCTTCCTGTATTGTGGCTAGAACTTGCTCTTCTAGTTGCACGGTACGCCTTTGCCTTGGTCGACCTGCGTTCGCATTTCTTGGAATAAACGAACCTGTTTCACGAAGTCGTTGGTCCAGCCTTCGAAATACATTTTTCTTGGATGCCTCCGATTTGGAAAACGCACTCGATATTCCTGCCCTGCCATGCTAGCATTTCCACGACAGAAACCGTATATCATGTACATCTCGGCATATTCGTTGAACTTAAAATTCATAATAAACAAACAGAACAACTAGTAAACACGAAAACCCGAAAACTGATTAAAACTATACAAATAAACACGAAAAATAAGCAAGTCGAATGAAATAGGTAGATTACAAAGTGTCAAAATTTGACAGTAGTAATGTATTTGACTAGAACAACATTAGGCTGCCTACTTATTGTTTTACAACGTTGTCAGATGTGTTTTTCGTCAAAATAAGTTAATAAACAAATATTAAAAACAAACTTTAAAATCAAAAAGAAAACTTTAACGAAAGGATAATAACAACAATTCTTCTTTCTTCTAAATTGTAGCTCTTTCTGTCAACAAATATCAAGTAATAACGCTTATTTCAAGACTTAAAGTCCGAACTTTAGGAACCTCGTGCAAAGATATGGAGCATGGTACAACATTTTCGTATTAGGATTTTGGACTCCGAATTTAACGAAGAACATCGCCGCGTGTAGTGGGTCCGCCAATTTATACACACCTTGTATATTGTTCAGTGCCTCTAATGTTGTTTACTAATAACTGGCACAACGACGAGGACATATGGCTGGACGGTACTTCGATTTGATTTCTTTTTTTCTGTCGATATTTATATGGATATCAGCAGCTGCCTAAAATACAATTTGGAATATTTAAAACAAAAGTAGCATCAAATAGAAACAAGCTTATAAACTTATATTGATATGATCAATTAAACTGTCGTCGCTCTCTTCAATAGAGGGTTTCCATTACTTTCCTCTTTTTTGCATACGGGCTTTTGTAGCAAAGGATTTGCTATTATATAACATTGAATTATCCTTTGTGAAACTAAAAAGCAATACCAACTTCTAATAAAGTAATAGCCGATGTATAATAATAATTCATTTACTGTCATTGTCTTTTTGAACATGGAATATGTCGCAATGTAAAACTTTAAACAACAACATAAATATTCTCCAAATAAAAACGTAGATTTTACTAGAACTTACCATGTGATAACTTGGCATTTCATAAATTTATCAAATCTAGTGACCTTCCTGTTATTTTAAATTAATGATCTTAAGCAAATATTCTTCCCAGGATTCTAATAAAACAGTGTATCTAAATAATAAAGTATAAATACACTTTTTATAGAAAAACTTCTAGTTTTAAAGTTTTAAACTTACTAGAATGTGAGTATGCTACATAAAGTAAAAGAAATCCAAAAGCCTGCGTAACAGTGTAATTAAGTACCAAAATTTTCAATAGCTGAAGGCAAGACTTAGATCTACCATACTAAAAAAAAAAAAACTAATCCATCGTTTCACCCCTTGCACCTGAGGTTACCCTTTTCATCCGGACTACCGCCAGGTCAGATGGTGTAGATCGCGGTCGAAACAGGTAATAAATCAAGATGGCGTCACTCACAAGCTTGGAACCCATTGAGGTAGTGCAGATGTGAGACTGCTAGTTGATAACAAGGTGGTATAAACAGGACGAAAAGATAGTTAAGGACTCGAAGCAAATAAAAAGAACAGCGAGTTCAAAGCTTAAGACAAAGTATGGATTTAATTTGGGTTGTTTTGTGCAATTCCAATGCAAAATACAAAGCACTATTATGAAATACTATATAATCGTGTCAAAGCACGTTAAAATCAGCTTCCAAAATTGACTGTCGATAGTTGCCATTTCTTAGGTTTATAGTGTGACATTTGATCTAAGTATCCAGCCAGTTTCCATTAGAAACTGATTTTTATGTAAAATTTTAGTAGAATTTGGAGTGTTCTTCTACTGAATTTTTTTCTATTCAAAATCAACCATAAATTTGCTTTATATCACGCGTTACTAGAGTAAGAAAAATATTGTAACGAAAATAACTTGACAAAAAAAAAAAAAATAGAAGAGTAAACATTGGCGCGACGCATCATAAATCGTCCACATATATATGTACTGCGAAGAGACAGAAAGTCTGTCGTATGTTTTACAAACATCGAGAAAAAGAGAGAATGTTCGCGAGTGTTTCCAGAGTCTTGTGTGCCGATATAAGAAGCGGCCGGTGCCCAGAAAGGGGAGATCCAATTGTCTCGTGCGGAACAGTGCAGATAAATAAATAAACATAAATAAATAATTCCTTCAATGGTAGTCGCGCAGTAAACATAAATATAAGGAATGCATTCATTCATTCAGTAGTATTCGGACAATACAAAATAAATATAGTGGTGCGGTGTTATATAAATAGAAGTGATAGAAATAAATACGAGTGTTATTTGTAGTAATTTTAAGTGCGTTACATTTATTTGACATTTTTATATGTTGATTAGTTTTATATTTTTATATTGTAATTAATTTTACGTGTGTGAATATACAGACTGTTTTAAATAAATAAATTGCACGAGTTGTTTATTGCGAACACGAAAACGCAACAATATCAGTTTAAAGATGTTTAAGTATACCACGTACTCAATAATATTTTACGACTAAGTTAGCCTAAGTTATCAGTATCAGTAATAACATCACATTGAAAAAAATGAGGTGTGGCCACCACACGACTTTCTTATACGTATGAGCGTTTCAAATTATAGAATTTTAAGAATTTTTTTTACAAAAATTATTCAAAATTCTATTCTAAGTACATACTTCTATTCTCTTAATAAATCTCTATAGAATGCATACTTTGCAAGATATTATCAAAAAAGTGCTACTCGCTAAGAGTAAAAGTGCTACTTCCGGTCCGAATTTTGAAATTTCATATATACAAAAAAAATAGCAAATCCAGTTTTAAATACTTTTATACTCTTGATAAATATACAGCTTGAGCGCGCGGGGTATGATCACCCGATGCCAGTCGATATTCTTCGGACGTATATTCGGCAAATGATCTCCGCCAGCTGTGTTCACCAGATATAGATATATAGATTTATTTTTCCAAAGTTGTTATTTCGTTATATTTACTGGAGAGAATCTCTTATTTTAATGTCTATTTCAAGGGTCGTTTTTATGTTATTTTATGGTATTTCTGTTATACTTATTTATAGTTTTTTTTTACTATGAAATTTCTATTTATTTATTTTTCTCTAGACATCTTAGTTTATTCTGCAGATGTTTCAGGCGGGTTGTTTTTATTTCATTCTAAAACCCAGTTGTACTGCTATAACTTTGTACACAACTACATTATTATTTAATTTCATAAGGATAATCATAATTACGTTATAAGTATTACAATCTTCGCGTTATTATCGACTTAGTTATCTAAGCAATCGTCATCACTTAAAGAGAAAATTTAATTTGTTCTTTTTGTCAATCTGCGAAAAAATAATCACATCACTATGAGTTCGAATATGAGCAGGCAATGCTAGTATGTTGTGCCGTAACTCTAATATGTATTATCGGACCACGTTTAGATACGAGTTTACGTATACCATCGGGTGATCATACCTCGCGCGCTCTTGCTGTATATAGAATGCATAACTTACGACATATTTGCAAAAAATCGCTATTCGATAAGAGTAAAAGTGGCACTTCCGGTCAGAATTTTGAAATTTTCTTTATACAAAAGATATTGAAAATTATGTTTTAAATACTTATATACCCGTAACGTACCTGTCTAAAGAGCATGATTTGCGAAATATTCGCAAAAAACCGATTTTCGATAAGAGTAAAAGACCTACTTCCGGTAGGAATTTCGAAAAACTTTTTAAATAAAATTGTTCTCAATTTTAATTTTAAGTACATATGAATTCTTAAAAATTTGTATAAACTTAGTATTTGACGAAATATTGGCAAAATTCGATTTTTATACTGAAGTAAACTGCTACTTCCGGTCTACCGATTTTACTGAAAAACTAATCAGATCTCAAGAGGGAGATTATACACGTAAATACAGAATTTGGAATTGATATCTCCAGTGGTTTGAGCGCTATCGTGGTCACAGACAGACAGACAGACAGACAGACACACAGACACACACACACACACAGAGACACTTTTTAAAAACCACTTTTTTGGTTTCAGGGGACCTCAAAACGTGGACATCTGCAAAAATCTCGAGGTCGAAAATTTTCATCATCACAATACTTCCTTATACTACGTATAAGAAAGTAAAAAGAACGAGAACAAAATAAATAAATAAATTTTAGGTAGCTATATATCATTATTAGCTTTGATTGTGAAACGATAAAAATTTCATAAGCATAATGAAAGTTCACTTTATACTATAGGATAAGTACTGCATTCTTGCGGGTCTGTCTGAAGCGAACTGGTTAATAAATGGATTTGTGCTTTTTGTTCACTGGCGTAAATGACTTGGCGATCATTTCAAGTTACCATATTTGAATTAAACCTGCCAGCCATACATTGTGAAAGAGAACCGATACCGCGAATCTTTCTCTCCGTATATATGTGATTTATACGTAGAGTAGTTTGTGTATTCCTTTTCATTAAAAAAAAGCCCTTTGACTACTTAGTACTGTGTTAACGAATGGGAATAAGATCGAGGATTGAAGATCAAAGGTATGCAGTAAGTCTAAACGGAATTATTTAAAATCGGGATAGAAAGTGGAAGTAATTTAATGAATAATTTATACATAATTTGTGTTATGTAACATGGTGTATGCTCAATTATAAATCTAAAGTAATGCACTAGCTGTAGTAATAATTTATAATTGTGGTTTTACGTTCGGTTTCGTTCTTACGTTGAGTTTACCTTCATTCTTTATTTTGTTTTATTTCTATAAATTCACAGAGTATTGGTAAATGCCTCCTTTTATAATTCTTTTCCTGCTTTCAGAAAGGCGGTGAACTTGGCTAGAAATAAAGAGATGAGTACTAAGTAAAATCATGTGCATTTTCTTATACTGTGGTGACACATATACAAAAAATATTTTTCTGACGCCAATATATTGTGTCAAAAAAATATGTGTCAAATATATGTTACAGTTTTATTAATAGTGTTAATGTTTTAATATTTTACTTAGTTAATGTTGATTAATTGACAAAGATAATGTCTATATTATCAAAACCGTTTAATTTTGACTTTCTTATACGTAGTTTTGTTTAAAAAAAAAATCAAAAATCGGACCGGAAGTAACAGTTTTACGTTTATCGAGTAGCACTTTTTTTCGAATATCTTGCAAAGTATGCATTCTATAGAATTTATTAGAAGAATAGAAGTATATATAATAGGATTTTGAATAATTTTTGTATAAAAAAATTCTATAATTTGAAACGCTCATATGTAAAATTCTTGTACGTTCATCCTTCTTCAACTGCTGATGTGATTTTTTCCATAAAACTCTTAGTTCAGTGATCCTGTTCTTGGAATACTTGTGATTGACACTAACACTTCTTTCTTAATATATTTCTTAATGTAATATTTATTTGTATCTATTTAATACAATATTTTTAATTCGACGTTTAAATTCTAATGTTAGCTTTTCCCTCTCATCAATCATAATAATAATCTCTCCGTTTTCAACACAATAGAAAAAATGAGGTGTGGCCACCACACGACTTTCTTATACGTATGAAAGTGTTACTTCTGGTCCGAATTTTGAAATTTCATTTATACAAAAAATATTCCATATCCAACTCTAAATACTTTTGTACTCTTGATAAATATATATAGAATGCATAACTTACGACATATTTGCAAAAAATCGCTATTCGATAGGAGTAAAAGTGTTACTTCCGGTCTGAATTTTGAAATTTTTTTTATGTAAAAGATATTTGAAATTATGTTTTAAATACTTTTATTCTCGTAATGTACTTGTCTTAAAAGCATGACTTGCAAGATATTCGCAAAAAACTAATTTTCGATAAGAGTAAAAGACCTACTTCCGGTAGGAATTTCGAAAAACTTTTTTAAGACAATTTGTTTCAAACTTAATTCTAAGTACATATTAATTCATTATAAATTTGTTTAAACTTAGTAATTGACGAAATATTTGCAAATTTCGATTTTTTCACTGAAGTAAACTACTACTTCCGGTCGGCCGATTTTGCTCAAAATCTAATCAGTTCTCAAGAGGCAGATTACACACGTAAATACAAAATTTGGAATTGATATCTACAGCGGTTTGACCGCTATCGTGGTCACACACACACAGACAGACAGAGAGAGAGAGAGAGAGAGAGAGAGAGAGAGAGAGAGAGAGAGAGAGAGAGAGAGAGAGAGAGAGAGAGAGAGAGAGAGAGAGAGAGAGAGAGAGAGAGAGATTCTTTAAAAACCACTTTTTTGGTATCAGGGGACCTCAAAACGTGGACATCTGCAAAAATCTCGAGGTCGAAAATTTTCATCATCACAATACTTCCTTATACTACGTATAAGAAAGTAAAAATGATATCTGTGATATTTTTAATAGTAGGCTTTTCTTATTACAATTATAACGTGCAATGTATTTTGTAATTTTTCAGTTCTCCTTTATAACCAAACAGATTCCACGCTGAGCTCATTGGTCGTCATCAGTACGATGTAGCAAAGCAATAAATTGGGATAACCTTGGAGATGTAAGGTTATCACAACTTATTCTTTGACATAAGACTGTATTTAGTATACACGAATTTGAAAGAAATATTTACAGTAATATGCAGGTTCCTTCATTTTCTTATAGGTGGTATAAACAAATAATATTGTAAGGACGAAAACTGACGATTTCAACATTTTTGCAGTTGACGTTTTGAAGCACCCGCATAATGAAGAAGTTGTTTTTGTAAACGTATCTTACTCTTTCTCCTTCTTTCTCTCTCTCGGTGGCTGTATGACTACGAAAGCGCCTAAATGTCTAAAGCTATCAACACCAAAATTTATATTTGTTATTAAATTAGTAGTACGAATATCGCGTCAACTACTAAATTTGCAAGTGCATTAAAGTATTTATAGCAATTAGAGCCGAGTTTGGGAACATTTTTGGATAGAAGGATTTCAAGATTCGGATCGGAAGTTACACTTTTACGCCTACTAAAAAGCATTTTTGCCAATATGTCGCAAATTATACATTCCTCACAGACTTATTAATAGGATTAAAGTATTTAAAACTAATTTGAAACAACTTGTATACAAAAGATTCGTAGCGCAGATTCGCACTGCCACAAAAATGATCATTGATATGTAAAAATAACGAATATGCATCTTATCGGTCTATACCTTCGGTTTACCCATTGACTAGATTTTCAGTAAAATCAATAAACCAGATGTAGTAGTTTACTTCAGCGCAAAAATAAAAATTTACTAATATCTCGTCAAGGACTAAATTTAAACAAATTTATATAGAATACATAACTACTAAAGAGTAAATTTAAGTTCCTACCGGAAGTCGGTCTTTTTGTTTTATCGAAAAACTGTTTTCACAGCATCTTATGTACAGCGTTATTCATTATAAATGACTCACCCTTTATCATCGTTATTATTGCACATACAAAAAAAAAATTCAAATAAAAGTTGTGTGGCTGAGAATGAATATTTGCATGCTATCAAAAACACAGTGGCGTGCAGAAACAACGGTATAAAAAGAAAATAATGTTTTTTTTTAATGGAATAGCCTATATATTATTAAATTTTTATAATGGTCTTTTTAGTCTGATTTGAAAAACATACCATATGATACCGGTATCTAAAACCGTTTTCGAGTTATTAAATGTCGAATATCGCTGCACTATGGAAAAGTTAACATTATTAAAGTAAGCTATGAAAATGACAATTATTGTGTTTGATAAATGACGTGTCTATTTTGACTATTTTATTAAGGAAATGCCATTTATCAACCACAATAATTGTCATTTTCATAACTTACTTTAATAATGTTAACTTTTCCATAGTACAGTAACTACGATATTCGACATTTAATAACTCGAAAACGGTTAACCCTGTACATAAAAAAAATTCAAAATTTGGACAGCAAGTAACACTTAGTGTTACTCAGAGAATTATTTTATTAAGAATTCACAGAATTTAAAACTTAATTTGAAACAAATTTTGTATACGCATTTTGGAACGCACGAACATATAAAAAAGTCGTGTGGTGCTCACACCACATTTTTTGCTTTTAATATAATAAGGACTTTTTTGTGCTGTATAGATTGTTCATTTAGTTATCATTTGGTGGATACTTAATTTGAAAAAAATGAAATCATCTAGAATCGTGTATCCGTTTACTATGAAATTTTCAAATGTCATGAAAAAAGTATCGGAACCAAAGTAGCAGCAAATTTGTCATTCAAACATCAGTTGAAAATTACTTTCACTTACGATTGTAAAGTAATTCTTCATTTTAAATAATGTTACCACAATTATTAATAACAATAACTTCTCACCGCGAGCATGCTTTATGGTAACAGCTTTCTGAACAGGAAAGTTACAAAATTTCGACTATTTGAAGAAAATTTGAGGGCTCTGTAATTCTTTCCAAAAAACCGACCGTATCGAAACGAGGAATATTCTAGAATTATTACTGAAATTAATTTCGTATATTTCATCTTTATGTTTGCCATTTGAAGATTTTTTTGTGCTAATATTTAATTTCCACTTTTTACTTGATTTAATTTGTTTCTAATAAAAGGCATTGATACCTATACTATATACCATAACTATAAAGTTAGAATGAAGCTTAATTATAAAAGTAATATTTTGTAAGCATACTCAATAGTTTTATTATTTAAGATACCCTTGAAATACAATAAATTTCGATATATCGAATCGAGTTCTTTAATTCTCGTTATGGAAGTGCTGTTACGAAACTAATTCATGGTTGGAAATCCATCTTTCTCTCCATAAAAATGCAAATTTTCTTTTCTTTAAAATTTCTCCTGTTCCATTTTCACGTTTGGCATTAGTGCAATGATCTTGTTATAATTATAATTTTTATTTAAAATTTTAGCAAATCAGAAATATTATAGCAGTTCGATACTTTTTTAGCTTTGCATTCATGTATTTTTGATCACATATAATAAATAAAATTTCGTTTATAGTGTCAGGGTTCATTATAGTTTTACAATATATTTCCGTTGCCGCTTATGAAGTATAATTAATCCTACTCAGAGGTCAAGTTATGTACTATTCAGCAACAATTAATCGTTTCCCAATTCACAAATTATATCAGTTATAAAGAATAAGTTATAATCATCTCCATACTTGGAGGAGTTGGTATGTAAACGTGAAATACTAGTAATTCACTGTAGATTATGAGGTATTTAATTCGGTTTTGGTATAAACGTATAAGTAGTTCAAGGTAATGCAAATGTACACGAGAAACATATTATTACATTTTCATACACATGCATGCGTTGTTATATATCGCAAACTGTACAAGGCACTCAGCAAGAGAAACCATGTACATTTTATTATCGGCCACTTCATAATGTACGATTCAATAATGTTATGCAAATAATTTTACCGTTTATGATGGATATGGAGAAGATGCAGTTTAACATTTGAATTTATAACAACGAATTTTCTGTAACAAATATTGTAGTAATCTTTGCAAATGAAAAGAATCAGAGTAAGATATTGATGTTAAAAAATATGGACTATCAAAGTATTGTAAATGTTTACCAATAGTTAAAATTTTGTTATACGTTTTAATAACAATTAAATAATTGATCTTCTTTTTAGGAATTAACAGCTCTGAGTAGAAATGTGTTTCAAACTACTAACACAAAAATGTCAGTGATCGAAATATTATAAATAAAATTAAATATTTTATTGATAATTATATGAAATAATTAATATATATGTATTGCAATTATTATTACTATATCACAAATCTGGTATCCTCATTTGTATTTAAAAGATTAAATTCATTTTCTTTAAAAAAACAAAACTAAATATACGATGAATAAATAACATAAAGAATAGTGGCTCAAAACTTAAAGAATTTCCTGTTAAATATGAAAATAATAAAATTGCATTAAGAATAGTGAATGACTATATAAATATAAGTAATAGTATTAAGATGTGGTTCATGTTCTATATCAAATGTAAAGTATATCGCAGGTACTCTTTCTCTGTTCTAAACTGATGAAGTTATAACTAAAGTTATTAAGGAAATTTAATAATTCAGTGCAAGTGCAAGATGGTAAGATTCCTCTATAGCCCTTGAAGGATTCCTCGCATATATTGGAAGAGTCTTTGGATTATCAAATCAACATAGTAGTTATGAAATAATAAAGATGTACTGTATTAAGAACTAGGTTATGTACTTAAAAGGCTCACTTTATTCCCATACAATAAAGAAAAGTATCACAACGGGTTCAACAAAATTAGTGAATATGATTATTATTCAATTTTTAATATTGTAACGAAACAAGCTCCACAAAACGAAAAATAAACATCGGCGCGACAGCGCCGATGTTTATAGCGGTAAACAAGTCGTAAATCAACTGCATTCATGCACTGCGAAGCGACAGAAAGTCTCGAATATGGTAGAAGAAAGCCAGAATTTGCTAGACCGTTTGTCTGCACATACAAATAAATACCTGTGTTAAATTAAATCGTAGTAGTTTAAGTGTGATACATTTATTTTATATTTTCATATTGTGATTAGTTTTAAGTGTGTAAATATACAGACAGTTTTAAAACATTTGTAAGAGTTATTTATTGCAAACCCGAAAACGCAACAATTTGGTGTCAGTGCGGGTTGAACAATAAGTGCAAAAAATAAAAAAAATGGCTACCAAACGTTTGGAAGAATTAAAGGTCACCGAGTTAAGGGCAGAATTAGAAGAAAGGGACGCAGATACGTCTGGAAAAAGAAAATTAATAAATCAAGGTAAGGATCCCGAAAAATATTTGTTTCAAATACAGGCTGATCCAAGCTTAATAATGGAGACCTTAAAAATTGAAATTGCAAATAATTCAAAACATTTCGAGACTACTATGGAGACTCTAAAAGATGAAATTGCAAATAGTTCAAAACAATTCGAGACTACTCTAATGGAGACTTTAAAAGATGAAATTGCAAATAATTCAAAAGCTTTAATAAATGAAATTGCAAATAATTCAAAACATTTCGAGACTACTATGGAGACTCTAAAAGATAAGATGTTAAATAAAATTAAAAACAATTCAAAACAATTCGAGACTACTATCGAGACCCTAAAATATGAGATGTTAACTTTAAAAGATGAAATTGCAAATAATTCAAAACAACTCGAGACTACTCTTAAGGAAGACATTCAGAAGAATTCATCGAGTATGAGACAGGAATCTTCTGAGGGCATCGAAGCCGTAAAACAGAAATTTGAGGAACGCATGTCCAGAATGAGGGACGAATTTAAAGTTCAGCTTCGATTGCCAGCGGTGAACGACTGCAGTCCCCATGACACCTCAAGCGAAAGCCTGGAGATCTGCCGACCAGCAAATACAAAGGTAAAACCTCCCACCTTCGATGGAAAGACGTCATGGATGACGTATCTGAAACAATTCGAAGCCGCTGCAGGAGTAAATGGATGGACGTCCCCGGAGAAAGCTACTGCTCTGATTGTGTCATTAAGAGGAAAGGCCAGTGATGTTCTGCAGACCTTACTTCCGGAAGAGTGTCAAGACTACCCTCAATTGCGTCTGGAGATGAGGTATGGGCATGCACACCTGGAGCAGGTTTATCATATACAATTGAAGAATCGTCTGCAGAAAAAGGGTGAAAGCCTCCAAGAATTCGAAGCTGATATCGCCCGTTTGGTTCGTCTGGCATATCCAACGGCTCCAGAGAGCTTCTCGGAACAGTTGGCTGTACAGACATTCATAGATGGTCTTCGAGATGGCGATACACAGCTAGCACTGAGGCTGGAAAGACCAAAAACGTTAATCGATGGTTTGGCACATGGTCTGGAGTTCGAAACCGCAAAGCTAGCCTCTCGAAACCCCGCAGGAGTATGTTCTGTCAGAAATCTACCAGAAGCCGAAGAATCCTTAGAACAGGTAGTCCGACGATTAATGAATCAGGTGCAACCTAAGAGAAGAACGCTACGATGCTGGAATTGTGGTGAAATATAAGCGGTGCAGTTTTATTACATAAATATTACAAACATAAATAGTAGTGTAGAAATAAATACGTGTGTTAATTTAAGTTGTAGTAGTTTTAAGTGTGTAAATATACAGACAGTTTTAAAACATTTGCACGAGTTGTTTATTGAGAACCCGAAAACGCAACAATTTGTTGGAGCATATCGTAAAAAGAACTAATGCTTAATTATAATACTATGTATATTTGTCAAAATTAAGAAGTCTTAGAACTAAGTTCATTTATCAAGAATAAATCTGAAGCTGGGGTTATGCTACAAATTATGATGCGTTAGATAAATAAGTCAGATCAGGACTCTCAAAATATATAAAATATAATTTTTTCTTAGTTCTTATACCATATACAAATTCTATTGGGACAACTGTAAAAAATAATATAAATATCATTCTCGTTCTCTGAGATAGAGATATATTTGTGTGGCTTAGGGAGGAAGAAAGTCCCGATTAAATTGTTGCTTTCTTTGTTAAAAGATATACGTAAAATTATTGAGAAAAGGCGGTTTCTGGACCGCTGGAAAATATTATCTGGTATACCTTTCTTATATTATGCCGAAAAGTGTGTATAACGTTAATAACTGGGGCCTGATTCTCGAGTCGAGAGAACAGAGATTTCGAGAGAATAATGGAGGGGATTCTCTTGAAATGTTAAAAATCGTATTCTTGAACTTGAGAGATAGATCCCTTCCCTCAAGAGTTGGGAGAATTTACATCTATCGGTTCAAGTCAAGCGAACATATTAAAAGTTAAGAGAAGCATGCGCATATCGACTTAAATTTTGTACATATGACCGATCAATGCTTGTTATTAAGGGGAGAAATATCATTATTCAGCAGACAATTTATGTTTTTTCATGTATATGACTTCCCACATATCTAAGTTTTTATTGTTGCTTTGTTTAACTAAACTAACATTTTCTAGGCTGAAATTGTGACTTGTATCAATATGATGTAGAGCTAATGCGGATTTTTCTACATTGTGTAATTTGACATGAGCCATGTGTTCTTTATATCGTATTTGAACGTTTCTTCTGGTTTGTTATCTTGTATACCGACATCGGATAACACTTAAGACACTCTTGAAATATGTAATAAACTTTTGAGTACCTAATATCTTATTTAGAATTGTTAATCCATAATCCTGTCACTGTTAAATTAACCCGTTGTCTTTCTCAGAAATATTTTGTATTTATATAATAATATACAATATTCGTTGTAATTTTGCTTTAATCGTTTTTGAGCTACCTTTAAAATTGTTCTGTATAATATGTATTTTTATTATAAAATGTCTCGTAGATAATAGGTTTAAATACATAATTATATATTAAACTTTTCATTAATATCTTATTTAGAATTATAATTTGTAATCCTGTCAGCGTTAGTTTTACCCGTTCTTTCTCATTAATATTTTGTATTTCCCATTGAACTAATTCTCAGAATTTTATACTGTTAATATTCGTTGTAATTTTGCATTAATCGTTTTTTCACCCTACCTTTAAAATTTGTCTGTATAACATGTATTTTACTTATTGTAAAATGTCTAATATGTTTAAATAGTTATTAAACTAATTTTGAGAAAAAGGTGTTTTATTTTATTTTATTATTTTTATTACTTTAATATATGTGACATTATTTCTACATGTATGATACGTAGAAAACAATATTCACATTTCGATGTTTAGCCTAACACTTTCCGGAAATCCAACTGATATAACCCATAAAACCTTTCAACATTACACACGCTATTTAAAAGAAATAGTTTTCGTATTACATATTACCTAATATACACTGTTCTATACAGCAATTGTCCTAATCCGCCTTCATTTGCAACCTGGCAACGTTGCACTGCTATTTCCTACACGATCGACACACATCCCTACCTAAAAACAGCTATTCTTGAAGTTAGGAGAACGAGGGATGGGAGTGTGATCTATCACTTCTCTCAATAGAACATTCACTTCTCTTAAGTTCGAGAATCGGGCCCCTGGAGAATAACATTCAAGAGTTTTATGAATATCAAGGAGAAGGAACATAGCTTTCGCTGTGAGAAAACTAATTTTCATTTTATCGAATTAAAACGGGTGACTATGAACAACACATTCATTTGTTCCTTTATATAATTCAAGAAGTTTCTGGACTTGAGAATACTTTAACTGCGGCAATTTCATTGGGAAAGTATGGCACTCGGAGTATGTGAGTTCAAGTGATACCCGCTGCAAAATTTTTGCATGTAGACTTGGTTCATGCAGACTCTACAAAAGCGTTTGATAAAATTGGACACTTATCTTATGACTAGATATGACTATGTTGCTGTAGAGGATGAATTAGAGAGCTGGTTGAGTTAGGTTCATTATAAATCTTCATAAGTTGTTAATCTTTAAATGACATTACATAATAATTTATTTAAATTAACGAACATATATTTGATGTATTTCCACATATCAAAATATTAAAAGAACTCTATTTCTCTATAATAAAGTATATTGTAGAATTGAATTAGAAATGGTTTGACTAAGCAATAACTTTGGACAGGATATTTATGAATGTCAAATTATTTTTCAAATATAAATCAAATTTTATTATATATGTACAATTTCACTTAATAATAATAATAATAATATTTACTCATTTATTTGACCATAAAATGGTATAGAACAAGTCAACACAAATGTAAATAAATAAGAGTAATAGCATCGGGCAATCAATAACTTTTTTAACTCTATTTTGAATTTTTCCAATGCCAGACGTTTTACATTTTTAGAGATCCTGTTGTATGCAGTTATCATCAAATGCTGTGGGCTTGTCTTATAAATCGACAATCTGTATCTGTATTCTATAAAGTATAACAAATACAAGTCGTCCTAACAATAGCCTTGCAGTGCAACAGCTAAACCAAATTTTGAAATTTTTTTCCGGTCAGCACATCTCCATCATATATAAAGGGTGAGTCATTAGTAGCCGCTTCTTCGATTGCTCTTTTGTGTTTTAAATAAAAGAAAAAACAATTAGCGCAAGATCCATGGTTGCTTGTGGCGCATATTATAAAAATACTTTAGCTCTGGCGCACTTCCGGTTTCACCGGAAATGCACGAAACTTAATTTTTTTAAATGACTCACCCTATATATTTTTGGATTAGAAAATTCTGCATCATTTGGTATAGTTGCACTCGACAATATCTCAATAAACTTTGTTTTTTCAAAGCTTACTTCCTGAAATTTTCACATACCGAAAACATATTTTTTTTAAATGGAACGCCCAGTATTTTATTGAGGCATTTTGTTCCTTTTTTTATTCTCTTTCATTTTTGTTAACAATTTCCTATACCTATCTTTTGGAATTTCTGAGATAATCACTATAGGAGTAATTAGCGGTCAATTTAAGAACTACGAGCGCTGTTGTTCTATGCACCAAAATATTCGTTCAACCAATAGAAGGCAGGGATGGCGCCCGACTTCCTTAGTCAATTGTCAAACAAAGTAAATGTTATATCCATCTATCCCAAAAGTAATAATTTTATAGAATGAAGAGCTTCGCATTTCAATTTTTTAATTCCGGCAATATCCAGTTGCGGTATTTTATTTCTAACATTGTTGGTTAACATCGAAATAAAATAAAGGTTATGTTTACTGACATATTTGAAGATGTCTTCAAAAAGTTTTGAAAATCCATTCGTAGATAGCGAAGATACTCTCCTCCATTAACATTTTCATCGAAGAAATAAGGTCCAATTATGTAACTACCCACTATTCCTCCCCACAGTTTTAATGACCAGCGATTTTGAAAGTTTACAGGTGTGATAAAGTGGGGGATTTTATGTGTTATAATAACGAAAATTGTGACGATGAACGTATTCATTTTAATAGAAGGTTTCGTTGGTAAACAACAAAAAATTGAGAATATGCTACGGGTAAATTTCGTATTTCCTAATTATTCTGGATTCTCAAATTTGACTTACATCTAACTGCCGACTAATTTTCGTAGTACTAGTATGGGGGTGTTCAACTACACTCGCAACTACTATAAACGTCTTATCCTCACCAGTTATTGCTTTTTCCGCTCTTTCTTTCATATTCAATGCTTTCTGTTCACTCAAACCGTCCACTTTATATTTTCGAAGGTTTCTGGCTTCGGTTGACTTCTACCAGGTATCGCTGTGCATAAAGTCTGGATGCTAGCAAAGAGTTTCTTTCAGATTCACCCAAAATGTCAATCATATCTATTAACTCTTCATAAGAATAATTCATTTGGATGATAACTAGTAGCGATGCTTTTATAAGTTTGACATAAATGTATACCGACTTTCTTTAACAGTTGACTTAGGCAGTCAGTCGCATTCCAGCCTTTATTGGACCAATATTTGGGTGCAGAGAACAACGCCCGTAGTTCTTTAATTGACCGCTGATTGCTCGTATAGTGATTATCTCAAAAATTAGAAAAGATAGGTATAGGACATTGTTAACAAAAATGAAAGAGAATAAAAAAAGGAACAAAATGACTTAATAAAATACTGGGTGTTCCATTTAAAAAAAATAAGTTTTTGGTATGTGAAAATTTGAGGAAGTAGGCAGGCTTTGAAAAAACAAAGTTTCTTGAGGTATTGTCGTGTGCAACTTTACCAAATTATGCAGAATTTTCTTGGCTACAAGCACCACCAAAATCAATGTTTTTACTTTTAAAAACAATGTGAAAATGATTTTTTTCTGAACGCGTCTTGTGGTCAAATATTTTCAAAAAAAATTAATTACTCAAAAACTGTTGGCTCAATTTTGAAAAAGAAAAAACAGTTGAACAGGCAATTTAAAGCAGTACAAAAAAATTCTAAAATATATAGGGTGAGTCATTTAAAAAAATTAAGTTCCGTGCATTTCCGGTGAAACCGGAAGTGCGCCGGAGCTTCAACTATTTTTACAATATGCGCCACAAGCAACCATGGATCCTCCAGTAATTGCTTTTTCTTTTATTTAAAACACAAAAGGGCAATCGAAGAAGCGGCTACTAATGACTCAGCCTGTATATACTATATTCTTCCTTATACATTTAAGTATTCTCGATTGGATTAAGACATTTATTTTAGAAAATAGATAAATCTATTAACTTTTGAATATTAATCCTTTAAATTTCCAGATTTTTAAATTTGTAGGTCAAACTTTTTTAAACATCAAAATTATTATTTTTGTTTTTTCCTTAACATCAAAACAAATCATATTATCTACTACTAATTTTAAGCTTTTCTAGAGTTGCGCAGTTGATAATCAATCAGTAACAAAATTGATAAGAATACAAATTTTAATCTCATCTGTTGTTATTTTATTTTAACTCCAATAATGTTACATGCTTTAATGCCGTTCCACCGCCCACTAATCTTCATACATAGATTCCAAATCTTCTAACAATTTCCTTCGTAGCAGCATGTGTCAATAGTCTTATCCTCTAAAATTATCAACACTCAATATTCGTCGTAACAATAGCTTAACCAAATTTTGCCACCCTTTTCGAGGCAACAAATCTTCAAATATATACTGTATTCTTCCTCATACATTTAAGTATTTTCGAAAGTTTATAGCATTTATATTAGAAAATAGATAAATACTATTACCTTATGGATATTAATCCTTTAAATTTACAGGAAGTTTAAATTTGTAGGTAGCTTTTCAAACATAAAAGTAGCTTTTTCAAACATTTTTCTTTTATTTTTAACATACAAACAAATCATATTATCTTTCTAGATATATACGAATCAAGTTTTGCTGTCTTTCTTTTATTAACATTGTATTTTAAAAATTATTTTTTTGCCGTTACTAATTGAATTTGCAGAAAACTGGATAAAGTTACATGACAAATTTTTCTCTAAAAGTATTTTTTTTCAAATAAAACACCCTATATATATCGGCTCATTTTTGGATTGCTTACTAAATTTCGCACATAAAACATGTGAGACGTTATTATTATAAAGGTGACGATTACTGAGCTATTGTCGTTTTTTGATATAATTTTGAAAACTATATATTCTTTATTTTAATATGGTCTATATTTGCTGCGAAATTGACAATTGAATGGACGACATTTAATGAGTTGCTTTTCAGTTGTCAAGCCTGATTTTGTATTGAATTTTTCCAAAAATGAGCTTAGAGATATGATTTTTGTATGTATTGGGGTATTGACAAAAAATGGATATATCTTATTTACAATACAATAACATGATTCAAAATATATGTAGAATATGCCACAATAAACAAATTTTAAAATCAAACAAAAAAATTAATAGCTTGAGTTTATTAGGTGTAGAAACAGGACCTGTTACGTGAATGGATTAGTAATTAGTGGAACAGAAATTATAAAATAACAATAAATATGAACATTAAAATAGGTATAAATTAAAAGTGTTCTAACTCACTTTTAAAAGTTTCTGAACATGCTTAAGAAATGATAAATCGACATTAATAAGGCGTTGAGTACTTATATTTATAAATATCTGTCGAATATGTTCCCTCATAACTACTTTTGTGATTACAGGTACACTGTATATTTGCTTTTACGGATCCCCATAAAAAGAAACCAATTTTGTACATACATGGTCTTTAATAATTTTATGCATAGTGAATCCAATTGAGCTTTCCAATTACACCGTCGTCCAAACGTAATCCCAGGTATTTTATAAGCTCTTGGTGTGTCTCTTTCCTTTTCTTAAAGTTGATGGTTTTTGTCTTGTTTACGTTTAATGTTAAACGATTTCCACTAAACTAGTCTTCTATTCATGTTGTAAATTTACACCCTCTACATCGAGCAAATCATGATCTTTGTTTTTTGTTAGAAAAACAGTGTCATCGGCAAACAATACTGTTTGTGAGTGAATATTACTAGGTAAATCGTTTACATATATCAGAAATAATACCGGTCCCAATATAGAACCTTGGGAAACACCGTGTTTAACTACCTGCACTTTACTAAGTTTAGAGTATACCTCGACCTGCTGAACGTTGTCAACCAAATAAGATTCCAGCAAATCCAAGGACTTACCACGGAATCCATAGAACTCCAATTTCTCCAGTAACACACCATGCGACACACAATCGAAGGTCTTGGAGAGATCACAAAACAGTGCGTTTACAGTCTGTAAGTTCTCAAAAGCACCAGTAACATAATTTACAATGTGTAGCATTGCATCCAAGGTAGATACCCCTTTGCGAAAACCATATTGTTCATGCGATAAAATATTATTTTTTTCTAGGTAACTTAGAATTCTATTGAATAAGACCCTTTCAATAAGTTTCCCTAACACTGGTATAATTGCTATTGGTCTATAGTTTTCAGTTTTTCCACGATCACCATCCTTATATATTGGAACAAGCCTCGAATGTTTAAGAGAACCAGGAGTCCTTGCTCAAAACTACTGTTTACTATATATGCCAAAACATCAGCTATCGAGCAAATAATGTCCTTCAGTAAGTATGTTTTCATCCCAAATATATCTTTGCTGTCCTTTGATTTAATAGTATGAGCAGTACTGATTAGTTCATCACTAGTAACAGGAGCAAGAAAAAATGTTGCATCGCTACTCTTCATTTTTGCTTTTAAGTAAGTTCTATACTTCAAATTGGGAATCTTCAACCCCGAAACTAAACGGTCCGCTACAGTAGCAAAATAATTATTTAATACGTCTGGTGAATGAACAAGAAAGTCACACCTACTGGTTTTGCAATTATTTAATTCAATATTTATTATTGACTATGTTTCTTCACATCTATTTTTTGATGTGAGTAGCCTATTTGTGTAGTATTCCTGTCGAGCTTGCAGTAGTAAGTCATGAAATTCATCTCTGAAAGATTTATAGAAAGTCATGTGCTTACCGTTTATCCTAGCTGCATCATAAGCAAGGTCAAGTAGTTCCTTCCTTTTTTGTACACATTCAGTCGTTTTGATCAAATATGATGTAGTTGGTCTATCAAATACCTTTTTCTATAATTGGGAACGAATAATTGTGTATGTTTGCCAGGGTGTCCATTAAATACCTCATTGTCTCATTCGGATCACTTGATGTGTATATACAATGCCAGTTTTGATTTTGCAATGCCGTGATAAATTTCTTCTTATTAAATGAATGTATAAGTTTACAAGATTTTTGGTTAATACAGCTAGCACTGGAAATGCTTATTTGTTGCGCCTCATAATCAGACAAATGCACCTCCTGTACCTTAGCATCAGTGTATTCTAGGTAGTTACTGACAAATATATTATCTGTACAAGCACTCCTTCCCCCCTGATATCTCGTAGGTTCATATATAAGTTGCCTCAATCCAAAGCCATACATTATCTCTAGAAAAATCTTCCGTCTAGTATCATTTAGTTCTAAAAATTTTATATTAAAGTCTCCTAAAATCACAATTTCATTACTTGAATTTAGTTAGTCAAATTTATCCAACATATCAAAAAGATTATTACAAAACACATCAAAATTTCCAGAAGCCGATCGATATACCACCACAACAAAAACACCAAAATTAATAGTTCAATTGGACAAAATTCACAATCCTTTTCCAGACAGAACTCCCCGACATATATTTCTTTACAGTATATATCTTGCTAAAGCGCAATACAAACCCCACCATGACTAGATTTGGTTCTACAGAATGAGGTCACAATTTTGTAATTTATTATTGGAGAGTTTTTTATATTATTTGAATTAAGCCAGTGTTCTCATGCACAAAATATATCAACATTTAATGTTCTTTTTGCAACATATGCTCGACTTGAGCTACCTTGTTAGAGAAGGACTGCACATTTAAATGCATAATATTTAAGAGACAATGTCTATCTATAAAAAATCCTTAGCATCATCCCGCAGGAGACCACATTACCTTCACTCACTATAATGTCCCCTTCTCCCGTATCTCTCACTGAAACTGAATTTTCCGACTGAGGCACATGTCCACACCCATGACCATCCATCTCCTGAGAATACGACGTTGACTCACCGACCATGTCCACATTATTAGTTGTTGCTGAGGTCAGCATATCCGACAGCAATTTACAAACAAAACGTTTTGATTGATATTTCAGATGTATACCATCATTTGCATAATTCCAGTATGTAAATATATTCTTTATACAAAATAGCTTGACATGATTATAGTATATCGCCATATTATAGATTTTGTAATTTACGTGCTCTATCATCCTTTTGACATATTTATTTACACATCGGAATGGTATGGTAACAATAATAACATTTGTATTTTTTGTAATTTCCATTATATTTTTAAATTTGTTAATAATGTTCGTTATATTACAACTATCATAACAATAATTCATATCATTTGTGCCAGCCATTATTATAACAGAATCAGTTTTATTAAGATGATTTATTTGTTCTTTTAGTCTAGAGATTACAGCATCAATTCCCGCATTAGGCGTGATTTCATGTTCAAAACAAAGCAAACAATTTGTTTTCTTTAATTAAAAATTATATAAATATATATGATTACCATTGACATTAAATATTTACGATTTTAAGGAAAACTAATTAGAACAATTCAAGTCGAAGGCTGATAACCTGTAAATATGCATTTCAATGCACGATTACGTAGGCATTGATCCTTTTATTTGATATCCACGACACTTCACTGTGTTGAAACACTACGATAATATTATTGTATTCATATATCTTTCATATCAATATACAATTATTTAATAAAATATACAGTGGATGTCCTGATGTAATAGTTTTTTATCTAAACTAAGAATATTTGACTTGCGGCCATATATAACGCCTAGTGGATATACAACCGAACAATCACATGCTTGTGTTGGGTTACCTCAAACCATTCAAACGACAGCAAGCACGCTACAACTTTCTGTTAAAAAAAATAATGACTGGTTTAATCTCAGTTACCTTTGAATAACGGCGCAGCTGAGACGGTTATTTCCGTTTTATTTTTGTTTATGTTGTGTTTGGTACTAGTGAGCGGTGGTTACGAGAAAGGCTTTAAAATTACAAATACCACGGGTTATTTTACTTTGCACAAATGTTATAAAAACCTAGTGATGAAGTAAAAATTGAAAGTGAATTTGTGTTATAATTTATGGATTTAATAGCTAATAATTCAATTAGGTAGGTTTAATTTTATGTTATTCCATAATTGCATATATGTACAAGCATGCGTTCTGCAACTTTTATTATGGCCTATTGTTCTCTTTAAATTTAAAACATGCGTACCTAGTTTTGTAACGGAAAGTGTGGTAAATTAATAAAGTCCATTTCTAACATTAGTCACTACTTTTAAATTAAAATAATAAAGAATTAGTGGCAATGTAGATACGTTCTTATTTTAATACTTTTTACTTTTAAAATAACATGATACTAGGTTTCATTTAGAGAGCAATCTTTTTCTAGAGCGCGGTTTTACAGCAAACAGTCATAATGGCACATTTACATTTTTTTCACAATAAGAAGTAATCCTGTATATTTTAATACATATGTACGTGTTTCCTCATAATACCTACGAACTGATTTATTGGTAATACTCTAAATTACGTAGGTACTAGAAATTGAAATACATACATACCTATCTCCGAAGTACCTAGGTACATACCTATGTTTTATTTTTGATTATAAAAACATGTGTATAAGTGTATGAATAATTAGTTATTACATAAATACAGAATATGTTTATGTGATAGGTATTACTTTCACAGTAAATATTCTGGGCACTACAAATAGAATTCAATCTCAATTTTGAATTTGTTCTGTTCTAACTGTAAAAAGTAAACAAGACAACAAATAATTTGCAGGTTAAAGAAGGAGGATTTTTTACATTCTAGAAATATTTTTATTTTTCCGTTTCTTAACAATTCAAACGTCTCATTTTTGTTTATCTAGTTGGAGCAATGCAAACCAAAAAATGTCGGACTTTCATACAGTTTTTTGTATATAAATTTTAGCTGATCACAATTGATTAGCGGTTAATGCGTGAAAATGCAATAAATCTAAAACATATCACACCATGTAGTATAACACTGCAATAATGCATATCCAATTAGAAATATATTTACACAGAGTTATTCATTATTATTAAGTGAAACTATAAATTTAAAAGTTCTTAGTTTAAAAATTTTCCGTCTAAACATTTCCTTATGAAATTGATTTGTTACGAAGTATGATAGGTACTAAAAGCGTTCTTTTATTCACACATAACTTGTGCCAAATTACATAACTGTATTCATATCTACTATATTGCTTTAGAAACGGCAAAAATGATACTATCTAGAAAGTTGACTGATGCACAACAATAGAATAACATATACATACTCAAAAAGGATTTTGTTGGGTGGTTTTCAAATTACAGTTCAATGAATCAGTCTGGTTTCAGACCCATGCACAGTTGTGCGACGGCCCTGGCGAAGGTGACTGATGATGTCATCTCTAATCTGGATATTGGTAATGTGTTGGTTTTGGTATTACTGGATTACAGTAAGGCCTTCGATACCATAAACCATGAGCTGCTTCTTGCAGTTTTGCGTTTCGTGGGCTTCGATGATGTTGCTATTGGGTTCTTCGCTAGCTATCTTCGGGATCGGCGTCAAAGAGTTTCCTTGAATGGAAAGTGCTCTAGTGATCTTCCGGTGGTTAGTGGAGTGCCTCAGGGCTCAGTATTGGGCCCTCTTCTATTTACTATATACACTTGCAGACTTCCGATATCTTTGCGTGTCTGTGAGTTTCATATGTATGCCGATGATACGCAGGTCTACCATTCATTCAGTGCTGTGGACGTATCGCGAGCTGTCAATAACATGAATGAGGACTTGAATGCTCTATGTGAGGTTTCGGCGAAGCATTCTCTGTTCTTGAACCCGGCCAAGTCTTGTGTGCTGGTTTTCGGTTGCAGGTCACAGGCATTATTGGAGTCCATTACTGTATCGGCTAATGGCATAACATTGCCGATAGTAAATGAGGCTAAAAACCTAGGGGTGATATTAGACACGTCTCTACGATTTAAATCGCATATCTCTCAATGCATCAAGCGTTGTTATTCAGCTCTTAAGCTACTCTATCCGCATAGATCGTACTTAACTGTGGAGACTAAGAAGTTGCTGTGCGATTCCCTGGTGTTGTCACATTTTCAATTCTGCTCTCCTGTAATAGCACCTTGCCTTGATTGCTCTGATAGAAGACGGGTCCAGCTGGTGCAGAATTCGTGTCTTCGCTTCATGTATGGAATCCGTAAGTTTGACCATATTTCGCACAAGCTGCATGATGCTGGTTGGCTTAGTATGGGGAATAGGGCACGGTTGCAGTCTACTGTATTTTTTCTTAAAATCATAAAATCTGGTTGTCCGCCCTATTTGACAGCAAAAATTAGATTTCGGGCTGATGTGCATAATGTGAACATCCGTACGAGAGGCTTAATTTCCCCGCCATTTCACAAAACAACTCTATATGAGCGTGGCTTCTCGTACTGTGTTTACGTTTGCTATAACTCATTGCCCGATGATCTCAGAAGCATGAGCCTTCCTGTACTTAAATATAATTTGAAAACAATTTTGCTTCGGGAGCGGGCGCCGTTGGCGTGAGCAAGTGATGGCTATGGAAGTCTTTGGCACCATTTCTGAATGAACTTTGCCGAGTATGTGTGCATTGCGTATTTTGAGCCTTGGCCGCGTCTGTCATCTGTCATCTGTAAACTGCTATGCTTAGTTAAGTCACAGGGCTGAGAGGAAGACCAGTCTTCGACTGATTCTTAGTCCTTTTACCTTCAATTTAAATTTGCTGCAATACTGGTTACATGTATATTAATATATCTTTATTATGTATATAAAAAAAACATTGAATTGAGTTTTTCAATGTTTGTTGTTCTCTTTTGCTCTTTTCAGTATTTCTTATGTGTTACTATAATTTGTAATTCAGTTCTTTACAATGTACTTATTTTTTTTTCTTTGTTGTTGTTGGTAATAAACTATTATTATTATTATTATTATTATTATTAATATTATTATTATATTTGTAATCCTGGAGAAGTCTGTTGTTAACGTAAATACAGACTATCTTGGATAACATTTCGATTTATAATAATAACTCACATTCTCATGCTGTGTTCTCAAAACATTGTACGTTTATATTGACTCGTTCTATGACAAACATGAAGTTATTTATTTCAGAACTACTGTTGTACAATTGCGTATTCAAGTAATCGAACCCAACTGCTACAAACAGCGCCTCAACATCCATATCAGAAATGTTTTTTACCCATGTAAATTCCGGATATGTAGACTTAAACATCAGCATTCTTCTAGGGATGAAACCAAGTTTAGACGTACATTGGTGGTAAACAACGGTCAAATATTCCATGTACTGCAGAGCTATCTCTATTACGGCAATTTTTCTTGGTGACCACTTTGAACGCGGACACGATTCAATTTATAAGTACCTACTAGAACCTATCTCAACGTAGTGTTAATGATGTGGACTTCTCCATGACGGTCAATATCATAATAAGAAAGAAACCAATCTACACTACTTAAAATAACACGTTTTCTATTCTATGACATTTCATAGACTAAAATGCAGTTGCCTCATGAACTATCCTAGTACTCGCCCTTTAGTAACTGTACAACTTTTCTGTTGCACCATGTACAACTGTTGTGTTGTTCACATTATTTTGTAATAGCGTCTTGATGTTATCTCAAAATCTTAAGCATTTGAAATTTGAATTTGTAGATTTTGTGTAGTAATTTGGACAGGCTACAAAATATGACGCAAAATATTCATTCAGTCATTTTTTGCCTTACTATGGTAAGTTGGGATAACGCTGATGATTTCCAAAAGATTGCAATGGTTAATTCATTGCAGCTTCATTAGATTTTTGTCGTCTCGGACAGTTCGCCGCCATCGTTTTGATGCGGACCGTTTTGCTGCAGGGACAGCTTGCTGCATGGCGATTTAAATTAAAAAAAATGAAGTGTGCCCACCACACGACTTTCTTATACGTATGAGCGTTCCAAATTATAGAATTTTATGAATTTTTTTATACAAAAATTATTCAAAATCCTATTCTAAGTATACTACGTATAAGAAAGTAAAACGAAAAACATTGAGTTGTATATAACTGTAAACCTGAGAAGTTTAATTGAACTGAAACTTATTTGTGCAAGAAAAGTAGCACAAAATTATGATTTTATATCTACCAAATTCACATACATCTGAAAAGTAGTTATTTCCGAAGTTAAAAATGTTCCACTGCATAAGAGATTTTCATCGGGTAAAGAAGTACGAATCGCGGTAAAGACATTACTTCAAAATATTTTTTCATGACTGTAGTACACGGCTTGACAAATAATACATTTTTACAATGTTAAGCCAACTAGTTAGTCATCATCTCACCTTCATTTAATAGCAATATATATGGTATATATATTCAAACAACAGAGTTTATAATAAAACGGTCCCAAGACTTGTCAGACTTTCAAAATTAGAAACACGTTGTATCACTGAAATTACAGCTTCATGAAAAGTATGTCATTTATTTCTATTTGAAATTTTGAGTGAACTCGGTTGAAGTGATTTTTAGTGGATTATTTTTGGTGGCCTGGTCTATATGAAACTGTGTGATGGTGATACAATTAAAATGTGTATATATTTTGCATCCACATACTCTATGCGAAATAACGAAGAAGTGTATGAAACTAGTGTTAATATCGAAAAATATATGTAGTTTCATACATATGTAGATATGAACATATTTAATTAACTAACTATTGTTTTAAAGACCTAGTTAATAATTATGTTAATAGTGCGGGTGCTAAACTCACCCGATTAACCATACAGTAAGTAATGCAATGTTGAAAAGAGTAGGATTTTCACTATAAATTGTTTTTATATAAGCTTACATTTTTAATTTAATTATGATTATGGCCCGATAAAGAGAAATTGTTTTTTAAGTTTAAATGTTGTCACAAGAGATTTTAGATTCATTAGTCTTTCCAAACAATTAGTTTTTAAATAAAGATTTGCATATTTATTAAATTTCTACTCCCACACTACATTACAGCCTAAGAGAAATTAGCAATTTATTACTCACTAATTGTTTTCTTAATTATGTATCTCGATTAAATAAGTAGTTCCTCTTGTATGTATGTGGGTTTGGGACTTTCGTGTGGGCTATTTACATATAGTAGCAGTAACTGAAGTAGGAATTTAAATATTTTGCGCACTCCAAAATTACACAATAGATACAGAAGTTTGCAATTATTAGTAACGCACAAGTATCTGCTAAGAGGTCGAGTGGTTGGTTACTTCGTGTTTTAAACTAAATGTTCACCTTGAAGGTATTTTATAAAAGATCGCATATTTGTGTTGGCGTGACTGTTATTAATACCACAATTAATTTGGAATGCATATTTTACATATTATGCAGTAAGCATGTATGAAACTTGTGCCTCAGGAATAGTTCTAATTATGGTTACTTATCAACATGTCTCAATACTATACTTATTATTGAGAAATGTTTAGTACACACAGGAGTTTATATTAATGACTGAATTATCTTTTTAAAACATGAGATGTCAAAACTTTCGTAATTCTTAATTATTATTCATCCTGAATATTATAAATTGGTATGATAGGCCATGTGTGGGTGGATAATTCAAGAAAGAAGGTATTAAAAGGTCCAAAATTCCCACAGATTCTTTATTTTAAATGGTGTTCGGCTGCCGGTTTCGTGAGTTTAAGAAAGGATTCACATCTTCAGGCCCAGAATCCTACATAACAAATCGTTCCTCCTGCACCAGCAACAACACCCGTGCTCCCTCGTATTCTCCAAACAAAAAGTATAGAGAAACCGAGCGTTTCAAAAACATTAAAGCAAAACTTCGAACTCCTTTATGTGTGTCAGAATTGAATTAATTACTGAATTAAAGTAAGTGTAATAACTTGTTATACTTAACAAATTTTTTTATTAAAAAAGAAGAACGGACAACACATTAAAATCTTGTAAATAGGACAAAACCAACAGACGGTCAAACACAAAGTCGTTAATTTTATTAAAAGATACCTTCTTTCTTGAATATTATAAACTGTAAATGTGGAACATTTACGTGTATGGTAACTATTATTACTGTAAATCATGATCATATTGCACGCTATATGGATATAATGCTGTTGAGGCTTTAGAGCTATGGGTGTGTTTTTGCTTCTTTGACAATTTTTTGCTATAGTATCCGATAATTGACTGCCTCTTTCTTCATTTTAGTATGTGTTTTTCTTTATCTCTGCAATATCGTCTTATTAATCGCTTCATGAGGTCTGTCATTCATTCTCGTATACCGTAGTCGTAAAATTTTAATTTCGGTTTATATATCTATCCCATGATGACCTTATAATATGCAGCGTGCCTGCTTGCTAACAGTGGTGGGAGAGCAACGCAGTGTCGGGGGACCCTCACGCCTTACACTTCACAGGAAACGTTTGTCGAGTGTATTGTCTTGGCAGCCTCGCTTATGTTTATCTTTAGTTTATTTCGTCGCGCTGTTTTCCTCTTTCTACTTTCGTATCAGAAATTAAAATATGTCGACTACGGTACCTATATGGAGTTCCAGTTCACTATTATTTTATCGTCTAATCTTCATATTCTGGATATTACTGATCTAGGCTTTTCTCTTGTGACAGAAACACATTATAATATTTAGTATTACATATTTTATTTACACAGAGCGGATTATTTACTTGTTTATAGAAAATTAAATCATCTGTTTTTCTTTTCGGACAATATATGTATTCGTTTGTTTCTTAAAGGTACCGCTCCACTTGAGTGTAAAACTCTCGAGAGTAACTCTCGCTAGTGGATAATAAGATAAGACATTTTGCAAATGATCATACGTATGCGACTTGTCTGCGAGTAAATATCGAGAATGATAGCGTTAGACTATCGAGAGGCGAAATGTACAGACTTGCTCTCAGTTGGACACGATATTATTTTGTATCAATGCACTCTCCGACAGTCTCTCTCAGAATTCGAAGTAGTTTCGTATTAAAGGTAAGCGTCCACATGAGATTAAAACTCTCGCGAGGAGCTCTCGATAGTAATGTCGCAAGTGGACACACCCCTGAGAGCTACTCTCGGCGAGTTCTCGCGCTGCTATCAGATAGCGACACTGTCGCAACTTGCTAGCAAGTGGACAGATCAAAAGTGTGGAAATTTCCACTGTCTGATAGTTGACTCGCAATAGTTCAACAAGTTGGTATTATGAGAGTGCTCTCCACAGAAGTTGAAATGGCGCCTTTTATTTGGTCAAAAGAAAATACAGAAGAATTAATTCTAGCGTACGAAGAAAACTATATTCTATGGGATACCAAAAATAAAGAATATCGCAATCGCGAAAAGAAAAATAAAATATTGCAGGAGATTTCCATCAAATTTAGTTGTACGTCCGAAGAAGTACAACGAAAACTGCATAACTTGAGAAACCAGGTAATAATATATTAATACCGTAGTTACCAAAAAAATATTTTTACGGTGTTTGCAAATTTTAGGTCTCCCAGGAGCTGAAAAAAATTAAGAAAAAGTGTAGCGGCGATGGCACTGACGACAACTACATCAGTAACTGGCCATATTTCAAATCCCTACAATTCTTGGTACCAGTGTTGACAGTGAACCAAACGCTATCGTCAATGACAACGACAACACTAGCCTCTCTAGACACCCAACTAACAGAACCAATAATTAATGAGGTAGGTATCAAATGAAAATAAAATGTATGTTTGTATTTAGGTTTATTATTCAACACAACTTTATAAAGTCATTAATATTGTGGACGTTATATGTATCTATACTGCCACGCAATTTCACCTTGGGCTGACATAAAATACTCTTTAAATTCTTCTCTAACTTGCTTTTGTGAGTTTGTATAATTACGCCTGCTACCTGTCTGCAATGGTAAATATGAATTTTCTGACAACGAATCGTCTCTCCAACTTCCTGGTATTATTTCATGTGTTTCTGGATCTTCCATGTCAATCAAACCTTGGTGAATATAGTTTCCTCGCAAACCGTTTGAAGATAAATAATTGTGAAGCGCACATATTGCAAGAACAATGTTTGTTACCTTGTTGGGGTTTAGATTGATAGGTCCTCGAAGAACACGAAATTTGTTTGCAATAATACCAAATGCATTTTCCACAATTCGGCGGGCCCTTGATAACCTGTAGTTGAATATTCGATTTGGTGCAGGTTGGTCACGGAATGGATATGGTTTTAAAATATATGATTTCATCGCAAACGCGTCATCAGCGACAAAACAGTATGGCACGACCATTTCTCTATTAGGCAGAGGTGCAGGTTCTGGTAAATGTAGAGTGCCCCCTTCCAGTCCATCACTCAAAGAACAATTTTGAAAAACACCTCCATCAGATATCCTTCCATTACATCCAACATCAATATACGTGAACTTGTAATTTGCATCCACGACTCCTAACAAAACGATGCTATACGTCCCCTTATAATTATAATAGTGACTTCCACTATTAGGTGGTGCTTGCATTACTATATGTTTGCCGTCTATGGCACCTAAGCAATGAGGAAAATTCCATCGCAGTTTAAAAGCTTCAGCTAAGCTTAACCATTGCTCCGTGGTGTTTGGAAACTTGAACAAATAATGTACCCGATATATAAATTTTAAAAATGTTATGCAACCAAATAAATTACAAGATTAAAGTAAATAGGATTATATAAAATACGATTTTTTTGCCATTGCAGGTTGAAACAGAGTTGAAAGAACAAACTCCTAACACAGCAACATCGTTAATTATTGATAAAGAGAATGAGATAGTAGATGCAGAACCCAAAAGAAAAAGGAAGCGCCCATTAACTAAGAGGACATATGAAGATGATGAGGACGATAAAGTTTACAAGAAAGCATTGGAAACTCTGCGAAGAGAACCAGATGCAGATGATCGGTTCGGGGAGTATGTTGCTATGGAGCTGAAAGGTTTACGATCTGCCTACAATAAACACAGAATGAAAAGTGAAATTCGAAAAATAGTCGCTCGCATTGTTGACGAAGATGATATGCACTATTTTTCCAATTCTTCATCAACTACAACTCCGACTCCATCTCCTGGATTTTGGATTCAACCAGTTGACGCATTATGTAAACCTCTATCTCCTGTGACACAACAGCTTCAGTCAGATGCAGGCGAATCATCTCAACCATGTCATGATTTGCTTTTTTAAATAAAAAAAATCATGAATTAAATGATGTTTTAAAATTGTTACCTTTAAATATGTGTCCTTAAGAACGTTGTATATAGCAGGGGTGACCTCGTTCACTATCCTCCCAATTGTGCATACGGGTATCCGAAATAAATATTGGAGACTGCTATATGAATCACCTACATATTCAAAAATATTAATGACGTTTTCCGAATATTTAAATATGTAGAAAAATAGATACACAAAAAAATGGAGATACACTGTTCATAAATGATAATAATAAACAGTAAAAGCAATCACACTAAAATTAATTTCAAAGAGCCTACTTTTTTATTGGAAGTTAAAAACATTATTTTGCATTGAAAATGTGGACTAACCTGATGCTAAAAACCTCAACGTTAACATCACGCGTTCGTAGACAGAAATTGCCTCTCGCATTTTCGTATTCTTTTTCGCAATCCTCGGTCCAGTTAAGTCTATTATATATTGCACTTGTACTGCACTCATACGAACAAAATTGCGAAATTGCTGTGCATCTTCTATTTCAAGTTCTCTTGTTAGTGAGAAGCATGCTCCCAGCTCCGAACGTCGAATAATCCATGGTTTAACCCAGCAGCTTCTTCTAGTTCGTTGTTTTGTTTTTCGTTTTTGCAATATTCTGTACAGAACAATCGCAGCAGCCATTTGCGCATTCATTTTTCACAAATCACTACCTGATAATCTTGAGAGTTCAAAATCTTTTATTCTAGTGGACACGACCCTGAGAGCAGTATCAGTTGTTCAGCTCTCAGCAAACTCTCCGAACACTGATAGCTGAGAGTTGAGAGCAAAAATTTTGAAATTTACTCTCAAGTGGACTTGCATTTGAGAGTAACTATCGAGAGTAACTCGCGGATTTGATCTCATGTGGACACTTACCTTTAAGGTACCGCTCCATTTGAGAGTAAAACTCTCGAGAGTAACTCTCGCTAGTGGATAATAAGACATTTCGCAAATGGACATACGTATGCGACTTGTCTGCGAGTAAATATCGAGAGTGATAGCGTTAGACTATCGAGAGGCGACATGTACAGACTTGCTCTCAGTTGGACACGATATTATTTTGTGTCAATGCACTCTCCGACAGTCTCTCTCAGAATTCGAAATAGTTTCGTATTGTGATAGTTCTCGCGGAAAGTTGTGTAGCAATTAGCAATGGCACAGAAAAAGAATTGTGAATAATACCTGTTTTGACAGTGAATAAAACAGAATCAACAATGAGTACTACGACAATACATTCATCACAGGAATCGATTGATATTTTTGCAGGAACAGCTGTTGATGAGGTGAGTAAAACTCATTACTTTTAATAAGTTTAATTTTACTGTCTTCTTTAAAATTTATACATTTCAAAATATTTGTTTATTATTTCTATATTAATAATCCTTCAATCTGAAAGTTATATTTTCTTATATTGCCAAAACACTTCTCCACTGGGAGTCATACAATATTCTTTGAATCCATCTCTTACGAGTTTCTGAGAAACTGTGTAATTGTTTCGCGTTCCTCTCTCTAACGGCAAATATGAATTTGTGGGTGTTGCTTCGTCTCTCCAATTTCCTGGTGGAACTTCGCGTGTTTCTGAGTCTTCTGTATCAAGTAATCCTTGATGAAAGTAATTCATTCTTGAATCTTCTTCTGTTAACAAGAAATTGTGAAGTGCACATGTAGCCAACACAATGTGTACCACTTTATGCGGATCGAGAAGGATGGGCTTTCGAAGAACACGAAATTTGTTGGCAAGAATACCAAATACATTTTCTATAATATGACGAGCTCTGCTCAATCTATAGTTAAATACTCGGTTTGCTGCAGGTAGCCCATGAAACGGGTAAGGTTTTAGTATATAGGATTTCATTGCAAATGCGTCGTCAGCAATAAAACAATATGGTACAGGCATGTCTCTATTTGGAAGAGGCTCAGGTAAAGGCAAATATAAAGAACCTTTCTCTAGTCCATCACTTAGCGAACAGTTTTGGAAAACTCCACCATCAGAAATTCGTCCGTTACATCCAACATCAACATAGATAAATTTATATTGTTCGTCCCCAACAACCAACAAAACAATACTGTTAGTACCTTTGTAATTGTAATAGTGACTTCCACTGTTGTATGGAGCTTGAATTACAATGTGTTTTCCATCTATCGCCCCTAGACAGTGAGGAAAATTCCAACGCATATTAAACGGATTGACAATATTTAGCCACTCGTTTGTGCTGTTTGGAAACTGAAACAAAAATAGAAACGTTTTATAACTGCGTAGTTTGGAGTGATTAACAATTTTTATATTTTTTAGGTTCATTTACAGTTGGATGAGTCCGAAGGCAATACATTCACAGAGAATACCGAACAAGGGAATGATCAATATAGGGAGACAAAAGAAAAGACGAAGCAAACTGTAAAGAAAAGAAAACGGGATGATACAATTGATGATAAGCTCTTCAAGTGTGCACTGGAGACCCTCCAAAAACCTATGGATGACGACGATCGTTTTGGACAGTACGTTGCGTTGGAGCTCAGAGGTTTGCGCAGCAAGCACCTCAAGAGGCGGCTTAAAAGTGAGATTAGAAGGGCTATCGTTCGTATTGTCGATGAGGATGATATGTACGGTGCTTCGTCATCCACCATATCTACACCCATGCTATCTCCTGTAGATATACAGGAGGCCATTGAACCTAGCCTAAATCCCACGCACCAAACCTGTTCTGAATACTACAACAACATATACATAAATATTTAATTTTAAGTTTATACCTATATTATTTGAAATATTTCTGTTATGTATTAAGTAATATAATAAATGGGTTTTTTGAAAATATGTTTACTTTACCTGCATGTACTTGTCCTTAAGGGCTATATAGATTGCAGGAGCCACTTCTTTCACAATTCTGCTAATCGTACACACTGGTATACGAAATAAATATTGAAGACTGCTGTATGAGTCTCCTAAAAATTAAATATTACTAACCTATTGTCAACTTATTGGTAATTTATGCTACATAGACATTACACATACCTGACGCTAAAAATCTCAGTGTCACCATAACACGTTCGTTAACAGGAATTGCTTCCCGCATTCTAGTGTTTCTTTTTGCAATTTTTGGTCCGATTAGTTCTATTATATACTGAACTTGTATTGCATTCATTCGAACAAAATTTCGAAATTGCTGGGCATCTTCAATTTGTTGCTCCTTTACTAGAGTGGTACAGGCACCTAATTCTGTCCTACGTCGAATCCATGGTCTAATCCAACATTTTTTTTTCTTTCTTTCCTCTCTTCTTTTTAATAAGAGTTTTGCAACAATCACAGCGGCAAGCTTTTGGACATCCATTCTTTCATAACTCGCAAACGTAACTCTCAAAATTATTAAAAACGCCATAGTGGACATGGTTCTGAGAGTATTTGCGTTACATACTCTCCGTACACTTTTCTACTATCTCGCCGAGAGTTGCTGAGAGCGAAAATTCACAAAAGTTACTCTCATATGGACATATTTCTAAAAGTTATTGAGAGAAACCATCGAGAGTAACTCGTGGAAGTCACTCTCTAGTGGACCGGCACCTTAGACTTGCTTCAAAGCATTTCTACATAGTTTGCTAAAACTTATTTTGTCCTAGGATATTTATTTTACATGTCACATGACGTGTAGCTAATATCAAAACTATTCTAAATAATGCAATGCAGCATTTTTTTTTAGGTTCATTTTGTTTAATTTACATACAGTATAATTTAGCTCGACAGCATCCAGAAATATAATCAACTATTAATATTATTAAAAATAATTATTTATCAATAAATTTGTGAAATATAATTACAAATGCTATGTGCTAATTATATTAATTTTAGTAAATTTAAAATATGTATTTATTAATTTAACAGGGTATACATATTTTATGCCTTCATCATTTATATTGTTTAAAATAATTAAGCCATCTACTTGTTATTGTCGACTAAATAAACTTGAATAGTTATATGAATTACAATATGATTAATTAGTTCTAGCGTATTGGAACTATTTTGAAATGTAGGTTTATTAATAAAACCACGTCAATATTAAACGCATATATAGGTACGTGAGTGTCCTGGTATATTTTATTACAAACACAATTACAAAAAAAGTTATCAACCTATACGATACAAAACACAATGAGGTTTCTATCGATACATCAAAGAGAAGTAATTCACCCATAAAGTATGTTGATATAAAAATTTAATTATTCCCATTCTGGATAAGCATGAAATACAATTTTATCTAAATTTCTTTTTGTATTTAGACACTCAAATTTATTTGTTTGTAAACTTCCAAACTAGGTCCTGAAACTAATTTTATTAAAAGATAATCACCTATTTACATTTAAATAAAAAGTATAGTGACAAGAACATGGTTCAAAATGTAGAATTATTTTTCCTAGAACAAATACTATTTTATTCAAGTAATATCCTGAACTTATTTTGGAGTATTATTAATATTTGAACACTGTTAGTCAATATTTACCGTACAAATTTCGGTTGCTACTTTATGAAAAAATGTGGCAATGTAATACATCTGCTTCTTTAGTTTTAATTGGACAAATAAGTGTTGGTGGGTTATTTGTAATTCACATCGACAAGCCTAAGATAATAAGAACTTTGTCCAATTGTATAAAGGTCAATTTCTACATGTAAGAATAGCAAATCGACCAATTATAATCTTTTAGTAGTCATTGTTACATGCCAATTGGGCAAGCCTTTTTATATTTATCTTGATGCTTGCTCTTCTACTTCGAGGATGTATTGATGAGAGAGCTGGATTATGGAAAGTATATAAAATATTTTATCGACGACTAAACAATAAAGCAGGTATCACTACTGGTTAATAATAACACTCATAATACCCGGGGGGGATAATGAAATGCGACCGGGGAATAATGAGGCATAATGTTACCATTATTCCCTGATTTCCGCCAATAAGAACATAACGTTCCCAACATTGTCGTAGTAACGATCGACAACTCCGGCCATTTTACTAAATGTCTAACCGTCAAACGTCATATTGATATAGTAATTTGACATTTTCGTTTAATTATTTTGATCTTTTTTAGTAATCTTCAGTTAGTCGTAGATAAAGTAGTGTATACTAACTCGCAATAATGACTATTATTCCCTCGAACCGAGTTACTCCCTCGCCGCTTCACCATTCGATTACACCCATTGGTGTTATCGAATGGTTTTAAGATTTCCAATTTTATTGAGTGATTTTTCGCTGCTCTCAGATGGCAGTCTCGAGATCATATACTTTATAACTGTTGTACTAAATGTTTGCAAAAGTGTCTCCTCTTGTTTTGATATAAAAATATCATATTAGTTTCCGTCAAAGAGGTATGAGGCAAATAGGTACTGAAGGAAATATGAGCAATCTGAAGTTATGTTAATTGGAAAGCAAAATTGAGTTATATCGTGGCTTGGACGTACTTGTATATATGTATATATGTATAATTTAAAAGTAAACATTAGTAGAAAAGCGACATTTTTCTCTTCATTAAAGTAACGTTTATAGAAGTAAATTCTTATATTATTATGTATGATAAAATATGGGAACTTTATGGCAATACTATGTTCTTTTTACATGAAAATCTTATTTTTGGTTGGAAATATAAGGAGCAAATTTCTTTTTAATTCTGTTTATAAAGTAAAATTCCCGTCGTGAGTATGATGCACATCTCTAAGAAAATCTTCAATTGTGTTCCCAAAATCTGTTTATACTCTTTGCAAAATCTTATCATTGAAACAGTCGCACTGCTTGTCAAATATCTGCTTTTAGGTCGTCCGCTGTGGATGGCTTGCTTGTTGACATACATTCCTGATTTTAAATAGCCGTAGGAAAATGCCACACAAACGTGGAACGAACAGACCAAGAAGAATTATCATTTCTAAAGATGATTGCACCATGTTCTCCTCTAGAATATAGAAGCAAAACCCTAACACTGCGCATAGACAGTTATATTCAGCCACTCCAGAAACGGGATCTTTTATGGATGAAGAGCAAGACTGTTTCGCAATATATTTCAAACTTATTTACCATTTATTGGTAATTATGTTGCATGGCAATGATGTGAACGTTCAGGACTATTATCTATACCATATATTGTAGAACATTTTTCTTGCTTATTAATTTTATTGTTTACTATGTGGTATAAGGAAGTATTGTGAACACAAAAATTTTCGACTTCGAGATTTTTGCAGACGTCCACGTTTTGAAGTCCATTGATACCAAAAAAAGTGGTTCAAAAAAAGTCTCTCTCTGTGTGTGTATGTGTGTGTGACCACGATAGTGGTCAAACCGCTACAGCTATCAATTCCAAATTTGGCATTTTCGAGTATAATCTCCTTTTTGAGAGACGATTAGATTTTCAGTAAAATCGGCAGACCGGAAATAGTAGTTTACGTCAGTGAAAACATCGAATTTTGTCAATATTTCCTAAACTATTAAACACATTTATAAGCAATTCATATGTACTCAAAATTGAATTAGAAAAGAATTTTATTATGAAAGTTTTTTGAAATTCCTACCGGTAGTAGGTCGTTTACTCTTACGAAAATCAGTTCTTTGCGGATTCTTCTCAAGTCATGCTTTTTAAACAGGTAATAGAATTTTTTTGTAATTTTTATATAAAAAAATTCTTAAAATTTGGCTTATTTTTTTACGAAGATAAAACTGCTACAATTTAGAACGATTATGTATAATTTGAATCGCTCATACGTATAAGAAAGTCGTGTGGTGGTCACACTTATTTTTTTTCATAAGAGAGATATTTTATCAGTAAAGTAAACAAATAAATAGGATATGAAATACTTGAATGTGTAACGTACATTAACGGATAATTATTATCCGTTAATGTACGTTACACATTCAAGTATTTCATATCCTATTTATTTGTGATATGGCGGTGCCACCTATTGGCCTTATATACAGAGATACACATTTAGCGTACAGGTTTTGTCTTTAGCACAGTGTGCAAGATGAAACTGTCGTGTTCGGTGTCGCGCTTGGATGGTAGATGTCGCTGAGATATTCTCATAGGCACTTCTGCGATTCAACGGACATAAGACACGGTCTTAGTTGTGGATCATTACCAGCAGCACCACGTACACTGAAGAGGCCTCAAAGGCCGAAACACCGGTGTCTGTGCGTTCGCTGTTGGTAATGACACCTAAGTGTATGCTGTGTATCTCTACACGTACATATATTCATATACGTTTACGTATAAATGGATATATGTATATTTGTGATAATTAAAGTAAACAAGCTGTGAATCATGTTTCTGAAGAGGTAACTGACATATTAAAAAATGAAGCCAACAAAATGTGAATAAACAATGGAGGAAATACTTAAACTGAGGATTCAACTATGTAGAACACAGAAAACTGCAAGTTACGGGTACAAATTCTAAAAACGCAGAAATAATCAAAACGTGGTTCGACAGATGGCGAGATACTTCCGAATGTTATGATAACGGCCGCGACAAAACATGAATGAAAAATGTAAATATTAGAAAAATTGACAACTGTTGAGTCTTCCTGTTTTGAAAGACTTGAATCGTTATTCTTTTAGTTGAATCTTCTTGGTTTAGAAGCAGGAAGAATAACTTCGCACTGAATTTACGTTATACGTGGTTATTCATAAATGAAATAACACTACACTGTTATATACACCTTTATTTACAATTAGATAAAATAACAATGCAAACAAATGTAGGTTTCTTGCATTGGGCAAGTTGAACCGTACATGATAGCTAACTGCTAACAGGTTGAGTTTCGTTGGTAAACTGATTTCAATTTTGTTTTACAAACAAATTCAGTATTTAGAGTGGTGTAGTAAGTTTACAAAACTGTACCTCCTCTATTGTTGTCTGGAAAACCCGAACATTAATGGGTTGTAAGTTTCATTAAAGGTTCTCGGAAGGAGCAAATAGCAATGCAATTATCTAATATAAATATATGAGCCCTGCTGTGGCGTTTACGGGTTTCTTCAACTACAGAATTTCTATAATTCTGAAATCCGGCTAATGTTTATGAATTTTTAAGTACTACAACGGCATGATGTTAATAAAAGCAAGAAAATAAATAGTGATTTAGACAAAGCATTTACCGATTTTCTAGAACGAACAATAGACAAGTTTCTGAGAAAGAGATTACATTAGGAGACTGATGTCCCTCTTGGTCTTTCCAGATTTAATTTTAAATATACATTATTTTACGATTATGAAGTAATAAAATGACTGTAAGCACTTATACAGAGAAATATACATGTTCTAATTAATTGTGCCTTTGTAAAATAAAGCAAATTGACATTAAAACTAAACATATATACGTTTTACATAGAACATAAAATATTACTTTATGAAAACGAATAAAAGAAAAATGATAATGATAAACGTTCTTAAGAACAAGAAAAATAATAAACTACGCGTAAGTTTTAGTAAATACTGAAAATTCAACCTAATTGGAACAAACAAAAATTAATTAGATCTACAATATTCGAGATCAAAGATAATACGAAGGGTTTTTAGTTAGTTACCATTCCTAGAAACAAGACATTATTAACGGGACAGTATTGAATTCACAATTGATAGCAGGAAAGAATACACTTATATATGCGTTACGAGACTAGATAAAAATATAACTATTGATAATACTCTGGTTTATTTAAAGCTAAAAGAATCTGGCCTACTTGGGCATACGTAAGTCATTTTTTATGGAAGCTGAAACCTCGACTAGAGGCAGTCCAGTTCGAAATCTCTCACCTTAATATGCAAATGTGTTTAACATATCTCTAAATTATCTTTGTATCGACTTGGCTCTATTTAACAACTGTAAAATTATTTTTATCACACTTTGAGATAATGCTCTTACTTGATTCAGTATTTATTTATGAAACAGACAGCAAACGGTTGCGCTCACTAAGTACCACAAGGCAGTATCCCAGGACTTTTGCTGTTCTTAAATGATTTCAATGACAGCTATCCTCTAAATTGTGCTTACAGTTCAAGTTCTTTTATTATGAATTATGCAAACGATATAACCCTTTTGGTAGAAGCCGATTCTTTTAATCACTTGGTGCTATAGCCAGTTTTTTCATGAAAGAAATCGAAAAGTCGTTTTCTAAAAATAACTTACTCTTTTAATCTGCACAGCTTACTTACCTAATGCTCGTAGAGTTCGACAAATATGAATATCCGACAAAAGTTACCGCTGGCTTGCTCGGGCATTTATCGATGAATTTTTCAAGTGGAAACAATAAATACGGATAGTGCTATACACTATGCATCTAATGAGGCACCTTGTCAGTGACCACCTTCTTCAAACCGCTTACTACAGCGATTTAATCAGTCATGCAGAAGCTACTTTATGAAGTAATAATATTCCTCTTTAAAAATAGAACGATAAATAATAATAAATATACGGTTAATTTTGATGTTTGCTTTGTTTTTGTTATGTTTTGTGATTATTTGGCAATAAAGTACATTATTATTATTATTATTATTATTATATACAGATTGAAGGCTTGATTTGCAACAATTCTTAAATAAAACAAGAAAAATGAGTGTGCTTAAACCACACGGCAGAAGTGAAAACTTCATTAAGGCTCTCCCATGTAACGGTCGCCGAAAGAATCGCCAAATTGAAGACGTAATAAGCGACCACAAACACCCCCGTACCCAAAATTTCACAAACATTCATCAATTTTCAAAAAACTCTTCCGCCATTTTGTTTTTCTTGTCATTTTAACTTTGGATTCGTGATCGGCGACCTCAACCACCCCCGTATCTAAAATTTCACATTCATACGTCAATTTTCAAAAAAATCTTCCGGCATTTTGTTTTTTTTTGACATTTTGACTTTGGAATCGTGATCGGAGACCCCCAAAACCCCCGTATCTCAAATTTCACATTCATACGTCAATTTTCAAAAAACTCGTTCGCCATTTTTTTTTTTTTTTTGACATTATGACTTTAGATTCGTGATCGGCGATCTAAGACACCCCCGTATCTAAAATTTCACATTCATACGTCAATTTACAAAAAAATTCTTCCGCCATTTTGTTTTTTTGACATTTTGACTTTGAAATTGTGATCGGCGACCCCCAAAACACCCATATCTAAAATTTCACATTCATACTTCAATTTTCAAAAAACTCGTCCGCCATTTTTTTTTAGACATTTTGACTTTGGAATCGTGATCGGCGGCCCTCAAAACCCCCGTATCTAAAATTTTCGTTTTTTTTGACATTTTGACTATGGATTGGTGATCGGCGACCTAAGACACCCCCGTATCTAAAATTTCACTTTCATACGTCAATTTTCAAAAAATCCTTCGGCCATTTTGTTCTATTTCGACATTTGAATTAGTGATGGGCGACCGTAAAAACTCCCAAGTGCCTAATTTTAATCAGAAGAGAGAGAAATTGATTTCAGCCGGCTCCGCCCATTGTGCACGTTTGCGTAATCGTTTATATAAAATTATTTCGTAGTAAGGGCACATAAATGTCGAAAGCAATCCTCCTTTTCCCCTTTAAGGAAATACACACGTTCTGGAATTATCATATTTTAATTCAAATCATTATTAAAATATTAATCGACCCCTGTATAGATAAAAATATCAAGTCATGTGGGAGACCGTTATGTATTGTGTGGAGATGCAATTCGCCGGACCGTAATACATTGATCGCCAGTGCACATGAGAATCTGATATTTATTTTTCGCCCGTCCGGAATACATTGATATCAGTGCACATTTAAACGGCCATTTTTCTTACCAAATCCTTCTGCAAACGACCTTTAAATTGCCGGTACCTTCGATTGCGTGCGACTGCCCACTCGAAATAAGCATACAAAAGGTCCCAAAAAGCCGGTTCCTTAAGACCCGAGTCTTGATGAGCCCTCGCAACCTTCAAAATTTCGTATTTCACGCTTAAAAGTGAATCTGTGCTGCAACTCAGTTCGCCTGTCAGTTTGACGTTTCTTGGGATTTTTTGATTGTCACGTGAATCGGCATGACGTAAGCCATTTTGCTGTTAAAACATCGAGTGCATGCTCTTCTTTAAAAGCCCATTACTTTACAACCACTCCACTTAGGAAGAAAATCTCTCCGTCGACCGGAAATTCAATGTCGCCCGTACACCAATGCCAAAGGGCAGCTTTCAATTTCGCGTATCCAGAGAGGAGTTCTTTGCACAGTTTTGCCGATTTTTGTCGAATTTACGGTTCGTTTGGTAACCATGGCGACTCGAGTGTTACATAGCCGAACGTAACGGCTCAATCTCGTTCAGTGCCCACAATCAACGCGCCCATAGAAGTTTACACTTCAAAAATTCTAAGTTTGCCTCGAATTCCTTTATTCTTATGCAGCAATAAATGTTTTTTGCAAATATCTCACGATTTATGCATTCTATATAAATTTATTAAGTAGATAAAAGAATTTAAAACAGAATTTGGAACATAAAAAATTCGGGTCGCACATAAATATAAGAAACTTGTATGGTGTCTACACCTATTTTTTTGCACATCTGGTTTATTTATAGTTGTTTCCTATACACACTGCTGAATACTTTCTGTTTCAAAAACATTAGGATGCCATATGACATCAAATGTGTAGTTATTACCATTTGGTGTTACTATTGTGATTAAGTAAGCTTTCACGAAAGCAGTATTTTACCCATGGACCACCACGTCATATACGTACAAAACGAAAAGCGCAGTTTGAAGGACAAATTAAGCTCTTTTAAATGAAACCAAGCTTGTTAAAATTGATTATGCGAAACCGGAGTAATCGTAGTTTATTTAAAGAAATATTTGAATTGTCCCCACTAAATAATAAATACTAAAGAAATTGTATGGCGAAAAGTATTAAGCAACGTGTAAATAATAGAATGCAGATATTTTCAATAGCTCCCAATTAATCAAAACACGAAGAAATTCTTAATTTTAACATTGATCATGTTACTCCCTCTAGCAGACGTTTTAAAATCTCAAAAATAATTTCCAGCATTTTCTCTTGGACACTTATACTTGGAAAAAGCAGTGTGAATTCTGAAATATAGCCAGCCGTGAGTCTTAGTTGGCCAACCGGTACATTACACGGTTCTCCCTTTAAATGAAACTTTTATAGAGTGAATGTATTAAATTTTTAAGATGAAACTATTTTTTACATTTTTGTATAGATTACTAAACTGAATAATTCAAAATAAATGTAAATAAAATATAATCCTCAAAGTCCGAAAAGATTTACTTACCTCTACATAATAAAACCGACAAAGAAGAAAGTTTTGCAATTTTCATTTTACATGAATTTTTGAGTAATATATATACACGTCCAATTAAAAAGAGAACATGCAAAAAAAGACGACGGTTAATTATATGTTTAAGCTGAAGCGTATAAAGAATGTATCTGTGCTCTGTGTTATGATATGTTATATACAGCACATTATGTAACTAAGAATTTCAAATCAAGAATAGCCACATGCGAAATCCGCATTAGACGGCAATTCAAATTTAATGTATTTGGTGTTATATCACATCACAATCAGTCGTTCTTATTCCTTATGTAACTGAACTTTATATACCATATGGTCTCGTACTGTTGGTTTGGTTCATTGAGTCTGTGATCAAGTTTCGATGTCCTTGACCCGGCAAGGAAATAGGACAGGCCACCTGCATTTGGAGAAATTTTTAAATGGTCAGTGGTATGTGCATCTGGTTTTTGAATAAGCTTCCAGTTATGCACATAAATTATGACTACAACATAACAGTGTTTTTTATTATTTGTGGGAAATTCTCTTCTATTGTAGTATTATAGTTAATAATGTGCTTATCAAATACATGCATTCTTTATGGCCGGTATCCGCTGTTGCTGCAGTTCGCGAAGGAATTGTAGTTTTTATTAATTATATTTTGTATGAAATTTGGCTTATTAAACTAAGTATTACTAATTAGCTTATTAACTTGATAAATGCATACATATGATTTAGTGTATTGGATATATAATATTCGGTTATGTACAAACGTAATTTATTTATTGCTTAGAAAATGTAAAACGCACTATACTTTTGTTTTAAATTTCTATATTAGTAATTTTTCATATATATTGGCTGTTGCAAAAGATATTTTATTATTTTGTCTAATTAAGATTTAAAATTATTAAATTTGTTTTATCGTTTTCATACATTCGTACTCGTATTATCCAGCAACAGTACCTTCAGTTCATGCAATGTAAAAATAAATACGTTTTCCGAGGAATGTGCTTCGTAGCTGTTTAGCAATATCACTTTGAATGTTTTGCCGATTATCATTTATTTAGTTACTTTCTAATTCACTTCTTAAACTAAGTCTCTCAACATTTGTATTAGAATATTATTCAAGCATATTTTCGCTTTTTCGTTTCTTTTTTTATACTCGTATGTTGAATAAAGAAGTATTATGATGACGAAGTCCTAAAACCAAAAAAAAAAAACGTGTTTTACAACCATCTCTGTTTTTGCTCTCTCTCGCCCTTCTGACCACGGTAACGGCCAAACAGCTAAAGTTATCAAGACCAAACCTTATATTTTCGGGTATAATCGCCCTTTTGAGATCTTATTGACAAATGTACTCGAAAATATATTTGACAAAAATTTTGCAAAATGTCTTCGAAATTTCTACATACAAATTCATATAAAAGTATTGTAACGAACCAATTGCACAAAGAAACCAGCAGACGTCCGGGCGACAACAATAGAAAGGCAGACTTAATTGTAACGTTTTCGGGTTCGCAATAAACAACTCGTGCAATTTATTTATTTAAAACAGTCTGTATATTCATACACGTAAAATTAATTACAATATAAAATATAAAACTAACGTATCACACTTAAAACTACTATAAATGAATTAACTCATGTATTTATTTACCAGTACTATTTATATGTCTGTAGTATTTATATCTTTATTGCAGTATAATAAAGACTGCACCGTATTTATATCACTTCTATTTATATAACACTCTAATATTTATGTCTTTTCTTCGGCTACCACTTAAAGAACTATTTATTTATTTCTTATATTTATTTGGTCTGTTCCGCACGAGACTACTTAAAGAAGTTCTTATTCCGGAATTACTCATCCATCGGTGACCCAGCCGCCTTATATACACATGCGAAACATATGGAAGCATTCGCGTAAACTCCATCTTCCTCTCGATGTTTGTAGAACATTCGATAGACATTCTGTCTCTTTGCACTACATGTTTATTTACGATGTTTACCAGTCGCGTCGAGATGATTTACAACCTCCTTTTATTGTCGCTCGGAAGTCTGCCTTTCTTCGTGCACTAGTTTCGTTACAGTATGAAGTATTAGACCTAATTAAAAATAATTTTTGGAAACAAAAATAATAATTTGCTTCGGAAGTAACATTTTTACTGACAAGTTTATTAAGAAAATAAATGTAAATCTTAGTTTCTCTAAAAAAATCGGAACGCATATAATGAGTGTTTTCTTTAGAGGCGGAGAACTTTAAATTGAAATAAAACACAGAAAAATGTTTTTAAGACCAATGAAATGGGCTTTATTTAAAGATAATTTTATGCCTTTAATGTTTGAATATGATGTGGCCGCGCGGCTGGCGGGGACATGGCGTAATATGGAGGTCCAATTTTCGCACACTCTTCGCAGTAAATCAGGCTGTATTTCGGCAATAACGCTTCGGATGTTGGCTTCCAAGTGCTCTATTTTTTCTGGTTTATCGGCATAGATATGGGACTTTTCATATCCCCAGAGAAAATAATCTGATGGCGTGAAATCGCAGGAACGAGATGGCCAGTTAACTGGTCCATTTCGTGAAATTACCTTTCGTCAAATATTTTTAGCAGTAAATTAATTGTGTTGCGAGCTGTGTGGAATGTGACGTCGTCCTGCTGAAACCACATGTCTGCGACATTAATGCCTGCCAATTGAGGCATGACAAAGTTGTTACTCATGTCTCTGTACCGCTCACCGGTGACTCTAACGTTCTGACCATTGGCATTTTTGAAGACATGGATCAAAGACTCCACCAACCCATAAAGCGCACTAAACGGTGACTTTTTTGAATGTAATGGTGTTTTGACAATGGCTTGTGGATTACCATCGCTCCAAATGTGGCATTTCTGCTTATTGACAAAACCATTTAAACAAAAGAGTGCTTCGTCACTGAACAACATTTTCAAATGAAATTGTGGATCAATGGCAATATTGCCTTCGGCCCATTCACAAAATGTACGTCGCGAATGATGATCGTTTGGCTTTAATTTCAGTACAAGTGAATCTTGTAAGCACGTAAACCAAGATCTTTACACAAACTTTTCTATAAGTGGTTGAACACAAGTTTAATAATTGAGCACAATGACGAACTGACACATTTGGATCATCATGAACATTACGCTGCACACCATCAATCCGTTGTTGTGTGCGCACTCTACGACGTCTAATGGGATACGTATTATCGTTTAGAGTAAATGTATTGCAAAAACGATCCATAGTTTCTCGAATTAATCGCTCTGATGGACGATTATGAGTACCATAAAATGCACGTAATGCCCGATAAGTTTCTCAAATTGAGTCATGTCTTTCAAAATAAATTTGAACAATTTCCAAACGTTGCTCCGGCGTGAGTTTAATCATGATACATTGCCAAACCAAACTAACTCCAAAACAACCGAGAACTGTCAAATCGACTATCATAGAAAACATTGCTGCCAATTCTAAAGTTAGTCGTCTCAAAAAAGACACCCGTTATAATATACATATAAGAAAGTCGTGTACTGCCCGCACCGCTTTTTTAAGTAAAACAAGTAGGAGACATTTCAATCATAACTCGTCAAAGCCTTAAATTGTAGTTTCCGCTTATTTTAGACAGATTTCTCAAACATTCTTTGACAATTTCGATGAAACTCGAATTCTGATATTGAATATTGAAGAATATATATTTTTTGGGTAAATAATGATAATGAAATATTTGTTTATTATACAAATATGTGTTGTTAATTAGAAAATAGAACAGCCACTCGGCGGTAATGTTAAATATACAAGTTCATTAGCAACAAGGTCGTACAATATCTATACGTATATATATGATTGTAGAACAAGTACTTTAAATTGGAAATTTTTCTGAATAACTCGCAATTAACTTTCAAGCGATAACAGCTGAACTAACAACAGTGTTATTTTTGAATTATTTCTAACATTACCACAGGCAGCGTTTATTTTACTATATGTGCTCTAATAATGAAGCAGGTACTAATATAAGAAATAACATAGTAATAGTTATTTATACAAGTATTAGGTCAGGCTGTTTATGCAAATCGAACGTAATTTATAGGTCGTTGCAAGTAATTGTTCAGATTTAGACAAGTCATATATATAAGCAATTAATTGGTATGCGATGATGTGTAAAAAAATTTAATATTCTTGAGCTTTGTTTTTACGGAAAGAAGACAATGGTGACGGAGAAACTTTTAGAATAAACAATTACATTTGAATCGATAGGCATTCTTAATTACAAAAAGTTCATTGTCATCTCTTCGTTTTTATTTGACGTTTGTATAGGGTATTATTTAACGCTCTTTAACAATTATAGATAAATTGCTAAAATTACTCATAGTTTTCAAGCCTATATGGTAATTGTTTGCACTTTCAAGGAACTTTATATACATACTTTAATATTTAACGATAAAATGATTGTCCTAAAATTAATAATCATCTATGGTTTTAAGGTATGGGATATTATCGAACAGTATTAGTTTAATTATGGAGGATTCTACTTTGATATTATATCTTTATTAAGCAGACACTTACCTTTTAAATTTCTTAAACGTATTATGTGTAATATATAAGAGTTTTTTTTCAAAACGGATGATATGTTTTGAAATTGACGTAGCGGCCACATTTGATATGTCAAAATAGTCTGTTGTTGACAAGCGTGTTTAGTGAAGTCTGCAGTCTCATCATAGAAAGATATAAAGATATACACATCACCAACGTTTGAAAATTATCAATTTTTTTTATTAAAATAACCGTTCTTTTACTGCAGCTTATGGTACCTGCTTGCCATTCATCGAAGCATTCAAAATTTCGACCGTAGTTTTTCTTTTCATAATGCTTGCGTTTCAGTAAAATAAATAAATACTTGAAATTCCGAGGATATTGCTACAGTGCAAGCCAGTATTGATGAACACCCGAATTTGTCCATTCCGATACGCTGGAAATAATTGCGCCAGCCTATAAGTCAAGAACGGAAGGCTTTGGCATCGCAAACGTCCCGCATTTGCCGATTTCGCCTAATAACAACATGAAAATGATGGTGATTTTGATAAGAAAATCATATTCCCAGATATATATTATATTCGTATGAAATTATACGACAGGTACAAAAAAAAGAACATATAAATTATATACCAAAAGTAGAAATATATTTTAAAAGGTCATAATTGCAGGGACCCTTTAAAACACTGCAGCATTTGGTCTAGGATGTAGGAAAAAACCTCCAGAATAAAAAACCTCCATCACAGCGTCACAATACTAGAGGTCTTTAGTTGTTAAGATCCAAGAAATAGATGATGATCGGTTTCACCTTTCCGGAACGGTGGACAAGCAAAGTTTTCGTTATTAATCCGCAAGTCCTCCGCGAGAGGCTTTTAAAATCTATAAAACTGACCGTTTTGTGTGATTTATGGCACGGCAGCTTTATCAGTTCTTCTATCTTCCAGAATCAGAATGAAGATTCCATTAATTACCCAGGTGAGCGGTACCGATCGATGATAAATAAATATCATTCATTTCAGACCATAAAATGTTTGTGATCATCGTTCTGTAACTATCATTTTATGTCCTGAATTGAATGATAATGATTTAACTATTATCTCGTTTCAACAACACGGCGCTACGTGTTACACGGCTCGTCGTGTAATCAGTTGATTATTTACAGAAATGAATTAGCGAGTAGCCATCAAGAAGCTGTGATTTAACAGTGAGGCGGTCATTTTAATGGTATTTTTCAAACTTAATAAGCATCGATAGCACGCCAGAATGAAATAAAAATTTGTATTCTGCTTCTAGTTGTTATTGGTTCATTTCGTTTTGATTTAAAAACATATCGTTCTCTTATTGAAAAACCCTGTAATAATAAACTTTCTCTGTAAGTAAGTAGCCAAATCTGACATGAAATTACTATCCAAAATAGAGAAGATATACATATTCAAAAAATAATATTTTTACATATTTTTGAATAGACTTTTTAAACTTCTTCTATTTACCTAACGGCTGTGTGTAATTTACTGATTGACCATTTGCATTTTAGTAAAGGTTATGTTTTATAATAAACCCAGTTTAAAGGTCTTTTAGTGTTCATTTAGAAAATTATCGACATAAATTAATTACCTTTAACATGATGTGAATTTAAAATTATAGGTTATCCATGTTATTTTATCATATTGGCAATGCTATAGTTGCATGTAACCATGATCATATGATTATAAAATGATATTTATGTTTTAAATTAATTATTTAGGCATGATTCTGGCAGTAGAACAAATGAAGGATTCCATGTTGCCAATTATAACATGAAAGTTGAACATCGGAATGGGTAAATTAATTAGAAGCATCTGTTATACCCGGCAATTAAATCATTTGAATTTATTCGTGATAATTTGGCATAATTTATAACCGCATAATGTACCGCATTATGTAGAGTAAAGTAGCCTAATATGGAATAGCTTCTAAATATGGAATACGGGTTTATTTTTTAAGTTTGTGATGACATCTAGTATGTATGTGCGTATACTAACGTCGTAATGCACTTTATATGTACTGCAAGGACGAATGGTAAAGTAGATATCTAAATAATTGTATAAATGATGAGAACCCAACTTTCGCATTTCGGGAATTATTCTAGGGAGCGCGTGCAGTTTTCTTTATAAAGTGTTAGTTACTTTTAATACACTAGTAATTTATTTCCTGGTAAGTGTGAAGATAGCTTACTATAATACTAGTATTAACGCTACGTAAAGCAATAGGTTACATTGATAAATTTATTTCAAGTTAGACATGCATCAGTTGCTTAATATGGAATAGCAAACAGTTCCTAATATGGAATAGTATTCCATATTAAGAGTACCTATCCTTCTATTTTGGTAATGTTACTGTATTAGAATTGTTTAAAAATAAATTAGATGTTATGATTGATACCTAACTAATAGCAAATGCAACAAAAAATTATGAAACATATCTTGGATATTACAATTTCATGCATTTCTTTTAGAGATGCCGAGACCAAAAGGAGAAAGAAAAAATTGGGATATAAAAAGGATGGCTGAGGCTATAGCAGCTGTTAGAGAGGGACGGATGGGGTATTTAAAAGCCGCTAAAGAGTTTGGGGACCGCGCACAACATTGTTTCGATTTAGCAAGAAAAATGGCCAAACAAATCAAGTATGCCATACAAAATTAGGAAGAAAATCAGCTTTACCCTTTCATATAGAGGAAGAGTTAGCCAAATACTCATTAGATATGGATAATCGTTTTTTTGGTTTAACAAGGTCAGACGTTCGTCGAATGGCCTACCAGCTAGCTGTTTCTAATAAAATTGAGCATAGTTTTTCCACTTATCTTCAAACAGCTGGAAAAAATGGTTAAAAGGCTTCCTGAAGAGGCATCCACATTTGACCGTAAGAAAACCCACAGGAATTTCTGCTGCTAGAGCCCTAGGCTTTAGTAGGGACAGTGTTAACCACTTCTTTGATATTCTTGAGGTCGCAATGGATAAACACAACTACCCTGCGGATAGAGTGTTTAACGTTGATGAAACTGGCCTTACTGTGGTGCAATCCAAATATAGTGAAGTTATTTCACTTAAAGGTAAGCGACAGGTGGGGTCCCTTACATCAGCAGAGCGTGGTTCTTTAATAACAGCTATATTGTGTATGAGTGCTGGTGGTACGTTTATACCTCCAATGTTGATATACCCAAGGAAAAACATGAGCACACAGCTTGAAAAAGGTGCACCACCTGGTAGTATATTCGCATGTCATCCATCTGGATGGATTCAGACAGCATTATTTACTAAATGGTTTGAACATTTTATCAGCAAAGTAAAGCCATCAAAAGATGATCCAGTGCTATTGATCTTAGATGGGCATAATACGCACACAAGAAATATAGAGCTCCTTAAACTAGCTAAAGAACACTCAGTAACCATTGTATGTCTTCCGCCTCATAGCACGCATAAATTACAGCCTCTAGACAAAACAATTATGGGTGCTTTAAGATTGCATTATAACGAGGAAATTCGAGTATTTCTGCGAACTAACAAACGCGCAGTTACTCAATTTGATATTGCTGAATTATTCGGTAGAGCATACTTGAAGATACAGTGTGGATCTAATGCAGTTAGAGGTTTTGAGCTACCGGGTTATATCCTGTTCGACGAAATATTTTTCAAGAATCGGACTTTTTGGCATCTACACAAGAAAATGTTGAAGACCAGGCTGAAAATGTTTCCGAAAATCGTTCACCAAACAATTGTCCTGGTGAGGAATCTCCGATTATAATTCCACAAGACATCGAGCCCATTTCAACTTTAAGAAAGAAAACTGGAACTAGGGGTAGAAGACCTGGAAAAGCTAATATAATAACATCATCTCCTTACCTTAAAGAACTGGAAAGTAGCTTAAACTATTCTAAGGAAAAACAGAAGACGGCTACAAGAAATATATTGAGTGCTGCTAAAAATAAGCAAACGGAAATCATTGAATCCAACAGACCTAGTACAAGCGGAACAGTGACCTCTAAACAGAGGAAAAGGAAAGTGTCTACTTCATCAGAAGATGATGAATTGTTAACACTGCAAGATTCTTCAGAAGATGAGTCATTCTGTGAGAAAGGAATACAAAATCCTGAAGAAGATACAGTATGTATGTTCTGTGAATTTCGATTCTCAGAAGATAGGGCTGGTGAAGTGTGGATTTTGTGCGTTTTGTGCAAAAAATGGGCTCATGAAGCCTGCTCTGGAGCAGATAGCAACGTTTTTGTTTGCGATTTTTGTAAATAGATATTAAAGTTAGTTTTGTAATCAATTAAGTTTGAAATAAATAACCGCAATACATTTAATGTAATACGCATTTTCCCTATTCCATATTAGGTATATAGGTATTCCAAATTAGGCGTCCTATTTTGCATGATAGCAGAAGCACAGCTTATTGAATTTTTTATTGTTTTGAAAAATTGCATTAAAATTGATGTCCAAAACTGTGAAGCAAGTCTTCTACATGCATTGCTAATCGGCTATATTAGTTTGTTCTCTTTGTAAAGTAGAATTTGTGTCGAGTATAGTCCAAAATGAAAATGGTATTCCATATTTGGTGCCTTTCCTCTATAATTAGATCTATTTTACTCTAATTTACAATCAAGGATTTATCCGGTGGAAGATTACATTAAAAGTAGAACCATCAATTTTAGAATTTTGACATGAGTTGCATTGCTAATAAAAAAAATGAGGTGTGGCCACCACACGACTTTCTTATACGTATGAAAGTGTTACTTCCGGTCCGAATTTTGAAATTTCATTTATACAAAAAATATTCCATATCTAACTCTAAATACTTTTGTACTCTTGATAAATATATATAGAATGCATAACTTACGACATATTTGCAAAAAATCGCTATTCGATAAGAGTAAAAGTGGTACTTCCGGTCTGAATTTTGAAATTTTTTTTATATAAAAGATATTGAAAATGATGTTTTAAATACTTTTATATTCGTAACGTATTTGTCTTAAAAGCATGACTTGCGAGATATTCGCAAAAAACTGATTTTCGATAAGAGTAAAAGACCTACTTCCGGTTGGAATTTCGAAAAACTTTTTTAAGACAATTTGTTTCAAACTTAATTCTAAGTACATATGAATTCTTTATACATTTGTTTAAACTTAGTAATTGACGAAATATTTGCAAATTTCGATTTTTTCACTGAAGTAAACTACTACTTCCGGTCTGCCGATTTTGCTCAAAATCTAATCAGTTCTCAAGAGGCAGATTATACACGTAAATACAACATTTGGAATTGATATCTACAGCGGTTTGACCGCTATCGTGGTCACACACAGTCACACACACACACAGAGAGAGAGAGAGAGGGAGAGAGAGAGAGAGAGAGAGAGAGAGAGAGAGAGAGAGAGAGAGAGAGAGAGAGAGAGAGAGAGAGAGAGAGAGAGAGAGAGAGAGAGAGAGAGAGAGAGAGAGAGACATTTTTTAAAAACCACTTTTTTGGTATCAGGGGACCTCAAAACGTGGACATCTGCAAAAATCTCGAGTTCGAAAATTTTCATCATCACAATACTTCCTTATACTACGTATAAGAAAGTAAAACATCAAGAATAAATTTTAAAATATATTATGCATGAAGAAGTCAAAAATAATGATATATTAATATAAATATAAGAATAAAAAAGGAGGAAAGAAATACTGACAAAATCGGTAACGTAGGCAAAAAAATTGAGTACGCCATTTAACCTAATCCAACTCTGACCTTGTGACTGTCTTCTTGGGCTATCATTTGTTGGGGTTATAGTTACTATTATCGAATTCGAGGCTTTTTCACCTATGTGGAAAAATACATATACTAGTATTGGTTGTCCTATTATTATTTATATATATATTATTATAATATTATACGTTTATGTACGGAGGTGTAAAGTATAAATTTCAGGCTATTTCAACTCCAAAAAGTAAGTGCTATAGGTGTGATCTAGTTTTTGTAAATTGCATTGTTTGAAGTTTATAGTAAAATAATATATTTAACGATCTATAAGAACTCATGAGACTATATGAAACTTGTATATTAGCTACATATAAGATTTTGAATGTAAAACAGATTATTTGTTAAATATTTTGATATGGCCCCGTATAGTTCATCTATAAATTATAACATATCGTGATGTATTATTAATATAATTGAGGTGGAGACTATACCTTTTATGTAGAGTACAATGGCGTGAATTTAACTAACTTGAGACATCATATTAGCAACCCATAGAATGCCTAGTTGTAGAGCTGTTTTTTAGTTATTTTAATTTTATTTATCTTTTTTCTTGGCAATGTTGGAGTTTTTATTCTTCCAATTTTTGTACCTCTATAATTCCTTTACACACTGAAAATTGCTTTGATAATTATGGATATCTGGGATATTGTATAGTTGAGGTGATCAATGATACCTTGTGTATGTTAAACAATAATTTGAAATTTTTATTAGTGGCACAATTATGCATGACCACTCGTTCAGACTAACAGTTGATGTAAAGAGTTATATCTGGTTTCGTAATATTGCAAGCTGAAGATCATATCTATCGATAATGTTTAAATTAAAGTATGCTGTCATCGTGACGTACTGGCTTCATTAATAAATATAGTAAACTAATAACAAAATTACAATTAGGGAAGCAGGGTACCATTTGTGTAGTTTCCATTTGAAGATCCTCGATTTATTGGGAATGGCATCCAACTCCATATGGCAGACAATGCCGACTTATTCGATAAATAACACACTAATAACAAAACATAGAAAGATGTTTGTGGAAATCAAAAGTGAAATGTAAACATCTATTTATAGAACAGCCTCTACCATTTATAATACTTCTCATCAGAAGATCTTTGATTTATCAGGGACGATATTCAATTTGACGGCAAGTTTGAAACACACGTGACTACGGTTGACTACATTTTCACTTTTTTATTTACACAAGTCCTTAATATTTTTCTTTGTTTTCTCACTCTATTGTCATTTAACAAGTCGGCATTGTCTACCACGTGGTGAAATTGGATGTCGTCCTTAATAAATCGAGGATCTTCTGAAATCAACTACAGAAATAGTAACCTGCTCACCAAATGTTGGGAATGTGAGGGCGCGAATTATTATTATTTATATGATAATAATAATTCGCGCCCTGAATCGAAAATGATGTTATTTGTTTATAACACAGAACAAAAGATACATAATTGAAAATGCATTTTACTGATGATAGAATTGCTTTACATTGCACATGAAAATATTGAAAAATGTGATGTCTAAAAATGTAATTATTGAAATTAAAGTATTATTACAAGTTTATGTACTTAAACTGAAAATGGGACATAATTATTGAAAAAATATTTGTTTCGACAATTTACTAACTTATAATTATGTTTCAACTGAAGTACGTAAGTCTGAGTACTCGTATAATTATTACCTGTACATTTTTGCCGAAATTAAATATAGAAGGGAAAGGAGTGTCTCAATTCCGCCAGAGCTCAGTTCTGGAGAACAAATTTGACGTTTCGCTCCACTTATTTCCACTTCCAATGTGAATGTCGACTCTTCTATCTTAATCGCATGAACATGATTAATCGGAGTAATAACAATAATTAGTACTGGTCTATTTTCGTCATAAATAGTCGTGAGATACGTTCGTTAAATGAAATTTTGTTGTTTTTAATTTCATATGAAAGATGTATTGTTCAAGTTCACTGAATTTGAAGTAATTTCTAGCTAGACCTTAATTTTATTACGATTAAATGATAATGAATTAATTTTTATATTCTTCGACTATAAATATACATGCGTAATCCAGTATAAATCAAAATCATGGAGTGATTTTTATCGGGTTAGAAAATGGTTTTTTGAAATTGTCAAATTGGAAAGTTTTAATTTATTGAACAACCAAATTCCAGAAAAGAGTTTATTTGCTTTTAGCTTCCGCATTTTTTTTTAATTCTAATAGTTTTAGGTGAAACTATAATTAGAAAACGCAACGGAAAACTTTAATTATTCCTTTTATTTATAGACTTATTTTTATGTTGATATAACTATGTGTTTTCAGGAGATTTCTTATGGGAACATTTCCAAAATAAGATCTACAAACTTAAATCCTTTTGTGATATTGCTCATAATTAAATAATAAGGTGTGGCCACCACACGACTTACTTGTACGTATGAGCGTTTCAAATTATACAAAATGGTTCTAAATTCTAAGAGTAAAAGTGTTACTTCCGCTGCAAATTTTGAAATTTCATTTATACAAAAGATATTCCAAATCCAGCTCTAAATACTTTTGTACTCGTGATAAATATATATAGAATACATAATTTACGACATATCTGCAAAAATCGCTATTTGATAGGAGTAAAAGATATTGAAAATTAAGTTCTATATACTTTTATACTCGTCGTACCTGTCTAAAAAGCATGACTTGCGAAAAATTTGTAAAAAACTGAGTTTCGATCAGAGTAAGGCCCGGCGCACACGCAACGATTTCGACCGTACGGCAAAATATCGGACGTTTTTTTATCGTGTGTCGGCCTAGCGTACACGCAACGATTTTTACCGTACGGAAAAATATCGTATGATCAAATTCTGTTAGTTGAACAAAGAAGAGCATAGGATCTTCTTCGTTCCACTAACAGGCCTAGCGCACGAATACGTACGAATAAAAATCGTGGCGTGTGCGTGCGTTCATTGGATCATATATGCCACTATACTCACGGCAACGGCACGGCGACCGTGTGTCGTAGTGGCAATTCACGGCGCCAACACGGCATCGTGCCGTATCGTGTGGAGTTCGAAGCGTGTACGCGCTCCCATTCACTTCTTTGTGCCACTAAAGGAATTTCATCGGACGATATTTTGCCGTACGGTAAAAATCGTTGCGTGTGCGCCGGGCCTAAAAGACCTACTTCCGGTAGGAATTTCGAAACACATTCGTAATAATTTTTTCCTCGATTTAATTTTAAGTATATACGAATTGTTTATAAGTTTGTTTAAACTTAGTAGTTAAACTACTACTTCCGGTCTGCAGATTTTACTGAAAATCTAACCAGATCTCTAGAGGGAGATTTTATACTCGTAAATACAAAATTTGGAAATGATAGCTTTACCCGCTCGACCGCTATCGTGGTCAGAGAGAGAGAGAGAGAGAGAGAGAGAGAGAGAGAGAGAGAGAGAGAGAGAGAGAGAGAGAGAGAGAGAGAGAGAGAGAGAGAGAGATTTTTTAAAACTCACTTTTCAGTATCAGGGGACTTCAAAACCTGGGCACCTGCAAAAATCTCAACGTCGAAAATTGTCATCATCACAAACCTTCTTTATACTACCTATAAGAAAGTAAAAATAGTTGTTGAAAGTATGTTTCAAGAGGAATGTACCTTGCAATTTAATTTTCGTGTACTTATGAATCTTTATGCTGTCGTAAAATATGCAAATATATTTATTAATACCATATCATTAGTGCTGATTATTATTTGTTAGTTAAATGAATTTTATATTATGTAGTTATACAAAATTATATAAAGTTACTCTTTAATTAGATAGCATGATTACATTTTCACAATATATCTTAGTTATTTTTATTATCAAGTTGTAGAAAGTAAATACACATTTAGCATTTATTTTTAAGACATATAGTCTTTTGTTTGTTCCATATCTACTGAAAACATTTGTGCTTCCTAAATAAGTAAAAGAAAATATTTTCTTCTATTTCTATAATTTCGACAAAAATAAATACCTATATCAGTTTTCTACCCATTTTATTTTACAGTTAAAAGGAATTACATATTGGGATAATTAAAATGTTCGACCTCAATTTTTACTTTCTTATACGCAATCATTATAAGGAAGTATTGTGATGACGAAAATTTTCGACCTTTGAGGTTTTTGCAGATGTCCACGTTTTGAAGTCCCCTGATACCAAAAAAGCCTCTCTCTCTGTGTGTCACTGTCTCTCTCTCTGTGTGACCACGATAGCGCTCAAATGGCTATAGCTATCAATACCAAATTTTATATTTACCTACTAGTAAAATCTCCCTCTTGAGATCTGATTAGATTTTCAGTAAAATTGGCAGACCGGAAGTAGTAGTTTACTTCAGTGAAAAAATCAAATTTTTCCAATATTTTACAAATATTTCGTCAAATACTAAGTTTAAACAAATTTATAAAGAATTTAAATGTACTCAAACGTGAGTATTAGAAATAGTATATTAAAATACAAGTTTCATAAGACACGATTTTTGCGCACGCGTTCAAGTTTAGAAAACGAGCCGCTAGGCGAGTTTTCTAAAGAACAAGTGCGCAAAATGTCTTATGAAACGTGTATTTTATACTATTTTTTCTATTTCGGTTATTAAAAGTTCAAAAAAGCTTAAAATAAGAGACATGTTTTGTTCGAATATTTTAGAAATTTTGCTTTTTTGAAGTTGGTTACTCTGATTTTTAAGTAGAACGTTTTAAATATTTGAATATCGGTGGTGCTATATGTAATTGTGTTTAAAATTCAGACTGATTTATACAATAAATTATTTCAAATTATCAGCAAAAAGGACGAAATAAATAACTGTACGCCCCCAGAGATTCGCAAAATAGCAGAAGACAATTTACAAAATCTTTCGTCCACAAATTCTCTACATATGTATCAAAACAAACTTTTATAACAGTTGTACTATTCAACATGGTAAGTAAATGTCAATAGTAGCATCCGAAAACTTATCATCCAACTCTGCTTAACAATTTATATTGCTAATTAGTAAGTGAAATGTTAGCATGTGTGCTTTTTATTCTGTGTACAATTTTATTGCACATTTTTGTTACTTTAAAGGCTTATATTTTGACATTTAAATACGATTTGGTTCCATTTTTTTTGTTACCAACTTCAAAAAAATAAAATTAGCGTGCGATAAAGTAATACTTTATGCAACTAAAACGGGTGTCGTAAAGTGAATTTTATAGCACCGGAATAGAAAAAATTTATCAGAATAGTTTTTTGAAATCTCTACCGGAAGTAGGTCTTTTACATTTATCGAATATCAGTTTTTTGCGAATATCTTGCAAGTCATGCTTTTTAGACAGGTACATTACGAGTATAAAAGTATTTGAAGCTGGACTTGGAATATTTTTTTGTATAAAAAGAATTCTTAAAATTTTGACTTAACACACTTACAGGTTTATTTTTCTAAGATAAAAGTATTTGAAACAATTAGGACAACGTGTGTATAATTTGAAACGCTCATAGGTATAAGAAAGTCGTGTGGTAGCCAAAGCTCATTATTTTACATATGCTCAGTGTATGAAAGCCCTGATAACAAAGAAATGATTTTGTCAATCATGTCTGTGCCTTTCTGTGACTGTGTATCTAGTACTAACAAGAAATGTTATAAATGTTATATAAACAGGTTTCATTTAAGACATACAAAACTCAAAACTATATCGTAATTTTTGAGTTTTGGTGTTGCTGTGGAGCAATACTAAATAGCTTTTACGTGAGTAAAAGCTTCCACTATTTGAATTAGTAAAGAGGTAAAAAAGTGTCCTTCTGTTTAGCATTTTAACGATTGAGCTATTTGCATTCCTATTTTTCTATAGCAAAATAAATATGAATGTATAATGTTGTGTGATCACGAGACTGGCAAAAGGATGAATGGTACCAAACTAACTTTATATTTAGAATTATAAATCGTTGAAGATCTGCTCACATTTTTAGTGAAATCGGTCGACTGGAAGTAGTAGTTTACTTTATTAAAAAAACATTTCTACCAATACCTCATCAACTACTGAGTTTAGACGTATTTGCAAACAATACAAAAATTCTCAAAAGCCAATTGGAGAATAATTTTAGAAAAATAAAGTTGTTCAAAGTAATGTACTTCCGATAGCTCTGAAAGTATGTTACTCTTGTCGAGATACAGATTCTTATAAAAACCTTGCAAGTGCTCCATCCTAGAAGTATATTAAGAGTGTAAAAGTATGTAGAGATTGATTGTGAAAAATAGTTCTATTGAAATCATCCAATACTCCAACACGAAGTATTTTACTCTTATCGAAAACCAATTCCGTACAAATATGTGGGAAATTATGCATTCTGTACAGATTTATTAAGCGGATGAAATTTAAAACCTTATTTGAACTGACTTTTGTATAAAATTTCAGATCGCATATGCGTATAAGAAAGTCATGGGTTGCCCATCCCCGGCGAGCTCAATAAGAATGACAAAAGATTCTTATTGAGCTCGCTTTTTATAATAGTCGTAATTACTTTCTATTGCAACTACTTTTATATTTAGGTGCTTAATATATTTTTATGTACATTATCGTTGTAAATATCTTTTTGTGTGTATACATATATGCAGACACATTCGGAATTATAACTAATTAGACTATTTGAAAGATATTCTGATTTTCTTTTTCTTTACTATATAACAATTATTTCGCTCAATAAAATCAGGAACTTTTAAATAAATATAATTCTAAAGTAGAATAGGCATACATACAATTAATTTGAATAATTATCAAGTCGAAATATGTGATTTAGTACTTTTACAACTTTCATGCACATTACCTAACAAGTATGGTAGTTAAGCGTTCCGAACCATTATTTACGTTAGAAAGTTTCTAAATACCAAATAGTACTAACAAGAAAAGGTGTAAATGTTATATAAACAAGTAAGTTTCATTTAAGCCATAGACAACTCAATACGATATCACAAACTAATTGCAGAGTTTTGATGCTGTCCTACTACAAGATTCACTTTCGATATAATAAAATGTTCTTTTTGAAGAAAGACTACCGATTATTTTAGTATTTTATATGTAATTTCCGGACTTCTAAGGTGACTAATTTTTAGGCTTTTTGATAGTCAATTATTTTAAAACTCAGATGTTGGTGAGTCATAGAAGAGTGTCTTAAGATACTTAAGTACAACGATTAATAATTCTAGATTAAATTAAACTTGATAATTACGTTCGCAATTTATAAATAATAAAACGTGCATATAATTATTGTATTGTCACAAACATGTAAAACATATAAGTTGGTACGTTAATTAGTCCATTATAACGTAACAATTTTCTGTTATTATATAACTCAAAATTCTTTATTGCCTTGTTTACTACGTTTTTTACATCATTCTCTAGCTTATTAACTATTGCAAAAGAACCCGTTATAAGTATTAGTTAAATATCTGTGTCTATTATCGTGTTTTCAAGTATCTTACAGGGCAGATAACGAGATTACAATTATTATTACCTTTGTTTTTATATTCCTATATTCCAATAATAGTTTTAGTTACTTTCAGGAACAGATAATATTTGTTTTACATTTTCCGTTGTTTGCCTTAGCGAAATAATATTTTATCATTTGTTTGAAAACGTGCTGCCCCGTTAACAAAAAGAATATTAACGATTATTAAACAAATTGTGGAGATAATCTAACTAATTACTCGTTCTTTTTGTGGTTTTCATTAGAAAACTAGTAGAGACTTTTCTATATATATATACTATACCATAAAATATATTAGCCGAGGATTTTGTTGTTTTTCTGGTACGTATTGTACAGAGAGGAAACATGCAATTATTGGAACAATAACTAAATTCCATTGTATACTCCAAGGTTAAAATAATTTATTCATTATGTTGCTTATAATACTTTTATAGACACAATTAGATAGAGTAAATTGACATAGATCGGGTTATTGTTCCTTCTCAATTACAATAATTATATCTATTATCTTAAAGAAAACAATTAGAAGTAAATAACACAACTTACCAATAACATTTGGATTTGCACTGTGTTAACTAACATTTTGCTTATGGAAAGCTGTTACCTATATTGAATGGCTATAAACAGTTTGAATATCTTGTAATATAAGATTTATTCTAATGTGGAAGGCAACGTTCTAGATTAAACAACTACCGCTTAAATCTCACGTCGGCATTTCAAACTTTTGTAGTATGTTTGATAGACTACAATCTTTTTGGATAGAATCACATTGTTTCTTCTTCTCAGAGCGATTTTCACATAGACTGATATACTTCTACTGCAATATTTGGTTTTGGATTGAAATACTACACCTGGTGAATGAAGAAGGCAACCCATAATATCTTTTGTGACCTTCTGAGATCGTTTATGTACTACACAAGCGTCTTCTCGTGAAACCGAATCTATACGGTATTACAGAGTGTGCCCATAATCAGTTTACCTCATATTTAAGTAGCAAATGCCAATTTATGCAATTAGCGAGTACAAAACGTGGACATCTGACTATAAATGTGATCGTCTATCGATCTTAATTGATGTACCACAAGATTCTATTCTAGGGCCTGTGCTGTTTTTAATATATATTAATAATATTGTCGATTATATACATCCCTTTTTTGCGTATCTATGCTATTATATAATCATTCATACGCTGGCCCAGTAATCCTTGCTAATTTATTCGGTAAATATATGTGTTTCTTGTTCCGTACTAAACATATATATTTTTAGAGAATTTTGGCTCCAGCTGTATAATTAATGACAGTCTTTCGTTTTTAAACTCTACACTTTTCATGGATTATTATTGCCCGAGACACTTACGTGGACACTGCATGCTTTTTCTTAGTGGTAAATTTATTGCACTTTATGCGATATGTCCGTTATAGTCCAGTCATTATATACATTTGAATAAGAAAATTAACCGAACAAGCCAAATTTTTTATATGATATTGGAGGGGGTCAGGACAGCTTAATTTGAAGTTTTCGACCGAAACCCCTCAGGGCGTTTTCCGCCATCTTGAAAATAAGGGTGAATTTTTGTTTCCTTTGTAACTCGGCTCCTCGTCGTCCTACGGAGAAGTTGTTTAGGTGTTTTTTGTTCCCTTTTTTATTCTCTATAATTGATGTTATATAACTTTTTCATCTAACATCTGCCGTTCTCGATATCGGCAAAAATAGGAAAAAAATTGGGTTTCGGTTTCAATTTTTTCCCTATTTATCATCATATACAGCGAAAAATATCTATTATGAAGCATGTAGAGCAAGTTCGTAACTAAAATTTGAGGTTTCGGGTTTCCTCGGCTTACGTACACCATCGAAATTTATAAGTGTGCTTACATTGTATAGGAGATTGTTATGCAGTTGTTTCGCGAATGTCAGTGTGAGCGTACGTATTTACTATCGTTGTGAAAATGGGCGATTGTTTTATTTGCAAAAAACCTTTGATCGAAGACATTTATATGACGAAGAAGAAAGCTGTCCAATCTCTTTTAGCTGCTAGCATTAAAAGAGGACATGAGGATTATCAGCGTATGTTACAAACTGTCGATTCAGTGAGTGTTCACCATGCGTGCTACAAACAATACAGCAACGAAAGACTAGTGTCGATTGCTTATCGACGAAGGACATCTGCATTGAGGCATTCAATCAACGAGACCACAGCTCCAACAGTCAGTCAAGAAAAATTCCTTGCAAGAAACGTTAACAAAGATAACTTCGTAAAAATGCTGTGCCTTCATTTTACAAACGTCGGGATCAACGTTCAGCAGGCTTTCGAGGACGCAGATACTTTGATTGTAACCACGGCACTCGAAGAAGCGTCCAAGTATGACTCCGTTGAAATCGTCGGCGAAGACATTGATCTTTTGGTTTTACGTACCGGACTGGCACAACAGAATACAAACATCTTCTTCCGAAAACCAGGGAAAGGAAATACACCAGCAGCATTGTACTCTCCAACTAGTCTAAAGCACGGCAAGACCATTCAGGACAACATACTCTTCCTTCATGCTTTCAGCGGTTGCGATACCACATCGTCTTTTTTCAATATTGGGAAATCCAAATTCATAAAAACTATGGAAAACCATGCGGAATTGGTATCATCGGTTGAACTATTCAAAAGAAAAAACGTCGATCCGGAGATTTTGGCTTCCACAGGAGAACGATTCCTCATCGCCCTAAACGGCGGTAATAAGGAAGACAAATTCATCAATATTTTACGATACCGGCGCTTCACAAAATTGATCACCAAAAACAGATTCAATCTGTCATCACTTCCACCAACTAAGAACGCAGCACGGCAGCACGTCTTCAAGTTGGCTCGGATTATACAAAGATCCGGAGGAATGGGGTTGGCGACGAACACACCAAGGACTAGAACCAATCACAAGCACAGCCGAACCCGTGCCAACCGAGCTTCTAAAGCTTGTATCGTGTAAATGTAAACAAAAATGTGGACCTGGTTGTGGGTGCAGGAAAGCAGGCATTAGGTGTTCCACGATTTGCCTTAATTGCAGTGGACAAACATCCGACAACGCCGCCAAAGTCGACAGTGAATCAGACGAAGAGGATGATGCGACCGTCGAAGACAACGTAGGTCAAGAATCTTCACGTCTCGAAGAGGATGATGAACAAGAGCAATATGAACAAGCAGGACCGTCGAAAAGAAGGAAGACATGAATATATTTTTTACCTGTAAAAAATGTTGCCTAATAAATTTTATACATGTGATTCATAATTTCACTGTTTTGTTTACTTTTATTTTATTTCAATAATTATATTCAGAACGGTGAATCCGTAACAACGTATCTTTTCAATCGCGCGAGCCATAGAATCAAAACTTCGCACGGACTTGCCGACTTTGCGGCAAACTAGAACTCGTAATTTTGAAAATGGAGGGTAAACAAAAATACAATTTTTTAGGTACGAACGTGCTCTACCATTTTGGTAATAGACACTTTTTGGCTATGTGTGACGATAAAGAAGAAAAAAATTAAAAACCGAGCTCATACCCCAAATTATGTCCTATTTTTGCCGATATCGCGAGAACGGCAGATGTTAGGTGAAAAAGTTATATAACATCAATTATAGAGAATAAAAAAGGGAACAAAAAATATCCAAACAACTTCCCCGCAGGACGACGAGGAGCCGAGTTACAAAGGAAACAAGAATTCACCCTTATTTTCAAGATGGCGGAAAACGCCCTGAGGGGTTTCGGTCGAAAACTTCAAATTAAGCTGTGCTGACCCCATCCAACATCATATAAAAAAATTGGCTTGTTCGGTTCATTTTCTAATTCAGGGCCTATTTTCGGACAGTATGACTGGATTATTATCAAAACAATGTATGTATCAGGTGTTCAATCTAGACTAACTTAATTAATTAGATGTATTTACATCTCAAAAACAGTTTGGTATTTTATGACGAGTACGTCATATCCTCTTCGCACTTTATCTTTATTCAGTCAGTACAGCGCTCGTCATGATGCTATTTTACAAAAACACTTTAACATGAATATAACATATATAGGTACACAAATGAATGCTGACATAAAGCAGTTTAAAAAAGAATTTATTCAGATGCAGTTCCAGTTAACCAAAAATAAATGTTTACACTATGCAATTTGTTTGAGCAATTTGTCATTAGCGCCAAATCGCTTGGATTAGAGCTTTTCTGTTTTACTAGAAAATTTCATGCGATATTTTACATTGCCGACTTTTACATGAAATTTTCCTGCTTGTGTAAGCTTAACCTATGTAACACTGTACCTACCAATTTCGTCTTTATAAATCGTTTAAAGATGGCAATTCACGTTCAAACAATATGTTTTGTGTAAACGCTAATGGACTAAATCAGCGATGATCCTATAACATATAGGGCACACTTAGTTGCAAAAAAGGGTTTCCACCAAAAATCAGTCCGATTAAATTCGTATCCATCTCTAATTTTTAGGGATACTAACCAGTGGCGGCCCGTGATTTGTTGGGACGGGAGGGCCCCGGGGGGTCTGAATGTTTAATATCAAAAATTAAGTACAGACAAAAAATAAACTCAATATGCTATTTAATTAACTTGTTTGAAAATAAAATCCATCCGCCGTTTCTTACGATCAGCAAAATGATTAATAACTATTTCAATGAAGTTTAGTGTTGATGTTAGTAATTGTTTTTCAATGGAACACATTGCTAAGGCACACGGTCTGCTTTCCCCCATGGTATTTCTAGAAAATGTTTTTATTCTCTTCAAAGTAGAGAAACACCGTTCACTTGATTTTCTCTATTTTGGTTATTAAGAGTTCGAAAAAGCTTAAAATGAGAGACGTTTCGTTCGAACATTTTAAATATTTGAATGTAAGCGGTGTTATATGTAATTATGATTAAAACGTCTATAGAAACTGTAACTTCGTACGTGTTCGGACGTCTTCGGAATGTCAGTGGTGGCCTTGCTTGGACTTCGGCCAACTTCGTATGGGTTCGGACGTTTTCGGAATGTCGATGAAGGTCTTGCCTTGTCTTCGACCAACTTCGTATGAGTTCGGACGTCTTCGGAATATCGGTGAAGGCCTTGCCTTGTCTTCGGCCAACTTCGTTTGTGTTCGGACGTCTTCGGAATGTCAGTAGTGGCCTTGCTTTGACTTCGGCCAACTTCGTATAGGTTCGGACGTCTTCGGAATGTAGGTGAAGGCCTTGCCTTGGCTTCGGCAAACTTCGTTTGTGTTCGGACGTCTTCGGATTATCGGTGAAGGCCTTGCCTTGTCTTCGGCCAACTTCGTTTGTGTTCGGACGTCTTCGGAATGTCGATGAAGGCCTTGCCTTTTCTTCGGCTAACTTCGTGAACATTTTAAATATTTGAATATAGGCGGTGTTATATGTAATTTTGATTAAAATTCAGAGTGATTTATGCAGCAAATTATTTCAATTTATCAACAAAAAGGACGAAATAAATAATTGCACGCCCCCAGAGATTCGCAAAATAGCAGAAGACAATTTACAAAATCTTTCGCCAACATAGTCTCGACATATTATCAAAAATAAACTTTTATAACAGTTGTACTATTCAACATTGGAAGTAAATTTCAATAGTAGCATCAAAAAACTTATCATCCAACTCTGCTTAACAATTTATATTGTTAATTAGTAAATAAATTGTTAGCATGTGTGCTTTTTATTCTTTGTACAACTTCAATTGCACATGTTTGTTACATTAAAGGCTTACATTTTAACATTTACATATAATTTGCTTCCATTTTTTTTTCTTACCAACGTCAAAACAACAAAATTAGCGTTCGATAAAGAAATACTTTTGCAACGAAACCGGGTGTCGTAAAGTGAACTTTATAGCACCGAAATAGAAAAAAGCATTTTGCGCATTACACCCACACAACCAGTCTGAGAAACTGTAAGAGCTTCTATTGAATTTTCTCGTCACGGTTTTATTAGTTTTCGAATTGTGATCTTCTAGTTTAATCAAGAAATTTGGTCTAGGGAGACCTAGATTTTTTAATTCTATCTTAATGTCATAGCTCAGTGTGTTATTTTCTTTCATTTCGATTATGTTACTAACGCAATTCATAGTTGCATTTGCACCGATAGAAATTACAACATACACTCACCGCTGTATATTATATACTGGACCGCCACCCGGACCCGGCACCATAGAGTAGTGCCCCGCCGACTACATATATACGTGCGCTACCCGCGCCAGTTTCATCGCTTGCTTACTAATACAGACGGGGCAGTCGCGCGAGATGCCCCGGAGCCTACGTCAGACTGCGATTTTTAAACGCACTGAAGAGACGGACTGTTACTTCTGAAAACATATTATTTGTTATCAAACAAATCAGAAAAATTACATACAAATTAGGTATTTATAAATAATTTATCTGTTAAAAGAAATTTGTCACCGGGAAATTTATCACGGGGGGCAGTGCCCCGTTGCCCTCCCTGCAGCAGCCGCCACTGATACTAACCTCCATACATATTGAATAATGTGGATATTTTGTTTTATGTGTTTAGTTTCAAATGAATTTCTACTGTTGAGATTGATATACACATGTACATATAAGAGAATTTACATTTCTTCTTCTTTATTTACTATTGCCCTGATATTCTTGCATACGTACGGGCATTTTATATTTTTTTACAATCATTAGGAAATGACATAATCTATTTACAAAAAACTTAAAAAATAATAATATTAAATATATCTAGGCTCTAGTGTTGATAATTTACTGCGTCCTCATAAGAGGGAAGAACTATTGATTTTAGTTGTAATTGCTATTGTAATGCAGCGGATTCATAGGGTCTTTATTATAACAAACTTGGAGCGAGGTATAGATATTTGCTACACAAAAAAAAACATTATCTTTGGTATAGGTTATATCTCTGTATTACAATATTGTGACTTTTTACAAATTTTAATTTCTGATATTGTTTATTTCTTTAAATTATTTTGAGGAAAATAAGGAAAAGCGATACTCAAAATGCATTTACGCGTGACCTCGTCACACAAAAGATTTCTAGATGTTCAGGCACGGATGAAATATAGGAATTCTTTACTTTGGTAGAATTTTATGTTTTTAATCATGAATTATATATATTCTATTTGAGAATTTTCTACAACCAAAACCTATAATGAAAACATACATTTACCCCACTGTTGCCCACAATGAATACTGAAAGCCCACCAGTGATCAATACGCATTCTCTAGCCCGTCTCTTACCTTTTCCGGTACGATATATTAGTATTTAAGGTCATACAATAACAATAAGAAAAATCTCGACAATATTCCTGTTAAATAAATATTATTCTGTACACGAACTTGAACCGTTATTCAGAGAATTTAAGACGTTCTCAATGTGATTCTTCCGCATCGTGTTCTTTCGTTATGCATTTCGAATGTATAAATACACACCTAGTGTAGCAGTAACAATTCCACGTGTATTCTTCCGCCAGTAAAAGTTTTCTGTTGGAAATAGATGTCTGATAAATTTTGGTATTACAAGAAATCACTTTTACTGTTTCTAAGATAAGTGCAGAATCGGTAATTTTTATAGATACTGCTGCACAATGGTGTACTTCACGCCCTAATAAGAAAACACAAACGTATTAATTGCTACTATTAGTACTAGCTACCATTGTCTAACGGATTGGACACTATAATAGGAACATGTTACGAAATGAATGTCTTCTAAATACCTGCCACGTAATGTTACGTATTGAAAGTATGCCACTTTTACTTATTGATGAAGTAATGGGGCATTGTTAGATTTTTGGTATTTGAATTTTAAGGTGGTTTCATAATGTGTACTGATATGGTAACATAAATTAAAGTCACTTAATATATGCCAGTTCTTATTGTTTTCGAATATTAAGCATTTCTTGCTGATACACATTTGAATTTTGTTCTACATAAAATTCATACCTGCTTAATGTTGTTAAAATTTATAAATAAAATTAAGAAAATATCCTTTAGTCCTAACACCCAAATTGTAAATGTACTCTCACTTGTTTTAGCCACGTGCTGTTGTCAGCTAGAATATATTTTATATAAATTTTAAATCATTGAATGCAGGATGTTGAAATGTTACAATTTAAATTTTTATTTTTTAAAATTCTGATATTTTGCATATAAAACATATTGCTGTGTGCTGTACCAGCAACATAATTTATAAAAGTAATCATAATTTTTATTATAATTAATATATTCACTGATTTCTTAACAGCACGTACTTTCTGAGTACGCGTGAGTTCTATCAGTGTATTCAACCTTCTTTTCTCCTGGTAAATCTCTTGCCTATTTTTTTATAGGGATAAGGTTATAGTTAGTATTAAAGAAAAATCTGAGTCTATATAAGAACATAATTGTATATTTTATTCAATATTTTTAAGAATAGACAGCATCGCTATACTATATCCACCCAAGAATTATAAAAGAAAACATAATTGAAAGAAAACATTTATACCGTATTCTCGGTTGTAATGTTTTGTAGAATAAATATATCGATAATGCTTAATCAAAAATAAAAATATTATCCTGTTTTAAAACAAAGAAAATTCAATTGAATATCAGTATTCTATTAATATTGTGCTAATTCTATTCTATCAGAAACATATTCGCACGTAATGCTCTGATAATCCTAGAACTTCGCAATGGTCAATGTTCGGAGGAAAAGCTTGAATTTGATCACTGGTAACAACCATTCGCACGCATTGCAACCAGCGTCTCAAAATCCGCCACACAGAAACATTTCCCTTTTCCAAATGTCTATTTTAATTTTTAAATTTGAAATCAAAAATGAATTGCGAGAATTAATAATGCTTAATAAAATGCTAGAAGATATACATTCGCACGTTATATCCTCTTAACACCCAACACCATTAATAATCCTATTTGTGTTGTATATAAAAAAAAACTAATGAATTAATATTTTTAGAGGACAATATCTATTATCCTTGCTGCCCAACGTTATACTGAATACATTTGCACATTGTATTCCATATACGCATAGCAGCATTGATAAATCTCTGTATTAAAAACTTACTTTGTATCATTAAACATCTCTTCAAATTGTGCCATAGGCATCTCCATTTTTTAAATACAAAAGATATTAACAAAGAAAATTTATTATAATGAATGAAAATTAGATAAAGTAAAATTAATATGCTAATACAACAATGAATGAATGTAATATTGTTCATTCCTGTCTTTGAATTTATACCCGGGAAAAAAAAATATGTAACGCCTGTTACGCCACCACCGAACTAAAATTTAGGTTGTCACCCTGCTTCATCCGTAAAATCTCTGCCCCCAAGTTGCCGTCGTGACACCAACACACACGCACTTATTGCCTTTGACAGTTCATTCACGTAAACGTCAACACACTGCATATTGTTTGCTTATTTAAAAGTCTTATTCCCTAAACTATTCGGTATCTTCAAAAGTAGGTATATTTTTTATTAATACAATTCTTCCTTGTATTTGTTTATGAACTTGTTGCCTTTTTCATCATTCGTCACATATCTTCTTTTTCCATTAACTAACACAATCATTATTTTTTTTTATTTATTTCAGTATTCGGTAAAATTGGAAATATATTATAAATAACAGGTATTCTTCCTCTAACATTCGTACTATCACTATCCGTCTGGCCTGCTATTTAGTCGCTGGTTTTGACCCAAGACTTTTCCAATCGTGATATATTTATCTGTAAAAAACTACAAACAAAGTTTATACCATGTCTTCTTTTTGTAGGTCTTCAAACCATACGAGTCTTTCTACAGTCTATGAAACATAGTGATACACACACAAATTCATGAATGTTTATTTTGTTTGTTCAGCTGTCTTTTATATAAAAACATTATTGCTGATCGTTCCGTGTCAAGATATACTTATATCCTTTTTTTTATCTATAGTTATAAGTGAAGGTAAATTTTATTCTTTAAGTATGATTTATATAAATCCCTCTTATAAAATTTTATTACATTGTGCACTTTTTCAAATTCCTATAATTTATTCAACTATATTTTCTTCTCTTGAATAACGTATTTGATCTTGTTCGTATAGTTTTACTGCGTTTAAATGACTAATTCTCTTCACTGTTCCGTCCTTAAGCATAACACTTTTTCGGTTGTTTGCTTTCATTACCCTTTTATTTTTAAACAACGGTCCATTATTCAAAATGTTTAGTGCAATTTTCACGCATTTTGAAAAGTTAGGTTGTTTTTGATTGTTTACAAACCATACATACTGTTTATCTTTTCTATAAAAGAAATATATAGCTTAGATTTATCTCGTCTTTTATTTTGTACCTATCTAATACTTAATTTGTAAATGCTTATCTAACTTTTAATTAGAACAATAAATTAATTTGAATCTGTTTCTTTACTGTTTCTTTTATTTTTTATACTTAAATTAATTCTTAATGCTATTCTTATTATTTTTAATATGCAAGAGGCCACGGCAATATGTTAGAAAAATTAAGCCAACTTTTAATTAACTAAAGAAAGAAGGTTAGTTTCGGATTCTATGAACTGAGTTCTATGAAAACTAAGAGGATTACTAGCTATAAAACAGCAAAAGATTGATACGAATGCTATTATATATTACTAAATAGTGCGTGCGTTACCTACTCAAAACATATCAACAGGGTCGAATTGAGAATATTCTTGTTTGAAGTATGATGAAAACAGTGGTCGCAGAAGATGAGGAAATTGAAACTCGTTCTTTCTCGGACTTCATAAGATACATACCTTAGTAGGTAATCATTGGAGTGGAACGTTAATAATAGCTTAATTGAAATTTTATGGTGACAGGCATTGTTATGCTTATTAACATTGCTTTGTATTTTAATCATTTCTAAAATAATCTAATGTTTATGACAGAAACAGAAAGTTATTTAGCAATAAGGCAAATTTTGCTAAATTTCTAATGCTGAAACTTAATGGTCAATTTAACATATCTATCATCAAATTTCTTTTATGGTTTTGTTTGCTTTAATACTTTTATGTAACTTTATATAATTTAAACAATCTTGAATTCATTAGCTAAGTTGGTAAATACATATTTTAGTATCAGATATGTAGATACCAAGTCATCCGCCTGCGGAAGGCAGATTGTGACTTTATGAGAAAAGATATTTCAAAGCCGGTTTTTTCCTATGATAATCACTAATTACCAGTACCTTTTAAATATATTTTCTATCATACAGAGTGTTTCATAACTTGGTGATGACACGTTTTTGTCTAAAAGTCATTTTTTTCAAATGGAACAGTCTGTATATCGGTTCATCTTTGAATTGCTTAATAAATTTCACACCAAAAGCCACGTGAGTACTTTGAATGTGATCATTATCACAGGCATTTTTACTTTCTTATACGTAGTATAAGGAAGTATTGTGATGGTGAAAATGTTCGACCTCGAGATTTTTGCAGATGTCCGCGTTTTGAAGTCCCCTGATACCGAAAAAGTGGTTTTGAAAAAATGTCTGTGTGTCTGTGTGTCTCTCTCTCTCTCTCTCTCTCTGTGTGACCACGATAGCGGCCAAACCGCTGTAGATATCAATTCCAAATTTTGTATTTACGTGTATAATCTCCCTCTTGAGATCTGCTTAGTTTTTCAGTAAAATCGGTAGACCGGAAGTAGCAGTTTACTTCAGCGAAAAAATCAAATTTTGCCAATATTTCGTCAACTACTAAGTTTAAACAAATTTATAAAGAATTCATATATACTTAGAATTAAAATTGAGAATAAATTTATTTAAAGAGTTTTTCGAAATTCCTACCGGAAGTAGGTCTTTTACTCTTATCGAAAATCAGTTTTTTGCGAATATTTCGCAAGTCATGCTTTTTAGACAAGTACGTTACGGGTATAAAAGTATTTAAAACATAATTTTCAATATCTTTTGTATAAAAAAAATTTCAAAATTCAGACCGGAAGTACTCTTATCGAATAGCGATTTTTTGCAAATATGTCGTAAGTTATGCATTCTATATATATTTATCAAGAGTTGAAAAGTATTTAAAACTGGATTTGCAATATTTTTTGTATATATGAAATTTCAAAATTCGGACCGGAAGTAGCACTTTTACTCTTAGCGAGGAGCACTTTTTTGATAATATCTTGCAAAGTATGCATTCTATAGCGATTTATTAAGACAATGAAAGTACTTAGAATAGGATTTTGAATAAGTTTTGTATTAAAAAAATTCTTAAAATTGTAGTGTTTGAAACGCTCATACTTATAAGAAAGTCGTGTGGTGGCCACACCTCATTTTTTCATATAATTTTGCCAATTTGATGTTTTTTTTTTCTTGAATAATGTAACTAAAATTAATAGCCAGGCAATTTTTTATAGTGTTTTATTTACGGATCAACCTCCTTTTCATAGTAACGGAATATTTGACAATTTTTTTTTATTATTATTCAAATGAAAACCCTTACTTCACTGATAAATAGATCAACAGCATAGGTGGAACATATGAGGAGGTATCCTTGGTGACTGGATGATTGGGCTGCATTTACTTGAAGGCAGTATTAACGCACAAGCTTATGACCAATTTCTATCAAGCAATTTAGGGGAATTATTTACAGATATTCCGCTAAATCTACGAAAAGATGTGGATGCAACAAGACGACGAATCGCCACATTCTAAGCTATACGCACAAAATATCCTAAACGAAATGTTTCCAGGGAAGTTGCTAGCCCGTGGGGTTCTATTCACTAGCCTGCTAGGTTTTCGGGCATCACAAAATTATTTTTATGATAGGAATACGCAAATGAGCAAATATGCAGTATACCTGTAACCACAAAAGAGCTATGCGGGAACATATTCGACAAATATTTGGAAATATAAGTACTCAACTCCTTATATTAATGTCGATTTACCACTTCGGAAGCTTGTTAAAAAAAGTTAATGAACATTTATTTGAACGCTTGTAGATATAACTTTTACCCATTTTAATGTTCATATTTATTGTTATTTTATAATTTCTGTTCCACTAATTACTCATCCATTTACGTAACAGTCACTGTTTCTACACCTATAAAATGGAGTTTTAATTTGTGTTTTTTTAAAAATTTGTTTATTGTTCCATATTCAACACATGAAATATATTGCTATTTAAGCTCATTCTTAGAAAAATTGATTATAAAATCATGCCTGTCAACTGAGAAGCAACTAATTAAATGTCATCCATTTAATTGTTAATTTCGGGACAAATTTTATGGCTTACTAAACCGTATTCAAATGAAAAACATGAAGTTTCCAAAATTATATCAAAAAAGGACAATAGCTCAGAAACGGCCACTTTTAAAGTAATTTCCTCTTACACGTTGTTGGTGTGAAATTTAGTAAGCAATTCAAAAATAAACCGATATACAGGATGGTCTATTAAAAAAAAGACTTTTATTAGACAAAAACTGGTCTTGGCTCAATGTTTCATTTTTTATTTATAACATCATCAGGAGCTGTAACTAAAACATGACATAAATGAAGGATTATGATTAAAGAAAATGGTGTCAAACTTACAACTAAAATGAAAATTGAGAATCTAAGTCAAAAATATAAAACAGTGCTTGACAACTGCTGTTAGAACATCATAGAGATGTGAAATAATCGTCATGATTGTGTGAAAAATAATTATCACAAAAAACAGTAGAAAAGGCACAAACAAAAACAAATGTGCCAAAAATAATTTTTAACAGAGATAGGTACAAAAGATTTCGTATTAAAATACCGAATAAAATCAAGTATATTAAAAAGATAAAGCAAATTGGAGGTATTTAAAAAAATAAAGCCGTCAAAACAAATACTATTTTAATTTATTTTTGAGGTAATTATTTTTTACACAATCATGATGATTTGATTTATACCTTATAATATTTTAACAGTTGTTACCAAAAATTGTATCATGTTTTTGACCTAGATTGTCAATATTAATTTGCAGTTGTAAATTTGACATCATTTTCTGCAATTATAATTCTTTATGAGATTTTTTAGTAATGATGGTGATACATTATATACATAAATAGCGACATATTTGGGCTTGGAACAAATTGTATGTATATATGTATGTATGCGTATACTTAGTATATATTCAAATATAAAATATATGTGAAAATACATAATTCAATGTTTCAATAGTAAACATGCTTAAAAATTTAGCTTTCACAAAAATCGCGGTGATAATGTATCAAGTTTATTATTTTCACATTCATCAAATGTTAATAGACTATGAAGAAGAATGTTAAGAAATATGTGCTTAAAATTCCTCCTATATATTTTGCATCTAAATGTAATTGTATGAAAGTCAGAAATAAATAATTTCAAAAGCATGAATTAGAGATCTTATTAAACCAAGGTTAATATTTCATTGTAATATTAAAATTAACATTATTAAAATGGAAATTCAATTAAGATTAAATCTACTTACGTATCTTACTCAGGGCATAATGTTTATTATGTATAGCTTGAAATCAGTTTAAGCAATCATAATATGTATAATTTAGTCGTTTTTGCGAACAAATGTAATTTGCTTGTCACATTAATTTTCCTACGTAAATTACACCGGACAAATACTACTTGAAAATTTTAGTGTAAATATATTAACAAGTATCGAAGGTTACTTATACATACAAATAATAGGGCTAATCGAAATCGAATAACAAATAATGGACTACGTTTTTTTAAGCTTATATCATAGCGTTTAATTTGATATAATTTAAAATGTTTATCTAACATTTAGTGTAGACGTAAATGATAGATAATTTATTATTTTCTATTCGCCGTCAAAGAGAATATGCATTAGCGTGTCAAAGTATGTGGGTAGTAATGCCATTCATCTATCTACGGAATTTTCGGTTTTCTTTAAGAAATTCAGAAATCTAATTATTCCATAATTAAAGCTCTGGTGTACTTATTCTGTTAAAAAGTGGCCAAGTTATCGAAATAAACAAAAATATAAAGGAGGCTACGGCTAAGGTGGGATAATATCTTTAGTTGGTCAATATACAGGGTATTCCACGAGAGCTGTTCGTTAGAGTTTTCGTGGTTAGAAAAAACTTAGAATTCTGAAATTTTGGGTTCCAGGGTTATTCAAGATTCTCTTTCATTTTAAAATATTTTCAAGATCATACTACTTCCGGTTATACCGGAAGTCGCAATTAACTTCATTATTTTAAATGGAACATCCGGTATATTATTTCATTTTAGGATTTCTGAGAAAATTTCATAGTGGGTTTTCATCAGGTTTCCCTATACCTATTTTCAATTTTTTCTTGGATATCTTGATTTTTTTGAAAATTTTGACAGGTGTAGTCCTGTTTTGAGCATTGCGCCCTTTAACCAATTTCGATTGGTGGAAAGCGCTTCTGGGGTAGACGGAAGCACAGGAATGATACTTTCGAATGCCATATTGACAACTGATTTATCGCATACAGGGTATCCAAAATTTAATGACCAATTACATCATTTTAAAAGTTGAAAAAGGCCGTTTTTTCAAATAGGACATCCTATATTTTATTGGATGGTCGGATGCAGAATTTGATTCTGCATCGATTTGCCATAACATTCCCTATACCTATTTCCAGTGGTTTTCTTGTTAATCCAAATTTTTTATTTTAATGTGGTTTTTTGGCAGAAACCGAAACATCGCTTGCCTTTCGAACCCAAATAAACATCAATGAAACGGTAAAAATTACTTTAATTAGAACATGACATTAGTACATAACATTTAGAACGAAATATAAAATAAAAACAAAAAATTGGAACATAATGACAAAAAATAATAATAGAATGTAAAATTACAATAATTGTTCTATATGCCCTCGATTTTAGTTCATACACTGAATAATTCTGTCATATATTCCTCGCGAAACAGATCTCCGAAGTTCGTCTGGAGTTATATTAGTAAACGCATGGTGAACACGGTTCAATAATTCCTCTCTAGTTTGTACTGGCCTAAAGTACACTAGTTCTTTTATACAACCCCAGAGGTAAAAATCCAAGGGGGTCAAATCGGGTGATCTGGGTGGCCAGTTCCAAGGTCCCCGCGGGCCAATCCACCGATCCTCGAACATCATTGATAATTGCCTGTATACAGCTATAGTTGAATGTGCTGGAGCACCATCAAGCTGAAACCAACTGTTTGCTGTATCACGTGGCATTTAGAAAATCACTAACAAACCCTCTCAGTATCTCCAGATATCTAGCCGCATTTAAATTTTCATCGTACACTTGATAAGTCACTCTGTTGTCCATAATTAAACAAAAAACATTGAAACTAAAGCGGTCTTGGTGATTATGTTCCCTAATAACATGTGGATTATCTTGTGCCCAGTAGTGAGTATTTCGGCGATTTGTAATTCCTTGCCTGCTGAATTTCGATTCATCAGTCCACATAATCTGATGAAGAAATCTCGGACCTTCGGTCATTTTCAAAATCATAAATTCGCAAAAGTTGACACGTCTTGCCTCATCACCAAGACATAATCCGTGAACAGTTATCTCACAAAAAGGATGCATTCCATGTTTTTTTAATATTCTGTGGATTGATGTTTTTGAAATACCCAAATCCAGCGCTACTGTCGAAATTGAACTCCGCGGATAAGCTTGAAAAAACGCCAACACATTCACCACGTTATCTTCATTATCAGTTACGGGCTTTAGATTATTTTGAGTTGGCCTTACGTTTCTAGTTGCTATAAAGCGAGTTTCGATTCTTGCGAATTTTCCGGAAGTCATTGTTGGTTGGTCCGGATATCGTTCATTAAATAGTCTGCATGTTCGTCGAACAATTCATCCACATTCACCGTGCGTGAAAACAAATTTAATAAATCATTATTGGAATATTCTTCAACATTCTCCATTATAAACTGTACTTAAGCAAGTTAACAAAATCCCTCGAACTGTAAGTAGATACCTCACGAATCTGTACGATGATACTGCTTTGACATTAAATCAACATTGTCTCAATTCCTGTCAAAATCAAGGCTTACTAGGTAGAACTTTTGGAGTTTGATCACCTTTTGATAAAAATATGGATTAACAAGAAAACCACTGGAAATAGGTATAGGGTGTATAGGTGCAAATCGATGCAGAATCAAATTCTGCATCTGACCATCCAATAAAATACAGGGTGTCCTATTTGAAAAAACGAACTTTTTCAACTTTTAAAATGATGTAATTGGTCATTAAATTTTGGATACCCTGTATGCGATAAATCAGTTGTCAATATGGCATTCGAAAGTATCATTCCTGTGCTTCCGTCTACCCCAGCAGCGCTTTCCACCAATCGAAATTGGGTAAAGGGCGCAATGCTCAAAACAGGGCTACATCTGTCAAAATTTTCAAAAAAATCAAGATATCTAAGAAAAAATTGAAAATAGGTATAGGGAAACCTGATGAAAACCCACTATGAAATTTTCTCAGGAATCCAAAAATGAAATAATATACCGGGTGTTCCATTTAAAATAATGACGTTAATGGCGACTTCCGGTATAACCGGAAGTAGTATGATCTTGAAAATATATTAAAATGAAAGAGAATCTTGAGTAACCCTGGAAACCAAAATTTCAGAATTCTAAATTTTTTCTAACCACGAAAACTTCTAACGAACGGCTCTCGTGGAATACCCATTATCGCTTTATGCACATATTTTTATGGTGTAAGTAAGATGCAATTATTCATTAAGTATATGTGCGTCTGTACATAGCTGATATGTAACCCAGTTGATTATATTAAACTACTGCATCACTAGGTTGACCATTTCGATACCTCAACATCCAATAGGAAAGTACTTCATCATCATCACCATCATAATTATGCCCATCGCACCTACCGCAAACTTTCTTGATGTAAATTCCTGACTTTGACGGTGATATGGGCTTTTGAAAACATGTATTTATTGCGATATTAAATTTTCTCTTATGATGCGGCTAAGAAAATGATGTTCCTCAGCAGATTTGGTAAATATTACGAGACATGGTTTCTTTAACTTGATGTTTTAGAAGTAAGTGTTACCGTACCTACTGAGATATAGTAAATATATGTTTTAGACTCTTAGACGCCTACCAACACTCAATGTATAATTTAGAGTATGCTGTACAAATGACATATATCATCAACAGAACTCGATGAATTCGGCTGCAGGATATCGCTTTCTATATGATAAAAATTCTGCTTTGCAGTTCCCACTGTATGGAATAACTATTCATAATTGCGCAATAATGATAGGTAGTAGCTTCGTGGGTAAAAGGACCGAATACTGTAACGAACGTTCTTAAATGTCAGTGTATATGAATCAACCGACTGGCAGATTTAATTAAAATCTGTTCGCTTGGAGGTCGGTACTTCTCCAAGTTTCATTAGCGGCTTGGGATATGTATCAATAATTCGTTCCCGTAACGGCACAGAAGTGAAGTAATCAAGCAATATACACTACATGTCTCCAGTAGATTCCAGAGTACTATCATAAGCGGGGACATAGTAGGTTCCACAGTATTGTACACTCATGGTTGCACAACCTTTCTTAAATCCGAAAATCAAAATTCCACATCAGTGTCAAAAGACAGACTCCATGCTCTAGTGAAGCAACACACGAGTTTGGAAAAGTGTTTAAAGTGATCACTAGGAGAAATCACCGCACCTCAGAGGCACGATATCGAGATAACAACTAAAGAAAATCTGGATCACCTAGCAATGGATACTGTTTTCGATCGTTTGATCTCGTCAGTAAAGTTTCAATCCAGCAAATTGGTTTGCTCAATACGTCAACCGTTTCATGAACCAGCACACTCGCAAAGCACCATAATATCATAGCGAGGATTCTCCGACCTCCATCTAGAGTCCAGTGACATGGGTAATTCTTCGTGTGTGTGTATTGTCTGCAGGAATCCTGAAGAAGTCGGCTTTACCGAGAGAAGAAGATTCCTCGTGTGTGTCTTCACAAACGGCATTTCATGAAAAGAGTGTACAATAAATAAAAGCCAATGATCAAACAGATTTGAAAAAGGGCTTACTAGATAAATGAAACATTATCACGGACATGTGAAATCTACACACTTTAGCGGCGCGATGTAGAGTATGCTATTTAGTACAATTTAAAGCTTGTACTAAATAGCATACTCATTCGTTTGATTAATTGGTGTCAGCTATTTGGTAGAGGACTCTTAGTCCTGTATTTTACCTTATTGTATCCAGTATGCACTAGGTTGCCGTAATCCAGAGTATCTTTTCTTATTAACATTGTTTAGTATCTACACAATTGCAAGGGGAACTAGAGTAATACAAGCGATTTAAGCTTCGACATTAATAACAAAAGCTAAAGCACCTACCGTGTGCGTATATAAAGACTGTGATACAGTTAACTCATACAAAATATGTGAACTTTAATAAAACAAATAACTTTTGAATATTTTCTTATTTCTATATGAGCACGAAATATATACTCTATACAAAACCAATACACGGCAAAGATCTGAACGTCGTGATAGATGCTAATGTCTATTGTGTACTTTCTAGGAACTATACGCGATTCGTGTCAACCAAAACACTAAATTGTTTTCTCTTAGATAATGACTTCATCATGTATTGTATTATATGATTTGTGGCATTTAATGTACATTGACGAGAATTTGCACAGAATGCTTCAATCGGACGACAAGTACAGGAAAAAAATACTTTTATTTGTTAGTGACAGTGCCGCATATATGTTAAAAACAGGCAGATTATTAAAGGAAACATATCCTTATATGCTGCATATTACTTGTGTAGCACATGCTCTCCAAAGAATCTGTGAATATATCAGAGACAACTATCCGGAAGTTGATTGACTTGTATCCGCTTTTAAAAAAGTTTTTAGAAAAGCACCATCGAGAGTGGCCCTTTACAGGGAAAAACTTCCATCTTTGTCACTGCCACCCTCGCCAGTAATAACTAGATGGGGAACATGGCTGGAAGCTACTAGTTTTTATGCAGACAATTTCAATAGTTTGCAAAATGTCGTTACATGTTTAAATAACGATGCTCGAAGTATTTCTGAGTGCAAGGAACTAACAAATACCAAATTTAAAAAATCAGTTTCAGGAACATTTTGGATATTTGCCTAAACTAATCACATATTTTGAAAATCGAAATCTCAAACTAAAAGATGGATTAACCACATTAGATGTGGCTATTAATAATTTCAAAAGTATTCCAAGTGACTTCGGACAATGACACAAAATCAAACTGCTAAATACGCTGAAATAAAAGAATATTTCCAGTACGCACCTATAACCAGTTACGATGTAGAAAGGACGGTTTCTATCTATAAGGATGTACTTAATTCAAAGAGAACAAGTCTTACAGAAGAGAACCTTGAGAAAGTATTGCTAGTAAATATTAATACTCCTTTACTCGACTTGAACAACAAAATGAACAAATAATAATGTATTTTGTATTTTATAGATCACCAGCTACTTGTTATCCAATTATATAAATAAAACTAAGACCTCTTTAAAAATACAACATTTCCATAGTGCGCCCATTGGCGATGAGTAATCAACCTTTCGTGTCCGTCCCCTAATTATTATGATTATTATTATTTATTTCTTAAAACCAAAAATTTTGCATCATAAAGTCCCTGAAGTCGTATGTACTTATGACTACATGTGAGTGGATTTCTTCTTCACAATATTCTTTTGTTAATATCTAAACGATGATCTAAAGCAGGCATGGCGAACCTATGACCCGTGGGTCAGACATTGACCCACGCAAGCTTTTTAACTGACCCACTTATTGGTTTTTATAAATTAATTTTTTTTATGAAAAACAAATATTTCCAAGTGGACATGGGCGAGCTGATTTTCTATTTCTATCGTATCACGATACCTGTGCTGTGGAACTTGACGCCCACATTCGTTGCTTCATAGAGTGGGGGGAATGTACCAGTCACCAGTCAGTATCAGTGCTGAACTAACATAAGTGGTATCCATTTCGAACGCATTTAAAAGTAATGTGTATTGTGTTTGTATATTAGGTAGGTATGTTAATAAAAAAAAATTCTGAAATTACTGTATTCTAAATATAAATATTTTTAATTGTAGCCCTCTACTACTCGTATATCGGTGGTTAAAAAATTAAAAACAAACGATACAAGTTCAAGACCATATCAAGCTGAATGGTTTGATAAATATGGTGTGATTGAAAGGAATAAAATGGTTATCTGCGTTATTTTTAATGAAAAAGTGACTTCACGTATGTATAATGAAAGAAGACATTTTGAAACGTTGCATTCTAATCTCAGAAAGTCAACAGATGAGGAAGAAAAACATATTTTTTACAAAATAAAAAAGAGAATTTTTCTCAAAGCAGTGTTTTGAAAAGTTTTTTGTTCCAAAACACAACATTACTGCTGCTTGTTTTCAAGTTGCCCATTGCATTGCTCGCCACGGGAAGTCACTTTCAGAAGGAGAATTTATAAAAAAAAAAAAGCGTTTTTAGAATGTAGTCCTACATTGTTTGCTAATTTTAAAGAAAAAGACTTGATTATAAAGCGTATAAATGAGTTACCTATAAGTCGAAATACAATTAAGGATCGAGTAATAGAATTAGAAAAAAATATTTTATCGCGATTACATAACGACTTAAATTATGGAGAAATGTATTCAATTGCTTTAGATGAGAGTAATGATGTAAATGGTTATGCACAATTAGAAGCTTTTGCTCCGTATATATCAGGAAATATAATGAAAGAAAAGTTAATAAATCTAACTGGATTTATTCGGTATCTTAAGCAAAATAGTTCACATTCTCTGATCGAATTTCATTGTATAATACACCAGGAAGTTTTATATGTGAAACATGGATTAAGAACATTTTCAAAACTGAATAAAAAACTTCAAGGGTAAGGATTAATGGTTTTAACCATGTATGAAAATATTAAAACATTTATGGCAAAACTTGTTACCTTTAGTAAGGATTCAGAAATAAAAATTGTGAAATATTTTTCGCAATTAAGAAAACATTTTGAAAATACAATAATTTTTGAAAATACGGCCGACATTCAAGAAAATGCAATTAAAACATGTTTAATGATTCTCCGGGAAATAAAACAAGCATTTGAGGAGAGATTCAATCAATTTAAATATTTGGAAAATACATTTAAATTTATTTTATATCCATACAAAACTGAATTTGAAACAATGGAGTTAATCGAAATTATGTGGCTAGGTATAGTTAACTTAGAAATGGAATTAGTGGAATTTCGAAGCAGCCTAGTGTGGAAAACAAAATTTGAAGACTTGATTTCTGAAGTAGAAGGAAAACTGTGTGAAAGTAGTGCAGATAATATTGATCCCATAGTGAAAATTGAAAATATTATATTGAACGTGTGGGATTCTTTACCAAGTAATTTTATATCAATAAAAAAACCAGCTTTTAACGATGTTTGGGTCCACATATTCGTGTGAAAAATTGTTTTCTTTAATGAACTTTGTAAAATCTTCTAATAGGAATAGACTTGAAAGGGAATTAACTGCCAAGTGCGTCAAACTAATGAATACGAAATATGAACCTGATATTAAAAAAATATCTGAAAATAAACAGCAACAGATTTCTCATTAAATAATTTATGTTTATACTTTGTTACATATTTATAAATATGTATACATATATAAATATATTAATAAATAATATTTCATAATACATATTTTATGTAATTTTCTTTACCCCTTGTTCATTCAAACACTTAGTGACCCACGAGCTAGTACTAAAAAAAAATAGTGGACAAAATTTGACCCACGTCTCAAAAAGGTTCGCCATCGCTGATCTAAAGAATACTTCAAATGCGTTTTATTTATTTCAGAACGTTTAATTTAGAACTATTTATTTACATCGACCAAAACTGTATATTTTCTTAGCACGGTATTTCAAAATCAATAATAATCATAACAACAAAATATTCCGTTATTTGCAATCGTATACGTTTCTGTAATATATTGGCTACGAATTTAATGTTTATAGTTTAATATATAAATAACAAATTAAATAATATAATAATAAATAATAATAATAAAATAATAAAATTAAAATATTACATACACAGAATAAAGGTGTCCTTTTAAACAATTTAGAAGTTTTAGAAATCAATAAATTCAAAAATACGAACCTATTATTAAATAACCAATTAGAAATATCAAACTCCCCACTTTTAAATTTATTTAAGAACCCACCCCCACCAATGTCAACAAATATATAAATTCAAATAGCTCCTAAGTTTAGTTGTATTATTTACTTGATAAAGCCACAGTGTGTGCGAAACTAGTCGTATTTTTGTTAATACAATTTTTGGAAATTTGAAACACCTTGTTTTATTTCAAGTGTTTTTGTGCATTTTATATTACAGAAACGTATGGAACTAATCCAAAATGTTGTCTTGACTTAGTGACATCGCTGACAAACATAGTAAAAGAAATAACAAAAACATGATGACAGTCTACCATCTCCAGTATCTGTTAGAATTTGTCTAACTTATTGCGGACAACAACCTACGTCACCACATAGTAGACAGTATCAACCTATGCGTTAACTGTGTAAATTAAGAATAAATTATTCGAAATTTTTAGGTATAAATCAATTGCAGGCGAGTGTTTCAAACTCGAATGAGTTGATTTATGCAGGATTGTACAGAGTATGCCCATCGTTCATTGTCACCTTCAGTACCACTACGAAAGTGCGCCATAATAACGAACGTGTCCTGTTGGACAATTAACGGCATCGCAATCAAAATCAAACGTACGTACCTACTCAGCATAGATATCTGTCAAAACAAGAAATATTTTTAAGGAACTACCACACTTTACTTGAGATTGATCTCATTCTAGTAGTTTATTTTGATGTACTTAAAAATGAATTTTTTATTACGAAGTTTTTGTATAAAAATATTTAAAATTCACCCTTGTAGAAAAGGATTTTTATTTCAGTGAAATATAAAAATTTACCAATATCTTGTAAACTGAGTTTAATCAAATTTCCAAAAAAATCTGAATGTACTTAAAAATGAAGAAGTTTTGTGTATGAAAATATTTAAAATTTAGACTCTTGTAGAAAAGGATTTTTTTTGAAAATATATTGAAAATTCGATATAGATATCACAATAACAGCATTATTTATAATATACCTTGCCATCCGATTAAAAACGTAGGCAAGTTTAATTTAGAGGCTAATTAAATTATTTAATAGAAATTTTCCAGATAGAACAAAAAGTTTTATGAATGCGGAGCATTGCTGTTTAATGACTCGTTAGAAGCTACTAGAATTACTTGTGCGGAAAAATAATATGACCAAAAATTAATTACTTCCTTGTTGTCTAGTTGTCCAACAGTTAGCTCATTAGAATTACATTCTTGGTCTAATTTTTAGGTTAATTATTTTAATAATATCTATTGAAAAAGTACTACGAACAAATTCCAGTAGTAATGAATGTTATTTATGTTATTCAGTTTTAAAAATAGTCTTTTTCGTTGAGACAGCTATTAATATCACTTATACACAATCAGTTTAAACTTTTTCTCAATTAGCTAAATTTTCTTAAGACTGATTGCAAATAGTACTTTAAAATACCAGTATACTCATTTATATTGTTGAGACTTTGGCGCTTAGATTAATATAAACGTATACGCACACGTGACATGAATATAAATAATGTTTATTCTTTCTTCCTTATAAGAAAGTAGGAATAACGAAGAATTTCCTTATTTCGAATACTATTAACGTAGTGACAGTTTTGACATGAATACAAATTTGAATTTTCTTGTTCATAAAATTAAATTATTTACATAGTTTCTTAAGTTCTAATAAATTAAATGCATTAACATAAAATGCTAGTCAAATTGCAATTGTTTCGTTAAGCAAATCATTATAGAAATTTCAACATTCACATTTTTGTTCTGCGTTAATTGAATAAATCAATAATTCTGTTGTTGCACTACACGAGAAGTTTCCAATAGCACATTTTTAATATATATATACTGCGTTGTTATCTTTCTATTTTGCTTCACTCGTGGATCAGCTAAAGGTTAGGTTGGTCTTTCCTACCACGTAATAAAGTTGGTAGTTTTGCCCAATATATTGAGGTTCTTCGAATAGAAGCTACAAATGAAAGCCCGTCAAACTTGGCGAAAAATGAGATATGTTTTATATACATAGTGTGCAGTACGGACCTGCACCGAAGACAGACCTGTCTAGCCCTCCTACCCACCCTTCGGTTGGGATACAACGTGGGGGTTGAGTGGTACCGGCCGAAATGGAAAAGAAGAAAGAAACAGTAACAGCACAGTAATAACAACAACATAGTAGAGTAACGTTTACTCATCATTTACTCACAAAACCAAAATACTTGTACATAAAGTTAAAGTTAAAATATATCAAAGTTATAGAGTCCACTTCTGTTTTATTTACATCACGGCGCAAGGCCGTACACATAGCCTACGTCATGTGAAGGAAAATGTAGCCAATGAGTATTTATTTTACTTCGTTTGAATACTACTGGAAGTCTTAACATGCAAAATCTGAGAAACTTGTTTTCCGTACAAAACTAATTTCTTGATCTATTTATCTATTTACTTATTTATTCAGAAGATTGTTTCAGCTTTGATTCATTTTATTTTGATAAAACTCTTGAATTTTTCTTAATTGCAACTGTTAGTACTATAACATTATCATATATTTATAATAATTATGATTTGCTGAACGATCTGTTTTCACTATTTGGTAAAGCATTACTAAAAGAAATTAAGTAAATCGTCAAAGCAGTCTCTATAAAACATTTTCAACCCGGAAACATCCATTTACCACCATACGTCGCTTTTAATGGTGCGTCACAATATTTCAAAAGCTTAAAGCCGACGCGTTTTCCGCAAACATTGCGGTTCAAGTTTTAATGCTATACTTAGAGGAAAATGCCGCTTTTACGTTAAGTATCTCAAAATATTGTGGGTTAAGAAAAAAGGTCGGAATAAACAAGAAAGAAAAATATATTGCGTTATTGCTTATTAATTATACTTATAGTGAATTAAGTAGAAAATTAAGGTGCTTATTCACCCAAATTATCTTTGTTATATGAATTATATAGTAGTTGTCATAAAGAGGGCAGGCAGCCTGCTATTGAGCCAATATAAGACAAGAATAGATGGATGTAATTCCTAGATAAAAACTATTCATATAATCAGAATTAATAAAATATCATTATAATTAGTATTATATTGTATTTACTCAGTCTGTGTACTTAAACTATGTCTATCTCTTCTCTATACAGGGTGAGTATTTTTCCTGGGGAAGGCAGATTGTGACTTTATGGGAAAAGATATTTACAAGCGGCTTTTTACTATGATAGCGACTCCTTTGGAGTATTTTTTAAATTTAGTTTGTATTTTACAGAGTGTTCCAGAACTTGGTGGCTAATCATAGTTATAGTTAATTAAATGGAACACACTGTGTATTATTACATTTTAGTATTCCCCGTATATATCGTACAATTGTTAGTCAAAATGGTATAAGATAGTACAGGCCTAAAATTCAAAGTTTTCTACTTATTACCATTTTTCTGAAAAATTCAATATTTTTATAAAATTATATTTCTCGAAAATGACGTACTAGATGGACAGTACTTTTGGTAATGTTATTTATAATGAGAGATCCTAATTGAAGCTTATTTTGTTATTTTTCAATTACTAATTGCATATGTAGAAAACTGTACTAAAATTACATGACACGTTTTTGTCTAGAAGTCAATTTTTTTAAATGGCTTGTATATCGATTTATTTTTTAATTACTTACTAAATTTCGCAGCAACAAATTAATATTATATTGTATTTACTACTTTATGTACTTTAGGTATTCAACTAAATATAAAGTTGGCAGAAATCTTAAAGTAATAACGTCTTACATATTGTCCATTGTTTTTTTTTTTTTACCAGAGGATCAAAAAAGCTTGTGAATTCGCGGCTTCATGTTAGCAACTGGACGATTTTAATGCATCCGCTCCATAGCTATGATTTATCACCTTTGGATTTCCATATATTTAGGCAATTGAAAGGCGTTAAAAGCTAACCATTTACAATCGGACGCAAAAGTAAACAACTGTGTGGAAGAATTCTTCAATCAACAGTCACAAATATTCTATGGACGTTGATTACAAACAATCGGATTTGTGCCAAATTGTTGTGGTAATTATTTGTAAATATTTTTTTATTAATTTTTTTATGAACCAAAGATATGTGTCATCTGAATATCCCCCGTCTTTTAAGTATTTTGTTTTTAGGATAAGTTGCTGTTACTAGTAGAACAGCAGTATCTATGATGTATCACTTTTTACTTTCTTATACGTAGCATAAGGAAGTATTGTGATGATGAAAATTTTCGACCTCGAGATTTTTGCAGATGTCCACGTTTTGAGGTCCCCTGATACCAAAAAAGTGGTTTTTAAAAAATGTCTGTGTGTCTGTGTATGTGTGACGACGATAGCGGTCAAACCGCTGTAGATATCAATTCTAAATTTTGTATTTACGAATATAATGTCCCTCTTGAGAACTGATTAGATTTTGAGCAAAATCGGCAGACCGGAAGTAGTAGTTTACTTCAGTGAAAAAATCGAATTTTGCAAATATTTCGTCAATCACTAAGTTTAAACAAATTTATAAACAATTCAAATGTACTCAAAATTAAATTTGAGAAAAATTGTATTAATAAAGTTTTTCGAAATTCCTACCGGAAGTAGGTCTTTTACTCTTATCGAAAATCAGTTTTTTGCGAATATCTCGCAAGTCATGCTTTCTAGGCAGGTACATTACGAGTATAAAAGTATTTAGAACGTACTTTTAAATATCTTTTGTATAAAAAAAATTTCAAAATTCAGACCGGAAGTACCACGTTTACTCTTATCCAATAGCGATTTTTTTGCAAATATATCGTAAGTTATGCATTCTATATATATTTATCAAGAGTACAAAAGTATTTAAAACTATATTTGCAATATTTTTCTATATATGAAATTTCAAAGTTCGGACCGGAAGTAGCACTTTTACTCTTAGCGAGGAGCACTTTTTTGATATCTTGCGAAGTATGCATTCTGTAGCGATTTATTAAGAGAATGAAAGTACTTAAATTAAATTTGAGAAAAATTGTATTAATAAAGTTTTTCGAAATTCCTACCGGAAGTAGGTCTTTTACTCTTATCGAAAATCAGTTTTTTGCGAATATCTCGCAAGTCATGCTTTCTAGGCAGGTACATTACGAGTATAAAAGTATTTAGAACGTACTTTTAAATATCTTTTGTATAAAAAAAATTTCAAAATTCAGACCGGAAGTACCACGTTTACTCTTATCCAATAGCGATTTTTTTGCAAATATATCGTAAGTTATGCATTCTATATATATTTATCAAGAGTACAAAAGTATTTAAAACTATATTTGCAATATTTTTCTATATATGAAATTTCAAAGTTCGGACCGGAAGTAGCACTTTTACTCTTAGCGAGGAGCACTTTTTTGATATCTTGCGAAGTATGCATTCTATAGCGATTTATTAAGAGAATGAAAGTACTTAGAATAGGATTTTGAATAAGTTTTGTATTAAATTTTTTTTTAAAATTGTACAGTTTGAAACGCTCATACGTATAAGAAAGTCGTGTGGTGGCCATACCTCATTTTTCTTTAGAGAATGTTTTTTAGTAGTCCATTTATTAGGAATAAAATCAATATATCTCACTTTTGACGGATATTCTTCATAAGCGTGCACTGACCATGTTTTGACTCTAATTACCCGGTAGAAACCATTTGGCGGTAAATTAATTTAATGTGGCATTGGGCTTTATGAATACTTTCGTACTTGTACGTGTGGTACTCGAGTGTGATTCACATCTTAGGATATAGCGCGAATCCTCTTGGTAGGTAAAATACGGAGTCACCTAAATAAAAACCAAGCCGTATATGCAGCGCATTGAATTAGAAGTTTACTTGACAAATTGAGTACCAGTGAGATACGATTTTCATTAGTGAGTTGTGAAACTATAAATTATCTAAATAACAGTTCGGTGAGATTCCGTGTTATTCTAAAACTCAAGTCAAGTAGGTAATAAGCATTTTTTTAAATAATCTTCCAACACAACTTTGATTTTATTCCCGTTTACAGTAACTCTCTTATCTTTTCCGTCTAAGCGTATAATTAATTACGAATAGTAATTAGTAATTAACAGTAAACAAACGATGCAAATATTACTAAGAAAATTACAAATGCATTCAACATGGAAGTATATCTATCATTTAGTCAGTCACAGAGTCCGCAAACATAATATTATAAATCGTATTAGGCACGTACGCTATAAATTCTATAAATGCATTCTATCCAAACATGAATGCTTTTATTAAAGCTGATCTAACAATGTGCAATATATATAGTTACACTTAAGTAATGCTGACTAATAAATATATATTTATACAACCGATTTATTACTCGTTTTAAATTATACTCTTCATTACCTTTCTTTTTCGGTTATCAGAGGTTATAGTAACCTGTTTATTTATTATAGGTTTAAAAACTAATGCTGTGGTAAAATTAATTATATATTGTAGGATAGCTTAGTTTATCACCATACATAGTTCTTGTATTTTACCGTCTCCGTACATATTTATTAGAAGTTGGATTAAATATTTATTGTAAATGTAGTTTGAAATACAAGTTGTACTTATAATAGATTAAGTTACCAGCATGCAGCTCTCACCGCCGTTGATCTGCTTGGATAGGTAACTTTCCACTCAATACGCTATACATCTCTGTACACCAAAAATTATATGAAGCTAAACTTAAATACGACAATACATAGTAGTTTGGTCATCTTACCCAACAGGTAGGGTAAGATGACAATGGCTATGGAGTAAGATGGCAGTTAAATGCAAAGGTAACAAATAAATTCATATGATCATAGTCTGTACAATTGTCAGGCCAGCACCATAGGTGACAATTATTGCACATAATCCAGTCTTCTGTTGGAGGATCTACATATTTCGTGATGTATGCTGGGCAGTAGATTTTCATTATCTTCCTTAGTAATAGTCAGTTGCGCCTGCTGCGAAAGTAGATGGTATGGCTTCAACTACTGATTGGGACCTATTTGCTTCGATTTTCTTTTCTAGAATTGTTTTTCTAGTTGTTGCTTCTTTTGAAATTCTTTTATCTTTTTCACTATCTAATTTCTTTTGTTCTTGAATGCTCTTCACCTACAGGTGTTATTTATAGTTCTTTTTCAGAAACTCCAGATTTTTTTTGGTAACCACTAACAGCATTCTTTACACTCGCCGGTTTAATACATGCTTTGCCAAAAAATAGCTGCTACATCCTTGTCGGTTATATTTTTTCCCGGATTATTTGTCATAAAATAGTCACATGGCTATAGAAAACCTTTAGTGGGCCAAAAAGGGAGACATCTAATGGCTGGTGCTTGTGAGTGCTATGTGGTGGTAATCCTAATATCACAATTCCCAATTCTCGGCAAAAATTGATTGCTGCTAAGGAATTATTAGACACGTGATTATTTAGTATTAGCTGCACTGGCCTTTCTAGACGCAGATGTGCATATTTTGCAAAATGTTGGAAATATTTTACGAAATTCTCTGTAGTCATTCAACCAGACGAGTGTGCCACTCGAATGCTATTTGGTGGTGCACTTTAGAGTAATTACGGCTACATTCTTTTACGTCCTTATACTAAGAATAGGGGACTGTAAGAACCCTGGGCACTCATTGCACACACTACAGCTCTATATGTATTGTGATTACAAAAATGTTCGACCTCGAGATTTTTGCAGATGCCCACGTTTTGAAGTCCCCTGATACCAAAAAAGTGGTTTCTAAAAAAGTCTGTGTGTCTGTCTTTGTGTCTGTCCGTCAGTCTGTGTATCTGTCTGTGTGTGACCACCATAGCGGTCAAACCGCTGTAGATATCTATTCCAAATTTTGTATTTACGTATATAATCTCCCTCTTGAGATATGATTAGTTTTTCAGTAAAATCGGTAGACCGGAAGTAGTAGTTTACTTCAGCGAAAAGATCGAATTTTGCAAATATTTCGTCAATTACTAAGTTTAAACAAATTTATAAAAAATTCAAATGTACTACAAATTAAATTTGACACAAATTGTCTTACAAAAGTTTTTTTAAATTCCTACCGGAAGTAGGTCTTTTACTCTTATCGAAAATTAGTTTTTTGCGAATATCTTGCAAGTCATGCTTTCTAGGCAGGTACATTACGAGTATAAAAGTATTTAGATGATAATTTTAAATATCTTTTGTATAAAAAAAATTTCAAAATTCGGACCACTTTTACTCTTACCGAATAGTGATTTTTTGCAAATATGTCGTAAATTATGTATTATATATATATTTATTAAGAGCACAAAAGTATTTAGAGTTGGATTTGCAATATGTTTTGTATACATGAAATTTCAAAATTCGGACCGGAAGTAGCACTTTTACTCTTATTAGCGAGTAGCACTTTTTTTCGAATATCTTGCAAAGTATACATTCTATAGCGATTTATTAAGAGAATGAAAGTACTTAGAATAGGATTGTGAATAATTTTTGTATAAAAAAATTCTTAAAATTGTATGGTTTGAAAGACTCATACGTATAAGAAAGTTGTGTGGTGGCCTCACCACATTTTGTTTCCTTGCTCTCGAGATGACACCTTGGCGACCCTCCGATTTGGAAGTTTTGTTGGTACGGTCGATAAGCCAGACTCATCCGCTTTATAAATTCGGTCAAGACTAAATTTATGTCTTAATATTTGCACTTCCAATATATCAAAGAAAACATTAACTGTATTTTTATTTAACCCAATAAGTCGTCCAAGTAAAGTAGACTCCGGCGTTGTTAGGCTATTTTATTTCGTATCATGAAGCTAATAAGCCTGTCTTTGCCAGCCATTTTTTACTATTATTAAATCGATGTTTTATATTGTTTGATACTGCAAATTCATAAGCTAATTTTGTCAGCTCTGTACCTGTTAAGCCGACAGCTCTGCTGCTCATATCTTTAATACATCGAATCGATGCCCAACTAGGACCTTATTAAAATCAAATTACACAAGTGTTGAAATCTTATTAATAACGGATTAATACAAGGAATTTAGAAATATACTAATATTTAATTATGCCTAAATACAATCCATTTCCACATTTGTATTTCGACCTTTTAATACATCCTTCCCTCCACTCTGCTCAGGTACTTTACAGTAATAAACTGTAGAGTTTTAATAATTTAGTCGGGTCCCTATATCGTTGAAGGGAGTATGACACCCAGGTAATATTCTCTGGTAACTCCTCTACAATGCCGTTTGATTGCTAAAAGCAAATCACTCTCGTCTTTACTGTCAACTTCTTCAAGTGGCATGCATTTTGAACTCCCTTTTCTTTCTTAGATATTTTGTTTCAAAATGTTGCAGAATCGAAAATACTATGCATTTTTACCTCTTAACATTTGGTTTCTTTTTTCATGTACATAAATCGATGTCTATTTGTCAAATGATGTGGAACAAACTTTGCAGACACGTGATTTTAATTCCAAAATATCTTTTGATGTTTCCAGTTCCATTTTAGATCTTGCGCTGGAATTCTACTCGTATTTGATGAACTCGAGGAATATTTATTTGCTATTTAAATTTAATTATAAATATGGCGAAATTCGAACTCACTATCTCATTAAATTCACCTACCTATTGAAATTATCAGTGCTAAGCAGAAAATTATTAGTAGAATGTCTAAACACTGAGAAAAACTTGATTTACATTATTTAAAATTTAGTAATTATTTTTTTGCAGTCCGCAACTCTGTCACGATCGTCTTTTCTCGGGTTTATATGATGGTCATGAGGATGAAACATATAAATAAATCTATGCATAAGATAACATACATTTATTTATTAATATCAGTAATGGTATAAACCGAATCAGACAAACAGAACTAATGAAACGTGTTACACGTGTCATTGTAACACGTTTCATTAGTTCTGTTTGTCTGATTCGGTATTTTCATACCATTGTCAAAGCTCTGGAAATAGGAAAATAAATGTCGTCAAAATTAAACTTGTGAACCATTTGCAAAGTGAATTAACAAAATGGTGCAAATATATCGAACAATTGGAGTAATATCGGGTATTATTCATTAATATCTGCATCGTGGCATTCTGGCTGGGCGTGATTCCTGAAAGCTGCTAACTAATGACTACCGATTTGAAATACAAACAGGAATTATTACTACCGCGCGATCATTTAAATTCTAAATTAGAGCAGTTTGTGAAATTTAAATTAAGTTGGTATATAAGTACTAATTTACAATTTGAATTGTCAAAGTGACGTTTCAAAATGTTTGATTTAGAACATAAGATTTTTCTTACTGAAAGTTATTTTAAAAACGCCGAACGACAAGAGAATGGTGAATGGACATATTCAGTACCGCACTGCATCAATGATTTTAAAAATGCCTTCCCTAATTTTCCTGCGGATTATCAAAAATTAGTCCAAGAAATTTACACATGTGTGGCGAAATTTCGTAATGTTGGAACTGTAGGTATATAGGAAAGCTGGAGTGGCGCGCCCAAAAAAAGGACTCCTGAGATTGTGGAAGATGTTGCAGAAAGAATGGAACAGTCTCCCAAAAAATCTCTTCGCAGATTAGCCCAAGAAATAAACCTTTCATATGGAACTTGTCAAAAAATTTTAAAAGAAAATTTAAATCTTTATCCCTATAAGATTAACGTCGTTCAAGAGCTATTCCCTCGAGATTTTCCTGTACGAATAGAATACTGTCAGTGGTTTTTGAATAATTTAAATAACAACAACACTTTGGATTTAACATTTTTTTCTGACGAAGCATGGTTTCACCTATCCGGCTATATAAACAAACAAAATATGCGTATTTGGTCTTCGGAGAATCCTCATGAGTTTATTCAATCGCCTCTCCATCCGCAGAAAATTGGTGTTTGGCTAGCGGTTTCTAGAAGGCGTATATTTGGACCTGTGTTTTTTGAAGGAACGATAAATGCTGAGAAATATCGAAATAATTTACTTGAACCGTTTTTACAAAATCTTCATGATGACGAACTTTTACATGGGTATTTCCAACAGGATAATGCAACAGCTCACAAAACATGGGAAAGTATGGCTCGAATTCGCGAGTTTTATGATAATCGAGTCATTGAATTTCCGCCTCGCAGTCCAGACTTAACGATTCTTGATTATTTCATTTATCCGTATCTGAAAAACACAGTTTACAAAAATAACAAAATCTTTAAGAACTACAAGAGGCAATTTCTAATGTACATGCATTAGAAATTGCCGCTATAACCGTTCAGATGTTGGAAAATGCTTGTGAAAATATGAAACGGAGGATTAACAGTTGCATTGCAACAGGGGGAGAACACTTTGAACACCTTTTGTAATTCACAATAAAACTAATTTATCTAGTAATGCTTTCATTTCCATTAAATTTAAATCGATTACACATAAGATTCACAAATGTCACAAAGTAAAACATAACCGCAAATTTCAATTAAACAATAATTGACATTCTGGACAACCTAATAAAAAAAATCCCGCCTGCTATAATTTAGAATTTAAATGATCGCGTGGTACTTATTAAAATAAAAAAACTGCTACAGAAAACATTAGCAGAAGATTAATTTGTGTTGTTGCTAATTACGATGATTTAAATTGATGACCAACAGGGACTAGATTTTGAGTTAGTTCATCTTTGCTGAGATGTGTTCTTGGCATAACCATAGTGGGAATTAACTTAACAAATATTTAAATAGTATTAAAGAAATTCTCTTCGGTGAATTTTGATATTTGGATTTGCAAAGGCAATCGAAGCAGCTAAATCCTGTGGATAAGCTCAGTTATGTCATGTTTATGTATTTATGTCAAAGACTGACTAAAAAACTTATAAATGCACGAAGACTAAATGCCTGTAATAAATTTCATGTTTATTGAAGAACGAACTACGACTTTGTAGAAAATATCAGTAATTTTACCTATTTTCAAATATGAAGTGAATAATATTCCGAATTATCCCAGACTTTAATTTCTATTATAATTTTATTTTCCAAAATGCTAATCATAACATATCTAGTTAATTCTATAACTAAAAAATATTGATATGTTAATTTTGAGATTCATGCTTCTCGATTTCTAGTACAACGATGGGGAACATTTGTATATTTGGAATTATGAAAAAACACATTACCCTATTACATTATCCCTATTTAATAATCACCACGCCTGATTTTTTTTTATTATTGTAATACAAGGTTTTTAGGGACTCCTTTATTAAGTAAGCCCATCGAGTAATCAATAATGCATATTTATACTATGGCTTGCATAGCATTTTCTTCTGCATTTAATTTTACTGATGATGTGAAAAGACTCTTCAAGCATGAACGTTTATAATATACAAATGCTTTTGTTCGTAGCACCGCTTTCTGTTTTCTTTTCAATTAAGATTTTATCTTAATGAAGTCTTCACTATTTTCGAATGAAAATTACTGCCACTCCTGAGTCTTTATGCACAATATTGTATATTCAGATTATTATAGTCTGCTCTATGTACATATATACTATAAATTGTTGTTATTGCATGAACATGTAACTATAAATCTATATGTACCACTTTTGAATGAAATTAAATAAAATACTTGATAAATACTATCAGAATATTACTAGTTACTATTCCGGCGATAAATCAACTGTCTTACATTTTATGAGTCTCAGAGGCAACATAGTTCTCGTCTTTAATTATATCGAAATACATTTTCGGTAATATGATGTTCATTGTAGAAATAGTTTTTAGTTTTTGTTTTTATTCAACTTTCTTGATATTTTATTTATAACATGTAACAATGTTATTCTTCTTATTTAATATCGTAGCATTTTCTCCATATCATTTTTATTTCCGTTGAATTTCCATAATTTCAAAACTTAAATTCAATTCTTCAAAATTTTCCTTTTAGGTTTTCTTAAATTGTATATATGTATGAGCTTTAGATAAAAGTGATAAATAAAAGTGCTTGTTAAGTTTTGTTGTTTGTAGCAGAATTTTGTTTATTATCACGCATGGATCATTACGTTTATCCCTATGTGGACATAGCGTTATTGTTTTCAAATGCGTATCGTTTATCGTCCTTACGGATCAGAAAGTGTTTCGCACATTATTTCTCCACAGTGTGTGAGGTACAATGATTCCTTACGAAATAGTCTGTTCTTCTCTATTAGCATTGTTTCTGAAATTCTGTAAGTCCCACATATGACTGCGTGCGAAACGGTTTATTGGTTTAACAAAACTACTTCGCAAGTGGAGCGTCGTTGTCACTAGGTACAAGTGGGATACAAATAAATCGTTACAATGCTTAATAAGTAAGAAAAATCTTATGTTCTAAATCAAACATTTTGAAACGTCACTTTGACAATTCAAATTGTAAATTAGTACTTATATACCAACTTAATTTAAATTTCACAAACTGCTCTAATTTAGAATTTAAATGATCGCGCGGTATTTATAACCAACTTTTAGTAAACCTTTTTTAAAAAAAAGCCATAATTCTCTATCTAGATTTGCCTAGATGGCTCACTCTCTTTAATTGCAAAAGAGTCTCCATTTACCAAAAATAATTATCTTGTAGGAAATGAATGAACAATGACTCTTCCCTATTTATATCTATACGGGCACAAAACGAATCTAGTATTCAATTCCCGTCAATCCGTAGATGACTAATTTGCAAACGCTCAATATAATAACGCCTAATCACCGATTATGAAGTCCGTTAAGTTCTCCACACAATAAGACGTACGTGCAGGATATTGACACGCTTCCGGCTCTATGCGCACTCGCATTACAAAATTAACCTCCTTCTCGATCAGCGAACATGAATGGAAATCAACCTATAATAATGCACGATAATATCTTTCTATATTCCTAATGATATTAGATTAGATCGCGAACACCGAGAGTCGAGTCTTCTCTAGCCTTGGCCGATATTTCGAAGGTGTAATGCTAAGACGGCACTCATTGTTGTGGAGTCGATGGACTCTAGAGAATATTGTGCAAATGGTCGGATCCATTCTCGAATATACGCTAGGAATGCAACCAGTTCCGCTTATTTGCCAACATAATTTCTTTTAACCATCAGGATGAAATATTTTTTAATCTTATTATCGTCTAACTTCTTACTTTTTTTTTAATTGTAATTTTTATATCTATATTATAGTTATAATGAATGGAATATTGAAATGTATAAATTCCAGAAATCCTATTTTAATTCTGTCGCGGAAGATAGGATTAAATAAACTCGTGCGACTTTTTTTTACACGCAAACTACTTAGTGCACTAAAAATTATATTTTCCCCTAATAATACTAATAAAATAAATTAGCAAATTTTATTTAAAAATGTTACTTCCAGTACTATTCGAATGTACATCCCGGGATTGCCGGCCACACGCACAGTACACAGGGTGTATCATTTAAAACTCCCAGGTCAAATATCTCGGAAACAGATAATGATATTTGAATTTTGTAAAAGGTAGTTACTAAAGAATCTGATCAACTCTAGCTTGCTCCCACAATTGCGTTTTGTTATATGAAGATATAGATGGCGCTGCGATGAAAGGAAATTTTTGATTGTCACAATCTTCATTTGTTTTTTATTTGGAAGAGTATTGAAATTAATGTAAATTTTATTATTTGTGTTAGTTTTAAAATTTTAAATTCGTGTTTAAAGAAAATAAGAATAACTTTAAAGTTTTGTCTTTATTTTGTTTAAATATTTAATTTGTAGCGAAAAATAGCAGTAAACGTATTCACAATTCTTGCTATTATAGTTACTTCACAATTTGAGTTTTAGAGTTAGTTCCCTTTCATAAATTCCACTTTATAGGCACCCATAGGTATGTAGGCAGAAAAGCATTCATGTCTGCGTTATATGTATGTATGCTTGCTTTGATTATTTAGGAAATGTTTTGACATTAGCACACATTAGTGACATTTACTTACTAATTTATAATTAGCTTCATTCAAACATTTACTCACTTTGCGTTGAGATTGTATTAAAAATATGGTTTTAATTTATGGAGAATCCCGTAGAAATGCATCTGAAGCAATGCGATTATATACTCTACGCTTTCCAAACAGGCCTTTTGCAGATCAATAAACATTTATAAGTCTGTGTGCAAATCTCAGAAATTACGGTAGCTTCAAAAACAATTAAGGCAGAAAACTACAAACATTTAATAATCCACATACATCATTACGGCAATTAAAAGAACAGCATGATCTCAATGGAACCTTTTGCCGTAGGATTTTAAAAGAAAATGAATACTTTCCCTATAAAGTTCATTTAGTGCACCACATAACAATAGGAGATAATCAACGCAGACTCGAGTTTCTGGCAGAATTTTCTGTAATGTTACCACTACTTTTGGAAGATGTACCAATAGAGCTTCGAAATAATATGTGGTTACATCAAGACGGGGGCACCTGCTCATAATGGCAACATAGTTACTGACTACTTTAATCAAACGTTACCGCACGTCGTTGGATTGGTACTAATGGCGTCCTCAGGTTGCCGGCTCGTTCGCCGTATCTAACCCTGTTAGATTCTTTCTTGCGGGGTTACTTGAAAGCTGCTGAAGTTTACAAAGAACCCATAACAAATATATTACCTTTATAATAAAATTATGCAAGTGTTCAAAAATTATTAGAAATACATTTTTAAATGTTTCCGGAAGAGAACTAATAAGGCGATATACGTTATGTAGCAATCAAGAAGGAAACAATTTTAAACATCTTTGCTAGTTATGTTTGATCCGTTTAAATATTTAAACGAAATAAAGACAAAAATTGAAATTACTCTTACTTTCTTTAAACACGAATATCTATGAAACCGTTAAATTTTGGAAACTAACACAAATAATAAAATTCACATTAATTTTAATACTCTTTCAAATAAAAAACAAATGAAGATTATGGCGATGAAAAAAATTTTTTCATCGCAGCGCCATCTATATACCTATATTCACATAATAAAACACAATTGTGAGAGCAAACTAGAGTCAATCACATTCTTTAGTAACTGCTTTTCACAAAATTCAAATATCTTTATCCGTTTCCGAGATATTTGCCCTGGAAGTTTTAAGTGGTACAACCTGTATACAGGATGTTCATTTCAAAACTTCTCACCCTAAATATCTGGAAATCTGGAAATCTACGAAAATTTCCCTGAAACACGTAAGAAGTGTAATCGTGGGGGCCATTTCTTGATGCAAATATTGACTTGCCCACTTTAACCCCCTGCGTCCGGGAGCTGCCCCCTTAAAAATCTTAAATGGAAAATGATATAGAGTAATACGTCATTTTAAAGGTATTTTGAGCAAGTACATTTTGGCGTTAACTTTTTTTAAATTGTTCGACTGGTTTTGAAGTTTTTTAAAAATACTTTTGGTTGTTTAATTTTTCGTGTTTTGTATTTAGCTTAAATATCTATTACTGAAATACATTTTAACTCTTTAAAATGTTTTATTTTTATTTTCAAAGTTATTTAAGAATGCAATTTTTTTTTGCAATGGTATAGCCGTTGTTCACAACTGCGGCGTACATTTTCAAGAATTCCACGACGGGTTGCATTAATCCTCTGACGAAGTTCTTATAAATTTTGAGATGGAGGGGTACCTAACACAACAGCCAGTTCGTCGAACACATTGATTTTCGGCTCTATAAATTAATACAATTTCAGCCCTTTCTTGCAAACTGTAAATCTTTATTGTTATTTTAAGTAAATAACTTTGGGTTTATAACACTAAATAACTATTTATACTCAGGCAACATACAATGTATTTCCGAATGAGAAGCACCGGAACAAAAAAAGGATTTATCGGGTTTTTATGCTATTGCATGTTTTTCGTATAGAACATTATTTTATTGTGCTGTTACAAAAATTGAATCAATCAACGAAAAGTCGGTATAAAACCGTTCCTAAAATATGCATTTTTGTTTAATTAGTAATTACAAAAAGAACCAAAATTATTCTGCATTAATTATAACTAAAAAATTAAAGAACCATAAAATTATTTATTTTCTATGTTTTTGAGAAATTTATAAAAGTTTTTAATATTCGTGTTTGATCCGATGCTCCTACAATAGATTGACTGTCTTGAAATACAAAACAAAACAAACCTAAAGTATTTTTTAAAAATCTTCAAAACGAATCGATCGATTTTAAAAAATTAAATACCTAAATATACTGTTTCAAAAGACCTTTAAAATGACGTATTACTCGATAACATTTTACATGTAATATTTTTAAGGGGGCAGGGGGTTAACGTGGGTGAGTCAATTTTTGCATTAAGAAATGGCCCCCACGATAATACTTCTTAGATGTTTCAGGGAATTTTTCATAGATTTTCAGAATTCCAGAAATTTAGTGTGGGAAGTTCTGAAATGAACTATATATTTATTTTGTGTTAAGGATAGACATATGAATCTAGATCATTATTATGTTGATATGACAATATGCTTTTCCTCACATTTATTCTGGTAGTTTAAGCAGTGTAACGTAATATGAACTTTAAAAATTATTATAAACATAGCACACACCTTTAGTAAACAAAATTGTAAACTGACAGTAGACATTTTTGATAGTACCGGGTGGCCAACTAAGAATGGCCGCCGCGCCGGCTATATCTCAGAAACCAGTAGTCATATTGCTCCCGGGTAAAAAAATTTCAAGTGAAAGTGCCCAAGAGAAAATACTAGAAATTAGTTTGGAGTTTGTAAAATGTCCGCAAGAGGGCGTAACAGTCAGGATCAATGTTAAAATTTAGAATTTCTTCATATTTTTACTAATTAAGGGGTATTGAAAATTTTTAAATTTTATTCCTTGCACATTCTTTAACACTTTTAGTCCTGCACATTTTTTACTATCTAGTGAAATAAAGTAGTGGGGGCAGTTCAAATGTTTTTTTAAATAAACTAGGATTACTCCCGGTTGGCCTTACCGATTTGAATAAGTTTGGTCTCATTTAAAAGAGCCTTATTTGCTCTACAAACTGAACTTGTGTTTTTGTATCTTGGACTTTTGCTGTCACCGGTAGATGGCGTTAACTGAAATGTAAGCAAATATTAAGCTTTTTTCAAAAAAGTTAAATACAATGATATGTTTCTTTTTACATAAGCTAATAAAGAATTAAATCCTCTACATTTCGGTAGAAAACCCAAATTTGTATGTTTTTTAGAACAGGAGATATTGACAAAAATAGATCAAAATTCATAAATTCTCCTCTTTTACTGTACTTTTTTTTATGAAGCTAACAATTTTGAGCTACATATATTATTATTATCTAATATATTATTATTATCAAGAAAAAAAATTTGAAAGAGCCTGTTTAATAAAGCAAGATTATTTTTAATACTTATTTTAATCCAAAAGATATACCATTGACAATAAAAAAGTAAGCTATGAAAAAATAAAACAATAACTCTGTGTTAAAACGACGAGTTGTGAAAATAATAAATATTATTGTCAGTTTTTGATTGATTCCGTTTACTTTTTTGTGTTTGGGAGAACTTCTTTCTTACTGAGATGCGGTTAGCGAATGAAGAGGGTCTATTTCGAATGCATTCAAAATTATACAATTGCTTCCAGAGTGTGCTACGCAGTTCCCTGGAAGACATTATGCGAGCAGTGTTTTTCGTAGGAACCGAAGAAAATGCTATAAAAGTATTAGAATATATTGTATTTAATCCACATGTAGTGAACGAAACCACAAGTAGAGAGTTGGGCATTTGTAGAACTACGGTCCAAAATATATTGAAAGATTTAAGTTAAAAATAAAATAAACTTTTTTTCGAGATTTTTTTGTAAGGCCTTTGTTAGATTTGCTATATCTCCTACAGTTTGTTTTAATATTTTTAAGCATTGTTGTTGTTTTTAACGTTCCGTACTCGGTTCCCTTAAGTTTAGCTCAAACATCCATCTGCCTATTTATTGTCTGTTTACCGGTCACAGCCATTTTTATCCGATACCGTTTATATAGACCACAGTAATACTTTATAATAGTAAGTTACCTAAACAGTGTCCAACAAGTTTGGATAAATTTGATCTGGCAGTTTCGTTCACGTTTGCCATATTATTTTCAGGATGATCCTTATTACATCGTCCTTCATCAAGCTTTAACGGCTGAAGATTTCGATCGCTGGATTGACTACTGTCAATGGCTATTAAATATGGTAGCGGAAACCCCCGAAATCCTTTCTCGCGTACTATGGACGGATGAGGCAACATTTAGTAGCAATGGTGGTGTGAACTTGCACAATATGAACTATTGGTCCAGGAAAAATCCGCGTTGGATGCAGGAAGTTTGGCATCAAGGCCGCTGGTCGGTAAACGTGTGGTGCGGTATTCTAGGAGGTAAAATTATTGGACCCGTTTTCTTTAACCGACATTTCACTGGAGACGTTTATTTAATTTTTTTTATGAATGAGCTGCTCCTTCTAACAGAAGATGTCCCTCTGGACATTCGTCGTGATAAGTTTTTTCAGCACGATGGGTGCCCGGTGCATTTTGCGGCAAGCGTCCGGGATTTCTCAGATCAGACATATCCTGGCCTGGCAAGTGGATTGGACCGGGTAGTATATTTCCCTGGCCCGCCAGGTCACCAGACCTCAACATCCTAGATTTTTATATTTGGGGGAGAATTAATGACATTGTTTTTGAAAACCGGCCTACAAGACAAAATATGCTGGAGAAAATTATAGCAGCAGTACGAAACATATCGGAGGCGAAAATTGAAACTTCTGTTTTATCCACGCGGCAAAAGTTGCAGGCTTCCATTAACAATGATGGGCGGCATTTTGAACAATTAGGCTGTCATTAAAAATTTTGCAAACCAATCTTTACAGTAATGTAATTGTAGTTATTTTAGTGTTTAATATTAGCTTTATTCTGATAGTGTTAGTATTAATTGTTAGTATAGTAAATCATAGTATATGAAAATTTTAAATATATGTTTTTCGAACGTTTCCATAAAATCAAATTTATGTAATTTTGGTTTCTTAAACAGGAACTAACGAAGTGTTATGATTTTCTTTTATTTAATATATTTTTATATATTTTGCATCGGTGTTACAGGAATGCCTTTCAAATTTCTTCCGCTTTTGTGACATTTTATTATTTGGTCTGCGTGTTAGAATTTTACTGAATTTATTATATATACGAGGGCGTATTTTTATGCTACGTATATAATAAAAAGAAGACAATTAAAACAAAAGAATTCATGCATTATCATCTATTTTTGCCAATATCTCCTGTTCTAAAAAACATACAAATTTGGTTTTTTTACCAAAATGTAGAGGTTTTAATTCTTTATTAACTTATGTAAAAAGAAACATATCATTGTATTTAATTTTTTTGACAAAAGACCTAATATTTGCTTACATTTCAGTTAACGCCATCTACCGGTGACGGCAAAAGTGCGAGATACAAAAACACAAGTTCAGTTTATAGAAAAAATAAGGCTCTTTTAAATGAGACCAAACTTATTCAAATCGGTTAGGCCAAACGGGATTAATCCTAGTTTATACAAAAAACATTTGAACGGCCCCCACCACTTTATTTCACCAGATAGTGAAAAATGTGCAAGACTAAAAGTATTAAAGAATGTGTGAGGAATAAAATTTAAAAATTTTCAATACCCCTTAATTAGTAAAAATATGAAGAAATTCTAAATTTTAACATTGATCCTGACTGTTACGCCCCCTTGCGGACATTTTACAAACTCCAAAATAATTTCCAGCATTTTCTTGGGCACTTTTACTTGAAATTTTTTTACCCGGAAGCAATATGACTAGTGGTTTCTGAGATATAGTCGGCGGCCATTCTTAGTTGGCCACCCGGTACAAGTCAAATACAGTTATTGTATCGCTGTAAATGCAGACTCGATTTTAACCATTTTTAAAGTTTACTTTAAGCCCTATGTATCCAATGCTGCTTTCTTAGACTGAATAAAGTAACGTACAGGTGTAGACATTTTTTTGATATTTTTGAATTACTGTGATTAAATTATTATTATGATTTAGTGTATTACTTTTTTTTTTACTTATTGGTTAGTTCAGGTGTTTATTTTTAATGTAACACTTGACCAAGTAAATCGAAATTATTTTATCGTTAGAGGCGTGGTCAAGCATAGTCTTCGAATAGCCAAGAACATCAGAAAATAGAATCGTCCAAAGAAAAATACTTGTAAAACCTTTATTTAAGTTTGGTGGCTCTTCAAAGATTCTACCGCAGAATAAGATCTTTAGGATTTAAATTTGACCAGTCACACCTCAAATTACCCCACACTGCTTCAAATTAAACTGGTGCAGTGAAAGACTCTATTGAAACATTGACTGATGTAGAGTTACCTCACAGGAACAAAAGATCTTACATTTTTGGTTAAATGATTGTTGAGCAAACTGTTGGAGTACCGATATCGTGGCGCTATTATCCGTTGCTATTGTCCTTTTCTGGTACAAATCAGAGGTACGGATCGGGAAACGTTATTTAAAATGAAGAAAGACTCCAGTGAAATATCGAGTGGTGTCGAAGTGCCACACATGAACAAAGGCATCCTCATCCTAAATTTTGCCTTGAAATGTTCATTTAATAAACTACTGGAGATCTATTAATTAATCAGTACTACTCTGACCGGGAAATGTTGTTTTGAATCGAATACTAAAACTCGTCTTGTTGTAAATAAGACAACTTAGTATGGCAGTATTTGCTACAATATTCCTCCACATTTTCCAAAAGAACACATGTGGGATATTATCGGTAGAAGGTTAAACAATATAGAATTCCTTTTGGACACCTTAAATATGAAGTTCATATCCCAGAATGTAATGTCACTAGAAGACATAGGCCATTATTGCAGCGTGCCGTAAAGCGTTCTTAGGTATATTAAAAGCAGTAACGAACCGATACATTATTCACAAATAGAAGAAATACAATATAAGGGTGCTGTATCGAAGTGGGCATCTTCTCACGGTCCAGGTCGATGTTGTTCGAAAATTTTGTGTTATCGCATTTTACATTCTGTTGGTTCTTGTTTGCACACCACCAACTGCAGACGGATAGAGATCATTGAGAATTTTCGAAATTCGAAGATGGCGGCACCTAGCGCATAGGCTATTAACCTCGCATGGGTAAATATGGAGCGGCGCGCAAATGTAAACGCTACGCCGCGATGTTTTATATTATAATAATTTAAATGTTATATTTCGATAAATGAAATAATAATATACATATTAAAAATAATGTAAATAAAATATGTACTTGCATGATAAGAATATTTCTTTCAAAATCATTCAACTGTTTTTATTGTCTTCAGTGTAATGAAAATCCTGATGACGGGAGAATACTTAAGAAAAAAGTACGCCTCATACTCTATAGACAAGCGTGGCTTGATTACTTTTAACAAAAGCAATGCTACTGCATTCCTTATAAAAATATTTTTTAATTTGTAACGCAAGGCCTTACTAGTCTACCCGTTGATGTATGATAATGTGCTTGTCAGCATCACCAGAGCTCACACATAAGCAGCAGTGCGCTGTGGCGATGACGTCCAAGGCCATGGACGTTCGTTCACCGAACTAACAACTTCGCAACAAAAGATAATTGCTATTGGTCGACAGCGGGCCGGCCTTTTTTATTTTATTATTTCTTAATTGATCGTATAGAGCTTGTCCATTGTAAGCATCGACAAAAGCTCTGCGTAAACATTAAAAAAATGCAACAGATATATGTATTATTAGCACGCAAGGATTGGTGTGCTAGATCTGAGTTAATAAATGTTCATCACACATGGGATAAGTATAGGAAAAGAAAGTAGAGATACCTATAGGAAAAGAAAGTGCTTATTTAAATGGCAATTGTAAGGTGATAATTAATTAGTTTGGTATGTTTCAAATAGATCCAGATTATATCTTAAATATATGTGTACTTATATACTGATTTATAATAAATGTGGATGTTGGAACAAATTTTTTAAGCTCATTTTTGAAGCGCGTAAATTATTCGGAAGTGATATTTTTTGTTGATAAGATCGGCGAACGAGAAGTACGTGGTATCAATGTTAACGTGGATCAACATCAGCACTATTTAAAAATTCTATAGTAACCTTCGCTGTATGGGTATGGGGAATTTAACGATATGTTGAAGATGTGGCAATAACACTGGTTTCGGTACGTTGTTAATGTGAAAAATTACATTTAATGTTTCCGAAATTACTAATGGGCAAGATCTAATTCAATAGCATATATACCGCATGTGTAAAATCATATTGGGGATAGGATATATGTATACTAGGCACACCGGCAACAACGCCCAATCGTGGCCGTAGTCATGGTACAAGGAAACAAGGTATGCTTTTGCGCATCTCTGGATGACGCGCATTCGACCTCTAGTACTACCAGTTCAATAAAGTTGTGAATTCACAGGACACTATTTCAATAAAGTCCTTTTTAACAGAAGTACAATACAACACAGTAAAAAAATAAAAGCACAATTCTAATTAAACATGAATTCTTAGTAAATTATTATATAAATTTATTAAGAACACAATTCTAATCAAAATAAAAAATATACTCTAAACAATACTAAAAAATAAAATGTTATTGCATAGGTTCAAAAATGCCTCCTTCAGCAGCAAGGCATTGACCGAACCTTTCATAAAAATTTTCTCGCACATTACGAATCACATCGACTGTTACGGATTCAAAAGCCTCTATGATTAGCCTTCTCAAAATATCTAAGTTTTCTAGTCTGCCAGCTTGTGCACTGTGTATTTTATTTTTGATGTATCCCCGCAAAAAGAAATCATTTGGCGATAGATCAGGAGATCGCGGAGGCCAACGAATGTTTCCTGTTCCACTAATGAGACGATCAGGAAAAGTATTCATTAAAAAATGCTTTACTATAACCGCATTATGTGCAGAACAACCGTCCTGTTGGAACCAAATAAGATCCCGATCTATTCCGGTATTATCAATAGCGGGAAGTATCTGATACTGTAGCATATCGAGGTATCTGTCCGCATTTAACGTACCATCAATAAAAAATTGACCAAGCAAATGGTCACTCAAAATACCTGCCCAGACATTCACTTTCTGGGGATATTGGGTGTGTTTAACAAAATATCTGTGCTGATTTACCCGAGCCCAATATCGAACAACAGAAGGATTGTGCTTTCCATTTGATGGAAATGACGATTCATCTGTGAATACAATATTTGCGATGAAATTCTCATCTTCAGTTGTCTTTTTCATTACGGTTTCACAAAACTCCATTCTTCTAAAATTGTCATCGAGAAATATTTCTTGCGTTTTCGAGTATTTGAAACGTTTTAACTTATTTCGCTTCCATATGTTCGCGACGGTTTTATTACTTACACCCAATTCCTCAGCAACACTTCTGGTAGAGAGTGTTACAAATCATTATATCCCGCTCTTCTCGTTCCTCAGGTTTTAGTGGATTTACCTATCTAGGATTACACTTTGTGCAATTATTTAAACAAAGACATTTTTCAAAGCTATTCAAAATATGTAATATGCTCTGCTCACAGGGTACGGGTCTGTCTGCAAATATTTGCGGAAATAAATTTATACAATCCTTTGCAGAATGACCACTATAGTACCATTTAATTTGCAGTTTTTCTTCTGGTGTGTAGCGAGGCATTGTTACCATTGACCCCTCCTCTCTCAAACACAGAACGGCGCTGTTCGACACGCTCTCCAGATACAATTTTAGTTGTTAAAGGGAGTCTTGGAAAATACTTTCTGTCAGTTACTTCTGTCAGTGAGTTCAGTCAATGACTTCTGTCAGAGTTGTCAAGCATACCTTGTTTCCTTGTACCATGACTACGGCCACGATTGGGTGTTGTTGCCGGTGTGTCTAGTATACATATATCCTATCCCCAATATGATTTTACACATGCGGTATAGCTAAGAACAGGAAAATGTAATCTCCTTCTTTCTTCGGTATACCTTCTGACCATTCTACGATCATGAAGAGTCGAGAAACAAAAGCCAGATTTGTTATTAAAAACGTATTTTTTATATATAAATTACTTTATTAATTAATTGAACCTCCATATATTAACAGTTTAATTTGTTGATAAGAATATGTTCCACAGAGGTTTTTCCAATCAAGATTATCTATGCATTTTGAACAATACTCACCAAAACGTTAGCTCACACGACTAATCAAATTATGGATGGAAAATTTAGCTTACCCAAGACCGATTATAATACCACTCTAAAACTGAGTTAATTGATGAAAACTCGTACATTATCGAATGGAATACTACGACTAAATAAATTTACGAATACGTTTGGCTATAACAATAGAAAAGGAAAGATATTTTTTAATTAATTCCCGATTTTCTTCTAGTTTCTTGTTTCGAATAAAATACGTCTTTACTGTGAATTTCACGAAAATAATGAATAACCATATCTATTTCTATACAAGTAGCCTTTGGTTTATGCCGGTTGCATTTCCACGATTCAGAACTAAAAGTATGAACTTACCTCTATCGACTGTTACTACTATTATGAAAAATGCAAATTGAATAAAGGAGATTATCCAATAAATAGTCTGCGCCATTAAATGCTATGCTAGTTAGTGGAAAGGTAAATTTATTGAAACAACGGAAAAATTACTATAATTATCGGAGGTTGACGCAAATTAGAAAATCCATCCTCTGACACAGGCAGTTATAACTGAAAAAGCGAAATCATTTTTTTCTAAATATTTCGAAGACAGATGAGGTGAATAATCACTTTTGAGAAGTGTCACGCCCTTCAAATCTAAGAAAATGGCCATCTATTGTCAAATATACTTGTCTAAAATTAGTAAGAATAATACCTCACCTATTTTTTACTATATCCTGTAAATCACCTTCAAGTGACAGTACCAAGATGATGTTGCAGAAAAGATATCCTGATGCCTCTATGCCCTTAGCCGAAGATGGAGTGGGTTCCATATGACTATATAATAACTCTGCTATGGTCAGTGATGCTCCATATTATAGCGCAAATCAGGCTTTCGGAGTATTCAATGATATTTTAACCGCTGCCCAACCACGCTCTATAGAAATCTTCTAAGATCATAGACGCAGCACCGAAATCCCTCGACAGGGGACTGTTCTCAAAATAATTTAGAATCTCATAAATGTAAAACTGAACATAAATCGCACGACTTAAGATACACCTTTATGAAATATCTATATCTTGAAGTAATTGTCGTAGTGTCACACTATGTGGGGTTTTAGAACTACCTATAACAAAACAACTATTTCCCTGATCTCATTTTTAATACTGATGAGGCAGAGTTGCCTGGAAGAAGATTATCGTTGTCAATTGTCTTTTGTCATAAGGAGCTTTAGATAATAAAGCACCGGAAAATAGAGTGACTATTGTGTTTGAAGCAAATGTTTCCCGAACTTTCCAACTTAAAACAATATTAGTGTACCATTCACAGACACCACGCGCGTTAAAGGCTCTAAAAAAGTACATGTTGCAAGATTATGGGAAATGGAACATGAAAGCTTGGGTCTATATTAACAAATACATATATTTCAATATGTTACCAATGTTACATTCCTACAGTTGTACCTATATTTATCCTAGTTAGGTGTTAATAATTTCCTGTATTTTAATATTCTCAATATTGCAATAGTTTTCTGAAATGAAGTCTATATTATCAGCATCATTATTATTATAACGCGCAAGAAGTGTTTACAGATTGGTACATAAATTATTTTTGTCCTGTAGTATTTTGCTTTTGCAAAGAAATTGGATTACCTGCCAATACACTTCTGCTTTTGTAGAATGCCTCTGGGCATCCTCAAAATATTGTTGAAATAAGTACCTCTAAATACAGCATTGGTTTTGCAATATATTTTGAGAATGCCTCAGGGCATCCTCAAAATATTGTTAAAATAAGAACACCATTAAATGTCAAGGTTATTTACATATCTCCACATACAGCATTGGTTTTGTAACCGCTGAATTAGGGCATTATTGCAACCTTAAAAGTCTATTGCCTGCGTAATACCTTCATGCTAATGATGACAAGTTTTGGGGACTTCGGTAGAAACAATTACAGACTATTGGCAGTATTTGGATATTTTGACAGGCATTAAGTGGATATTTTAAAAGGCATTAATAATACAAGCTTGGAATGCATTATCAGTAAAATCTTATTGAAGACGTTAGGAGACTTGCACTAGACGTAGGATCTGACTATGTTACAGCTGAAGGTGTAATAGAAGCTTTAAAAAGCCATGATGAGTCGATCTCCAATGATGTTAAATCGTCAACATTTGGCGGATCTAAAGCGTATTTTTTCAACCTTAGAAGTTCTTGTCGGATGAACTTTGTGAGATAGGCCACTGATTGTGAACGAGTGTAAGCATATAAAGCGCTTCCATTCAATCTTAGCCGAATTTCTCTATTCAAGAAAAAGGCAATCTAAACAATTAACGCTCGACACCTTTTCACATAAATATGCTGGACATTCGTAACCGGGAAGACATTTTTAGAGCCAACCTACAATTCAGGGTACGCAATATGACCGAGGACGATAGGAAGTCGCATAAATTATGCACTGGAATAATAAAGGAGGCATATTCGAATAGCAGACGTGAGGCACCAAGAGGTGGTAGGATGGTACCATATTGGTGGAACAGCGGGATAAGCGAGAAAAGGAAACAGTGCAATAGGATCAGAAGGCAGTGCACAAGAACGGGCAAATGCATCAAAGAAGAGCTAAGGAATAAAGTTATGGAAGAACACAAAACAAGTAAGAGGGAATTACGGAAACTAATAAGAGACTCCAAAAAAAGGCATTGTGTGAGGACTTGAACAGGGACGTGTGGGGACGGGTATAGGATATCAATTAAGGGAATTAAACAACTGATGCCTTACCAAATTCCGGATAAACAAAAAAAAGGACATACTGATGGACCTCTTTCCGCACCCGAGGACTGAGACATGGGAATACAGAAGGAGAATAGTTGAAGCACCAGCTTTCACTATGAGTGAACTGGTCCAGGCCGCAGCAAAATTGAAAACGGGAAAAGCTCCGACGTTAGATGCAATTCCTACAGAAGCGATTAAAGAAGCAGTAAAGTTAAATGGGAGCTGGGGGGTGCTCAATGAGCTCCTTAAGACACAAGTATTTCCAAGGGAATGGAAAAACGCCAAGGTCATTTTAATACCAAAGGAAGGTAAAATAGGGAAGGCTATTTCCTATAGACCAATCTGCCTCCTTAATCCACTTAGTAAAGTTTATGACTCGATGATTAGACAAAGGCTGGAGGAGGAAATAGAAAAGAAAGGGGGATTGGCTAAACACCAATATGGCTTCAGGAAAGGGAAGTCTACGATTCAGGCCACGCAACAGATTAAAGAAGTGCTTCAAAACAGAAATAATCACTCTTTGAAAATACACTTGCTGTTAACAAAATTTTATTGTGCGTTTGTTATTAACATCTTGGATTATTTTAATAATAGTATTGTAATTGCTTTCGGTTTGTAAGATAAAATATAAGGACACTTGAATTATTCTTTTACATAATATTTAACTTCGAAAAACCTTAATATAGAGTATAACTGTGTCCATTTTATACGCTGGTGCCTCTTGGATCAGACATGCGGATTAAGCCAGGTTTACCTATATATTATTAGGAAAAGCCTATGTTATTTAGCCTTGTTCCGAATTAACGGACGTATTTTCCTGTTATTTTGGATTTGAAATTATCATTTTGTCTAGATTGTGTGGCTTGAGTTTTCTAAAAATATTTCCAATAAAGTGGTAGCAATACTAAACTTCTTCTTCTTAATTTATGCATATAATATATAATATAAATTACATTTTCAGCATTGGCTGTTTGACTCTAAACTTTTACCAATTTACAACTTGGGCACCTATTCTCACTGATGTAAATCTAATAACTCCATAAAATCAATTCCGAGTCGAATAATTATCAACTCTCGTCTATAATTTAATAAGTTTATTCGAATCCACGAGAAAATCTCACCTAATATAAATAAGGAAAGCACGTACTTCATATAATATTCCACTGTATTAATTTTACATTATTTTTTATTGCTTAAACGTGTTAGTTGTCCAATCTAAATTAATCTCCTCAAGTTTCGCACGGGCTGCGATAACTTTATACATGATTAAAACAATGGGATTATTCGTAATCGATAAGCAACACGTTTCAGATGCTTTCCTTCTGAATATATTATTCATCTGAAAGTTATATTTTGAAATTGCTATATATTGTTTCAAAACGAGTATGTAAATTTACATTCATAAGCCAGTAGGGAGAAAGCTCCATGAGTGATTCATTTTCTCTAATATTACGTCCAATATCATCTTGACTGCATTAAGATATTCATACATTTCATTTTTGATGTTCTATTTCTGGGTAACACTGCAGCAATATTAAAAATGTCATTGAGCATTAAAACGTTTTAAAATACGATATACGCTAAAAATGTTACCACAATGTTATTTGAGCTTTCAATAAGAAGTAAACACATTATCCACATATTCTTGGTCACTCCATGACAAAATATATATTTGAAATATTCAAGTTCAGCTGCCTAATATTATTTTGGAACGTATTCAAAATCAAGTGACTTTCTCTCCACAGCCGTCCTACTTACAATTGTGTGAAGAAGAAGATTTCATGAAATGAAACATTTTTCACAGTGCGAAAGGAACCTCTGAAAATTATACTAACTGCACCATATCAATGAAATGGATGTTTGAATCTTATAAGTTCTGATCACCCTTCTCACCGTTGTGGTGCAATGCAGGTCACCTAAGTTATTTCTTCTTCGAGCACTGACTTCAGTGATAACAATGCTTGTACGTAAAATAACTTGAAATGCATAAAAAGAAGAAGGATTACTTACAGCGAAAATATTGGCGTTCACCAAAAATATTAATTTTATTAAAAAATTTGCCTATTTCTATTTTGTTGCATTATATATATATATAAATATAATAATTAAGATTAAGCAACTAAATTTAGGGAATTTATCAGAATGTTTATGAAAATTTTCATAGTTGGTGCAAATATGACAAGAATATACAATATAACAGACGAGTTTATGGACGAGAGAGTTTATAAAATTCATATTCACAAAAAATTGCGAAAAAAGCACCACTGTATATTAGAAGTGTGTTGAACACCATTGTGATGTATGTGAAGAATATGCTTTTCAGAGCCCATATTATCAAATAACATTGTGGAAAATTAAGAATTCATAGGCTAAGATCGAATTTCATTACGAAAGCCTTTTATTACTGTTACTTCTCTGCAAATTAGCAAAACACATGATATTTATAATATTATTTTTGAGCATATATTATTTGACCATTCTGCCAAACATACGAAAACCACGATTACAAACTGCTTTGTATGCAATAACTTTATTCAGCCATAGTTATTGATGTGCAATAAGTCGAAGTTTTGTGTGAATGTGGTATCAATAAGCCTGACCTGGCCAGTAGAACATGACAATACTGCACTTCGTGACATAGCTGCAATACTTCCGTGGCAAAGGAAAACATTTAAATATCCGGCCATTTACCTGCACGTTATTGTTTCCACAACATATGATGCAGAACACATTATTATAGCGTCGTAAATAAACATCCACTTGAAAAAGGTGTAGTACGAAAGATAAGCTACAATTATTGAGAATTGAAAAATCTAGTTACCCGTGCAAAACAAATTGTTGTTTATTAAATAGTGCATTATTTTATCTGTCAATTGCAGTTTAGTTTGTGACATTTGGTTGAATAGTGTCTGAGAAATAGTCCATAGAATAAGCTTCTGTTATCGGAAAAATTGAATTATCGCGAGAGAACTTTCGGATAATGATTTACTATGATTTCAACAAAGGCTTGAGCGCGTATGAGAGTGAGCAAAGTTTAAAATCGGCATTTGGGGATCTCGCACCATCATTGGCTACTGTTTATAGATGGTATAAAGAATTTGAGCGAGGTTGCAAGTCTTTAGTACACAAAAAAGGAGCTGGCCCTCCTTTAACTGCTGTTAACCCCGAAAACATTGCTGCCGTGAAGAAGATGGTGAAAGAGGACAACAGCATTACCTATGCAATGAAATGATAGAGTCCAAACTGAAGATTGGATCCTCACAAGTGAAATCAATATTGCCCGAACATTTACATTTGAAAAAGGTTGTATCTCGGTTTGTACCCCATCATCTTACAGATTTACGAAAAGCAGAACGTGTTAGAATTTGCCAACAAACTTTAGATATGTTGAATGCTGAAAGCCATAAAATTATTTCTAAAATTGTAACTGGCGATGAAACGTACATACCGTTTTTTGATGTTCCCACTCGCCAAGAAAGCCGAGTTTGGATACATGAAGACGAGGAAACCCCTACGATGGTGAACAAACAACGAGCAATGAAAAAAGTTATATACGTAGTATTTTGTAGAAGTACGGGTTTGGTGGCCGCAATTAAATTAGAAGATCAGAAGACAGTTACCGCTAAATGGTATGTCGAAAATTGTTTGCCTACTGTGTTTAGTAAAGTGCCCAGAAAGGGGATCATGTTACATCATGATAACGCGTCGTCCCATACAGCAGGGACAACTGTTCAGTATTTAGCGGAAAACAAAATCAAAATTATAGAACATCCACCTTACTCACCGGATTTGGCGATGTGTGACTTCTAGGTAGTTTTTGTGATCAAAAAACATTTGAGAGGGAAAAAGTTCCAGTCAGAAGAAGAGATTGACAACGCCGTTAAGTGTTTTTTTTATAGTATTCCTAAGGACAGCTGGTTGAATGCTTTTAAACTTTGGAAACGAAGAATGGTTAAATGCATTATTGTAAATGGCAATTACTTTGAACACATTTAAAATAACAATTCTAAAAACTTGTATCAATCTTTCTATTCTCAATAATTGTAGCTTGTCCCTCGTAGGAACTTATTAACACAATTAACTTCTGACGCAGTGACGGTTTGCGAAAAGGTTTCAAGTTAACCCTTAAAGCGGCCAATCATTTTCAAATCACAATTACACTTACCGGAAAACTTCAAAACTGACAAACCCAATAACACCGATTCTTATATATAAATGAATCTCCGAACAGATGCAGTAGCAACAGCGCACGAGAAATGCGTCATTTGAACGTCATATGTAAAATAACGCTTACTATTGGTTCGTTTGCAAGGACGACCACACTAGAATAAATTTAGTACTGTGTCCTGACATCTCGTTTTGATAGTTTCAATTTTGCATTATTACTATTTTATTCTTTCTCAGTTTCTTTGCTTAATATCTAACAAAAAGTATTTCTTAATAGATACTTAATACTGTACTTTGTTTTTTTTGACAAACGTAAGTATATAAGCGCATGAAGTATAACATTAGAAGATGATTTTGAAATATCTGCTTTATAGGCTATAAACTCAATTCTTATACGTTTAATCACCTGTGGTATCAATCTCCCCCTTTGTGTAACATTCTGGAGAATAAGTCTCATTTAGGTGATTTATATTCAGGAATATCAGAAAGTAGTGTTTACAAGGTTTTGCAAGAATTTAGTGCTGAGCATAAATTTCAATCACCAAAGAAATATCATAGGAAAAAGGCCATACTGGGGGCAACGTTGATGATGTAATGCGGAATAGCATTCGAGGAATTACTCATTCCTTTTTTTTAAAACAAACCTCCAACTGTACAGAAAATTTTTATGGTGATAAATGAAAGAGACGATTAACCAAACTTTAAAATTTCAACTCTGAGAAAATTAATAAGAGAACTGAACTTTCGGTAAAGTATAATGAAAATGTTAGTTTCTTGTTATAAACAGTTTTGCATTTGTAGCTATCAAAAGAGGAATCGTAATAGTATTCTAAAAGAAAAAAATTATATTATTGGAACACCGATATATTACTTAGACGAAACATGGGTAAACGCGGGGCACACAGTAAAGAAAGTGTGGACAGACACATCAGTGCTTACTGCGAGACAAGCATTTATAGATGGTTCGTCCACAGGCCTTAAAAATACTTCCGGAAAAGGGAAAAGGTTAATTATAATATACATAGGTTCTGACGAGGGATTTGTAGAGGATGGCTTGCTACTTTTTGAATCTAAAAAGACAGGCGATTACCACGAAGACATGAATGCGGAGAGATTTTAACAGTGGTTTCAACATATTTTACCCAACATGAGAGAAAACGCCGTGATTGTTTTGGATAATGCACCATATTACAGTCACAAAATAAATAAACCACCTACAGCAAACAACCGTAAAGCTGAAATTCAACAATGGCTTGTAAATCAAAACATACCATATGAAGATGACATGGTGAAGGCAGAATTATTACCATCAGTTAAGGAAAAAGGTGACCAGCCTTGCGAAATATGCTGTAAATGAGATAATTGAAGCATCAAATAGAAAGGTATTGCGGCTACCTCCATACCATTGTGAATTAAATCCGATAGAGTTGATATAGGCACAAGTAAAGGGGTATGTTGCTAGGCACAATGTATCATTCAAACTGGAAGATGTAAAGCAATTATTCCAACAAGGTGTGTTCAATATTTTATATGGAAATTGGAAAAACACAATTAAACATGTGGTTAATGTGGAAATCAAAATGTGGGAGCTTGATAATTTAACAGATTGTCAAGGAGACTCATTAATTATAACATCATCTTCTATTGAAGACCAATTAATAGTGAGACTGATTTGATGCTGTTTTATTTAATATGCTCTTTTTGTAAATCACTGCTTTCTTATACTTTATTCTTTATATGTATTATTATTATCTATTGAAGAATGAATAAACACATTTTCTTTGTATCATGTAAGTAATCATAGAAACTTAAAATATATTTTATCCTAATAGTGTATATATTGCATTAACATTTTTCGAACCTGCGTTTTCTTTATTTCTTCCCATTTCCCCAATTTACAAGCGAATTGGACAAAAAATGAAAATTAAATTACTACTTTATATTCATTAAATGTGCATTTATTTAGAAGAAAATTATTCTTTGATTTCACCACTTTATCTACCTTAAGCTTGCTTTAATTAAATTGTTATACAAATGCAACTATATACAGAATATTAAACAATGTTGTTGATTATAATGTACTATTCCAAACATCAAACAAATTATCATATCACAACATTTCTTGTTCGCATAAACCTAAAGAGAGGACGGCTCTTGTATTTTATTTCCATTTCATTTCGATTATACGTAAAATAATAAGTAATGGAAAGTATTAGTTACTAGTCGAAACACAGATTATATTACGTACAGTCGTGGCCAGATAAATGTAGTACAAGCTTTTTTAAATAAATTGTTATAGTGTATGTTAGGACATTTGATCACATTTGATTTTACATATTATGACAAGCAGCTTAAGTTGAAGTTCGACTCACAATAATAAAATTTCAGATTTTTGACGTATATGAATTTTAAGGTTGTACTACATTTTTCTGGCCACGACTGTACATTGCATTAATTTTCGTTTATTATTATTACATTTATATAGGAGAATGTGTAGAATCCATGCATCGAAAAATGGGGTTAGAACTACATATTTGTTTATAACGTCTAATGTCAAAATATTTATGGTTAAGTATATGTGTTGTGTGAATTTGCCTTTTTAAGCTATTACGTCAATGCAATGTTGCTACTGCATCTGTTCGGCGATTCAACTATAGTGATGATATTGTCTATTTTGAGCGAACGTCATATAAATTTATTTCTATTGCCTATTGTCGTGAAAATCTATATTAATTGATAGAATTTACTTTTCATAATTATACATAATACATACACATCACCTATAATTTAACGATTTAAAGAGTAATATAAGCAATTACTATTTTAGTAATGGAACTATTACTACATATAAAGACAATACGATACTTTAATACACAATAACATCACTTCTTCAGAAAAAATAAAGTAAGCATTACGACCCAGCTGATTTTTATATGTGCTGATCAGAATTAATGAACGCAGTACACGTATTGTTAGAATTAAAATTAAAATTTTCTATTATCGTTTCTAACACCGATAAATTTACCTTGGGTCTACGCAAAATGTCCGTATTGAATATTAAAGTAGGTCGGCATAGCTGACAGTGACATCTTAACATCCACATTAGGTTGACTTAAATATTATAGGAAACGTCACAATAGACAAACAAAAATCCGTCTAACGTTTAATTAACGTTGGCAGTCGCACGAAAATTCAATTGCAGGCTATCAAACGTCAAAACGATCGATCAATTTCAGTTTGTGATGACATCTGAACTGCTTTCATGATGACAATTATAACGCACACGTATATGTATATATAGGGGTTCGTCAAAAGTTTATGATAAGGGACACTAGAAAAACCATCATGGCAGTGCTCGCGTTTTACAGGAAAGTGGAAGAAAAGAGGTAACCGGATGTTATTTTGTTTAATAATAATTCTGTTATAAAACAAGCATTTAAAGGATGCGACTGCAGGTTGTCATCAACCGATCAGAAGCACATTTTCGGTTAATTGGTACGATGTAGCTGGATTTTTCAATGCGTTTGAAAAATAGAAGAACGACAGTACATATTTTTAAATGTTAGCAAATTTAAAAACACATTTTGTTCATCATGTTATGTTGTTAATTTCATACGACAATTGGAACGATAGTTTGGTTAAGCACTGTCACTGTGACATTTCGTTCTCGCAAGTTATTATGAACGAATACACTTCAACGAACTGCTGTCACGATAACAAGTGGATTGACAATAATTTACCTAAGCATTTTAACTTCAATTTGACTTTTCTTCATTATCGAATATACAGGGCAATCCAAATTAAGTGTTCACCATTGGTAACTTTGTTATTATTAAAGATACAAGATTGTTTAAATTAGCAAACTTGTAGTACTTTTAACGCTCTTTAAGATGGAAGAATAAAAAAAACAAATGAGCAACGCGTTTTCGAGTTTTGCCGAAATTTTTTTTTTTCAAATGGAAACCCCTGTATATTATATCATTATCTGCTAGAACATTAATTTTTAAACAAAAAATCTTATAAGACATTTTTTACTGGGATTAAAAATACTTGAGTTATAATGAATACACAAAAACAGCTAAGTCAAGTGCATTTCTATGTATCTATGAAAACGACGATAAGACTTTCTACCAAACGTCAAATATTAGTACAGTTTTATTAGTTTTTCACTCATAAGTTTCATTGTGCTAGTTATTAATTTGACAAAAAAATGATTTTTACCCATTCAGAAAAGTGTGATATGTTAGAATCTTATTTAGTGTGCAGAAAATCCTCTAGGAGGGCAAAAGAACACTACGCTGAATTATATCCACTCCGAACACAACCACATGAGCAATATTTTCTGAGACTTTACCGAAAATTTAGAGGCAATGAGAGTGTTTTTGGCAAAACAAGGACAAAAAGGACTTTTATAAAAAGCGAGGCCACGGAAATTGCAGTTATCGCATATTTTGAGGCCAACCGTGAGAATTCCATACTAGATATTGTCAATGAATCTGATTTGAGTCACGGTACTGTGCATAGGATTCTGAAGAAACACAAATTCATTCCTTATAAGTACAAACCAGTTCAGGTTTTTTTGCCAGGGGATCCAGAGAAAAGAATTTTTTTTTTGCCACTGGTATCTTAACTTTTGTCGCCAAAATGTAAACAACTTTCGTTATATTTTATGGACCGATGAATCGAATTTCTCAAATTCTGGAATGTACAATAAAAAAAATCATCATTACTGGTCAAAGGAAAATCTTCTTTTAGTAAATCCAAGACGTCCACAAGTCCGTTTCAGTTTTAAGGTTTGGTGCGGTTTAATCGGTTCATGGATTGTTGGTCCTTTCTTTTATGAGGGCACTCTAATTGGTGAAAGGTACATAGAATTTTTGACTGAAATTTTGAATAATTTCTTAGACGATCTGGATCTCATAAGTAGACAGAATCTGCATTTTCAGCAGGATGGCGCACCTGCGCACAACTACAGAGGTACTCATCAACTTCTAAATACTATTTTTAACACTTCATGGATAGGAACAAATGGTCCTATTCAGTGGCCTCCCCGATCGCCAGATTTAACGCCGCTTGATTTTTTTTTATGGGGTTATTTAAAGAACCAGATTTATAAGCAAAGGTACGAAAACGTAAACGCCCTAAAGATTGCAGTAGGACCATACTGAAGGCAGTTCGAGAAGTTCGGAAGCGTGTACAAAAATGTATTGAACTACAAGGTGGTATTTTTGAACATCTTCTATGAAAAAATCAGTGATTTTTATTTTCTTTTAATGATAAGTTTATGTATAAAATAAAGTTTATAAAACTAATTTAGCTGTTTTCGTTTATTCATTATTACTCAAGTATTTTTAATCCCAGTAAAAAATTTCTTATAAGATTTTTTGTTTAAAAATTAAAGTTCTAGCAGAAAATGATATAATATACAAGGGTTTCCATTTGAAAAAAAAATATTTTTCGGCAAAACTCGAAAACGCGTTGCTCATTTGTTTTTTTTATTCTTCCATCTTAAAGAGCGTTAAAAGTACTACAAGTTTAATAATTTAAATAATCTTGTATCTTTAATAATAACAAAGTTACCAATGGTGAACACTTAATTTGGATTGCCCTGTATATCATCGAAATGCTAGCACTATGACAGTCTTAGGCTAAATGCACACGATTTATACAAAACCTGACTCAACGAAATGTTCTAAATGTCAACTCAACGTTCAGTAAATTATATAGAAATATTATACATTTTATGGGCAAATTATTAATAAATAAATTCATTTGCCACAAATTATAAATGTCAAAAAAGGTATAATTAATTTTTAGACATATATTGTTTAATTTGCATCTTTATTCATAAACAAGAGCGAAGTGAACTACAGTTGCAATTACTCTCCATTGACAGTAACTCAGATACAGATTCCAATATCAGTGGTCACATTTCCAAGAAGACACATTTATAGATAAACTTATGGAGAAGAAGTGGACGCGAAGAGGCAATTCTAACTCGAAGAGTTTGATGAACCACTATAATAACAATAAGAGCGAGTGTTCTATAGAATTACTGTCTTAAATTTAAAAAAAATTGAAAATAAACTGAGTAATTTACATTACTTATACCAATATTGTATGACAAACATTATGGATCACCTATGATTTATAATGATCGTGTACCAGGCTGGGGTGGCGATCTTATTTCGATCGATTCAATTATTATTTGTCTCCCATTTTGTGTTATTTTTTATAAAATATTTCATTTGAATCGCAAAATAATCCTACAAATAGGAATTATAGAGTACTTTTTTGCAATGTATGTAAGCAAAATGTTAACACAAATATTCCCACGTCGGCCTGTATGAATCATTTAGTGTCAAGTCGTTAGCTTTACGCTAAATAGGGCCCAAGCTTACAACTTCAACAGTGAACAGTCAGACTGACGTAAATATGCTTAATTATACTGTCGCTCCACCTGTCATCGTGACAGCATTTTGTTAAAAAAAAGTATGCGTCTATACAAGGTGTGCCAAAAATTTTAAAAATCAAATTTTTTTTGCGTTTTACAGGAAACTGTAATAAAGCTGTAAGCGGACGCGAAAAAGGCGATTCAAGCTCGAAGAAATTACAAATACAACTAGTCTATATAATAAAAACAATCAGAAAAAACCATTAATTAACACTATCACCCAAAAACTCAGCCAACGAGTAGTAGCATTTCTGTAGCAGTAATCGTTTAATTGCTCGTCCAAAAGTATAGGTACCTATGTATTATTTTAAGTGTCTGGGAGTGACTGCATCTATGACTGCTTCTATGACCTTTTAATCAATATAAATCAGATACATGTGTGATTTTCGACATAATAATATGTTTACGTGAATTTCTATGTGTTGACGTTAATTTATCATCATTACATAATATGGCTATAATATATCAATATTTCTCTTCCTATTTTATTAATGGTGTGTACATATATAATTATACAGCATATTAACAAAAATTTTGCAATGTTTGAAATTGAGTAGTACATTGGCCAACATATTCAGTAAGAAGTGGCATTAAATCGTTTCGATCAATGTCGTTTTATGGAGACTGTGAGTAGGGTACTGAAGTTGTGTTTAAATTGCACATTATGCAAGAAGTGTATTCAAATATTGATCTACGTTACGTCATCAAATTTTGTGTTGAATTAAGGAAAATTTTACGAAGAGTATATGAGCATACTTACTCTTAATTAAACGATTAATAGACAGAGTGTTTACAACTGAAGGATGAATAAACATGTATACACTACATCGTACTTTGACTGATGATTTATTGTACCGGGATATCAACAATTAAATTGGTCAATGGTGGTCATGGATTTTCAAATTATTGTCGTAGCGTGCATCGTACATTAAGGTATGTCATAATTTTTTGAATGTCAAAATCTGTCAAGTTATTGTGTTGAAGTTTTCTAATCCTGCACGGTTTTTGAATCATGGTTCTCACCACAGAGCACAAAATTTACATGATTGAAGCCTGTTTTCGAACGGGTGTGCTAGTTAATAGAACTTGGGAATACAGTCAACGTTTGTGTTTGGACAATTTTCGAGAGCACTTCCCAGCCGTAGCAGTATTACCGGACAATTTTTATGCATGCCTTACAATGTGGTGAAGTGTTTCGCGAAACTGGTTCTATCACGCATAAACAAGGTGCTGGTAAACCAAGAGTTCGTACAGAAGAAGTTATTAATGACGTTCGTCAACGTATGGAAGAAGAGCCTACAAAACCTTTAAAACGTCTCTCAAGAAATTCGGCTTTCTTATGGAACATGCCAAACGATTGTAAAGAAGGACCTGAACATGCATCCATATAAGATGCAATCATATCAAGCTCTTCTGCCTGCAGACCACCCCAGACGTCTTGCGTACTGCTATTGGTTCGTTAATAATTTAATGAATGACGATCTGCTGAAATTAACTTTTTTTCTGACGAAGCTTGGTTCCACCTTTCGGGACACATCAATTCTCAGAATATGCGAATGTGAAGCACTGATAACCCGTATATTTTTATTGAAACGTCACTACATGCTCAGAAAATTGGTGTTTGGATGGCAGTTTCTCGCAGAAGAATAATTGTGCCAATTTTTTTCAATTTCGCCGTCAACGCAGAAAGGTACAAAAATATTTTTTTGACTCAATTTGTGCAACAGTTAGACGAGGATGAACTTCAATACGGTTATTTCCAGCAAGACGGTGCAACAGCACATACTACACGAGAAAATCTTGCTTTTCTCCACGAGTTTTTTGATGACCGGCTGATAAGTTTGCATACGGAAGTTGAGTTTCCTCCGAGATCACCTTGTTTGACAATTATGGACTATTTTATCTTCCTTATTTAAAAAATAAGATTTTCGCAAATCCGATACATAATTTGCAAGAACTGCAACAAAGAATTGTTCGGCAATGTGCAACCATAACGCCAGAAATGCTGCAAAACGCTTTTCACAGCATGAGGAGGCGCGTAAACTTGTGCATTGAACAAAACGGGGGACATTTTCAACAATTATTGTAATTTAGTTTTTCTGGTTAATAAAAACGTTATTTATTTCATAACTTGTAGTTCATTATTATTTTACAGCTGAACTAAGTAGGTAACACATTTGTAGGTTATTGATAATGTCAGTGTAGCTTGACAATGATTGAATTATTTCCAAAGGACGATTTAAACTAAGACAAGCGTTTTACATTCCATGACCAACATTGACCAATTTAATTTTTGATATCATAGTATATTTGAACACGATTCTGTAACAAAAAATGAGGTAGGCACAAAACGACTTTTACTTTCTTATACGTAGTATAAGGAAGTATTGTGATGATGAAAATTTTCGACCTCGAGATTTTTGCAGATGTCCACGTTTTGAGGTCCCCTGATACCAAAAAAGTGGTTTTTAAAAAATGTCTGTGTGTCTGTGTGTGTGTGTGTCTGTGTGTGTGTGTGTGTGTGTGTGTGTGACCACGATAGCGGTCAAACCGCTGTAGATATCAATTCCAACTTTTGTATTTACGAATATAATCTCCCTCTTGAGAACTGATTAGATTTTGAGCAAAATCGCCAGACTGGAAGTAGTAGTTTACTTCAGTGAAAAAATTGAATTTTGCAAATATTTCGTCAATTACTAAGTTTAAACAAATTTATAAAGGATTCAAATGTACTCAAAATTAAATTTGAGCAAAATTGTGTTAATAAAGTTTTTCGAAATTCCTACCGGAAGTAGGTCTTTTACTCTTATCGAAAATCAGTTTTTTGCGAATATCTCGCAAGTCATGCTTTCTAGGCAGGTACATGACGAGTATAAAAGTATTTAGAATGTACTTTTAAATATCTTTTGTATAAAAAAAATTTCAAAATTCAGACCGGAAGTACCACTTTTACTGTTATCGAATAGCGATTTTTTGCAAATATGTCGTAAATTATGCATTCTATATATATTTATGAAGAGTGCAAAAGTATTTAGAGTTAGATTTGGAATATTTTTTGTATAAATGAAATTTCAAAATTCGGACCGGAAGTAACACTTTCATACGTATAAGAAAGTCGTGTGGTGGCCACACCTCATTTTTTTATACTTATGTTAGGTTTGAATATTGTATACAAAAGCTATTTCAAATTAAGTTTTAAATATTTCATCTTCTTAATAAATCTGTGTGCAATGTATCATTTGCGAGATGTTTGCACAAAAAAACTGCTATATGATAAAAGTGTGGGATATTACCTGTCTAAATTGTGAAAAGGTTGATATACAGAACTTATTCGATATTATGGTTTGATAAATTGCGAGATATTTGAAAATATACGCTTTTGAATAGAAGTCAAAATATTAATCCCGGACCGAATTATTACATTTTTTTTATAGTTTTGGTAAATTTGTGATAATGATGATAATTTGTGACATACATATTTGCAAAAAAAAAATACTTCGGGTAGGAGTTTTGGAAACTTATTTTATAAGCTCCTACTCAAATTAGTTTTGATTAATTTTATATTGTTTGTAAACGTTTCTAAGCATGGTCCTTCATAGTCCTTATTAATGAAGAAATTCATGTATGACATTCAATCTTGCACCTGAATATGACTTAGGATGACATTTTTAATTTTGCGAAGTCAGTCCATAATTAGAGAGTAATAATTATTACGGCATACTATAGAAAGATAAAAATAAACGGAGTTGGTTTGGAACAAGTTGAGGGAAATCCCATAATTATTATGAAGTTTATTAACGTCGTAAGGACGGTGTAAAGATTTTCAAGGCGTATACTTTGAAGAAGATGAATATTGTTAAAGAGTATAAAATTAAGTATATTTCGTATTGCATCCGAGAAAATCCTCCTATATTCCTAATTAAAAATTATGTCATATTTATTATTATAAAATTATTTGTATTACTATTATTAAAACACTCATCATTATTGTTAGATATGTATGATTTGAGTCGACAATTATTACGATCAGAGTTTGCTATTAAAATAATGTTCAATTAAATAATGGCACGTAATATTTTTATTTCAGGTAATCATTCGAGAATTCCTTAGTCGTTCCTCCCAGAGTTGCCTGGGAACCGTACAGCGGAAACGTTGACCTTACGATGAAATTGAAAAGGTATGTTGCTTCATCTTAATAAAAAAAAGAAAAGTATTAAGTGGTACTTAAAGAATGCAGAGCGTTGTCATATAAAAAAATCAATTTAACGGACAAGTTTCTTGAACTATGGTACGTATATACTTTAAATAAAGTTAATTATATTGGTATATTATCCTACAATATTCTACAATGCTTGGTTGACAATTAATTTTTATATACGAGCGACCTGAAAACGTCTGACCTTAACCAGAAGGTGTAGGATATTATTATTATATATTACATTGTCATCCATATATGTATACGTATGACATTGCAATGTACATACAAAATAGCAATACTATAATAGCAATAAAATTTAAATCGCAATGCGAGAGACTTGTACCGGCACTATATTCTCAAAATATTCTCTTGTGGGACAACAAAAAATACTATACATTATAAATCAGAAACGTCTATAATGAATAATTAACAATTGCTTATTGTTATCGAAATTGCTATTTAAATATTATATAAAGCAATGAATAATAAGGTACTTTCTGACAATTATCTAACTAATACGGATTTAAGTGAAGCCTTTAATCAGCATTTTGCTTGCCTACCTAAATAACCTAGTTAGTACATCATAGACCAATAACATTGATTTCAATGGGGTGGATAAATTTATAAAGACCTCTTCTCATTCTTTTTTTATATCAGCTGTGGTAGAGTCGGATGTTTCGGCGGTGATTTGTAGGTTGATTGCTTCTGCTAGTGCAGGTAATGATGATGTCTGGTCTACACTTGTAAAGAACTGTTATGGATCTATACTCAGTCCGTTAACTTACCTAATAAATTTCTCATTTCAAAAGGGTATCTTTCCCTCAAAACTAAAATTAGCCTGTATTAAACCGGTTTATAAAAGAGGCTCCTGCAACGATCTTGGGAACTATCGACCGATATCAATTTTATCAACATTTTTCAAAATCTTTGAACAAATTGTAAACAACCAATTAATTAATTACTTGCTTAAGTTTGAACTCTTTACCAAATGTCAACATGGTTTCTTGCCTGGTCACTCCGCCAATACAGCATTATTTCGCTTTATTAGTGAAATCTGCTGTGGTTTTGACCAAAAGACCTTAAGTATTGCTCTATTTATTGACCTTACCAAGGCTTTTGATTGTGTCAACCATCCTATCCTATTACACAAACTGGAGAGATATGGTATAAACGGTGTTGCTCTTGAATTGTTCACATCTTACCTTAATGGTAGAACACAAAAAGTGACTATAGGGGAGCATGAGTCAACAACACTTCAATCTGACATTGGGGTTCCGCAGGGCTCAGTTCTTGGGCCTACCCTATTCCTGTTGTACATAAATGATCTTCCCAGGACTTTACATTCGTCAGCAACTGTTTCACTTTATGCTGATTATATTAATATTATTCTTTGCTCTGATACTCTAAGGAACTTGATTGACAGCTTAAATCTTACACTTTCACAAGTATACAATTGGATGAAAGTCAATAAACTGTTAATTAATGAAGAAAAAGCGAAGTGTATTGTGTTTGCTGACGGAGTTTCGTCTGGTTTTTTGGACCCCTCCTTCCCCAATATACACAGGGTCTTACACGCCAAAGTCCTCGGTCTTTCTGTTGATCGGAGCCTCAAGTGGGACACTCAACTTGATGATGTTTGTAGTGCATTATCTGGGGTATGTTATGCGCTTCGCAACTTAAAGGGATCTTGCTCTCAAAGTGTGTTGAAGGTATACTACTTCTCAAATTTCTTTTCCAAAATGACGTATGGTGTTAGCTTCTGGGGATCCTGTATATGATGTAATAGAGTATTTTTAATGCAAAAGCGGGCACTTCGCATTGTTTTTGACCTCAATTTCCGTGATTCATGTAGAAACTTATTTGCTGATCAAAGACTGTTAACGTTTTATGACGCATTCATTTTAGAACTGCTAAGCTTGGTCTATAGATTTAGATCGGAGTTTGCTGCTGGTGTCTCTGCTCATCAATATAGTACGAGAAATCTAGACCATCTTTTACCACATGCTCACAGGACAGCATTTTTTCAGAGAAATATACTATTTATGGGATGCAAACTTTTTAATAAACTCCCCTCACAAATCAAACAGTCATTGAGTTTGAAGCTTTTCAGAGGTGCTGTAAGAAGCCACTTACTGGCAATCAAATGCTACTCTAAAGATGACTATCTGAATTATTGCCCCTGAAGATTTGGTTATGTTATGTTGAAACGGTATTCATAAGTGGCTTGCTCAGCAAACCTACAATGTAATTAGTGAAGAAGGACTGCTTAGTTATTACTACTTTTATTATATAATTCTGGCATGATTTTATCATGTACTCAACATGTTTCTAGCATATACCTTTGTTATTTATAATACTGTATATAGCTTAGAAATAAAGATTATTATTATTATTATCGTTATTTTGGTTTCATACTGAAATATCCTAGACATTGCCCTTTAGTATGGAAGCAAATAATTGACATCTTTAGAGTTATTAAACAACTAAACACAACTGCGTATCTAACCAATCAGAGCAATAGCTGTCTATATTATAGTGCCGCGAAGGCTTCGAAATATACAATAAATTTTAACGAAGAAGACCATCTCAATTATTCAAATCTTGATAATACTGTGTAGTACCGTGTCTTCGATATATGTCTTCGATTAGTTAGAGTTAGTATTCGAAGTGTGTAACAGAAATGACCTTAGAATTAGAGTTGCTTCGTTCTTGGACAGCGTAACATAAACGGACATTGAACTAAAGAAAATTTATGATTCATATTGCTGTGACATATAAATATTTATTTTAAATAACAATATTGCCATATAATTTATATGCTGTAACAACATACTTTTGTGTGTATTACCACACGTAGGGTATAGTCTTTTGTACACATTATACTCTTTAAATTATTCTTTACACACCAAGAACTTATAATTGGTTTTGTGTTTTATCTTATATTGTTGTGTCATGTACCTTATAACTATTGTGGGTCCTGGCAATGTTTGTGGTTCCTTCTTATTTGCTGATGATTTTTCTCTTGCTCATTATAGGGAAAGAGGTAATAGTTTTGTTCAAAGAAAAAAACTGTATGTCTATTCAACATAATCATGTATTTTTTTTTTATTTTGTAATTTATGGATTCAAAAATATAGTTTCCTTTATATGCACACCTTTATGCTCTAAACAAGATACATAATTGAAAAATGCTCATATCATTTATACCTAATGCCGGTTGTAATGTATGTAAATCTTTTGTTTATTTATTTATTCTACCAAACAAAATAAATATTTATCCTGCAAATAAACAAAAATAAACTTTTATTGTACGTTTATGAATATACTCATCGACGTTATAATATTTATGTATAGGCTTCAATTAATTGCTTTAGACAACCATTTGCACGTGTTGTATCGAGCTCTTAATCTATGCCTTGTGAAATTCTAATTTATTATTCGCTTAATTTGAAAGAAATTAATGATGTCTAGACAATACGATGAAGAAAATGCTCATTTTCACGTAACATCTCTCCAACTGACCAACACCATTAATCCTATTTGGTTGTAATTCCAACTATATAAATTCAAAATAAACCTTACAGGATAAATTATTTACTTGTCTATTTTTTTGTCCAACAATACATTGATTAATCATTCGCACGTAAAAATCAATGTCTGTCCAACAACTCGTATAACTTAATTTTCAAAAGAAATAATAAACTTACTTGTTATCAATAAATCTATTTTGAATGTCCATTATGAACGCTTCAAATGAATTCAAATGTATTAAATAAAATAATTTACTGTTACTATATGTGTTGAAGAAATAATGAAAAACTACAATATAACAATTAAAAAAAACTTATTCTTTAAGAGATCTTCCTTTTGTAAGTGTTCTGAGAAGTTCACCTCTCGGAGGTGTTATCAGAAAGTCTCCCTCTCGGAAGTGTTATCAGAAGTCTTTCCTCCCGGAAGTGTTATCAGAAAGTCTGTCTTGTCGAATCTTGTCTTCGTATTTATAGCGGCAAAAATAAACTATGTTGACCATTGCGCCCTCTAGTCCATGTTTAGGTTGGTACTGGAATACACTTTTCCCGTGAAATCGCTGCCCATATGTTGCCGCCTTGATTCACGCACACATACACATTTTGTTCTGACAGTTCACAATTCACTTAAACGTCAACATAACCTTCCAATTCAAAGGTCCCCTCTGCTTTGCACATGATTCCCAACGGTAGGTTTATTCTTGTTACTAATACCATCCTTCCTTGTACTCGTCAATGAACCTATTACCTTGTTCATTGTTCGACACATATTTTTCTTTCCATTTATTTATGTTAGTTTTACTTTTCTTTTAGCCGGAGTGCGCCTTGACAAAATGGGAAACATGTTGAAAATAACCATTATTCCGCATTGCCTGTCCTTGTAGAACACGTCCGCCTCTAGTCCCTGAAGTATTGTGTTACGAACAAGTCATGAACACAGATACCTTTTATTTACTTATAATGTCAGCTTTTGAATACAAAAATATGTCACTACTGATTGCTTCTATGTTTTACATATTTTTATATCCTTTTTTTATTAATCTAGTATTAAGCTAAGGTAAATTTTATTCTTTAATACTATCTAATTCTTAAACTCTCATAAGATTTTTATTGCCTTATGCATATAAATTTCATTTCTTTTCATGATTTATAACCCATACTTTTTGTGTATCTTTTCTACAAAAGAAATATATTACTTATATTTATTTTGTCTTTATTTCATATATTTCTTTATTTAATAAATTTTTATTCTACATCTTTTGTTTATATATTTATTTAATAAACTTTACTTTGCATATTTCATTATTTACTGTTATAATAAAAATTTGACTATAAGTATGCAACTTTGTATACCTTCATGTAGTTCTTGTTGCATAATTTTACTCAATAATATCTAAATAGGACTTTTTCTTATTTTTACTTTTATTTCTAAGCTTAAACTAATTCTTAAATCAATCTCTAAAACTATTCTTATTTTACAAATTTGCGAGGTCACAGCATATCCCTTGGTTATTATACTTTGTCGTGAATCGTCAACAATGATTATTAAAGCATGAACGACACATATAATAACCATTGTGAAAACTCGCACAAATGATTATTAATCTTCTACGTCTATATAATTATAGAGCATAGATATGTGATTAACGATACTTAATGCTAAATTTCTTATAGCTATTGCATTATTTGATGCGTCGCATCTTAAAACAAATTCTTCATTAATATCGGGTAAATTTTCTATTAATGCTTTAAAAAAATTTTCTTTCACTTCTTCAAATATTTTGAGAGTTTCAGGAGTCCATTTAAATTTCACTCCCTTCTTTACCATTGCAATTTTTGTAAGCATGAAGGCAAAATGTTTCCTTTCATCCTTTTGTACTTTGCTTCTTTCATGAGTCTTTTTAAACTTGACTCCTTTCTTTCTAATTACAAATAACATTACTAAAAATGAACAATCATTTATTGAATCATTACGTATTGTTGCCAGCCAAAAAGTACGTCTCCGATCGGTCCTTTTGAACTGTTCGATATTTACACACATTGTTAATGAAAATGTAACGCTCTGTTGAGCTTCAAAATAAGGTGAGTTTCTAGAATTTAAATATTTTGGTAGTATAGTGTCCCTTTGATCACTTATACCCCTTTTGTTTATTTCGACTACAGGATTGGTAAATGTTGATTCCGTTTTTTCTATAATTTTGTTCTTTAACATTTCTTTAATTTCTAATTTGACTTGTTCTCTGTATTTATTGGGGACAGGATTATTTTTAACTTTAAAAGGTTGTGCTTCATCTATTTTTAGCCTGTGTTCATAGCCTTTTGCTAAACCAGGTTTATTATCAAATAACTCTTTATACTTGCTGACAAGATTGCTCACATGGCTTATGTATTGTTTATCGCAATTTAAATTCGTACCATCCCTATATTGCGTGAAGTCCTCACTTTGACGATGCTTCACAGGATGTGCACACTTATTGTCTAATAAACTACTATCCATTTTATTTGTGAGATTTTGTTCAGCATTATTTATATATAAATTATTAATTAATATCTCATCTTCCTGTGTTTCCTTACACCAGGAGATTATTGAATTTTTAATATGAAATGTTTTGTTTTCCATATTTATTTTTGTACCATATTGACTTAAAAAGTCTATCCCCAAAATACAATTGCTGTTCAAATTAGGCACTATTATGAATTCTGTTAATAAATTTAAACTACCTATTCTAACATTTATACAAAAAACTTTATCTACAGTAATGATGCGTTTCTTATTTGCATTTATTAAATTTACTTTTCTTATAGGCATACAATATCCTAATTTTTCTATGTCTTTACTTATAATACTACTATCTAATAAAGATAATTGCGCTCCTGTGTATAATAATGCTTCTATCTCTTCGTTCCCTATTTTTACTGTTATGTGTGGTAATTCCGTCGTGATTTTCTTTAGATCGTCAAAGTTATATACGTTTTGTACCTTCTTTTTCTTCTTGACTGGCCTTTCTAAAAATCCAACGAAGTCGCATTTGAGTAGGTAGAATTTACCCATTCTTTATTTGTCGGTAGTTGTCTTGAATCCTCGGGTATTGCACCTTTTGATTCTGTTTTTTTCTTCGTACTTATTTCTTCTTTTTCTTCACTTATTTGAACATTGTTCACTCTTCTTTCCCTCTCAGGGTTTCTTTCTTCCTTCCCATAATTCTGTTCTTTCTTCCTCTCATTTTCATCGTTTCTTGCTTTATTGTATGAATATGGATTGTTCCCATAGCTTGGCTTATTATATGTATAAGGGTTGTTTCCATAATTCTTTTTACCCTGATTTTGATTGTACCCATTATTATTGTACTGTTTATCTTGATTGTAACGAGGTGTCTTGTTTATATGTGGATTATTTCCATTGTTGTAGTTATTATTATCATTTCTGGGTGGATCGTTTGTATATTTGATGTTTCCATAACTCTTGCTGTTTCCCTTCTCATCCACATCGTCTAATCTCTTGACCAGTTCCAGGAGTGCTTCAATGTTATCAATTCCTTAAAGTGCCACCGCCTGTGTAACGTTGTGGTCAAAGTGTGCTGCTAGCTGTGAAACAATATCACTTTCTTCAATGGTTGGTTGGATGTATTTAAGAAAAGAATATTTTCTTATGATGTAGTTTTCTCTAGAAGATCCAGCTCTGTATTTGCCAAACACTAAATCGTGTCTAATCTTCCTCTGCTGAGTCTGTCCCCAGTACTGTCTCACAAAACGAATCTCAAATTCTTTGAAATCCACTACTTCATCTATTATCATATCGTACCACTGAAGTGCATAATCCTTCAAACAACCTCTTATGAAATGTAGCCTTGACATCTCATCAGATATTCCCCTCATGTATGTTTTTATCGTTCTCATAAACGCCATTGGATTATCTTTGTAAAATCCTGAGAATTTTGGTATATTCTCTGCGCTACCAGGTATTTGTGTCAAAGATACACTAGGTGTACTAACCCCATGTACTTTGTTCTCTAACCCTTTTATAGTGTTTTCGAAGTTTAAAGTTTTGTTTTGTAGGGTCAACATTGTGTCCGTACAAACACCATATTTTATTTTACAATCTTCCACTTGGTGTGAAAGTTCTTGTATTTGCTCTTGATATTGCACATTACTCCCTTTAACTTTATTTTCAAGAGAATTTATTTTCTCATCTACCTTATCAAAACTAGCTTGTGTTTTGGCAGATCTTTCGTTGATTTCTTTTATTATGAATGTGCCTTTACCTTCACATTTCTTTTCATTAATGTTTATTTGTTTATTTAAAGTTGACACTGACTGTTCTAACTTTAATTCTACTTTTGCATTTAGCTCTAAAGTTTCTTTTCTTAATTCCATGAGAACCTTGTCTATTCTTGCGTTTATCTCTACTTTATTTTGTTCTAATCTTTGATTGCTTTCCTCAAATTTCCTGTTCATATTCAAATTATTTTGTTCTAATTTTTGATTTATACTTAAATTATTTTCTACTAGTTTTTGATTTATACTTAAATTATTTTCTACTAATCTTTGATTTAAATTCTTATCACTTTCTTCTATTCTGCTGAATAGTTTATTAAAAAGATTCTCAATTTTTTGTTCACCAGTTATGCTACTGATGCTTTCTGTTTGTACGTTGCTATCAAGTGTTTGATCCTCTGATTCAGGTTTTTCTGAATCTGAATCAGAATATACCGGACGATTGTCCCTGTATTTAGTGAACTGTGAACCTTCACCATCATTTTTATCTTTATCTGCCATTTTTATCTTATTTCTAACTTATAAATTAATAACTAAACTTATCTAATCAAATACTATTCCTTTTTTTTTATCCCTTTCTAAACAAGAGAAATTGATAATTCACCAGTAAATGAAAATTAAGGTAATCTGTCTCTAACTTGGACACTGAATAATTATTCTATTTACTAATAAATAAAAAAAAATGAAACAAACTTTGTACCCATTATTTGTACAAAATAAATTATTATTTTTTTGTTTAAACATTTAAAAAAAACAAAAATTGCATTGCTTCACAACGTTAAATGTTATGTAAATAATTATTGACAAACGATAAAATGAATACAATGCTCCACTATGTTAAGCAACATTAATTATATATATATATATATTTTTTCTTCTTTTAAACAATTATGAAAAATAATGCATTGCCTCTCTATTTTGGGCGTTAAATAAATACATGATTAATAAACAACAAGAAAAGGAATACATTGCCCCACTACGTTGAGCGCCATTTAAATTAATGCTGTGACATATAAATATTTATTTTAAATAACAATATTGCCATATAATTTATATGCTGTAACAACATACTTTTGTGTGTATTACCACACGTAGGGTATAGTCTTTTGTACACATTATACTCTTTAAATTATTCTTTACACACCAAGAACTTATAATTGGTTTTGTGTTTTATCTTATATTGTTGTGTCATGTACCTTATAACTATTGTGGGTCCTGGCAATGTTTGTGGTTCCTTCTTATTTGCTGATGATTTTTCTCTTGCTCATTATAGGGAAAGAGGTACTAGTTTTGTTCAAAGAAAAAAACTGTATGTCTATTCAACATAATCATGTATTTTTTTTTTATTTTGTAATTTATGGATTCAAAAATATAGTTTCCTTTATATGCACACCTTTATGCTCTAAACAAGATACATAATTGAAAAATGCTCATATCATTTATACCTAATGCCGGTTGTAATGTATGTAAATCTTTTGTTTATTTATTTATTCTACCAAACAAAATAAATATTTATCCTGCAAATAAACAAAAATAAACTTTTATTGTACGTTTATGAATATACTCATCGACGTTATAATATTTATGTATAGGCTTCAATTAATTGCTTTAGACAATCATTTGCACGTGTTGTATCGAGCTCTTAATCTATGCCTTGTGAAATTCTAATTTATTATTCGCTTAATTTGAAAGAAATTAATGATGTCTAGACAATACGATGAAGAAAATGCTCATTTTCACGTAACATCTCTCCAACTGACCAACACCATTAATCCTATTTGGTTGTAATTCCAACTATATAAATTCAAAATAAACCTTACAGGATAAATTATTTACTTGTCTATTTTTTTGTCCAACAATACATTGATTAATCATTCGCACGTAAAAATCAATGTCTGTCCAACAACTCGTATAACTTAATTTTCAAAAGAAATAATAAACTTACTTGTTATCAATAAATCTATTTTGAATGTCCATTATGAACGCTTCAAATGAATTCAAATGTATTAAATAAAATAATTTACTGTTACTATATGTGTTGAAGAAATAATGAAAAACTACAATATAACAATTAAAAAAAACTTATTCTTTAAGAGATCTTCCTTTTGTAAGTGTTCTGAGAAGTTCACCTCTCGGAGGTGTTATCAGAAAGTCTCCCTCTCGGAAGTGTTATCAGAAGTCTTTCCTCCCGGAAGTGTTATCAGAAAGTCTGTCTTGTCGAATCTTGTCTTCGTATTTATAGCGGCAAAAATAAACTATGTTGACCATTGCGCCCTCTAGTCCATGTTTAGGTTGGTACTGGAATACACTTTTCCCGTGAAATCGCTGCCCATATGTTGCCGCCTTGATTCACGTCAACATAACCTTCCAATTCAAAGGTCCCCTCTGCTTTGCACATGATTCCCAACGGTAGGTTTATTCTTGTTACTAATACCATCCTTCCTTGTACTCGTCAATGAACCTATTACCTTGTTCATTGTTCGACACATATTTTTCTTTCCATTTATTTATGTTAGTTTTACTTTTCTTTTAGCCGGAGTGCGCCTTGACAAAATGGGAAACATGTTGAAAATAACCATTATTCCGCACTGCCTGTCCTTGTAGAACACGTCCGCCTCTAGTCCCTGAAGTATTGTGTTACGAACAAGTCATGAACACAGATACCTTTTATTTACTTATAATGTCAGCTTTTGAATACAAAAATATGTCACTACTGATTGCTTCTATGTTTTACATATTTTTATATCCTTTTTTTATTAATCTAGTATTAAGCTAAGGTAAATTTTATTCTTTAATACTATCTAATTCTTAAACTCTCATAAGATTTTTATTGCCTTATGCATATAAATTTCATTTCTTTTCATGATTTATAACCCATACTTTTTGTGTATCTTTTCTACAAAAGAAATATATTACTTATATTTATTTTGTCTTTATTTCATATATTTCTTTATTTAATAAATTTTTATTCTACATCTTTTGTTTATATATTTATTTAATAAACTTTACTTTGCATATTTCATTATTTACTGTTATAATAAAAATTTGACTATAAGTATGCAACTTTGTATACCTTCATGTAGTTCTTGTTGCATAATTTTACTCAATAATATCTAAATAGGACTTTTTCTTATTTTTACTTTTATTTCTAAGCTTAAACTAATTCTTAAATCAATCTCTAAAACTATTCTTATTTTACAAATTTGCGAGGTCACAGCAATATGTAGAACAAATAACCTACTATATCTAAGTAGGAAAAAGGCAATGCAGAATACAATTAATTCAATTAAACATATGATTTTATTTAGGCCGACAGAGTAATTTAGACATCAGTAATCCCTCAATACAGACGTTACCAAATATGTGCCCATGTAATCTTAGATTGACCAAATATGAATTATTTTTGAATTGTTCAAATACAGAAGCAAGTTTAATTGTAAAACTGTAAGCAATTGTCCGTTGAGGAGTATTAGGGAAAATAATAAACACGTATTCTTTTAAAATATTTTATATTGAGAGGCCATCATACCTTTCTTTATTAATAGTAAACGTATTCCTGAACATCAAAGTATTTGTAATGATATGATAATGGAATTTGGAAGCTTTAAATTTGATTCACCCTATTTTTTTTTTGCCAGGCCTGTCTGACTAACGTCTCCCGTTTGCACCGCAGCCAATAAGGCTTATTGTGCTCAACCTGTGTTACCTATCTTGTCCACTCCAGCAATGTTGTGTCCTGTACAAGTCTGTATAGGTCCTTTACTGGGTGTCTCTTGAGTATCTCTGGATCTACATTTGGTTGTCCAATGATGCTTTGCCTCTTGTGATCCAGTACCTCACAGTTTACCAGGATATGCCCGACTGTTTCTGGTTCCTTATTGCAGATTCTGCAACTAAGGTCTCCATCATACATGCCTATCCTGTTGAGATGCATTTTAACATGTGCATGACCAGTCAAAAGACCCGTTATTGTTCCTAGCCGTTCCCTGCTTATGTGTAGTAATTCTGCGGCTCATTTGTTGCATGGTTGGTCAATAAATTCCTTGCCATGATTTTGTCCTGGAACTGTTGCCCAGTGATGCTTGTGTTTTTCAAAAACCCAGTCTTTAACCTGGCTTCGGGTCATACTTTTGGGTACCCCCAGAGCCGGTTCTGGGCCTATGAATCTTGCTTCTGATCCTCTCCTAGCGAGTTCATCAGCTTTTTCATTGTCCTCAATCCCTTTATGACCTGGCACCCAGGTTAGTTTTACCTTATTCCGGGTCGCCATCAGTTTAAGTTCTCGAGGCAATCCCAGACAAGTTTTGACGGCACCTCCTGGCTTGATAAAGCCTTTAGTGTCGCTTGACTGTCAGATAATATAAGAATCCGCCGGTGACTGACGTCATTCCTATTGTTTTCTATAGCACGTTGGAGTATTAACAGAAAACAGCGTTCCTTTCTTAGATACGTTAGTGAAGAGGAAGGACGTCACAGTTATTTTAGATTGGTACAGAAAGGCAACCAGCTCTGGGCGGTACATAAACTATAATTCTAATCATCCTTTTAAGATGAAAATAAATTTCACTTTAGAATTCAAAAGACGCATAAAAGCCATTTGTCACCCTTCCTTATATGACAAAAACATAAAGATACTTAAAGACATCCTGACAGATAATGGCTATCCTATCAAACTCACGAATAGATTGCTATCAGACAATGGAGATAGTTCCAGACGCACTAACCCTATTCCCCCTTTAAAGCCAACTTGCCATTTAGGACTTTACCGTATGTGGAAGAACTGACACATAAACTCGCAAAGCTTTTCCATGGGAAAGTTAAAATTGCGAACAAATTCTTGGTGACCACGAACACTCTCTTACAATCAGAAACGCCTGTTTTTAGAAATGTTTCATATTATAAAACAGACTAAAACTATGAACAAAAAATCGGACGTATCGAACCTAAGTAATATTTACACGTATCTCATCAATTACCAACTTAATTAATTTTTAATGTTACTCTTTGTACTTCCCTTCATACACATAAATTGTATACACGTGAAATTGACTCTGTTGACCTCTTTACTCGACCGACACACAACCTTGACATCACCGATGTAAATATTCAATGTCGCGCTGTCCTTTGCACACATTATTATTGTTGGTTTTTATTGTTTTTAACATTATTTTATTTTAAATTGTGATTCTTTTAAATTGTGACCATTGTTATTACACTTAAGAAATACAAAGATGCTACTTTCTGTATACAATCTCATTTGAATTGTGAGTATTTTGTGGGATTTTTTGTTCTTCATCAGAAATAATAATAGAGGTAAGAAACAATTTTTCTGAAACAACATACACCATGTATATACAAAATGCAATAACATAAAAATAATTCGATATATACAAAAAATATATAAGAAACATATTAAAAATGAGAAAACTTACTCCAAAATATGTAACAACAGTGTCCTTACAACTTTTTTAAAACTTGAACAACAATAAAATACATTAAAAGGATTTTAAAATTTAAAATATGTAACGTCAAACGATTAAGATCTAAAATGTCAATGAAATGTCTACAATGCTGGTTCATTTTACATGTATGTATGTATGATAATATTAATGGGTTTTGTAATTATAATAATTATTGGTATACTGTTGACAAATTCGAGATTTCCCCTCTGTCATTAACTGAGTTTTGATTTTTGTGTATTTCAATCATCTCTAAAATGTTTCTCGACTTTGTATTATATTCTTTATGTAACACATTTTCTTTTATGTAATATATATTTTGGAGTAAGTTTTCTCATTTTTAATATGTTTCTTATATATTTTTTGTATATATCGAATTATTTTTATGTTATCGCATTTTGTATATACATGGTGTATATTGTTTCAGAAAAATTGTTTCTTGCCTCTATTATTATTTCTGACGAAGACCAAAAAAAAGGTCGAAACGTTAAATAAATCAAACATTATTATAAACTAAATTATGTTTATTTAATTACTGCCGAAAATTCCCAATGATGCTTATCAAGAGTTTAAATAATAGATATATATAGATACTATGTATATTTTGTTTAATTGTTACTACAAAGTACATTGATTGAGAAGCGATTTACTTGCAACAAGATGAGAAGTCACATAATAATCACACTTTCTCCCATAGAGACCACATTTAATTATTAGTCTTTATGTTTACCTACACTCCCGACTTTTCAATTCCTAGCCGCAGAAATTGCACACGTTCTTAAAGAACCTTTAATGTGAAGAGTCAAGAGCGATGGCTATGTATTTTCATTTAACTTTACAGACCAGACATGTAGCCCGCGGATAGTAACAGGTGCAAATAAACATGATGCCTTGCGAAGCACACACAACATCGCTGCTTCTCTCCGCATAATACCTTTCAAAATTCTTAAATGTTTGCAATGCGTGCCCGTTTAACTACTTTCTCTAGATAAATTTACAGGGACTGCTTTCAAATTTTAAGACTATTTGAAATAATTTCCGACATCTTATTTTGAATATATGTGACATTAACTCTAAACTTTTTATAATATAAATAAAAGATAAACTATTTCTACTCAGTGTTCCGAAATTGAAATCAATCAAGTATATTACGTATACAAGAAAGTTCATTGAAGAGCTGTTTCATATAAATTGAAATTGTGATGAAATGATGATTTGTTATGATCGTTTTGAAGAAATGTTGTAATATTCTTATAAAACAAATTTTAGTATTTTAGGGCCGGTCTTTCCATCTGCTATTAAACCTTCTAATAACTTTATTTAGCAAATAATTTAGTTTACAGTCTTCCCACTTCCTAATAAGTACTGTCTACCTAATAACGAGGCTTATTTGGCAAATAATTTATAAGCTACTTGAACCTGCTATTTTAATTTATTAGGTACTTATTACGCCAGCGTGGACGTCTCCTAGTGATCAGCTGACAGGTAACATATATTTTCTGTCATTTTTGTGGGTTATTATTCCCTAAGATTATTACAACACATTTATAGGTTATAATAAACAGTAAGGACTGACACTCAACTTTCAAAACAAAATATTTCGTTCTATCACTCATCACTCTCTTACTTATTGTAGGAATGCAGCAGTTTATCTTGTCTATCAAAATCCATTTGAAGTTGTTTTGGGCTACTTTACCAAGTTTCTGATACCAACATGAGAAATATTTTTGCATTGAACGTTATTTGCCTAATAGCTTAATAGCGTCAGCATCGGAAATGTTGAAAAGACGCATTCTGTCAAACTGACTAATAAAAGTACCTTATAAAATTCTTTGTCAAATAGTTATCGGGCACTTTATTAGTAGGTGAAAAGACTGGGCCTTAAAAGATATAGAGAATACACAATAAATGTAGATAAATAAACAATTTAGCAAAGTAAGAGCAGGAAATGCAAGGACGTATTTCGTCAAAATACTGGACTCCTTTAGCGTCCGTTATTTTGACAAAATACTAATGTAAGAATAGCTGAGAAGTCCTCTGGTCAGAAGTAAATACATGTGGGAAGTATAAAATTATGTTTACGAGGTATGTCTCAGAATTAATGAGAATGAATTTTTACGCTCTATGTGACAACGACTGCAGCCGACTGGAGCCGACTATATGTGAGAGGAATGGCTAAAACGCAACCAGAATAGGCGCAGGTCACTAAGTCTAGTATTAGTAGCATGAGCGCGAGGCATTTACCGCTAAGTTTCAATACCACTTTACATGTAAAATGCAGGCAAATATCGATCAGCGATATGCAATGAAATTTTGCGTTAAACTAGGAACAACTGCTTGAGAGACACTACAAATGATAAGAACAGCATATGGAGATGCTGTGTTGTCGTCAGCACAAGTTTTCAGATGGCACAAGGCTTTCAAAGATGGGCGCGAAACCATTGAAGATTACTATTACTCCAGACGGCCGCCCGGATCGGAAACCGACGCAAATCTTGGATTAGGTGATTCAATAAGGACATCAATCAACTAGGCTTATAGAAAAACTTTGAAAATAAGAGGCTTTGAACATATATAAAAGATAATTAGACAAACAATCATAACACATGAAAATAAGGATTACAAGATGCTTGTATTTCAAAGGACGAAATAAATCATATAAATGAATTTTTAAAGTATTATATATATATAAAGGGTTTAAATTATAGACTTAGATCATAAAATAAAAATTAAATATTATTGATATCCATCCTTTTATTCATCTATACCCGCCCCAAAGAGAAATAAAAAGGTAAGGAAAGTAAACGTCAAGCAACACAGTTAGAACCCCGAACATAAAGAAATGCTGCACGATTAACTATTTAAAATCAAGAAAAACATATTTTGAACCCTGAGAATAAAATTAAAATTAAGAATCAAAGTACAATTTCATTATCAAAAGTATCGGTTATTAACCTTAGTACATATCACAGCAATACGTATAAAGATGTCAATCCACAATGAGAATATCTCATGAGATTTTTGTCTCATGCAACACAAATCGCAGGATAATTTCAATTTAATTGTGGAAACAGAGACCTGTTCTCACATGTTTAACCTTTTGTGGGAACAGGTGTCTGTTTCCACAATTAAATGAAGTTTTCCTGCGATTTGTGTTGCATGAGACAAGAATCTCATGAGATATTCGCATTGTGGATTGGCACCTTAAGAAAGTCGTGTGGTGCTCACACCTTATTTTTCTTATATATACCTTACTCGTATAATGCGACTGTTTGAAATTCATTAGCGGCGCAGTTAAATTTTAATAGAATTAAATCAAAATTAATAGAAACTGCATTATATTATTTTTCCCTGTCTTATTTTTTGTATGAAGTTACAAATTATTATAAATAATTCACTGTGAGTGTTTAACGTTTCTTTCTAGGATATCCTTATATAAAATTATGATATTTATAGGCGAAATGCGTATGTCCTACAGTTTTTACTACTCAGCAACTTATAAAAGATTATGTTTTGCAAGAATTTGTGCCCTTAGCTCGAGTCCTATAATGTGTTTCATTTTTCGAAAGTTGTTATGATGAAAACTTTATACCGGTATCTACTTACTAGCTTTTCATAATATGCCATGCTTCTCGCTTATTTTCAGAAGTGAATTTCGTAAGATCAAGTACATACCCCATCATGAGAACCATCTAAGCATGTTACAAAACTGAAAGTAAAACTATAATTTTGAAGAGGTTAAAGAATTATAAGAACTAAGAATTATCAAATTCAAATAATGAAATAGGGAATTAAATTACGGTATAAAGCGCTTTATATAGCAACTAAAAGTATTAAGTGAACTCACTTCGGAAAACAATGAACGTTGCGGAAGTTAGATGGACAATAAATGAAGAAAAAGAAATATTTTCTAAAAATAAAAATAATGTAAGGTTTTACAAGACAAAAATAATCATATAATTCGGACACCTATTCAGGAGCGAGAAACAGTCGCCAGTATGAATAATAAAACAATGGATACCGCTGGAGAAAGAGCTGTAGAAAGACACAAAAGTAAGTGAATCATGTAGAAAACGATTTGAAACTAATGAAGACTACAATTTCCTACAAAAATATAACCTACTAAACATGTGGGATATATTTTCCAATACCAGTGAATTAAAAGAATAAATCTATATACTGAAGTTGAAGAATGAATCTTTAATAAAATATTTGAAATCCACCAACCACCATTAACAATAAAAATCCCACAAAAGACGTGTAAACTATAAATTAATGTGTGGTGTTTACGTTGAATTTACAGTTGTCAGAATGTGTACAGTATTATTAAACGAATTGAGGTTTTATTATCTTTTGAAGATCGTTTTACTTTCTTATACGTAGTATAAGGAAGTATTGTGATGATGAAAATTTTCGACCTCGATATTTTTGCAGATGTCCACGTTTTGAAGTCCCCTGATACCGAAAAAGTGGTTCTTAAAAAATGTCTGTGTGTCTGTGTCTGTGTGTGTGTGCGTGTGACCACGATAGCGGTCAAACCGCTGTAGATATCAAATCCAAATTTAGTATTTACGTGTATAATCTCCCTCTTGAGATCTGATTAGTTTTTCAGTAAAATCGGTAGACCGGAAGTAGCAGTTTACTTCAGCGAAAAAATCGAATTTTGCCAATATTTCGTCAACTACTAAGTTTAAACAAATTTATAAAGAATTCATATATACTCAAAATTAAATTTCAGACAAATTATCTTAAAAAAGTTTTTCGAAATTCTAACCGGAAGTAGGTCTTTTACTCTTATCGAAAATCAGTTTTTTGCGAATATTTCGCAAGTCATGCTTTTTAGACAAGGACGTTACGGGTATAAAAGTATTTAAAACATAATTTTCAATATCTTTTGTATAAAAAAAATTTCAAAATTCAGACCGGAAGTACCACTTTTACTCTTATCGAACAGCGATTTTTTGCAAATATGTCATAAGTTATGCATTCTATATAAATTAATGAAAAGTACAAAAGTATTTAAAACTGGATCTGCAATATTTTTTGTATATATGAACTTTCAAAATTCGGACCGGAAGTAGCACTTTCTTCTTTGATAATATCTTGCAAAGTATGCATTCTATAGAGATTTATTAAGAGAATAGAAGTACTTAGAATAGGATTTTGAATAATTTTTATATAAAAAATTCTTAAAATTCTATAATTTGAAACGCTCATACGTATAAGAAAGTCGTGTGGTGGCCACACTTCATTTTTTTTTTATTAATAATTAGTAGTTTTATGGAGTGCGATGACATGGGATATTTCTTGTTTATCTTTATCACGTATGCTAAATGAAACTACTTAAAATAAGTATACTTTATATATTTTTTGCGTACAATTATTCGCTACACTGCCCCTCAATAAAAATGAATGGATATACGAAACATAAATAAATAAGACTTTGTGTGTGCTTATAACTTATAATTAAACATCTGAGTGAAGCCACCATAGAGGTATTGACAAGCATTAGTATGATATTTAATCTTTTCATATACCGTAGGTACTGTTAGTATCCTTATTAATATTTAACAATATTTGCACGGAAGAAAATGAAATTATCGACGAGCGTACAAAAGTACTGACTAAAATACACTAAATACAAATAATGTTAGAAAAATGCGAGTATTAAAGAAATATGGCAGATAAAATAATGCAACGCAACGAACAAAATCAAAATAAAAATCAAGAGTGGAAGAGAAAACATTCCATAAGATCGAATCTAGCTATTTCTAAACAATCTCATGTATATAATTGAAATTTAGACGTTAAATATGGAAGTAGAAGCGAGATTTTAAACATAGCTGTGCAAAGTGTTACCATTGTTACATGAAAGAACAAATGTAGAATATGATACCTAAAATCGACAAGTACACTAATTATATTGATTAATTATATTATAATACATATATAGCATAAACAATGCAAAGACTAATTTTAACGAACATTTGGAAAAGGGTATGATAGAGTTGAAGAGCTGAAAAGTAGAAGAACATATGTAAATAGCCCTATTCCATCGGAAATGTTGAGCAGAAATGGATGGGAGTAAACTATTAGAAGGCGAATATTCTCCATAATCGAAATTACATTCAGTTGTTGAGAAACTAAAATATACTGTTTAAAAGATCCATGTTTTCTTGATGACTTGTATAGTATTTGCAGTTCTAAAATTGTCATAAAATGTTTTATTGAAAATTTTATACTGGTATTTAAATCACGTTACTTATACATTATTTTTTGTTTTTTATGTAGATCTGAAATTACCATTCCTTCAGGATTTCTCATAGCTTGCGACATGATCATAAATTCAGGTTAAGCGTGCTGCGTTAACCTTCACTGAAACGTTTTCAATATATGTAATGCAAACGAAAAAGAAACTTGTGATAATTGACACCTCACTGCAAAATAAACGTTACTAGAGTAATAAAAACTCTCGCTCTGTTTATATTAGCGCAATCGCTTACTGTTAGTCATACGTTACAATTAAATGAATAAAATGGAGTAACAACTGCCGTTATAAATAAATCGCAATTGCAGCAATCTTTATGTAACAAATATAATACCATTAACTACAATTTAATTATATAGATAGTAGTTTAATTGATATTCGAACAGTTTCACATGATAAATTTCTTAAGTCTGAGAGTATCTACATACATAGATCTTAATATTATAACAGGCAAAAAATAATTCATAAGGAGGTAGCTATAAAAACAATTAGGCTACCCAGTAGAATACATTCACAAAGCATTAAAAAGGTTTAATCTAAGTTCTAAACTTTTCACAGTTGCGGTTACTTATTACTAGTTATTACTTCTTGGCTCATGGGTTGAAACCGTGTCAACGTCTCTTCTTTCACCGCCGATGTTTTGTCCACTATTCTATTATCTTTAGTGCGCTTGCGTCTTCTGCTATTATCAGAAATCGATTATACAATCTGCTGGAGGTATATTTATGTGATTTTCTATCTTTATGGGCAGTGCAAGATACATTCTTTGACATGTCAATTGTCGTATACCTACAGTATACCGTATGGCATACGACATAAATTAATGGATTTCACAATCATGACTTGCACCGCCTTGATAATATGTCTCGATATTAGCCTCCTTTAAAATATTCCGGAATATTTTTAAATCTCATTAAAATTAGCAATTCTATTATAAGAGTGAGAAGGTGATGCAAAAATTGAGAGCTGCAGGTACAATAATTGTAAGCCTCAAAAGGCTAAAGCAACTGATATTGAATTAATAAAGGCTGATTTTTGAAATGTTTCTGATACTGACTTTATTTTCATATTAATTGCAGAAGACATTTGAAGCAAAAATTTCTTTGGTTCTTGCGACTAATGCTCTTGAGACCATGGTTAATATAATAATAATAAGACTACTAACGCAAATTGAAGCGAATGTTGAAACCCCTACTGCATACCCCCGTAGTGGTTGTACAAAAATCAACAGTAACAGAAGAAAATTACATTGCATCAGAAATCAAATTAGACTGTTATACAAAATGATTCATGACATCATTTCTTATAAGTCATGAACTTACTGATACTAAAAAGGAGGTACTCAAGAAATTATTATCAAAACTCTTCTAAACGATGAATTCAACCAGGCTTACAAGTATTTATTGACTTGCAACTCCAAGCGCAAAGGGTTTAAGAATTACATAAATCATATGTAACGATATTAATTTGAGTACGAACTACTAATAACATATCACAACATATTAGATTGTACTCTTAGAAATTACTTCGAAATATATTAAGTCCAACCCACTATTAAATTTTTTTATTGTGAAAAACTCATTAACATTTAATACTGTACGAAAATCGCTAGAAAAATATGTTTAAAAAAACTTAAAAAAAAAATATTAGACAGCCATTGTTTTTAATACACAAGGATAATATATAATACACGTACACTATTTAGTAAATCCATGGGAAGCCACTTCGAACCTAATATATTACATAGTATTATCCATTTAAATATGTAGTAATAAAAAATAATTCGTACTGTAAAAAGATACAAGAATTTTTAATTGTGTCAGTGTTCATGTTATATTCATATTAATGCTATTGTATTTTACAAGATACAATTATCTTAATTTTCATCCTTTCGCATTTGAGAGAATAAATTTCATAATAAATATAAAAAATAACGGCAAATACGTAAAATTCTTTTGTATACGTAATATTATGTGGATACTCTTTTTATTGCTTTTTTAAAGTAATTACTGCAACAAGTCATGATCTAGTTCCATTGAATGCATAATAAACTACAAGGAACGTTTCAGTAAATTCCACTTGAATTTTCCCATGTACAGAAGTCTCGTAAACGTATGTCACATCGTTTAGTTTCGTATAAATAGAAGTAACGGAATTTCCTTCAAGCATGTGAGCATTAAGGAACTAAAACCTCAAATTAATTAAGATGCTAACGTGCAAGAGACATATGCGGAGTAGTACATCCTAGATAAAATATAAATTGCAGTACATACGATAATATCATGTATATGTTATACACATATAAACTCATATTATTTATAATAATTGCACCAGGTTTACAAAAATATTATAGAACTTTTTAGATTGTAAAGAAAATATCGTGCCATCCAAAACTAAAAACAATAAAATGAAATTTAAAAAACGTAAAATGCAGGATTTACTAAACATTAGAAAAGAAAACAATGTTTTATTAAACGCAATTTGATTCACATATCCTTAATATATAAAAGTAGCTGAAATAAACTCCGACGGATTCTAGCAATCTTCTTCTCATTGACTGCAGAATTCTTTCAAAACAAACAAAGTTGTTTCTTATTGCATAACACTCATCAATTATCCGATTCCACAAATTTTCTTCATTTACCACAGGAGTAATGTACACGATGTTTCTAAAAAAATGACCTCCACTAATCCAACAGTACTGAAATATTTATTTTAGAGATTTACGAACAACCATACTAAAATGTGCTGGTGCACCATCGTTACATGGTAAAAAACAAAAAAGTGATGTTAAAATGATCTTCTATTACCGCATATGGGTTTCTCTCAGTCCACGTATGGTTATTATGGAAAGTCCTAATTGCATTTCTTGAGAAATGTGCTTGATTGATAAAAAAATGTTGCACCAGTACTTGCGGTATTTGAACCAATGTATGCAAAGAAGCCATGAACAAAATGCAATACGAGTAGCAGTATTTAGTAACTAAAGACGCTGAAAGATCATTGCCCTTCAAAATTTTATTACATTCAAAGAATTGTCACATATTTCTTGTAGAACTATCCGGATCTTTCTATAGCATCTTCAGCTCATTTTCTTTCAATTCTACCATTGTTACACTATTAGTCCCTATTTTATGAACACGTTCAGAGATATTTTGGAGGTTTTCTTAGCAAGAACATGACGATTGGAAAATCGTTAATTGTGCAATCGCCTACGCTCTAAAAAATTCCTATTAGCAAGTCTATACATGAAATGTATATCAGTTATCACGACGTTCGTTTAGTCATTTATGTCAAACATCGTCAATAACAAAAATTTGTAGCATCAAACGAAAATACTAGACGCAGTCAGTTTTGACAACTTTCAAAGAAAAAATATAACAAGTCACAATGGAAACGTAGTCAACAACGTATGAAATTTTTTATTCGATATGCCAAGTGCAGTACACCAGGTGTTCCTAGGGGTGCATTGATAATTTTATATATTTCTCTATCTGTTTCTTTGAAAAATACGTCTTTCCGAAAATCATCAAAATCCACAATTGTTAAAATAGATCATTGAATAATTTTTACCGCCCCCTTAACAAACAAACATTTCCTGTAGCATTTAAAACCGAAATATCCAGACAACTATTGAGAAAACTAAATATTGCTTTATCAAAAATTTAGGCTATCTTGTTCATTGTTGCTTAAAATATTGCAATGTTTTATGCATTATAAGGTATAAAAAGCTTTACTTGTGTCAAGAATTAAATTTATTTCTTAAGGTATATTTTGGATATTTCACCATTTATAAAAATTATTATTAGAAATGATATACGAATCAGTAGAACAACTTAACTATACAAACTGACAGAATTTTTGCTAAATGAAGGATATATAACTACATAAATGTAAAAACGGAACATATAAATACGTGGGAATACATTGAAAGCATTTTAACCCCTTGCGTCTTACTGGTTAGTCGACGTAACCACCAATTTCAAAATTAGCTGGCTCAATTCTAATGGTGCTGCCATCAAACCGCTTCCTCAATATAGCACTTATGACGCCATCTGTTGGAAAACAAATTACTCCGCTTTATTTGATGGTATAAGGGGTTGGGTGCTATACTACTGGAACAAATGTCATCAGGTTAACGCACGCTTGATGTTTTTATTTATATTTATAAAATAAGTCATTATAATTTTTAAATGTCCGGTAAGTGTTACTTAATTACTGCATATTTGCATATCTGAGGGTTAAATTGACGATTTATATTTTTTTTGTTTCCCACATTCTCAAAACACTGGCAGTTGTTTCAAGTGACCACCAGGACTATACACAGGTTTTTTATAAGTTTCTTCCTACTTCCAGAAAAAAGTAAGTGGTCGTTTGCAGAGACAAAGACGAAGTAAACGCCATTCTTGTTAACATTTCGTCTTATGCAGAATCTTTGGCAGAGGACTATTTGTCAGGAGATGAAAATGAAGCAGACGGCGTCCTTAAAACCACTGATTTTGTAACAATATCTCCAATATGTTAAATCTGATAGCGACAGAGATGCAGCGGTTCGACTCTCAGTCTGAAGCAATTTAACGTTGCCACAGGGTTGATTGGTTCTAGTTATAAGTGCAAGAAAAGGCGACGTAGGTCTTCGGAACAAATAAATAATTTTAAAAGTACGTTCCAATTGAGAAAAGGATGGACCAAACAGCTCATCTCTCTCATGTAAACAACAAAAGAAATTGTTTTTTGGTATACCACAGTAACCAGTAGTCCTACAGGTTATCTGATGTGACCACTATACTTTTTTTTTGTAATATTGACACTAATTCTTTTTTATGTTCAGTTTGAGTTATTATATTTAATATTGACTTGTATTTTCTAAGTTTAAAATAGATATTTTAAAAATGAGTTAATTCCGAACGCAAAGCGTTAACTTACAATTGAAACGTACGGTTTATACTTACCAAATTATCAAGAGGTATATTGCTGTTGAAGACATCGCGAAATATTTAACAACTTGTTCTAACAAAATAAGTATAAAATTAAATACAGGAAATATATTTATATTTGTCCTTAATAACAGCATATTTCTTATTTAAGCGCCTTAAATATCTTCTGATTTACCTTACACATTTATCAAATATTGATGCAATAGCAGATATCTTGCCGACATTCCGTTCGGTTTCAGGTAAATAGATGTAATTTCATTCATGCCTAAAACCACCGCTGGTGAGAGATTATGCAGACATTTCTCTCGCAAAAAAGGACAGCAAAATTGACGAGACCTGAATGCCAATTATTCTATTGGCGTTGTTTAATTCAATTTTAAGCACCGCGACGTGCATAGACTTTGAAAACATTAAAGCATTCGATTATTTGTCGCCGACAAGAATTTTAACGCAAACTTCACCTCGGGTTATTCGAAAGGAAACTTTCAGTTTTTATTATCTACGCATCGACTTATGGGTTTGGTTATGCTAAACTTTGATGGAGATGAGAAACTGATTTGTTTACTTTTGCTACTAAAGTTTTGTAATACGAAGTTTCACTTCGTACATCATGTGTAATGTAGTAAGTAATACTGTTGTGAATTATTCTTGTTTGACATGTACCTAAATCGTAAATCAACTTTATGTTGATTCACTCTTGACAAAGTAACTAATTAAAGGTGTGATAACTTTCTACAAATATTTGTTATATTATCACGTCAACACATAATACATACGAATGCAACTACATGTAGGGAAATTAGAAACTTGCATAGTTTAATCTATTTGTCGCATAATAATACTAATAATAATATATTACCCTATGAGATGGTATCGGCTCACTTGCGCTCGGCGCACTTGCGCTCCCACCTGAAATCGACCTATTTGCGCTCTGACCCTAATGACAAGAAATTAATAATATCTTCGCCGGCCGACTTGCGCTCCCGTTCTCTCGGGATATATACATGTGTAAATACATAAAACTTAGGATATATATTGTACATAGTGCCTTTCATATTAAATGACCTACCTTATTGAGGCGAGTATATGAAAATTACTTATTGTAAGTTTTTATAAATTATATATACTCACTTCAATAGGGTAGGTCATTTAATATGAATGTATATATACATAAAACTATACAAGAATTATTTTTTTATTTATCTCTAACCTGACCAAAACTCTTTGCTACTTCAATTCGTATTTTTATTATATAATTACTATGTATAGAGTAACTCAAACCATTTTTTCTTGAGTATTTTGCCAAATTAATAATAATAATAAAACAAGCAATTAAACAAGAGAATTATAATAGTCAGATAAGAGTTAATAAAACAACACTTTCCTTCATGACATGTTTTTCTACAAAATGCATAAATATTGACGATTTCTTTATTCAAAAAAGAAAGACATATTACACACTTTTAAACATACCAAAGTTTATATTTATGTATTAAACTTTGCCAGTCACAAGTCTGGATAAAATGTGAAGGAAAGTGTTGTTTTAATAACTTTTATCTAACTATTATAATTCTCTTGTTTAATTGCTTGTTTTATTATTATTATTAATTTGGCAAAATACTCAAGAAAAAATGGTTTGCGTTATTCTATACATAGTCGCGTAATTATATAATAAAAATACGAATTGAAGTAGCAAACAGTTTTGGTCAGATTAGAGATACATAAAAAAATAATTCTTGTATAGTTTTATGTATATATACATTCATATTAAATGATCTACCCTATTGAAGCGAGTATATATATTTTATAAAAACCTGCAATAAGTAATTTTCATATACTCGCCTCAATAAGGTAGGTCATCTAATATGAAAGGCACTATGTACAATATATATCCTAAGTTTTATGTATTTATACATGTATATATCCCGAGAGAACGGGAGCGCAAGTCGGCCGGCGAAGATATCATTAATTTCTTGTCATTAGGGTCAGAGCGCAAATAGGTCGATTTCAGGTAGGAGCGCAAGTGCGCCGAGCGCAAGTGACCCGTATTCTATGAGATACACATGTTCCTAATCAAAGACAAATGTAAACAAGTTATTCCGCTTGATATAGTAAATTCTATAATACCCTAACTAATTTTTGCCGATTTTTGCTTTAGTGTAGCTTAGACACCTCTTGAGTGTTCACCAAAAGTAATCGTTTGATAAAATGGTAAACACCCACTGTTACCTCACCAATTGTTAATATTTTCTGCGGTGGAATATCATTTTCATCACTATAATCTTAGATATGATGATTCTATATTTAATTAATAATGCAACTTCTTCGTTTTTCCTTTTTTTTTCTTATAATCTCGATCGACCACTTCCATGCTCTCAACCCTGTAACACTACCAGTTATACTAAAAAGTAAAACTTTTATGTTGTTGTATGTGTGTTAATTTGCTATCTTAGTATTCTCAAACAATGTAAATTCTATCCAAGTTCACCCTCACTTAAAAGGAAATACTGGCAACACCGTAATCAAGATTTGGATAAGAGTTTATAGATTCACGCAACACAAAACAACACAATATTTATTTTTAGCGTCGCTAGTCGTCCGATACCAGGTTTCTATGTTACCACGCTTTTTATTTTTTAAAACAATATCTTTGGTAATGTATGGTAACTTCCCGTTCTTGAAAATATTCTGAAAGTACACTATAAAGTCTCAAACACGGAAGGACTTTGTACTAGAATTAAAAGATGATGGGAATATGTCTACTTAATTCTTTAATCATTCATTTCAGGAATTTAAAAATACCCCAGGAAATTGTCATGTCATCGTTGCAACCACTGTATTTGCTCGGTTTTACGCTGTGGGTAAGCTGTGATTCTTATGAACTATGTGACAAACTGTTATTCAGCTGAATTGTTAACCCGCAATTAGCTTTTCTTCAAGATTTTTCAACGCTTTCATATATGTGGTAGATACGTGCTTTGATTATGTATACTATAGATATACAACCTAAGGTTAGTCGCAACAGTAGCCACCAGAGGGGTTTTCCAGTAGGATGTGCCCATTCATGAATTTCTCCCACTAAATTTGTTATAGTAAAAGCCAGTCTTCTTGAAGTGATCAAAAGAAACCAATGGGATCTTAAAGGAAGTGACGCAATAATTCAGTTACACCAATCGTGTTTGTTACAATTTTATAGACGTTTTGCTTTAGATTGAAATATCTTAAAATATTTTCAATTGAGGGATATAATAAATCTACTGACTGTAATTTTTTAGAGGCCAAAAATAAGTAATGATGTGATTGTGGATGTTAAATGTTCTTCTGAAATACATATTGCAAGACGATGTCACGGAGAAATGTAATTTTTCCTATATATTCTTCTTATAATTGACAACGATATTGCAGTACAAGCTGAGAAAGGTTCAAAGTACTAACCTTTAATAAAATATTTGCTTCGTTGGGAATTAGTTTGTTTGTGTAACTTTTGTTTGTATAAATTGTTGGGTGTATACTATCCTCAACAATAATTGATGAGTATTCATCCAGGCTTGCATCACAGCAATTTTCGATTCAGACCTGGACAAAATCAAAATAACTAGAACCATAATAAAATATGGAATGTCAAAGCTGAGTACATTCAAGTGTGTATCTAATTACCTTTTACGAAGTGAAAGATTATAATTATTTTTTACCTTACTTCAGTGAGTATGAAGACCAAAATTCTACATATAGAACACAATAAAATCTATAAAGATTTCAAACAATTGCAAATACACATGGGTAAATGAAAAGTTAAGTAGTAGAAATTCAAGTAAACTTTAATTATTAGGAATTACTATTATAAAAAACAATTTCTAAAATCACAGGTAAATACAAATTGAAGAAACGTCCATATACAGACCACGTGTAGGCAGTACTTACTATATTGATAATTATCAAGAATGTAAATGTATAATGAAAGTAGCTGCGACTTCCCTGATGAGATGAGGTATTGTGGGTGTAAAAGCAGGATTACTGCAATGAAAGATAATTTTAACACTTCTGTAATAAGAAGGATAGTGTTTCTATTATAATAATACATTTATTGTATCAATAATAAGATTTACATATTATTTACACAATAGCACATTCAAGCAAAAATGTGATGATAACGTCAACACAGGTAATCAATAAACCAATTTATAATGTCATTGATATTGTAAAGTGCCTCTTGAAGGAGTATGTCCTGTATTTTCTCTTTGAAAATGTCTCTACATAATTTTGATTTTGTTAAATAATTACCAGTGACGATGTTGCACTGAAGTTGCTTTTGTCCTATGAAATGAGGGATGTGCAGCAAATGGTTATGACGGGTGGAGACTTCTTCTCACCCCTAGTGGTCAGGTGTGGCAGCTTTTTCAAATCCCTCATTATTTGCTGCAGAATATGTGTCGAGGCTAATGGAATTATCATAAGCTCTCTGAGGAGAGGTTTGTAGTGGATAAATTGTGAAACACAGACAATTGCTCGAACAGTCTTCTTCTGTAGAATAAACACCTTTTTTTCGTGGGCCTACTTACCCAATATTGGTTAAAGATAGATGATGTATGATTTGATAGTCCATAGTATGTCGTTATTCCAGTAGACTATCTGTGTATAAATCTGATACGTCTAATTGCATAAGTAGCAGAAAACAAGTGTCTGACTAATTCATCTATGTGCAACTTCCATGTTAATCTTGTCTCTAGTCTAATATCAAGGAATGTTCTATTCGTAGAATATATGTTTGATCTATGCTTACTAGTAAAGTAAATTGTCTCACATGTATCCTGGTTAAGTGATAAACGATTGGCTGTAAACCGTTTAAATGTCTAAAGTCTGAAGATAGCAAAAGCTTAAAATAATGTGGTGTTTATAGTGCATTTTCTTTGCAAAATGTACTACATTGCTGGTTTTAATGCCTCACATAAACCAATCGACTTAATAAATGTTGTGGTTCGGATAGCTTTTAATTACTTTTTCTTGTTTTTTAATAACATATTTAGTCATACGACGTACACAGAAGACTGTTTTAGACATACCTGTTGAACACGTAGAAGAAAATGAAGATAGCTCATCTTCTGAACCCGAAACAGACTGACATTTCATGTAGGTATTTAATAAAAATGCTGGTTTATTAATACCATTTCCTTGTTTAGATTACATTTCTTAAAAAAAAATTAATTTGTTTTTTCAAAAGCCTTTCGTATAATGTTATTTATTTTCTTTATTATATAATTATTATTATAAAAGGGTAATTGTGGGTATAATCAAGAAAAAAATAGTAATCCTACGATTCTTCAGTAAAATAATTACTTAAAGCTACTTTATCATAGTAATAGCTATACAAGTGTTGTTGATATGTAATCAACGATATGAAAAGCAAACCAAACATACTCTTACGTAAAATTTAATTGAAAATATACTACATTTTTTATATACTTCCGGATTAAATTGTGAAAGTGGGATGATAATTTTTCGAATAATTTCATTGGCTTACCACTTTTCATTCATACATATTAATTCATTTGAAAGATATCAGAGGACGATACTTTACTACATAGAAATATTACGGAATATTTACAGATTTCTCTAGGTTGTATAACTATAATATTAATAAACATGGGTACAGAGAAGACAAACGAGAGCGTTTTAAAATAAATATTCTGAATAAAAAAAATAATACATTACTACTGTACAATTATAAGCAAACAACTAAAAAGTATCTTCCAATAATTGTTAAAATAATTTGAAAATACGCAATGCTTTTGAATAATTGATTCCCTATTTGACTATTATTGTCATAGTTATTTGATAGCTTAAATGGATTTTATTTATAATTTATAATTGTACAGTAATAGCATCTTATAGCTTTCTGTATTTACAATATTACTTTTTTCACAACATATTTTTGTGAATATCTCTGAAATGAAACGTTTGATTATTTTTTTGTTTTCATACGAGTATTTCAATAAAAACAGAACATGCAACGTGCTAATTAAACAAGTTTGTAGCTTCGGTAATAAACATTTATTCTGTAGCATTTTTGTATTGTGCGCTTTTCATGTTTCAAACAATATCTGTACCTTCGACACACTTATAATATATTATATCAATCATTATAATAATTATACTCATTTTTATAATGTGATTTATTCATTGTTTTCTTCTTTTTTTCATTATGTTACTAGTAATTATTGCTACTAAGATAAATTGATACTATAGAATAACAAATCAAGCTGTAATATTCATTGGAAAAATATATGGAATAGATGAATCGAGATAATAAATAAATTATGAATTAAATAAGTTAATCTTTCCTTTGCTCATGTCTGGAACTTTCTACATTTTCTATACAGTACTTAATATTAATGCGATATTATTATGAATATAAAAATATAAAAAGGGAAATGCACGACGAGCAGTTTTACTTTTTGGGATATGCACTAGTATTTTTCTACTACCAATATGTACAAACTCTTTTTTTTGTTTGATGAATACTTTGCCGGTAGTCCCATGTAAATTAAATCTGATCATGTAAACGTTAGGTGCCTCCACAAGGACCATTCCGACATGGTTTTAACTTGTACAGTTTATTAACATATACTTTTAAACAGATATGTAGTTAAGTCGTTACTTAAATTAATTTATGCTATTTTTTATTTATTTAGTTAAATAAAATCGTTTCCCTGTTCATATTTTAGCTTAAGTCTCTGCATAGCTTGGACTCTTTGATGGACAAGTGTAACAATATTATGTATATTTATTTAATTGTCTTGTTTTAGCAACAGGTGATAAGTTTGTTATGGTTGTTCTATGTTCATACCAATAACCAATAATAAAACGAGGAAGGAATTTATACAGAAATTCACTTTGGTATAACGGATGTGAGATATGCTGTGACCATTATAAACGTGGCATATTAATGCGTTTCTTGAGTTACGTTTTATACCACGTGTTTATGTGATTTTTCTCTCTTGTGCATTATTGAATGTACTGAAATAACTTTTTTGTACTCACCGCCTGTAAAGTAACATTTGGCGCATGTGTAGCTCGACTGGGAAATACGTTTTCCCGGTTGAGGCGACTGTAAAAATTAAAAAAAAAACACTGGCACTTTGGGACATTTAAAAAAAAATCTAACTTGGTAGTAATAAAATTTAGTCTATTAAATACTACTTCTCTCCACTATTCTCCACTATTGGGGAAATAGGAGTAATAATTAAAAATTCTTCCAAAAAAATTGTAGCGCCATCTATTTGAACCACATCGACATTCATATTGGCAGTTCGGAATTGTTTGTAAAAAACGCAATAAATTTATAAATATAAGAATAAATACCTCTTGATTGCCATGTGTAAGAATATAATAACTTAATTTTAGGAAAAGGTAAGTTATAGTTACGTACATGAAATGCTTAAATTAATTAGGTAATCTATCTTAGGTTAGGTATGATACCAATGACATTAAGCAATAATATTTTTTTAATTTAATGTTCATACAAAAAGTATTGTACAAACCACTTGCGTGAAGACATCTTCCACGCATTTGCCCAATCAAAAGCACTCGCTTCCTGCGGTCGCTCGTCCTTACAATGTGCGCTCATGCGGGAAAATAGTCTTCCTGCACTTGGTTCGTAAATAACTATTTATTAGTTCCGTAACTAAATTTTACGAGTGACACGATTTAGGTTATGTTACGTTATTCCAGGGATATTGCTCTTGGAGAAAGATTTTTAAAATTAATAATATTTATTAGCTGTACATTTATGACTTGTCAGAATTCTGGATTGGCATAGTCAGCTTTCATTACATACAATTTTTCTCTTGGAATTTTGTGTATTTAAATTAAGAAATAATAATAGTAAATTATTTCTATGATCAGCTTATCCGACCTTGTATTCCTATCAAAATATGTTCTACGGGAAAATCTGGCGTAACATATATATTCTTGCAAGTTGAAAAATATGTGAAAATGTATATTTTGTAATTTTAAAGTATTGAAATAAATATTAATTTATAATTAGTATTCTATATACTCATATATCTCTATCATCGCCACACCATGAGGCGATCATTGCTGTGCCATTTATTTGCGTAATTGCATGTGTGTATATACACAGTTAAGCTAGTCGTTGTTAACTATACATTCTGACCAGAATTGAATCAATAGGGATTAATTAATACACCTCGTGATCAATTTAACTGACAGCGCATTTATCTCTTGATAAAATTGACTGAAGTTGATTAAGTGGGTAAATTGCTTTCTCTATTATCATACAAGGTCTGTTTAATTTGGTGATTGAACCAGTATAAATTAAAATTGTTATTCTAATATCTATATTGTTGACATAAAATTCAATAAGTCAAAGAAAGATATTGTCAGGAAAAGGTGAAATATTCCTAATATATTTTGTTTTGAATGTATTTCATTTGTTTCACTTGTTATGTATAAAATTCGGATATGTGTGCCTGGAAGATCTTCTATTTTTTGGATGAACATGAGTCAGACACAGATAGTAATTCTGCTCATTTAATTTCACATTTTTATTCAATAGAGTAACAGTATCTGGAGTAACCACAAACACCTTTTATTTAAGGTACCCCACGGGCAATAATTTTAGGTGTCAAATCAATATTTTTAGGCGTCTAAGTTGATCTTTGCAATATAACTGTGTCAGTGGTTCCATCCTAGTGTTACCAAAACAGATTCATAAAAATGTTTTAGCTGTACCAAATAAAACACCAAATGTAGATATTTCTCTAATACTGTTACTTTCACACTAACGGTTACTGATATTTATTTTCAGAATTGCTTCAAGGCCAGTCCTGCTAATTTTCAAAATTATCCATGTAACTAAATACAAAACTTTGAAAAATTATATTTTCTTATACCTCCACACAATTTGCTTGGGTAACACAGTTAAACATCTTTTTTTTAACTTCTGCACGAGCTTAACCAACACTCCCGGCACTTTCTGGGCTTCACGTACCTAGGCAGCCAGAAGATTTGTCATGATTAAATTTTCAGCTCGAGCTTACAGAGGTGATAATTAGAACGATATAGTAGACGAACTGACATGTACAAATAGTGATTTTGATGCTTTAACACAAGATGCATGTTGTATTCTATAAAATCGACCCTTTGCGTCCAGATTTCCCAAAACTTATGTAATAAATAAATATACAATTTTACTCACTAATTTGTGATCCTGTATTATATGTGTGACTATAGTCTTCCTGTTGGGATCTGCTACTTCAGTGAAATCGACAGACGAGAAGTAGTAGTTTATTTCATTGAAAAAATTAAATTTCATCAATATCTCATTAATTACTAAGACAAACTCTTAAAGAGTTCAAAACTAAATTCGAAAAAAATTAATAAAACAGTTTTTCGAAACTTATACTGAAAGTGCGTCTTTTGGTCTTATCGAAAAACTGTTTTTCAGCTTTGAATAATGTATATTGATATAGATTGAGGATTCGGAAGATTCGGAACGGAAGTAGCGCTTTTACACTTATTTAATAGGTAGCGTTGTTTTTTGCAAGTATCTCGAAAATTAAGATACAGATTTATTGCAAGTGCAAATACTTTTTTATAGAAAATTTTTTAAATTCGACCTGAATGTAACACGTTTACTTACTAGTTTAATTTATTAAGAAGATAAAAGTATTTAAAATTTAATTTGGAACAAGTTTTGTATAAAAACAGTGGGAATGCACACATGTATAAGAAAGTCGGGTAGTACCCACACTTCCGTAAAAATAAGGTCTTTGTAGGGGAACATTCACAATATGTCATGCATACCTATATTTACGTTCATACCGCCATCTGTTTCCGAGAAAGCAGACTAACTGAAGCAAAGTATTCCAGTTTATATAGTGTAATGCAGTGTGTAAGAGTGTATAATACGAATAACTACAGTTGAAGATTGAGGAAACGTATTTCTTGAAATTATATTATTGTCAACTGGGGTAAATAGGCAAGTTAAATAGAGACGAAATCTGTTAATCTGTTAATGTACACACTACTGCAATAAATGTTGCAGATTAACGTTCTTTTGCATAGACGACGGCATTTTAGACGAGTACATGTAAAATGGAGGTTTCTCTATATGTGTGTGTAACCTACTAACAAAGCCAGGCCAGTGACAATACATATAATAAATAATTTTCAAGCATTGCTTTCAAATAAAAATAAAATTGTTATGGCATTCCATATTGAGTATTTGTAGTCATCGGTCATGCAAGGTCATAATCGATATTTAAATTTATCGTTCGTGCTTAGGCACTGGCATCCAAAGCAAACAAAATCGATCGGCAATATACAATAACAAATACCATATATTCCTGAAGGTTAAATCTGATAATGCATGTTTATAACGCGAAGTGCATCCTAACGTCTTTATTTGTCATCGAAGCCTACATATAAAGGATCGTACCTCGCAATAATGGTACCGCCTGGATATACTATTTCAGAATATTAAGAAGATTATATATTATTAAACATGCGAGGTATGATCAAAAGATTTCAGCACAATCGATACAGTAAATTATCTATATACATATTATATACTAAATAGACATCTTGAAAGCCCACATTGGTTCATTTCTATTAATCGAAATTTTTTGACACGATGACTGCTATTCAAGTATATTTATCTTTCTTATATGGGAATGGTGACTATTTTTAAATGAACTGCCCGGTCAAATCAAAGTTAATTTTGAGATCACTTGTGTATAGATATAAGGAAGGTTAGTATGTAACTTAATTTACATACTATGCAATGGTAAAGCATGTAGAATTACCGAACAGATGCAGTAGCAACAGCGCATTTGCCCGTTTAAGCTATTACAAAAATGCAATGTTGCTACTGCATCTGTTCGGTATAGTAAGTAAATTTGTAATCAAGCGATATTATTGACGGAAAAAATAAAAAGGATTGAAAATTGTTTTTCACCCAGATTAGATGAGAGAACAGCGACCATAGAGAAGCGACACTATTGTCGGATACGTTGATGCTTCGTGTCCCACTTTCGCCTTGTCGTATTTGAGTAATAAACAGCCACCAAGTACACTCAGAAAATGTGTTTATAATTACACTGAAATAATGTTGCTCCTATAATACGTGAGCAAATGTAAAATACACAAAACAAATTACATTTTAAATTTAATTAGAATTATAAAATGATTACATTTCGACACTTAAACTCTGTGTTTATTTACTTCTTGAAATATACAAAGGATAGGGGAAGCATTGTAATTGTGTCAAAGCAATAAACATCACAAAAAAAAAATTTAAAAGAGATGCGATTATGAAACATATGATATATGATATCTTTCAAATCATATGGTTTACTTCTGTTGAATATCTGCATCTTAATAGTATATTACACTCTATTTAATACCAACGTAATCTACTATATAAATTTGCGATATTAGCAAAAAAAATTATTGAAACAGTGTCTGCTTCTGCTTTAAAATATAAGAATGATAAATTATATGTTTTATTAATAAGCGATTCGTGTATTATAATCTTATCTATGTAGAAACTATTTATATACATATATATTATAATCCTTTCAGCCTTATTGTCACGTTTGTATATTTGAGAGAATTTGATATCATTTATAGAAAACTAGCAACAAGAATGAGAGAAACTAATATTGCTCTTTACATTGAACAAAATGTGAATCAGTTTTCAGCTTCTCCACGTGAAGGTAAACAATATCTTAGTGCACAAGAATTACCAGATATTTTAGTCAAATTAACAAAATCTCAATCTGACTAGGCTAATGAGAAAAAAACCCAGAACAGATTTCCTAGGCTAGGTTAGGTTTGGCTAGACAGACGATCAGATAGCAATGATGACTCCAGACAGCCCTGCTTACCAAAGAAGCAGGAACTCGCATTAAACATTTTTGTCGCTCCTCTATAGTCGTTCTCTGCTTAGATGTTTCAAAAAAAGAGAAATCGTTGGAAATAATTACGTTCGAAAGTCCAGAAATTGCATTGGCAAGCATTCCAGAAATGAATCTGAAGGAAAACAATCTACACGTTATAAGAATAACGAAGATAATTTAATTTAGAAAATAAATTTTACCTATAAACGAAGCCTATTTCTAGGCCAAAGTTGTATCCAGTTCCTGTATCTAGAAACAACATACGAATACGCAGATAATTCTAATTCGAGCCGATTTTTAGCACATAATTCATATTTTTGATGAAAGGAGATTAGTTTAAATCAATTTCATTCGTAAAATTATAAAACATATTTCTTTAGTATTAATTTACTTTTTTTTATTAATAGACGGGAATTATATAACAATTGAATATATTGCTATTAAATAGATTATAAGTAATACTATTGAGTCATTTCTATAAAATATATAAAGTGTTACTTTCAGAATCACATTTTAATTTGATTGCTAGAAGTAATTTAAATTTAAAAAATAATTCCTAATTTTGTTTATTTAATTATCCCGCCCTAGATAAGAAGTTGTCATGACAAGAATTGCTGAAAAAAAAATAAGTACATAAAGTATTATTTGATTATAATTAAAAGCAAACAAAAGCCGGTATTAAAAAAGTAATTCTATTTTAAAAAAAAGAAAAGGAACATTTACAATATTATAAAATTAATATAGTTTGTTTTAAGTATTGCATATATAAAATGAAATTATAATTTAATTTATCTATTTTACATACATTTATAAGAAATATACAGGAATTATTTTTCATTTTGGTATATAACGTTTTGAACATTATATACCAAACTAGAACTTTTCTTATGATTTTCTTTAATAAGATTTATTATTGGCGGCAAATATATGGTACAGAAAAATATCCTAGACAACTGAGTAATTATGTAAATGTAGCAGACCTAATATATCTTACTAAATTAACGAATGATAAGCTACTGCCAAAGTTTGAATTTCAGTGGAGTCATTTACTGCATTTTTATGTTCTTTTATTGGTATACAGGGTTTTCAAACTTAAGTCAGCACTATCGCTATCTTCGTTATTATTGGAGCTACGAAGTCGGTTAAATTAGCAAACTAGTAGAACTTTTTTTGCTGATTAAGTTAGTCAAAACAGAGAAACAATTGAAAAGCTAGTTTTTGAGATATTCACAAAAGCAACAAATTTTTAAATGGAACATCCTGTATATTTCGACATATTTTGAAAGAGAGTTAAATTCTAAACAAAAAGTAAAGTATAGACTATCGTCCTAAATTTAAAAATAAACGAGTAAAATGCACTTAAACTCTCTGATTATCATTACTTTAATATGTAAGTACATAGTATTAAAGTAATGATAATCAGAGTGTTTAAGTGCTTTTTATTCGCTTATTTTCAAATTTAGGACGATGGTGTATTACTTACTTTTTGTTTAGAATTTAACTCTCTTTCAAAATATGTCGAAATATACAGGATGTTCCATTTAAAAATTTGTTGCTTTTGTGAATATCTCAAAAACTAGCTTTTCAATTGTTTCTCTGTTTTGACTAACTTAATCAGCAAAAAAAGTCCTACTAGTTTGCCTATTTAACCGACTTCGTAGCTCCAATAATAACGAAGATAGCAATAGTGCCGACTTAAGTTTGAAAACCCGGTATATTCAAGGAATATTTTCTAGTTTTGTTATTTTGTTTTTTACATAGAATTTTGGTTTCAGCATATTGAATGTTTAATATTTTTTGAAAATATGAACATGTTTGAGAATTTGATAAGTTATTTTTAATAATAAAATGGTCATCCGGTCGCATTTGTGTCTCGTACATTAACAAAAAGTGAAATTAGGTACGCGCAAATAGAAAAAGAGCTACTCGCTATTGTATTTAATTGTGAAAAGTTTCATTATTTTATATATGGCATGAAGAATGTTAAGGTTTGCTCAGATCACAAACCATTAGAATCCATTTTCAAAAAGAGTCTAGCAACTGTATCTCCGCGATTACAACGAATGTTGCTGAAAGTATTACATTATGATTTAAACGTAACAAACTTGGAAAATATCTGTATACCTATCGCAGATACCTTATCGCGTGCGTTTTGAACATGTACATGATGATCCAGATATGGTATTTGCTGTACATTCACTAGCTAGATACCTACCATGTCTGACGAAAAGAAGTTGTCATTTAAAGGAGCAACTGCAAAAGACCCTGAGCTTCAAACAATAATTAATTTTGTGGAATCTGAATGCCCTACAAATAAAAATATATTCCCATATTCGCACGTCACTTTTACAAGTTAAAGGATTCTCTTTGTATCTCAGATGACCTCTTATTTTACAACAATAAACTAGTTTTATCGCTTGAGCTAAGGAATGATATGTTAATCAAGTTACATGAAGGTCATATGGGTATGGAAAAAATTAAATGCCGTGCTAGACAATTTTTTTATTGTCCATTACTGAATCAAGATATCGAGGATTTTGTCAGAAGGTGTCATATATGCGAGCGTTTCGCTAGAAAGAATCCCAAAGAAACGCTATTACCATACTCGATTCCAGAGACACCATGGAAAAGAAAAGCTGCAGATATATTTACATAAGCAGCTCGTTCGTACCTTGTGGTGATGGATTCATATTCAAATTGGCTTGAATTTGTTTTAGTGCGTAACAAGTCAGCTGTAGAAATTATTATTAAGTTAAAATCTATCTTTTCTAAGTATGGCTGTACAGATACTTTAATTTATGATAATATTCCTTTTAGTAACTTTTCATTTAAAGAATTTGCCAGGGAATAGAATTTCAATATTACAACACGAAGCCCTAACTATCCAAAATCGAATGGTTTAGCTGAAAAAGCTGTAGGTATTGTTAAAAATTTGCTTAAAAATCATTAGGGTATGGTAAAGAGATATTTGAGGCATTGTTGAAGTATCGAAATTCTCCTTTAAAATATATAGGTTATTCACCAGCACAGTTACTTATGGGTCGAATTTGTAAGACCAAAATACCAATCTGTGCAGATCTATTAAAGCCCATGTTGTGTGAAAATGTATCAGAAAAGTTAAAATTTAGACAAAGTCAATATAAGCATTACTATAATAAGGCTGTATCAGATATGAAACATTTAGACCTGAAGAAAATGTTTATAATCATGTTGAAAATGTATGGGAACTCGCAAAGGTTTTAAATCTTGACAGAACGCCCAGACCTTATAAAGTTTTAAATAAGTCTGGTAATATTATAAGATGAAACCGAATGGATTTGAGGGAATCTCTAAATCAGCCTAATGTAGAGCATGATATTAATTGTGACAGGTTTGCGTTTGAGAGTGACACTTGTCAAGATAAAGTTATAAGTAACAAAACTCCCTTAAATGTTCTAAGCCTAGTATAGAAATTGGTAATGTATCTGATGGTGTGACTTCATCTAGATACAGATATGGACGGTTGGTTAAGAAACCAATTAAATTAAATTTGTATGTTTTGTGTTGGAAGGGGGATGTGTGATAATGTCTTGTAAGTTGGCAATAATCTAAGACCAACAAGTCACGTGATCATGACAGGAGAGAGATACATAAAAGATGTCAAATAAAAATGTACACAACGTATTGGATTTTATTTTGTATTTATATAGTCATTTTGTATTAAATAACACATAGTACGCTACTGGTAGTTGTGAAAAAGTATCTGAAAGGTTAATTGCTGCTTTTGAAAAATAACTTATACAATTACATTCACGAGGTAGATGACTGCTTTTTAATCAGCAACGGGATAATTTGAAAATAGGAATAGTTGAATGTTGCAGTATTTCAAATACCCTAGGCGGACTCGACAATCTTTGAAATTACCGGCAAAAGCTATACGTCCTCGAGCGAGTTTTCGAACGCTATTCATACCTTCTAATTTCCCCACATGTCATCGGAGAATTACAAGTAAAATAACCACGTTCAATGAGTGACGACCACACATTCATACTCACATACTTACTATAACACTCATCGACTTTTTCCCCTGATCTCGATATTCGAGTTATCGATAATTGAGGTAAGGAACGTGCATTCTCCGCGAGTCGAGCGGAAAAAAAATATTGAATAAGAAAATAGGCGGTCGCCAGACCAGTTGTAGTGTGTTGAAGCGTTGTCGTTGAATTGCGGTCGCACCATCCGAGCATACACATACGCTTAGTTTCCACGGACCGTCCAACATAACGAAGCACAACACACACACACATACAAACAAACATACATACGCACACAACTATTGCTTGGCTATTCGAATTCAGGTGAGGATTGACCGTCAATTGTACATAGACACAAGTGACGAACCTCTCATTTACTTTGAAGCGCTTGCCGATTTGTTATCGCGATATACAGATGTAATACGCATGTCATCTATAAATTTGAAAAATATGTTTATCGATCAATAATAAGTTAGAAATTATACGACTATAATGTAGATCGCTTTGCGTTGTGTTCATGTTTCGATTTAAAGTACACGATTTGTTCAGTGTCAGTGGTGATTTCAGTGAATTTAATGAAGTACTAAGGATTATGACACACGACTAGTTGGATTACGTCTTCAGGAAAGAGACATGTGAGTTGTTTAAAATAAGCGTCTTAATAATGTTATCATAATTTTTATTCGGTTTGCTGATCATTCACAAAAAATATTCTTACAAAGTCACCCAACAGTTTGATTAACTTATCACCCTAAAATACTACATTCAAGTATCACTTCCTATTAAACAATAGACGCCTTAAACTGTACCATGACATTTTATATTAATTTTTTCCCTTTTAAGACGATATTTTCTTATATTTTTCGCTTGCCTCTGATAAAAGAATTTTTTACTTAGTATAACAGTTTTCTAATCTCTTTATATGGTCACACAAAGAAAGCTATTTTGACTCAATTCTGTTCACATACCTACTTTCATTTTTATTTTCGTTACTCTGCTCTGTATTTAGTGTTTCAACATAAAAAATTCTACTTCTCTAGCGTAGTTAAACGTCGTTAAATATTGTACGTTACTTATGAACTTCTAACAACGGAAAAAGCTGTTAAAACTTACAGTAAAATTCAAAATTTAGTATTTCGCCAGTTAAGTAATCCATTTCATAATAGTTTAACCTGTGCTGCCCATGAGAAACTGAAACGATTTCCAAAAACATAACATTCTAAAAACTCAGACGTTAATATACGTACTCAAGAATTCTAATTTTAATGTGGTTAAAACTTTTTGCTTGCATAACTACTTCCTTGATGTCTAAACTTCCATTTAATTTTCTTATATTATCCTTCATCATCCATTGCTGTTAACAACTCTTTATTTGTAAATCTGAATTATTCAAATTTAATTATTAAGTCGTTTAATTACAAGTGAAGTAACTTGTTTTTCGATAAAAGTACAAGTGTGTAAATCGTTTCATCCGACTTTGACAATAAATATTGTACGTTACTTATGAACTTCTAACAACGGAAAAAGCTGTTAAAACTTACAGTAAAATTCAAAATTTAGTATTTCGCCAGTTAAGTAATCCATTTCATAATAGTTTAACCTGTGCTGCCCATGAGAAACTGAAACGATTTCCAAAAACATAACATTCTAAAAACTCAGACGTTAATATACGTACTCAAGAATTCTAATTTTAATGTGGTTAAAACTTTTTGCTTGCATAACTACTTCCTTGATGTCTAAACTTCCATTTAATTTTCTTATATTATCCTTCATCATCCATTGCTGTTAACAACTCTTTATTTGTAAATCTGAATTATTCAAATTTAATTATTAAGTCGTTTAATTACAAGTGAAGTAACTTGTTTTTCGATAAAAGTACAAGTGTGTAAATCGTTTCATCCGACTTTGACATTTTTTTACAAAAATTGTTTCAGTTCGGAAGAATAAAACAATTAAAGTTATAATTATATAAAAAAACTTTATTTCAGTTTTTCAGTGAGGTTTTAATTTCTAAGACATTTAAATTTTAATAACCTAATAGTGCCTAATTTCAGATTTATAGGGATTATTTTTAATATTTTAAAGGATTATTTTAGGCGCCCATTTTGAATTTTTTAACTGCCTAAAATCCGGGCCGTATTTATCATGGCATATTGCAATATAGTCAGCAGTGATGTAGTGTCCTGTTAACTATATACCGTAGTCGTCAAATTTTAATTTCGGTTTATACTTCTATCCCATGCAGAAGATAACCTTACAATATGCAGCGATGCCTGCTTGCTAACAGTGGTGGGAGAGCAACGCAGTGTCGAGGGACCCTCACGCCTTACATTTCATAGGAAACGTTTGTCGAGTGTACTGTCTTGGCAGCCTCGCTTATGTTTATCTTTAGTTTATTTCGTCGCGCTCTTTTCCTCTTTCTACTTTCGTATCAGAAATTAAAATATGTCGACTACGGTATTTAAATTTATGTACAAAAAGAATGAGTTGGTTTTCCTTTCAGAATTATTACTGTTTTGAAATAAAAGACAATCGTTGAGAAATTTGGTGTTTATTAAACAAACGTATTGAAGTAAAAAAAAAAAAACAATATATAATTTTTACAAATGAAAAACAGATCTATTCACAATTCACAAATATTTGTAATTCGAATATCAAAATTAAAAATAAAATCATTTTGGCTTTTGCATCACTTAATATTTTTCTACGTTTAGTCAAGACCTGACCAGCTTTAGAAAAAAGCCTGTCACATGGCACCGATGAGGCTAAGAAGATACATATTGTAAGCTGCATCCGGTGAAATCACCGATCACCGTGAATGCGAATATTGGATCACTGTAGTGACCAGTGATTTTTTGATCACCATGATTAAATCACCGGTAGTGAATGATACGCTGTATATACACATCATTTCTTTCAACCCTCGCCTCGGTTTGAAACTACGAATTACATTAAGCAACAAACATTAAAAATAGCAATGAATTTTATTTTCGAAATTGACAATTGGTACTCAAACTAGTCTTTACTAGCAATGAAAATTGATTGATTGCCTAAGATTATATTATTTTTATTCATTCTTAAAATAATCGACATTTATAGGAATTTAATTTATATTACTGAAAAATAAACGCAATATCTGCAAATCTCAAACAAAATAATATAATGTGCAAATTAAAAATGTTCATGTAACGTAATTGGTATTTACGTAGTAAGTCAAACGTCAATCGCAATAAAACTGGTTTGAAATCATTATGTTTTTTCTAAGGCTCCCACTTATCAAAAATGCATTTATCTAAATTAAACATGATTAGGTAAGTGGGACGATTATATATATATTTTTTGTTTTCATAAGATGTGTTATCAATGTTATATATTGCAAAAACAAGCATTTCGAATTGTGTGTGAAGATGCCTGTGTTGATTATTTTTCATGTTTAAGAATCGGATGTTAATAAAAAAAGCAAAGAACGGAAAATTGTTTTGTAAACTAAAACTTACGTTTCATTATGTGCAATTATTCCTGATATTAGGTACTTTTTGATTGCCATATATGAATGGCATACTTTACAAGGTCAGTGATGTTACTGGAATCATTACATATAATAATAATAAACTTTATTGTCCAACAGACAGAATCCATTTACAGGACAAAACAGTAATTAATGTTAGTACAGTGCAAACAAAAAATCAGCATATTTCCAATAAAAAGACAAAGTATTATATTAGCATATAAACTAATACAAGCTGAACAATTAGTTAATATAGGCGACATATACTAATTGCTTGCCTGCAAGTTGCAGATGCATTTACTGTGTGATAAAACGACGACACCGAGAGTTTGTATGAGTTATTACGAGAAAGCAATATACAAACTGTTCTTTTGGTCGAGTCTAGTGTTGGAAAAGATAGGGGAACATTTTCACTGAGGCTAGACTGACTCGCGTTTAATCAGCGCAACAAGGATAGCAGCTGTACTTGCGCATTTCACTTGAATTTTGTTAACGGTCGATGTCTAGTCCACTAGCAAATTTTTAAATCGCGTTTCGTCCATCTAATTTAAAACAATTACGCGCCAAAATTATTGAATTTTCGAATCATGTTACCCCCGGAAATGTTAACAAATGTTCGGCGAACTTTTTATAATCATCTGGGTTACTGCTCAGCTCAAGAGGGAGACTTATTTGAGCATTTAATAAATAATTAAGTACTTGTAGAAATTAATTTTTCTTTAATAATTTCATTCCTAACTTCCAATTAAATTATTTTTTTTTTGCGTTTATACTTACTGAAACATCTTGTGTAGTTTCATACAAATTTATTGTTAACTTTCAGAATTTTAGTTTGTTTCCTGTCCTATTTTATAATACTACGGAATTATTTACGTTTTATCTTAATAAGAGTTATTGCTATTGTATCGTTTTCGTTTTTTATACAAGCTGTATTTCTTATCTTTGATATTTTAAGAAAAACATTATTATTTTAAAGTTTTTAGAATTGATGATCACCCAACCCTTATTATCCCACTTATAGTCGACCAGCTAGTATATTCATCCGCAGGTAAATCGCGTGCACAGTGTATATCAGAATATATTACATAGTATTCTAACCATTAAGCACTCTGCCTCTACTTAGGTAATTAGTGACTGGATAAAATAATTGACAATTTTATAGGGTAGGAATAAATCAAAGGCATGGCAGCAGACAAAGGATTAAGCGTGGAAGGGGTCAGAATATAATATATTTGCATTTCTGGTCACATGAGTTAACGGTGCTGTAACCATAACATTCGTTTGAGCTCTGGCAACTAAAAACATACCAGTCGAACGCGTTGCGTACGTTGGCACCATAAAGTCCACGGCCGACAGAAGGCAGGGCGAGTCAGTTTCATTGTTCATTAATTTTCTTAAATACCACGCACTGACTATCTTCCTCCTTGAAGTCAAGCCTATGAAATTATGGGCGACCAAATCCATCCTAATCCTTTTCAAAGAAATTTTAACTTCATCAATATGAATCGGGTTTACATAGAAACAGTTGGAGACCTCTGGAAGACTCAAGACGGACGATATATATCGAGGTTGGTAAACATCAGAGAAGCTTTTCGCGAAGGCCTCCACAATCTGATGTGGATCTGTAATGTCATCATCGACACCATTTTTCATGCATACCGGAATTCTAGACCTACCAGTTCTACTGCTGATATAACCTCAGAACGATTTGTGATCGCTTGAAATTTCATTCTAAACAGAAGACAAATAAACTTTATATGTACTTTTAGTTTCCTTCTTAACCAGAGCGCTTACTCTTTGGAACTCACAATAGTCATTATCAGAGTCCGAGATCCTCCACCTTTTGTAGTAATATTTCTTTAACTTTAGCAAATTTATAAGCGCCTTATTGTACCACACGGGATATTCACGGGAAGTTGTTGTGAATTTGGGTACATATTTATTTATGATGGAATAAATTCTGGAATAGAAGTATGAGACTGCCATGTTAACATTAAGACATGAGTTAAGATAGGACCAGTCACTATGAACCAATTCATCAAAGATACTCTCAAAGTCAGCGTTACGGAAATTGTACTTCACATTGTTATTACATCCACATATCTATATTTTTATACTAAAAACATAATGTTTTTTAAGGTTTGACTTACAAATTATTTATAATATTGTAATGCTTTCAAAAAAAAAAAACTGATTCTTCAAACACTAGATTTATTTACCCATAACAGAACATAAATAGAAAAAAGATGGATGTATTCTTCTTCTTCTTATAATAATAATAATAATAATAATAATATTTCTTACTGCTTGAAAAAATTAATATATGTTTTATGTTTCATTAGTTAATGCAAAATAACAACTTCATGACATTGTACCAGCATATTTTTATGATGATATTAAAAGTCATTACTTAAACGTGTTTATCTAAGATGTTTTGAATGAAATCATGAACATTAAACAGCAAATTATTACTATTTGCGTGAGTCCATACATAAAATTGATTAAAGCAATATTTTAGTCCAGAATTTTGTATTAATTATCTAATTTCTATTCATACAGTATGTTTGCAAATCTAATTTAGTGATTATCATAAATATAACAAAATGCTCTAATTGACAGGTGGTTTTAATGAATTAGCATAGAATAATATTTACATCTTAATTTAATTTTCTATGATATATGTAGTTAAATTTTTTTCATAATTTACACATATGACATAATATTTCAGTTATTTTTGTAGACAAATGTCTTCTAGCACGAATAACCTTCACCGTTTACAGTGCAAGCTTATTGATGCGCGAGTCGACGTATCTCAATCTCACAGTATTAAAGTATTGCTCTGATGTCCGATTCTCCATAGGGATTTCTTATCTATTGACTTGTTTTTTTTATTATCCAGACGTTTTTCTCTCTTTAAAGATTCCTCCCAACAAAAAAAATATATTACGTTAATATAATCTATTGCTTATTATAAAATATAATTGAATATCCAATTACACATTGTCAGCCATCCAAATAAAAAGACTTCATGTTAATTACTCTGCCCATCTTATAATTACATACTTAATTTATGATAACCATAAAATATTTGCTTATAAATAACATAAAAAGATGTGCTTCATTCTCAACAACTCATCAACATTAAACTTATATTAAATAAATAAATGCAATTGATTGGGATGTTTAATTTACACATATTTGATCGCTTTGACAGATTTAAGAGAAGCTATGAAGAACGTATATCTAAATACTATCGTAAATAACCTTATCAGCTATATATTTTTGTTATCGTGGTAACGGTGTGAAATTCAGCATGTAAATTAGATATTAAATTATCGATAATGGATTCTCTATGAAAGTAAGAAAGTTTCTGATTAGAAATTATATTTATCTATCGTATTTATATGCCAATGATGAGTGATTGAGGAGTTTATTCACCCGTCCGAACTAAGAATTAATAAGACTTTGTAGTTGTATTGCAAATATAATTTAACCTCTCCTGAAAATACATCAGACATAATTCCTTTATTGATGAATATATTCAGGCAATCAGTAATAATTTCTGTATAAAAACATACATCAAGTTTGTTCTAGTAGTATTAAACTATACCATATTTATTTAAAAATAAGATGATGAAATGATTAACCATGTCAATATATATATATTAAAATTCTTTGCCAAAATATACAAATGTATTGAAAAAATGAATATCTTCTTGGTAGTAGTGGCAAATTATGAACAAAAGTAATAACAATATAACAACTGGTTGTCATATTGTTCATATCAGCAGCCCATGTTGGGTCTAAGTGTTCATTAAAAAGAATATTTAATTTCACTAATTGTGGTGGCGGTGTAAATTAGGCATATATTTAGTGCAAGCGTTTGGCATTACATAGAAAATTTGGGTCGCTACTTTTATTTTGGATGTAAATTTAATAATATATAAATGTGTTTGTGTATAACTTTTTAACAAATTACTGAGCCGGTTTTTCACTTCAGTTATCGATAGCGCAATCATTCTAAGGTAAGAAAACTGTACTTAGTGCAGTTGTGACACCAAAATGTTTGTTTATAACTTGCTCAGAAATAAATGCGCTAGTGTTTTTTCTTCAAATCTCGACAACGCATGTGGAGCGCAAGCAATTTTTACCAAATAAAGCGTTTGCGCAGCAAGTTGTGATGCGGATGTTTCTCTTTCATAATGGGCTCAAACTTTTTGCACTAAAAGAAATAGTTGTGCCACAAGTTATGGTGCCTCATTTCAAGAGTAAAGTGCAATATATTTAAATTATTTTTATTATAAATAATTGCATAATGATTACAAATTGACGATTAATGTGGTTTTTTATTCCACGAGTTAATAAAATACTTTAAATATTTGCTGAAAGTGTTTATAAATAAATAACTGAGCCACCATCATCATAGGTACATGTTAAAAAAACAAATTAAATATGATATGTATTGCATTATAATTGTAACCAAATTAGAAATTACCCAAACAACCTATTATGGTAATTAGAAACCTGCAAGTTTTCAAAGTTGAAGGCCAAATCTTTTGTCAAGTTGTTTGAGTTAAATAATTGTTATAATCAATCACTTTCCACGATTAACTTACGATAAAGTTGCTAATAGACCGGTCCATTTGTTGCGCTATTACTTATTCAATTGGAAATCGCCAAGTATAAATTTTATACAGGGTGATTTTTTTAAAGCGGTCGTTAGACGTTTCTCGGAATCTACTAAAGTGAGACGAACGAAATTTGGTATGCGTCTATAACTCTGCACAATCTATCTTGCTAAAATATTTTCATCAAGATTCTACTTCCGGTTATACCGGAAGTTGCCATCAACTTTCTTATTTTAAATAGAACCATACATTTTTTTTATCATCATCGAATCGACCATTCAATTTGCTTAATTGCCAATCTAGGTTGTGCCAATCTAATAGCCATGGTTTTCAAGATATTCAATTATTTTGGTAAAAATAGCTGCTTGCAGAGTGTTTTTCAAAAAATCGTAGTTTCCGAACCGCTCTTTATAATAAAGAGGAAAAAATTGTGTTCTATAGAAAAAAGTACATTTTATCAGCTCAGTAAACCTCTGAGTTCAAATCGATGATTAGGAAGACCGTTAAAAATTTTTGAACTTTTAAAATTAGAAAAGCAAAAAAAATAATTTGTTCAAATGGAAGCACTATTTTTTTTTACAGGAATCAACAGATATTCTAATTTGGAAGATTTTTTCTTTAATGGTCGATATGGCTTCGGCCAACCGTTTTCTAGTAATAGGCACTTTTCTGAAAAAAATGTTTCAAATTTGTTTTGAAAGAGCGTAGTAGCCTTTGGACTATGCGATTTTCGGTGTTGCTATGGTTACCATCATAATATTCGCGTCAAAACTTGTCAGTTTTGTATTAGTTTTGTCTTTATTACGCAAATAACTCCTATAATGCAGAACGAAATTGTTAATCGTCGTTTTCGTTACACAAACGAGCAAATTTTCGATTTGTTTTTATGTTTTGGTGAATGTAACCGAATTGTAGCTAGAACATGTCGACTCTTCAATGAAAAATATCCCCATTTGCTGGCTATGACCCCGAATAAATTTCGAAGATTAAAAAACAATTTTATAAATTTTGGAAAAACAACATTTAACAGAAGAAACACGCGGTGGGTCCAGACAGAAGAGGCTGAAATAAATATTTTGGCTTATTTTGATGCCCATCCTCGGGCTTCTATTCGATCAGCATCTCTCGATTCTCGGCTGCATTATTCCACAATTCAGAGAATATTGCGAAAGCATAAGAAGCATCCGTTTTCGTTTATTCGACTGCTAAAGCTACGGAGAACAGATTATCCTAGAAGAGTCCAATTTTGTGAAGAAATGTTGCTTCGAATTCAAGAGGACCAAAACTTTTTGAGGAATATTATTTGGACGGACGAAGCAAAATTCGACCAAAACGGAATTACAAACAGACGAAATAGACACTTCTGGGCGTATGAAAATCCCCGAATTGTAGAAACTGTTGACAACCAACAAAGATTTAAAGTTAATGTCTATTGTTTAATCCTGTATGACCAAATTAGATTTGTATTATACAACGACAACCTAAACGGAGCACGTTACGTGGAAATTTTACAGGACAGCGTGGTGCCATTTATTGATAATTTACCTTTACAACAGATGAGAAGCTGGTGGTATCAAATGGATGGCGCCCCTCCGCATAACACAAGAGCTGTGGATCGGCAATTGACAACCATGTTTGAGGACAGATGGTTAGGAAATAAAGGACCCTGGCGGTGGCCACCGAGATCACCAGATTTAACGCCTCTGGACTTCTACTTATGGGGTGTCATAAAAAGCAAAGTTTATGACAGAGTTGTCGATTCTATTGAGGACCTAATCAACCGTATCAACGTTGCGTTCGAAGAGATTGACCCGGCAGAGCTGTCTATAGCGACTACGCACGGAGTCCATTCACGAATGGAAATGTGTTTGCGGGAAAACGGCGAACACATAGAGCATTTATTGTAATATTGTTAAAATTAAAATATTAAATTGTCATTTAATATTAAATTGTTATTAAATTATTATTTGTTATTAAATCATTATTTTTTTATGATGGTAACCATAGCAACACCGAAAATCGCATAATCCAAAGGCTACTACGCTCTTTCAAAACAAATTTGAAACATTTTTTTCAGAAAAGTGCCTATTACTAGAAAACGGTTGGCCGAAGCCATATCGACCATTAAAGAAAAAATCTTCCAAATTAGAATATCTGTTGATTCCTGTAAAAAAAAAATAGTGCTTCCATTTGAACAAATTATTTTTTTTGCTTTTCTAATTTTAAAAGTTCAAAAATTTTTAACGGTCTTCCTAATCATCGATTTGACTCAGAGGTTTACTGAGCTGATAAAATGTACTTTTTTCTATAGAACACAATTTTTTCCTCTTTATTATAAAGAGCGGTTCGGAAACTACGATTTTTTGAAAAACACTCTGCAAGCAGCTATTTTTACCAAAATAATTGAATATCTTGAAAACCATGGCTATTAGATTGGCACAACCTAGATTGGCAATTAAGCAAATTGAATGGTCGATTCGATGATGATAAAAAAAATGTATGGTTCTATTTAAAATAAGAAAGTTGATGGCAACTTCCGGTATAACCGGAAGTAGAATCTTGATGAAAATATTTTAGCAAGATAGATTGTGCAGAGTTATAGACGCATACCAAATTTCGTTCGTCTCACTTTAGTAGATTCCGAGAAACGTCTAACGACCGCTTTAAAAAAATCACCCTGTATATGTTGGTGTTGGTGTTTATTTAGATTAGTTCAGATTTTTTGATAAAACAAAACCCTGTAGCGCTATAAGTTAAAATATTGCATTTTTGATAAATGGAATGGTATACTTGATAAGTTCGTAAGTTTCATGTTTTAGTTGATTCTTGATAATAATCTAAATGTTAAACATGTGTTTCTCTTGAGAAAGGGACTTTTGAAATGAGAATTGCGCAGGTGTTTGTCACAAGATTAACAATGAACACAATGCACTTATATGTATACTAATGTTTATGTAATCTTAGCAAATTATATCTTATAATTACTCATGCAGTTGTATGTACTTACTTCTAAAAGGAATAAATCATTCTACATAAATTTTAAACAGAGCAAATATAGACATCCTTGATTAAATATGTGATTCCCTATAGAGTCTGTAATTAATTTACTGATCGATACTTTGCACTTTAACAAGTTTTGCGTTTTACTATTCCTACCTCTGCTTGAATTTAACATAATTGTCAAATTTAACACCGTAATCCCGCAAGCACAGAATGTAAGTAATAGGTACGTACAAGAAATGCTTAAATTAATTAACTAATCTAGTTTAGGTTAGGTATGATACTAATTACTTTAATCAATAATATTTTTTTAATTTATGCTCGTACAAGAAATATTGTACAAACTACTTACATGAAGACATCTTCCACACATTCGTGCAATTAAAAGCACTCGCTTCCCTTCGGTCGCTCGTGCTTTCAAAAATATTCTTCCCGCACTTGCTTTGTAAATAACTATATTATACTCATAATGTATCTATCTAGAAATTTTGGCTTGTGAGATATTCGTGAAAAATGTTTTACGATTAGAGGACAAGACCTACTTCCGATAGGAATTTCGAAAAAGCTCTTTTACAAAAAAAAATATTTTGAGTACTTTTGTATTCCCTAGAATTTTGGTTAAACTTTGTAGTTGACGATATAATGTTAAAATTTGATTTTTTTTGCTGAAGTAAACTACTACTTCCGGTCTACCCATCACTGTAAAAAAATTATGGGGAATTTTACTCCGATAATCGGATGCAACTTTTCTACCTCCGATATCCGGGTAAATTTCCTGAGCTGAGTGATTTTACCATCCATGTGTAAAATTGCAAAGTAAGAAGAGAAAATTGCAAGTGTTAAAACTTACTTGGGAAAATTACCATGCAAAGGCAATTTTGTTGCGCGGAGGTGAAATTTAATGCTTAATTTTGCCATCAAGGGTTAAATTTACTTCTCACAATTTAACCTTTTATAGGGGAATTTTAACCACAGAAAGTAAAATCTGTCCTGCTGTTGTAATTTTATCCACATACTAGTAGTAATAAAGTTGCATCCGATTCTAGTAATAAAATTACCCTGTTTTACTGTTCACTTATACTGCATGCATTCACTGTAAGTAGTGATATGTAATGCACTTACAAGCCGACCTTGCACATTCTTTCATTGTCCTAAATCCAATCATAAGTGAATAGAAGTCTACACTTTCTACTGGAAATTATTTTAAATCAACTGCGCATAAGGTTTTTATAAGAACTCCTAATATATAATTATACTGCATAGAATTAATTGACATTTGTTATTCTACTATTCACTCTATTGATGTCGTGAGCAATTAACGAAAGGTGGCTGATATGCTCAGCTTTCATACTTGATGTCAGTACTGTGTGGGATATGACAATATTTTTCCGAAATGGTGATACATTTCCTTCAAGACGAATTACCATACTTTGGTAATAATTTGCAAATACGTTAGAAGTCGATGATAAACACTAGAAAAGTCAGTGATTAATAAATAGATTAAAGTCAAATGGTAAAATTTCACTGCGGCCAGAGTTGGGCATTATATATATAGGTAATTCCACGAAACTCTTAAATTGCCACAAAAATCTGAAAGAATAAGATTGACCTTTTGGTTGCATCAGTTACGTTTAAGTACAGCTCTTATTGCAGTGCGTCATTTACACTATAATTATATAATTTGGTGAGTGTTACATAATTTACATTTTGCCCAATTCTGACTGAAGTACGTTTTTTTAATTTTTAAAACTATAAGTAGAGGAACACCTTCAACTTCATTCAACATCGTTTTATTTCTTGTTATACATATTTACATTAAACATTATTTCTTAAATAATTCGGTAAGTTTACTACTTTTGCTTGTGTTTTCTTTTTGTTTTTAGTGCCTGAAACAGAATTTATGTTCATACAATAATATTGAAAAAATAACATTGTGTGTGATATATCTTTTGGATATTCCAGGTTAAACATAAAATATATAGCAAATAATTGATTTAATGCCTCTCTTAAATATGGGGTGCCTTGGTTCACGTGCTGCTGTTCCATTTTTATGACATAACGATGAATATCTTCATTGTCATCTGAAAACAGAAATATAAATAATTCAATATCACCTACATATTTGTATTTTACCTTTCCTACATAAAATGTATGGTGAACTATTATCTAGAAGTTGCTTTTCGTCCTGGAAGTAATTCAACCTTAAATATTGTTTGGCATTTTATAGTGTCTTAAGGGTTAGCAAAGCAATTTTACGTGAACAAAGGCCTATAAGAGGTGGTGAATGATAGCAAATTAGCAACGTTTAAATTATATAAAGAATGTACATGATATTTGTAATGAAAATTGAGTATTTGAAAAAATGGGTACCAATTTCTTGTGTTTATCACTGGTTATCTCCACTTACTGGAGATCCTTAAGTTAAAATTAAATTTAACTATCTACATGTTGTAATTTACATACTTACATTGATTTTACAAATAATGAGCTTAACATTCTCTCCAAAATATCTGCATACAGCTTGAGCGCGCGGGGTATGATCACCCGATGCCAGTCGATATTCTTCGGACGTATATTCGGAAAATTGATCTCCGCCAGCTGTGTTCGCCAGATATAGATATTTACATCAGTTGCGTACTGGCTGCAAAGAGGAATGCACGTAGGTTTTTGTGTTATTTTATGGTATTTCTGTTATACTTATTTATAGTTTTTTTTTACCATGAAATTTCTATTTATTTATTTTTCTCTAGACATCTTAGTTTATTCTGCAGATGTTTCAGGCGGGTTGTTTTTATTTCATTCTAAAACCCAGTTGTACTGCTATAACTTTTTACACAACTACATTATTATTTAATTTCATAAGGATAATCATAATTACGTTATAAGTATTACAATCTTCGCGTTATTATCGACTTAGTTATCTAAGCAATCGTCATCACTTAAAGAGAAAATTTAATTTGTTCTTTTTGTCAATCTGCGAAAAAATAATCAGATCACTATGAGTTCGAATATGAGCAGGCAATGCTAGTATGTTGTGCCCTAACTCTATTATGTATTATCGGACCACGTTTAGATGCGAGTTTACGTATACCATCGGGTGATCATACCTCGCGCGCTCTTGCTGTATAACTTTAATTACACATCGTAAAACTCCGTCTTCATCACTAGGAATAGATGATATACATATTTCCTTTTTTCCCCAAATTCTAAAATTTTAGAAGCTTTGCTTATCATTGCTTCAGAAAATATTTCCGCTTTGTGGTTCATGAGGTTTTCATAGTGCCAATAAGTTCCTGACTGACTCAATAAAATTGGCCACTGTTCTTTAATTTCACATAGAGCAGGATAATTCGTGTTTAGAAAGTCTCTTTGCTTTGCATAAGTTTTGTCTAACAGTTTTATAACGGTTTAATCAAAAACATCGTTGTTAACGTCTTAGTTTCTCCTGATCATTGTCAGTGTCTTCGTTATTTTCTAGTGGTGGTTGCCAATTGTGACAACCAGCTTTTGCATTCTCTTCTTTTTTATTTTACTTGGTGCAGTGTTGCTGTCGTTGGACGGTGTCCTTTTTCTGTTCAGTAATGATTTTAGGTATTTTGCTCGTTCTTATTCGTAACTGTAACATTATCCTCATTGATTGAACTTACATCGCGCTTAATTTTATAAAAATGATATTGATAAAAATGTGTTTTAAAACTACTAACACTTTGAAATAATCCTCTTTTGTTACATAATGGACACTCAATTATTTTTCCATCCCTAATATGACCGTATAAATGAGCTAAAAAAATTTGTAAGGATCAACCGTGAAATTACACACAATTACCACATTGCAAGAAAATGCTAGTGGTTTGACTTTAGGCAACACACTTCTATGTGCATGCTGAAACGTTTGTATTTACTGTATTCCATAAAGCATTCGGGATATTTGCAGTAATACCGAATGTTTCGTACATTTCGATGTTTGTATTGATGTTGGTTATAATCTGATATTGTTCGAAGCCTTGAATTACAAACAGTACATTCATACTTACTATCCATCTTATTTCTACAACAAATAAGTATGTAAATCAATCTATTAATTAGCAGTTATTTTCTTGTGTTATTTAGAGAACATGCACAATTATTTGAAATAGATATGGATATCTTAACATGGCTGCTAAATTTATAACGTAAAGGCACACATACAATAAATATATTTTCTTTTGAAATCAGCTTTATATCAACAATGGACTTTTGTATATATACGTGAGGAACATCGATGCTTCGAAATACTATCAAAAATGTAAAATACCTGTACATAGGCTAATAAAATAATGTACTTAACCCTCCAAACATATCACGTACACACATGAACAAAGCAGGTACTGTTGTTTTGATCTTCTCATTACAGAACATAATAATTCATATACTAATCTACACTTTCTTAATAAAAAAGATTTTCACATAAACATTATTATTAATACTCACCTATCGTAGAAATCGGCAACACAAGCAGAGTTAACAAAACATGCAAGAGCATACAATAAATTATAGAATGTGTAACGCGACTGTCTTTGAGAGCATGCGTAATAGGTATGGTTTACTTGCATTTCTTCACTCATATTCCACACAACTAAGTATATTTATTATATGTTCCAGTGATATAAAAATATTAGTACCTATACCACCACTTCAAATTCTTTAGTCGCACAAAAAACGTTTGCTATGATTTGTGCCTCCGATATAATAATATGTAATTCAGTTCAATGAGTGAGATCAGTTATAATGTACATACTACGTTAGATAAAGTGAAATAGACGACTCGCTTGTATATTTCAATACCACATATTTTCATTTATCAGTAAATAATATTACTTTTTGCAGACAGTTTTCCTTGCTATAGATAGGGATACTCCATGCATTCGGGAATACTACTTTTCTTGGAGTAAATTTACTTCGTAAAGGGAGTAAATACCCAACTTAGAGCTAAAATTGACTAACTCCTGACAATTTTCCCCTTAAATTAATTTTACCTTAAAAACGGCAAAAATTGTTCTGTTTTTCGAGGGATTTACGGGGAAAATTACCCTCATTCTTTACATTGATGTCACTGAAAATCTAATCAGCTCTTAATAAGATAATTATACTCTTAAATTCAAGGTTTGGTGCTGAGCAGCAGTTCGTCCGTTATCGTGGTCGCAGACACAAAGAGACAAGAAGTCATTTTCAAAAACCATTTTTTTGGTAACAGGGGATTTCAAAACGTGGACATTTACAAAAATCTCGAGGACAAAAACTTTTGTCATCCCAATACTTCTTTCCATTGCTTACAAGAAAGTATAACCTGTGTTTCCTAAATAATTAATTTCAGGACTTAAGATAACACATAAAGTATGCTTATCTAAATTTAATATCATGATATAATTTCATAAGTTTCAAATTCCTGAAGAAATATTTGTCAGTGAAACCGCGCTCTCTGATTTTACAAATTTCATCCTGTCAACCTTAAGGAATAGGAAAATAACTTGTGATACCATTGTGAAAATATTTATAGTGTAAGGTTGCTCAAGTCGTACCCCATAAGAAAAACTAGGTATAAATTGTAGGATCTATCAAAGAAACAAAAATTATATGTGCTACTCAAAACTTGTACGAACATTGTTGAACTTTATTATGATAAAATTCCAAACAGTCTACTCTTTTGAATAAAATTAACACCAGTTTTGTCAAAACAAATTGAGTGTCTTATGTGGTACCACCTACAGCTGAAGTCGTACCTAGTGCATTATTATTAAAATTAAACAAATATAATAAAACTTCCTGATTATTAAATAACTTATTTTAGTAGTCTTTTAGTACAAAGGTCACAGCCATATTTCTTTACTTTTTTTGCCAACACCAACACATAAATCTTCAACACATATTTTAAGCACTGAATCATATTTTATTCACGTGCTTCTGCACAAATGTTATAAAACCAATCACTTTTACTTGTTTGGTTTTTTTAACTTCTATTATTTATATCTTTCTCTTAATGGCTTCTTTGTTTTTATATGCAGCTTTCTCGATTTCTTCTTGATTCGGAGCAGACGTTACTTCAATTGATGAGAATGAACGTTTGCGTAATTGTTGACATGGTAAATACGTAATTGGAGACAAGATGTTCAATTCCTGCCTTATTTTATGAAGACTCATCATTAAAAATGTTGCGATTGAATCAATAGGCCCCATATTTTCTTGGTTTTCATTTTCAGGTGTTCATTATGTTGGTTTGTAGTTTCTACAGTACGATTTACCTCAGTAAAAGAGATTTTGGTTCCTGATGTCACAATTGGATCTGTATGTAATGCATCTTCAAGCATTATCACTGAAGCACATAAGTCTTCATCTTGAAAGGTGAAGACTTTTGCATGGCCATAAACCAGTAGATTTAAAACCTTTCTATGCAATATCTATAAGAACTGAAAGAAAAGTATAAGGTATGTGAAGGTGTTTATACACTTAACGGCAATCATAAAAACATTTTCTCCAACTTATCTTCACTCTAGATACGTCATTAAGATATAAGCAGCAGTTTTTTAAGCGCTTATTTTCTACTACGTAAAACCAAACTAAAAGTCCTCATCTTTAAAGATGAAAACTTTTGCATGGCCATAAACCAGTAGATTTAAAACCTTTCTATGCAATATCTTTAAGAACTGACTTTGAATATACAATCCTCACTGGCTCTCAAACGGTTGTCTGCTTAATTGTGCCTCCAGAATTTGTTCTTAAGCAAACAGCTGATGCTTTGTTATAATTTGTTTTCAATACTTTGAAAAAAGACATCTAAATTCTGAAAACATGGGTAGTATGAGCAGGAAACGATAGCAATTTATGCTATACTCGCGTGCTAGGTTTATAGCTGCAATATTTTGTGGGTAGTATGGCCATCGAAAGGCAATAGTGTTTTACTTCTTGGTATTCTATTCCAACCTGATATATTTGATAAAATTTTCTAACAACTCAGCAAAAAGTTTTGATGTTATCCATCATTTTCTTGAACATGCAAATTGAGTTCGTGGCGTTGCTTCTTTCTTCAAGCAATCATTCATACGAGTACATTTGAAAATTAATATAGCAGATACCAATTCTTCTGCAACATTCCTACAAAGTACACCTGTTGTCGTCAAACCCCTTTCGTCACTAGTAATGGTACCCACCTGTTGTTTTCCTTTTTGTGCAATAATTTTGCATGGTTTGTGGACAGTTATTAGACCTGTTTCATCTATATTATAAATTTGATTGGTTGTGAATTTCTAAAGATCTAGGGCGCATAGAGACAATCAAGACTGATTTTTCATGAATTTGTAATACCATTTCTCCTCTGTAATTCTTTTTTGCTTATTGAAGCGATAAGGTAATTTCTTAGATCGGTTGCGGTAAGTCCAAATTAGCTTGATTCTATGTAAGAGCATATTTCACAAACCACTTTTCTATATTTTCATTCAGATCCTTTGGTCTTCCAAACTTGATGATATTCTTATTTTTATCTTCAAAACTGACGTCGTAGAGTTGGGTTCGGAATTTTATATAGCCTGTGGGCCTCATTAAATCTAATATCACCATTTGATAATTCAATTAACGCTTCGTTCATATCTTTTTATTTCCAACTATTGTAAATTCGTTTTGTCATATTTAAGTTTGATAATAAATTAAAAAAAAAATAGCTAAACCTAATTTTTTCAGATAGTATCGCTGATTTTATCGTCTAAAGTCTAAAGCAAGCCCACACTTATTAATCAAAGTTAGATAATAATTAAGTCGTATTACCGCGATATTACTTCCAATATTTAAAAGGTACGATTTAGGCAGTGATACGACTAGAGAAACCTTAACCTATATCTTCCATAACTCTTAATCAAACTTATCTGAAAAAACAATCATCAGATCTATAATTCCCTTTCCTAATTCCAACAATTAGCTTTTTATTATCCATATACCTACGCAGCAACTCACTTTCCTATAATTAACGAATATAAGCAATATGTTATTAATTAATGATATATTTAAATAAAGTATATTTAATAATTATATAATTTTAAGGGTTAAATTTATAATATTAAATAACAAGCAATAGGCAGTGTTCTCAGTTGAGAGCTGATATAAGTAGTTTTTATGATTTGTACAAATATACATGTTATGAAAATGAAAGTGTCTAAAAAAATCTTTCGCTTCAGCTGTACGAAAGTACATTTCTCTTCCTGAAAGACGCACGAAACAATTAACAATAGCATCATTTCAATTTAAACGTGTAGACATATTGTATGTACAGATACATTTTCTTTATTGCACTATTGTCTATTAAACTGTGTTTCGATCTAATTGCTGTAATTATATATGGAATCAAACGTTAAGAAAATGTAGTAAATAGTGGTTCATGGTTTCAATGCTATAATACGACCTCCATCGTTATGCAATGTGTGTATGCAGTTACACATCGCAGTAGGACTTTTTCTTCGTCAATAGAGTGTGTGTTGGGAACGTTGCGAACTGTAACTGCAAATTGCAAAAATGCAATCGTTTCTAATAGCCGTAATAACGCTGGTATTATAAATTATCAAATGTAATTATTCTATTTACTGTTGCTTAAATATACACTTTTCCTTTCTTGATTATAAATATATTCAGAGAAGACCTGGCATCAATGGAGTAAACCAAATGTTAAAGCAAATGTCTCATTTTATTATTAATTGCTTCCTTTAGCTTTCATTTGTAAAAGGGCTATCATTAAAGGCTTTAATTTTATTGTATAATATGATCTAGGATTTTATGATTTGCTGTCGTCCTCACAATTAACAGGTACATACAAATATGTATGTAAAATATATAGAATGTAATAATAGAAATGTTGCTTGCTTAAAAAAAGGTATGCAATCATAATGGCCTTTACAGAACTGCGCGATTTGGTTTCACCAAGTCGAGAATAAGCGCTTAAAACACTGCTGCTTATATCTTAATGACGTATCTAGGGTGACTTCAAGATAAGTTGGAGAAAATGTTTTTATAGATTGCCGTTAAGTGTATAAACACCTTCACATACCTTATACTTTTCTCTGTTTGTGAAATGAAAATAAATGACTATAGACTTTGATGTGTTAGGACATCTTCAGTCTCCATTTTCCGAAAATAATCTCTGAATATCTCATCCCCGCCAAGAGAAATTTCTATTAGATCAAAACGATTATGTTGATAAGCAATAAAGATGAACTCTCTAAAAGTTGTAACTGGCAGCTTTAAGGGCAAATGTAAAAAATGGTCGATGATAAATATATTCATCTTTGACTGGTTTTTACATTTGCCCTTAAAGCTGTTAGTTACAACTTTTAGAAAGTTCATCTATATTGTTTATCAACCTAATCGTAGTAGTTTTATATACCGGGCTCTTTTTTTATCATTACACATAGCATTTTCCCTATGTGTAATGATAAAAAAAAATTGTCAATGCATTAGCGACATAGTCACTGTATAGTAGACAACCAGTTATACACCAATGAAGAATTTACGTATAGCATACCTTAATTTTTAAATCAGATTGCCATGACGGGAAAAACATTTTTTATGTCTAATATTTCTGAATTTTTATTCAAACATAAGTCATAAATTAAATACATTTTATTAAAAAATAGATAATTTATTTATAAATCATGGATAAATACAACAGAAATGAAAAGGTGGCAATAGTAATGTCGTACCAGAAAAATAATAGTTTAAGGCAAGTTAGAGACATGTTTCCCGTCAATTATCCAGACAGGCCTATAGGTACCTTGTGCAAAAACAATTCTGAACTTTTTTAAAAAATTTCAAGAAGATGGTTAAATTGTGTTCTAAATTCTCACAAAAAAAGAAATAGAACCAATCATGTTCGAACAGAAGACATGAAATTAAATAGGTATCCTGTGTTACGTAGAGGAACGGTCTGTAGGATCGCTTTTAGATGTAGCTGAACATTTTGGAGTATCGTACAGTTCGGTATACAAAACTCTGAAAGAATTTAAATATAGGCCATACAAAATATCAAATCATCAAGAGCCTTTCGAAGAGGATAAGATAAAACGAACTGAGTTTTGTGAAATAATGTTTAACATGTTAAATGAAAACCAAGAAATTTTAAATAAAATAATTTTTACTGATGAGGCTACATTTACCGTAAACGGTGAAGTCAACTCTCAGAACTTTCGGTTTGTACCCTACATTTATCCATGAAAAATTATTAAATTTCCTATCCATTAATCCATTAGGTACTGGTCCCGTACAAATCCTCACGCTCAAAACCTGACCCGAACACAGTACCCTCAAAAAGTTAATGTCTGGATTGGAATAATAAGCGATAGACTTATTGGCCCATTTTTTTATTGACGGTAACCTCACTGCAGTGATATATTTGAATTTGTTAAGAGACCATATCATTCCATCAATTGAGATTATGAATGTTGATTAACCCTGGTTCCAAATGGATGGGACCCCGCCACATTCTACTAACGCTATCAGGAATTTTTTAAATAACTTATTTCAAAGACGGTGGATTGGTAGATTTGGTCCCATACTATGGCCTCCAATATCAGCTGATTTATCTCCAAATGACTATTTTCTTTGGGGTTACCTAAAAAGTAAAATTTACAACAATGTACAAATACGCAACTTGAATGAACTAAAAGAGCGTATACGTACTGCATGTAATGGAATAAGGCCAGAATTTATTAGAAATACACTTCGTTGCTTTCAAGATTGCCTTGAAAAACAAGGTGGACATTTCGAGAACTTGTTATGATGTTAGACTTCACATTTAAGTTCGTTTAATTGTTATAATAAACTAATTATTTTGTTCCAAGTGATATTCTGCATTGTCTTTAGACGGTGGATAGTCGTCCGACGGTTGGATGAATAAATTATTATCTTAAAATTCCGATGTTCGGACGTTTAATAACTTTTATTATTGTTCCGACAGTATGCGCACGTTCACCAATGAACTACAATAGCTCGACATAACCTAAGAATTAGTTGCAAAAGCCAACCGTGACTTAAAAATGAATACAATTACAGTAGGAAAGAAGTTCGATACTTTAAAAGATGTGTATGATTTTGTGAGTGAAGTGGAAAATAATGAACTTATAACTTTTTACAAAAGGGATGCAAAGAAGTTAACTACCGTTTCAAAAATTTACCCTCAGAAGTGTAAGAAAGCGAAAAATGACTTGATTTATTATCGACTGGAGTATACATGCATTTAAGTTCGTTTAATTGTTATAATAAACTAATTATTTTGTTCCAAGTGATATTCTGCATTTCCTTTATTAAAAACATAACCTAATTCTTCTAAGCTTTATTTTGCTCTGTATCGCCCAGTGTTACCAGTACAAGTATTATTGCCGAATCAAATACTTTCGCGCTAAATTTTAATAGTTTCGTAATAAATGTAAAAGGTTTTATGTACGCTGCAAAGTTTAATTTTTCCGTACAAATAATTTATGGTAGAAGTAAGAGAAACGGATCTCCAGAATATTATTTTATTTGTATCGACGTTACGGGGCCAGTGGGAAATGGCGAGAAATCCTTAATGTAGCAATTATGATGTTGACGACGTGATATTATTTCGAATTTTAAAAATGTAAGAAAGATTGTACAAAATTAGTTATTTACGATATAATTGTTAAAAGTGCTACCTATTTTATTTTTCGAGTAAGATTTGCGACACGAGGGTGATTAGGAACTGGAGCAATTTAAAATAAGCAAAATAAAATAACATTTTAACACGTGTATCGTACAGTGTTTCTGCTACAAACTCAATTTTTATTTTAAAATTTTAATAAAAAGTTTAACGAAAATTGACTGATAAAAATCATGACAGCTCCTGCTTGTCAAAATACGAGTGTATAACTGGTTGTCTACTATACAGTGACTATATCGCTAATGCATTGGCAATTTTTTTTTTATGATTACACATAGGGAAAATGCTATGTGTAATGATAAAAAAAGAGCCCGGTATGTAGTTCTATATCTTTATAGAAATTTTATAGAACAACGTGTTAAAAACGAATTTTGAGTAATTAATGTCTTATTTTTATGTTTTTTTCTGCTATTAACAAACCCATAATATCAGAAAAGGGTATGAAAAATGGACTAATTAGACGTCCGTTGCTGACGGGGTAATATACTTTTATTAGCAAAAGAAATATAAGTAATAAAAATCCGGTAAGTGATAATTACATAATGTTAAACAGCAGATAATAAGTACAATTTATAGCATGAGAACTCGAGTACATTTTAGAGTAAGTTTATAACAACTGGTAATTATGATGGTAAGACATTCGAAGTGCACGTTGGAACGTAGCCCTATTTAGCTGATAATTCAGAGATCGGTATCCGTTTTTATTTCCCTAGCTGTTGAAGAACTAATAACAGATATAATGGTTTCTAGTTTAAGTAACAAGGCTATTGATCACTACATGACAAATATCAACGCACTACGATGAACATTGCAAATGTTCCATGAGCTTCAAATATTTGATAGGTACTAACAATATATAAGCCTATCCATAGTACTAATAATTAAACACTAAAGTTTGATTAACACCGTTCTTTTCTTACTTTAATTAAAAGAGAGAGATTGGCAATGCACGCCATTCAGTCATAAATACAGAGTATACATATTTAACGTAATTATTGCATCTTCTCTATACAATAGTTATAATTAATTCTTCCTCAAAGAATATAATGTAAACAAAAGTATACTCGATTGATATTGTGGGATAATCCATAATTTTTCCTATGAGAATAAGGCCCCGCTATGCGTTATTTTATTATTGTTTCCTTAATTTTATTAATAGTTAACATGTGAAGATATCAATATTTACACTCTGATATTTCAAATTGCTCAAAATTACCAGTATATTAATTATTGTACAAAATACTTAATCACAATTAATCTTGTGTGGGATCAAGAAATAAGGAAAGAAAAACCTTGTCACACATTGATCCTCTTTGGAAAGGACAAATAACTAAAAGTAAGTTGAGTGTTTTATTATTATATATAACACAAACACAAAATTACATAAATTGTGTAATCTATGATGTGGTAACTATATACAACAATATTTAAAATGTGAGTTTAAAATAGTATCAATTTGTTTGCAACAGGTATTTTAATTGTGTATTTTACAATTTTATTAATTCTGTTCATTGTATATTGGCCTTATAATATTTTGATGCACTAATGAAGACTATTCGCTTTCATAATTTTATTTGATATTTTAGTGTCTTGACTAGTAATTACTTTAGTATTGCAAAAGTATGTTTTCGTCTATCAGAATTGATTTTACGAGTGTATTATAGTTAATAATTATAGTTTTTTAACTGCAAATTCAGAAAACTTGGGTATAGTTTATCTAATTCTTTTTCCCATAAGAAAACGCATATTCCATTTAATATTGGAATCATTAAACACTCAATATTCATTTTTGAAAACTCCTCTATGCATTTACGTGCACAGTTTAATAAAGATATAAATTTGCATGAAGAAATATTTAATTTTGTACTTAGTCGATTTGCTAACGTTAA